>LR812537.1:29674694-30374694 GCA_903798195.1 Danio kyathit | reverse complement strand
AAAATGTTTCTAATTTATTACTTAAGTTTGTTGTGTTTCAGTGTTGTGAGCCAGGAAAACAGCTGAAACCAAAACAAGTAGTGACGTGTATGTGAGGGTGACATTTCAGAACAGGAAACCTCTGAAAACATACTGAACCCAAGTTCTTCTATTATCATTTTCTCACACAAAATAATGTTGGCAAGAGACAAACACATGGGAATCCTTCTTCAAAATGAGATTCAAATTACGACTCTGACCTTCTAACTTGTACTATCTGTACTCTATTTGCTAAAACAAACAGAAAACAAACGAGGTGTGACTGAAACCAAAAGAAAAAGAAGAAGAAGAAATGGTGGGAAATCAAGAGCATGCATCAGATGAATGAAAGTGGAATGAACACTGGGCTCGACCAATGAGAATATGCATGATTTGTGTATTTGGCCAATCAAAAGAAGGTACAGTTATGCTTGGCAGCCAGCCAGGAAAACTGCTGTCATGAGTTCACTATGCTGAAGGAATTTTGAAGATAAACAAATACCGAATTACAGGGTGACTTAATGATTACTGCTGGTGAAAATTGAAAATAAAAGTAAAAAGTTGCTTCTGAAGATTACCTAGTATTCCCCCTGTTGTTTAGACAATGTGAGAAACTAAAATTGTGGCTGAAATGGTTTATTCTGTCTATCAACTGTCCATACACCACACGTGTTAACCTCAGATTCTGCTTCTCTGAGTACAAAGAATAGGCAAGTACAAATAATTTCCACTGTTCCTCGAAACCATTTTACGCATGTGAGCAGTGGAGCTGGGGATCGTTTTGTTTGTTTGTCCCTGTAATACTGCCAAGTAAGCTCAGAGTTCAGGCATAGCAGAGCTGTTGAGTTGGAAGGCTGGAAAGGCCATATTTAGCCTGGCTGGACTGCGGATTGCTTTAAAAAAAATCAGTTTACAGTTTGGACAAAACAATGCACCCAGTGTTTATAATAGGAAATGATCCACTTATATTTCCACCCTTTCCCATTTTATGAATTTGTTAATTCTGGATTGAACATTATAATAATGATTTGTTTTAAATTTTCCCACATTAATTGCCAAAACACTGCTTGTATCTTCATCTTAAGGTAAAGCTGATGTTTTTAAGTTAGACAAGCTCTAAACATTGTGCTATGTGACCAGAATATTACAACATGCAGTGCTCAGCATATGAGTACACCCCTCTCAAATCAATAATTGAAATTAATATTTTCTATAGGATGTTTTAAAATATTATATTTGTGCATATATATAAAATTAGTCAGTACTGAAACCAAATCTGGAGCTAATCTAATAAAGTAACTTAAAATAATGTTCCAAAAACTAGTATCCCAAAATTATATGCTAGGGAAAAATATTAGCAATTATAAACAAAAAATCTAAAATGTGTTAATATTCTGTAGTATGTGATTTTGCAATTTTTCGCATTAATTTAAATGTATTACGTTTCTATTTCAAATATGTTCAGTGACTAAAATGTTATTTTAATAAATAAACCTGTTTTGTTCAATTGTACCAAAATATTTTACCGATTGCACTGTGAAATGGATTAAAATGTTCATTTTCAAAACGAGGTGCACTCATTTATGCTGAGCACTGTATGAAACATGGTGGTGATTATGTTTACATCCAATTATTTTATTGAACATATGTGGATGTTGCATAAAAAAACTGCTAAAATATAATGAAAATGTAAAAAAAAAATTTTTTTAAAGTATGATTTCAACTGAGGTGTATGTTTTATTATACCGCAAGAATACATGAGGATAAATCTGCCTTAGCAGATCATGTGCAGTAACTGAATAACTCAAGTATCCAGTGGACCAATCTCAGTGCATTCCATTTTTAATTATGTTTTAGACATTCTGAAATGCCTGAGCCAAAGTCTGTCGTTATAAAGAATGGTTAAATGACCTCCAGAACTGATTAACAAGAGTGTTCACAAGCATCAACCATTTAAATGGAAGAAAGCATGGCAGTACGTATCCTTTTTACTTATGTAATAAATTACTTGCACCTCAGAAAATTAAACGCAATGAACGCAGGGTGACTTTTGGAGGCATGAGACTGTTTTTTGGTCAACGGGGTAATAATAACTAACAGGTTGATGACAGACTTTGGCATTTTAGGGTGACCAAAGCAATATTTCATATTTTTTACAATGTGGTCAGTTTGTGTATTATTGCTGCTCGTCGCACCCATTTTTGTTATCACATGATCTCATAAAACAAAATCCCATTACTATTTTAAATGTGCACATATAAATGTGTTTCCAATGTACTTTATGCATATTTCTTCTTATCAGATAAAGGATTTATCATACTCAGTTGTGCACATTCATGTTTTATGCACATAACATATGCCGGAATAGTTGGTGGTTCATTCTGCTGCGTTAGTCACCTCTGACTAAGCTGAAGGAAAATGAATGAATGAGTTTCCCAAAATCTAACGAACCTGTTATCTTGAACACATAAGTAACTGTACTTTATTCACAAACCCATCTGAAACATTTATGGACATGTAAATAGGCAGCATGCTTTTCCTCTAAAACAGTATATACACTAGACAAATGGCAGCTGTAATAAAACAGTGGTCAAGAAAGCACCTGTTCATAGTTCACCAGTATCATATAAACAGATTAAGTCATTTAAATTACACTGTTATTAATAATTAATACAGGAAAGACATCCACATATAACCTTCAATGTGTTTGTGCAGAAAGAAAGTCATTTGTCAAATTATAAACGCTCAGTGATTACAGTTACATTCATTTATACAATCATTAACTTATTAGAATTTACAGTACCATATGGTTACACACTCCAATTGACATGAAACACATTAACATAAATACCATAACCTTCATATTCCTTTAAACCAACAGCTTAGTCAATGGCCGTGTTTACACAATGAAACTATGACTGATGTGACAATTAGTCAATAAAACGTTTTTATAGTGTTTGAGAAATCCCTAAGTGAAACAGCTTGTAATTCCCTTTACTTATAAAGTAAATGTTTTTTATTTGGCTTCTCATATGACTAATTTCACCATCATTGGCTGCAGGCAACAGGTATTCTCATCTGTATCCATCAGTTTGCTCACATATTTAATTTCAGCCCACAGTTCACACTTACTGTGATGAATTATTAACACATCGGTTAGGTTTAGTCAGACTCTCAGGTAAGAAGATGCTCTCTCAGGTGTGACGTTACATAATGACGCACAAGTTCAATCGCAATTACAATGGGAAGCAGTTATAACAATAAAGCTTAAAATATTCTTACTGGGTTTTTTACGTAAATTAATCTAAATGATAGGTTACTTTAGTCTGAAATGACATGAGTTGAACTGTTACTAAAATACAGTCAATGGGCGTTGCTAGGCCTATTTTAGGGGGGTTATAGCCCCCCTATATTTCTACTCAGCCCGCCTAAAACTCTTCGGATAAGCTCATAAACTGTACACTGAATTATCGCCTCAGTCCCCTTTAAATTTGAAATGAAAACGGCGGCAGAATTCGGCTCCTCCCCGTCTTTTGTTTTTCATTTAATAAGCAAACCACAGCCATGGACAGCGAGAGAACGTTGTGTGTGTTTATTGATACATTGTTATAATATCTGCTTATTTAACCTTGTATCACCTGTATCCCAATGTCAAGGAGGAGCAGTCGGGTTTTCTCGGCGTTTACCTCATCAGCACAGCTGTTTCCTCCAGCAAAAAATGTAACTCTTAACGAACATTTCGCTATTTTTATTACAAACTGAACTACCAATATTAAACACTTTACAGTTCGTGTGGCATTAACTATACCATACAGTCTTGCACAGAAAGGATTAAACAGTGACAGAACCACTTAGAGAATGTACTCGTTTTAACTGTCACTGAGTCACTGACAGAGATAGAAACATCAAGTGTTAGTATTACAAAATACTTTGTATTTATTATTATCATTCAAATCGTGAAATATGTGAATTAGCCTGTAAGTTTAAAAAAAATATATTTATATGTATGCCATTTAATTAGAATAGTGGCAGTTTATTTAATACATGCAAAAATGCACTTGAATATAGAACGTGGTTTTTACTACAGTAAACAGGTGGGTTGAGCCTATTTGGCTTATATATATATATATATATATATATATATATATATATATATATTTTTTTTTTTTTTTTTTTTTTTTTTTTTTTACCTTATAAGGAGCTGAGCCCCCCTAAAATGAAAATCCTAAAATCGCCCCTGGTCAATACAACATAGTAGTCAATGTTTGAAACTACATTTCCTCATACAGAAGTTATAAAAACTTGATCATAGGTGAAACTTTACTAGTTAAGCAGATAAACTTTTCTGGATCGTTTCCTTGATATATTTCAGAACTTTCTGTTCTTCCAATTCTGGTCTTTTAACAGTTACCCTCACTCGTCTATGCTTCATGTATGATCAGGCTTTTTCTTCTATTGCTCCAAAACTCTGGAACTCACTTCCTTATAATATTAGGCATGCAGAATCTTTTTAAGAATTTAAAGTATCCCTGAAAACTTACTTTTTTAGACTTACCTATTTGTTAGGTGTATTTATGATCAGTTTTATGTTTACAATGTTTCTGACTTGTTTTATTTTATATATATATAGAATTTTTTGAAGGTGCTATACAAAAACAAATAAATATTATCATTATTATTATTCATTCATTCATTTATTTTCCTTCAGGGTCGCCACACCGGAATGAACCGCCAACTTATTTAGCATATGTTTTATGCAGAGGATGCTTCCAGCTGCAACCCAGTAATGGGAAACATCCATGCACTCATTCACACACTTATTTCTATTATTATTATTATTATTTTATTTCAATATTAGTTATTTACTTAAGCCAACATCATATTGACATCAAACACTGACATTATTTGTTAGGTATGGCAACCAAAATCTAACGTCTGATAGACGTCATAGTGGTAACGTCCACACAACATCAAGCTGTAATATCATTAGACATTGGTATTTGGTTGCTTTTAGTTTGGGTTCTGACGTCAACCTGATTTTCATTTCCAAACAAAATGTATCATTCCCATGGCGTTGGTGTACAACGTCAATCTGACATCATATTGACATCCTGTGCCTGCTGGGGTAACCTCAGATTACCTATTTCAGAGATTACTGTAGGTCAAACTATACAAACTCTGCTTCTAATTTCACTTTACTTTTACATTTTTGGCTTTTATTTTTAATAAATTTGAAAAAATTCCTATGCATTCACAATGGTATGAACCGTTAGAGATGGTGAAATGTATATTTATATTATCTATTAGTTTAATTATTAATATTATTATTTAAGAAGGCGTCATGGTGGCGCAGTGGGTAGCACAATTCCCTCACAGCAAGAAGGTCGCTGGTTCAAGCCCCGGCTGGTTCAGTTGGCGTTTCTGTATGTGGAGTTTGCATGTTCTCCCCGTGTTGGTGTGGGTTTCCTCCGGGTGCTCTGGTTTCCCCCACAATCGAAAGACATGCGGTACAGGTAAATTGGATAAACTAAATTGGCCGTGGTATATGAGTGTGAATGCAAGAGTGTATGGGTGTTTCCCAGTGATGGTTGCAGCTGGAAGGGCATCCGCTGCGTAAAACATATGCTGGATAAGTTGGCGGTTCAATCCGCTGTGGCGACCCCTGATTAATAAAGGGACTAAACCTAAAAGGAAATGAATGAATAACTTGAAAAAATATAGACAAAAAAGCCATGTAATTCGCACCCTGGTTGAAAGTATTTATCGTAGAGAAATGTCTTACATGCCTACATAATGTGTATCTTACATGTGATCTTACACTCTAAAAGATGCTGGGTTGTTGGACAAAGCCATGGGGTTAAAGAGTGTCATTTGATTAAAAAAATTAGCCCAAATGTTAGATTTGTTAATATTTGACCCAACCTTGTGTTTTGATAACCCAGCATATAAAAACAAATTAATGTTTTTATAAAGGTTTATCTGACGTTACATTCCATCCAGTCACTCAATGAGGAGTGAGTAGATCTTACGAGAACCACAGTTGACATTGTTTGAATTACAGAAGTTATTAATTGTTGTGTGTGCATTTTAAGGTTTGATCTGTATATAGCATTCAATTCATGAACGTCAGTTTAGTAGTATCATGTTCTACCAGTTGATCTACAGAAACAGGCTGAACACCGGCTGAACTTGATATGCTTCACTTTCAGTAATCCAAAACGAAGAATACTAATCCTGTAAGCTGCCTCCGTTCGACCACTGTTTTACATATCAGAAACTTCCAGAAAAAAATCTAAAGAAAATGACGTTTCATTATTCAACAAAGCAGTGAAAACCAAAAGACTCTCATGTTGATGGTTCTTTTTTAACAAAACTTTTATAGAAAACATATTTTGGGTGTGTATTGTATGTAATGTATTTCCTCACACTCATGTCATCCTGTTTTACTCTCTTTTTTTTAGTAAAACACATGTAAAGTGTGTTAAACACTTCTACAATGAAAGGAAGTGTAGTTTTAATAGAATAAAAAGCAAAGAAACCAATTGTAAATGCGTTATTATTCAACACATAAAGTCTTTATGTGACCTTGAGAAGTTTCTGTGATTGTCATCTTTGGTATTATCAAACCTGTGTGCACCACTTTAAAAAGGATATTGATATTGAAATTTATTTACACAACAAATCATAATTTCTTCTCCATAATCACATTAAAGCTGCCTTACAAAATACACTATTGTGAGGAGTCAGACAAACAAACAGAGGAAAAAGACAGCTGATGAGCTATTATCGAACTGGAATATGAGATGAGTTTCCATTGCAGAAGTACAATGGAGATTTACCTTTGCCCCATGTGGCCTGATGCCAAGCTTGCATAATGTGACATCAAGGTGGAAATGCCAAGCCAGCACTGTTGTCACTTCTCAATACCCCGTATTGCATACAGTGCTGGTATTTTAATTAATTTTATCCCACTTTTTACAAAAAAACAATCACTTGCGCAGGACTTTAACTGCTGTTTGTTATGATATCTTCATAACAGTGAAAGCATGATATTGTGATAAGAAATAAAAAAGAAACAAAAATTATAAACGTGTAACAATCTTGGATAGGAAATTGCATGATATTCCAATTAAATAACACTTGTAATAATAAAAACACATTATTATTTTAAAGGACACTTTTTATGCTTTTTTTTTTATAACTGGCCTTTCTTTATATAACAAAGCATGACGTCCACAGCCAATTAAGATGAAGAATTTTTCCAACAGAAAACACCTGCCTTGTTTGTGGTCCTGCCACTAACACTGTGACTGAGTTATCTCAATAAAGACGGTCATGTTTAGGGAAGAGGAAAAAAGAAATCAGCTTTTAATCACAAAATAACCATATGTATTATGTAAAAAAGCAGATTGTATTTACTAGCAACACAATATATTTATGCCTGTCACAATAGGAGAGAGGAGACCAAAAAAAACATCACTGAAGTGCTTACAAACACCACACACGCACACCCACAAAAAAACTGTTAAACGCATGCAATACACCTTTAGGGCTATAATGCAGAGGAAGTGAAATCATTTGACGAAGGAGAAGCTGACAGTGATCAAGGATGTGTTCTATCATTGACTTGTATGATTTTGTGCTTGTTTTTGTATGTTTTTTTTTTTTTTTTTTTTTGAGGAGGTTAAGCTTAAACAGAAATTCTATGTGGAAAAAC
This sequence comes from Danio kyathit, assembly GCA_903798195.1. NCBI lineage: Eukaryota > Metazoa > Chordata > Actinopteri > Cypriniformes > Danionidae > Danio > Danio kyathit. Next base: position 30,366,959 of record LR812537.1, on the reverse strand, counting down.
TTCCACTATAGGGATTTCATTCAGAAAGCCAATCTTCTGTAAGAGTATGTAAACGGGCCAATGAAATGCCAGTGAGTTGGCAGCTTCAGCTTGCGCAGCTGATGCTCATTGCAATTAATTTGGCTATAAGAGCACAGAGCGAGCAAAGCCAAACCATCATTTTTTAGCGGAAGAGACTTTCACCTCAACAGCTAAGGGGCAATCATTATGGCGAAGGAACATAGCATTTCCGTTCCCCCCCCTCGAGAAACGAGGGTTACCTTAGTAACCGGAGCATTCCCCTTCGGGAGGGGAACTTCAATGCTATGTGGAAAAACTTCCACTATGGGGAAATGTATGGAAAATGCCATAATAATCGAACCTTACCTTCACCCCCAATGAGAGGTTTGCCAGGCAAGAGAGAGCGTGAGCGCACCTCCATCACCAGAGGCGCGATCTTCCAATGTGTTCCCTGGCCTTTACTTATCCCACTTCAACAGAAGATTTAAGGATTTAGATATATTTTTCGAGAATCACAAATGCATCTAGATAATTTCTAGGAATTTAATATGACAGTACGTTGGGAAGCGTGCAGTGCCGGTAGGGAGGACGCTGCGGAGGCCACCTGCTACCCAAGTGGGGAGACTGGTGGCAAAAGAGCATATGGACTAGCCCTGAGAAGGGGGAGTACGCATATGAACATAAGACGGTTAGCGGTGAGGGAAGACACGGGTCCGCCTGTGAGGGGGGACTGCACCGTGGCAGTATAAGCATATGGGATCGCCTAGTAGGGATCGCACATAGCGGGCACCTATACCCAGGATGCAGGCTGACCAGCGGACAGACCTACAACATAATGGGCCAGCGTCTGACTCCTCCGCTGAGTCAGATGCTGGGGGCCTCGGAGGAATCTCTGCAGGGTTCGCCAGCGGGGAACTTTACTGACAGAGTGAATAAACGCACGTATCTTCGTGTTAGGGAAAATGGCGCAGCAAACGTATTTCAACATCTTCACCGAGTTGTTTCCTCAATCACCAAGGGTTACCTAATACCCTTGAGGAAACCGGCTCCACTCGCAGATTGTAAAATCTTGCAAATGTGTTAGGTGTTGCCCAGCCTGCAGCTCTGCAGATGTCTGTTAGAGAGGTGCCGCGTGTACGCGCCCAAGAGGAAGCTAAGCTCTGAGTGGAGTGTGCTCGAACCCCTGGGGGACACGGCTCGCCCTGGCTCTGGTAAGCAATGGAGATGGCATCCACTATCCAGTGGGCCAACCTCTGTTTAGATACAGCACTTCCCTTCTGCCGACCACCGTAACAGACAAAGAGCTGCTCAGAGGAACTGAAGCTCTGAGTGCGGTCCAGATAGATTCGCAAAGCGCGAACTGGACAAAGTCATAAAAGGGCTGGGTCTGCCTTCTCTGGGGGTAGCGCTTGCAGGCTCACTACCTGGTCTCTAAAAGGTGTGGTAGGAACCTTGGGCACATATCCAGGCCGGGGTCTCAGGACAACGTGAGAGTAGGCCGGCCCGAATTCTAGGCACGAGTCACTGACCGAAAATGCCTCCAATGTCCCCGACCCTCTTGATAAAAGCCAACGCGACCAGCAGAGCTGTCTTCAGGGACAGAGATCTTAAAGATACTGAGTCAAGTGGTTCGAATAGATCTGTACGCAAGCTCGTGAGAACGAGGGCGAGATCCCAAGAGGGCATGAGAGGGGGGCGGGGTGGATTAATTCGCCTAGCATCTCTGAGGAACCGGATGATGAGGTTATGCCTTCCCACGACGCACCATTCAGTAAATAGACTCCACTTTAGGGCGTAGCCGCGCCTCGTTAAAGGGGCTCTCGCCTGAGTGATGGTATCAATCATGCCCTGAGGCTAGCTGTGAACCAGTGCATCCGTGCCGAGAGAGGCCTCGGTCAGGGAAAAAACCACTGGCAATAAGCATTCTCAGGGGAAGCAAGCAGATCGACCTGGGCTTCCCCGAATCGCGCCTATATCAGCTGATGATCGACTCGGGGTGGAGTCTCCATTCTCCTGGACGTGAGGGCTGCCGTGAGGGCTGCCATGAGAGCGCGTCGACTGCACGGTTGAGCTTTCCTGGAATGTGAATGGCACGTAGCGATTTCAGCCGCGTATGACTCCAGAGGAGCAGATGGCGAGCGAGCTGAGACATGCGGCGAGAGCGGATACCTCCCATATGGTTGAAATACGCTACCGCCGCCGTGCTGTCCGTCCTACCAGCACATGTTGTCGCTTCGATGCCGGTAAAAAACGGCGGAGAGCGAGGAACACTGCCAAAAGCTCTAGGCGATTGATATGCCAATGCAGCTGGGTTTCTTTCCACAGGCCCGCGGCTGCATGCTCGCAACACACGGCCCCCAGCCCGTGCTGGAAGCATCTGTTGAAACAACAACATGAATGGACGCCTGTCCTAGAGTCACTCCGGCCTGTAGGAACGAGGGGTCATTCCAGGGGATGACGGCACGGTGACAGTGCAGTGACAGTTAGCCGGTGTGTGCCCGTATGCCATGCGTGTCTAGGCACTCAATCGTGAAGCCAGTGCTGTAGTGGTCTCATATGGAGTAAATCGAGCGGCGTGACAGCGGCTGCGAATGCCATATGCCCCAGGAGCCTCTGAAAGGATTTCAGTGGGACCACTATTTTGCTGTCGAACTCTCTTAGACAGTTCAGCATAGCTGAGCACGCTCTCCGGAGAGGCGCGCTGTCATGGTGACCGAGTCCAGCTCCAACTTGAGAAAAGTGATCCTCTGCACGGGGTGAGTTTGCTCTTTTCTCGGTTGACCTGAAACCCCAATAGGTGGAGGTGCTGGAGCACCTTGTCCCTGTGCATAGTCAATTGCTCCCGCGAGTGGGCTAAATCAGCCAGTCGCCGTGATAATTGAGTAAGCGGATGCCGGCAAGCCGAAGGGGCGCTAGGGCACCCTCTGCAAACTTGGTGAAAACTCGCGGAGACAGAGAGAGCCCGAAAGGGAGGACTTGTACTGCCAGGCTCGCTTGACGCAGACTGCAGAAAGCTGATGGTGGCGTGGAGTAGGAGACATGAAGTATGTGTACTTCAAGTCTATTGCTGCAGACCAATCTAGAGGACAAACGAACCGAAGGATGCGCTTCTGCATGAGCATTTTGAACGGCAGCTTGGGCAGACAGCGGTTCAAAATGCGCAGATCTAGGATTGGCCATAGCCCACTGTTATTTTGGGTACGATGAAGTACAGGCTGTAAACCCTCTCTCCATCTTGGCTGGAGGGTTCGGTTAGATTGCATCCTTCGCCAGGAGGACAGCAATCTTCTCTCGCAAGACAGGGGCGGGCACAGTAGCCGAGTCTGATTGTGCGTATGAGCCACCGCGAAGGGCTAGCCCGCGCTAACCAGGCAGGCAGAGCCCTCGCTAATCATCACGCGTCCCAGACTGGCAGTATTCAGGCTATCACATCCAGGGAAGGGAAAGATGCTCTCTCTCTGAGGAGCCTGGCCCCCCACCGGGAAGAGAGCAAGTTCCCTCTTCTCTGGTTGGTCCGTCTCAGGAGCACTTCGCATCCCCGCCGAAGGATGGCCCATCGTATCCGACTGCACTGCTGTGAATTCCTGGGTGAATCCACCAACTTTGTTGACTCCGCGCATATTTTTTGCCAGGTTTAGCCCGAGGTGGTGCTCCTGGACCACTAATGTGGCCATTGTCCTTCCCAGGGCACACGCAGCAGACTTGAGGTCCATGGAGCTCTGTCGGGTGCGGTGCGGGGCTTGTAACAAGCCTGGGTCGGAACCACCCTCGTGCAGGCAGAGATAGGTGCCCTAAGATTGCGTGAGCCCACTGTGCACTTCCGGGAAGAAAGGGTTGGGAGGCTAGAAGGTCTTGCCTTTTAATCCTCCACATACATCCATCTAGTCGGTCCGGCTGCGGGGCGGGGCCCGCGGCCAGAACAGCCCGGGAACGCACAGTTATCATGTCTGTTTCTAGATCCGCCGCCGCGCTCGCTGCCGAGGGGAGGGAGTGGAGGTCGGGGATCCTTCATCAGACCATGACAGCCCATCCTCCGATGCAGCGATGGACATCTGAGCCTCGGTGTCATTAAGTCAACCCAGGATGGAGCGCTTCTCTCACTCCAAGCTTGGGTGGAGCGCGTGGAGGAGAGAGAGGTCCGCAAGCCAGAGGGCGGCAGATTTACTCCCACTGTAACCCTCAGATCTGCCCGAGTGCCCACCGCGGAGCAGGGGACAACTGGGGTGGGTGGCTCTTTTGCAAGAGCTAACCGCAATCTTAACTGCGCCACAGACATGCCACCGCAGTGATGGCATGCACTGCCCGTGAGCACTTCATTAACATGCTGGACCCCCAGACATGAAACGCAGTGCTCGTGCCCATCATCCGAGGACAGGAAACCACCGCATCCAGAAATGCACAGTCGGATCGACGTCTTAAAAAAGACGCGCTGTGCAACCGTGTTGCTCTTTTAGGAAATTTGCAACAATACATACTGCTCTGGAGGACCGGACCGAAAGGACGCCAGCCAAGTGAGAAACCCAGCTCGACCGTCTGCTGCTGCGTGTCACATACTCTGGACCGGGAGATCGCTCTCGTTCACTCTCTGTCTGAAACTCAGCTGGAGGAACCCTCATCGACTCTCTCAGAAGGCTGTTGAAGTCTCTGAAGTGAAAATGATGCTTTGGCTTTGCTCGCGCTGTGCTCTTATAGCCAAATTAACTGCAACAAGCATCAGCTGCGCAAGCTGAAGCTAGCATTTCATTGGCCCGTTTACATACTCTTTCAGATGATTGGCTTTCTGAATGAAATCCCCATAGTGGAAGTTTTTCCACATAGCATTGAAGTTTCCCTCCCAAAGGGGAATGTACGTTTCTGGTAGAATGTCCCTTAATTACTACTACTAAGTCATTTGTTGTTATATGTTCTATTTAATGTAAACATCACAAATCCTTTGGCAGTAATGTAACACTTGTCATGCCAATACAGCAAGTTTGAATGGAATTAACTTTTAGCACTATAGTTTAACAAAAAATGTTCCTTTTTTTTTATGTTTCCACAATTCTAAGGGCTCTTCAAGAATAAATTCCTCCTAATGTAACAGAGTTCATGTTCAGAGATAGACGAGGCAAGAACCTGATTAAATTAAACAACATTAAGTTTTTTACTTTTTTTAATTGTGTTTTTAATCTTTTAAACATAAAAAAAGAAAATGCAAACTTAATGTCAGAAGCCTGATTTATAATTGTGTGAGTGATCGCCATATAGATGATCGCCCAAGATGCATACCTTGCATGTATGGAGTCTTCATCATTAGCTATGTTTCCATCCAAAAATGCGAATTAACTTTATGCACAAAACTGGAATATCGCATAAAAGAAGTGCGAATAAAGCAGCGTTTCCATCCAACGAAATCGTCACTTCCTGATTAACTAGCGCCTAATGTCAACAGTAAAAACAGAATTTGCTGCAGTAGAAGAAGCTGCATGAATCATTTTTTCAATTTATAAATTACTTGTTGGGCAACACGGTGGCGCAGTGGGTAGCATGTTCGCCTCACAGCAAGAAGGCCGCTGGTTTGAGCCTCGGCTGGGTCAGTTGGCATTTCTGTGTGGAGTTTGCTTGTTCTCCCCGTGTTTGCGTGAGTTTCCTCCAGGTGCTCTGGTTTCCCCCCCAAGTCCAAAGACATGCAGTATACATGTATGTGAATTGGGTAGGCTAAATTGTCCGCAGTGTATGTGTGTGTGATTGAGTGTGTATGGATGTTTCCCAGTTGGTGGTTCATTCCACTGTGGCGACACCAAATTAATAAAGGGACTAAACCGAAAAGAAAATGAATGAATGAATGAAATTACTTGTGCCTCAGAAGGCAATGCTGACCTGCAATGAATGCCTGATGGCGTTTGAAGGTGTCAGGCGCGGAGCACAGACGCTCTTGATTCTGGAGGTCATTAATAATATAATAACACTAATACTGAAATGATTTTGGCATTTTAGAATGACCAAAACAACATTTCAGATGTTTACAATGTGCTCAGCCTGCTGGCTTTTCCATTCACACACATTTTTAGCATAAAATGATCTCTTATAACAAGGTCATATGATTTTGTTTAATGTGCATAATGGAATTTGTTTGGTAAAAGTGTTTTCATCATAGTTTATGCACATCTTTTCTTATCAAATAAAGATTATCTTACTCAGTTATGTGCATATGTTATTTTTTCTCAACATTTATGTGCATCTTGGCATTCCCATCAACCGTTTTTTATTAGCATATCCAAAATGCGCATAAAAATAGGTGGATGGAAATGTAGCTACTGTGAGGGTTTATATTTCTGTGTTCTGTCTAGCAAGTTAAACTGCATTTAAAGAGTTCACACTTAGACATTGCTTAACGCTAGGAGCAGGTTGGGCTCTAAGGGCATGCTGTCCTGCGAGAGAACCCTGAGCTTGGATATAATTGAGCCCAAGGCTCCCATCTAGTCAATAAGCATATAAGGGGGTCCGAGATCAGGTAGGTCTTGAGAGCTCCCCCTTGTAAAGGGAGGAAAAGGAGGTGATGGGGTGGAAGGAGGGATTCTTCCAAAGTGAAAATAAAGTAGTAGGGCGAATTCTGTCTATTTGTTGTAAGCTTGAATCAATCTGATTGGATTATTGCCTATTACGGATGAGAGGCCAGCTGCAATCATATCACATCATATCATATCATATCATATCATATCATATCATATCATATCATGTGCTCCTCTAGAAATTAGTTTGTAAAATTTCACTTCAATCAAAAAAGAACCAAAAGCGATAAAAAATAATAAAATAAAAAGCAAGTGGCAGTACCTAATGTATATGACAGCTGTACACAAAACACACCAAACATAAAAGGTCTAAGTCTGGTCCTGTCTATCCCTTTACACCAGACTTGTTGGACAAAGTTGGCCCATCCCATCTGAGAAGAGAGGGAGAATGATGAGGATGGTTTTGCGATTGTCAATTCAAATTTAATGTAACCCTTTTTTTATTTTATTGTTAAACACTGACTGAAATGAAATGCTTCAATTAAATGAATCAGATTTTGTTTAAATGTACAAACTGTCACCCGACAATCCAGAGACTTTGGTGAGCAAATCAAGTCAAAGGCAGATTCTGCTTGACGTATGTTCAGCATTGAACTCCACTGTGTTTATGTGATTAGGGTTAGGGTTAGACTCCACTGTGTCACATGTGCTTGTTTGTTTATGGGTTTTATTGAGTTATCATTTAACAAGTTATACTGCATTCGTTAATACCATTTAAAGAAAGGTTTTCTATTAATTTTAAAATATTATTACATCAATTAGAAAATCACCCATGGCAACTTTTATGTAATATTCTGTAGTTTGGTATATTTACCTTCGGCCCATGGCTAAAAATTATATTTGGTTTTTGGCCCTTCATACAAAAAAGTTTTGGCACCCCTGCTATACACTATCATTGCTGCTGTTTTTTTTTCAGAGCTCCTTTGTCTGGACTCAAGACTGCAATCAAAAAACAATAAACATTAAAAACAACAGACTCCTAGTGTAAATGTTGTAGCCACTTATATAATACAATTAATTGCTCACAAAGCCCGGGGAGCTGAAACTCGAGTATATTTCTGACACATAGTTTTTGATCAGTCACAACAGGCTGGGTAAACAAACCAATCAGACTTTTTTAAAAAGGGGGTGTAACGTAAATCATATGAATGAATTCTGGCTAAGCCCAATAATAAACAAAGTTTTAAAAGTATGAAGACTTTAATTCTAAGTTTGTTGCTTTTTTACAGACAAATAAAGACGAACACCTATCCAGCTATACATACCTTGAAGCTTAACATACAGAACATACAGTCTATAAATAGCATGTGTACAACTCTCTGGCTAACTGGCATGACTTGAGAGGCTAATGGTGGAAACAAACTAAACAGTGTACCCATGGTGATAAACAAGATGTGAGGAATAACTGTAAGATCTCCTGAGATGTTTGTTGCTCAATTTGTTTTTGAGCTTCCTAATGGAACATGAATTGAAATGTGCAACAGGTTAAAACAGGTATGACACTGAGCAATGAAGCATCTGATGATCTGATAGTGAGCAAACAATATGTCCATCCGTGTTTATTTATAAGTCTTTTTCATTGAAGAGCTTATTTATAAAGCAGGATGGAATAAAATCAAGTGTGCCGACCTTACAGTACTGTGATTGGTGTGACTTGGCATGGTTTTGATTTTTCCACTCATCTGTGAATGACGGATTAAAGTTTTTACTGAGTGGGAGTAAGAATGAGGGGAAAGGTGAACGGAAGGGAACAGTTCTTGTGGCTGTAAATGTGACTTCCTGTTTTTAGAAGCAGCTGACAGACGTCTACACAGCAAAGCTAAGGTTTCTCATGATGGACAGACTGGAGTAATAGATAGACAGCAGATTAGGCAGCTGACCTAATCTTCCAATGACTTTGAAAGCAGCATTTGTGCATGAACATCCCTCAAAAGACTGATTTTGTACCAAAGACTATCGATAAACAAAGACATTTCTTAGCATTACTACGAATGGCAAACAGCCCAACACTTAGTACGGCTGCCACAGTCAAGGAAGATTGCACAGATATGTACAGATGTGCATCTTTGTTATGGCAATTAAATCTAAATTAAAAAATAAAAGACATGTTTTTGTTATTGATTGTAACAATGTAAGATTGTTCCAGTCACTTAAACATAAAATTTCAGCTTTTGCCATCTAAAGGCATTTTAGGCAATCTCAAGTTCAAAAAAATATGTTTCAAATGTCATTTGTGGCAACTGCCATTAGAATTTTAAACACTGGGATTTGAGTTTGAGTAAGGCTAATTGTGTTATATGTTTTTTTTAACATTATGTATGTGATGATGTATGTGATGATGTTGAATGTATTTGTGTTACTTGTTTTCTATGTGACATATGTGATGATGCTGAATGTAAATATGTGGTGAAGCCAAAAACTTGTGCTGATTTTGTCTTGAGAAATGACCAACACAGACTCAGTGTGAATATTTAGCCCTGTATACATTTCTGGAGAGCGTGAATTATGTAGCCAGAGATACATATGGCTGCATTTCGTCTTTAACGATATGGGGCAGAATTCCGCTTCTTTTTGCGCTACTAGCTAACCGCTTACCTACATGTGGACGGCTTTTCCACTGTTACCAGTTTGCCCAGTAGCTTGCCAAGTATGTCAGTGGACCTGAGACGCAGAGAGGAGTTGACCGCGATGATGGGGTTTGAGTCCGACAAAGAACGGTTCTAGAAGACAAAAGGCAAAATCTAAAATGAATAAGTAAATAACAGGATGAGAATGTGGTAATAACTGAAAACGTGGTAAAAATCAGGCTTTTGAAAACACTGTCAGTTGGGTTTAGAGAAGGCGGTGGACGAGTGAGTTGGTGCTTTTGAAAGCACTATTGGTTGGGTTTAGGGAAGGCGGTGGACAGGTCAGTTAGTGCTTTTGAAAACACTATTAGTTGGTTTAGGGAAGGCGGTGTACGGGTCAATCGGTGCTTTTGAAAAAACTATTGATTGGGTTTAGGGAAGGGGTGGGTGGGGTAATCGGTCGGCCAGTTGACAGCAGCATCTGGTGGATTTACATGAGAAGAGCAGGTGCGAATTTGGAAATTTGAGATCTGAAATAGAGCATACAATGGGCTCTGGCGGAGTCACGAAAAAAATTTACCTTCTGAGATGTATTTCACACTCTCCAGAAATGTATACAGGGCTACGTATGCATAATGAACCTGGGTTGCCTCGGTTGGAAATGACATCAAATCAAATCCCATCATATAGCATCATTCTGGTGCATTCCTCAGGTATTTGCTTTGTCCTCTGGTTACTATTGAAATAGCCATAAAGGGGATTGGTGTTGTAAAAAACTTGCAAATCTTTGTGTATGCAGTATATACACAGTAGTTGGAGCAGAGTGGAAATAATATGTTTTAAATATATTTCTAGCTCAGGCAACAAAAGCATTAGGACAGGTCACTTCCGATTTTGTTGCTTATTTGTTATTTGTAATTCAATTGCAAGTTCAATTGGCAGCTTTCAAGATTTCGGGATTCCTATATTTGATAGGACAAGGTTTTGGCTGGAGGTGTTGCAAATATGTCCTCTGAGGGAATAACATAACATTTAAATAGCATTACAGTCATCTTTAACAAAATAGAAAGAGCTTTTGGGGATAACTTTGCAAATTTTAATATACTATGATACATGTTGTTACTAAAAAGTTGGCAAAAAAATAACTGAAGTTATTCCTGCAATTGCAAATTTGAATACTGAATGAGTTTCCTGACATAAATGTAACATTATGTCTATGGTGAAAATTAACTGTAGTTTTACTACAACTTCCACACTTACAGGTTCCACTGTTAATACCAGTCCCACATCCACTAACTGCAACTTGATCTATATAGAAATGTGATTGACAGGTAATTTTGTTCTTCAAATATATGCCCTCACTGGCTACCATGGCTTAGTGGTTAGCATGGTCGCCTCAGAGCAAGAAGATCTCTGGTTCAAGTCCCAGCTGAACCAGGAGGCATTTCTGGGTGGAGTTTGTATGTACTCTCCGTGTCTTCAGGGGGTTCCTCAGGGTGTTCTAATTTCTCCAACAGTCCCTATACATCAGGGGTGCCCAAACTCGGTCCTGGAGGGCCAACCCCAAACAGACACACCTGGGCTAGCTAATCAAGATCTTACTAGGCTTTCTAGAAACATCCTTTCAGGTGTAAAAAAAAGGGCAAGTTGGAGCTAAAATCTGCAAGACATTGGCCCACCGAGTTTGTACACCCTTGATATACATAATGTATAGGAAAATTGGATAAACTAAATTGGCTGTAATGTGTGAATGGGAGAGTGTGTGGGTGTTTTCCAGCATTTATGGTTGTACTCTGGTTGTACCCAGGGTTATGGCTGGAGGGGAATCTGCTGTCTAAAACATATGGCAGAGTAATTGAAGGTTCATTCCACTGTGATGACAAAAGAAAAAAGGGTGGGTGAGTGATTGGCTACCATTTATTAGGCTATTTTGATGTGACAGATGGCTGGTGGTCAGAAATTAAGGATTTAATAAATTTTTTAAGGAAAAGTTCGAGACTCCCCAGCAGAAGGTCTCTGGTTCGAGTCCCGGCTGGACCAACTGGCATTTCTGTTTGGAGTTTGAATGTTCTCCCCCTGTTAGTGTGGGTTTCCTCTCGGTGCTCTGATTTTCCCCACAGTCTAAAGACATGCGCTATAGGTGAATTAAATAAACTAAATTGGCCGTAGTGTATGTATGTGAATGAGTGTGTATGGATGTTTCTCAGTACTGGGTTGCAGCTGGAAGGGCATCTGCTGTGTAAAACATGCTGGTTAAGTTGGCAGGAAAATGAATAAATGAATGAAGTTAAATACTGGACAAAACATGAGTTTTCCAATATAAGTCAGACACTAAAAATAAATCTAAAGTAAGTGACAGTCCTGAGAAAAACAGGATGTCTGGTCACCCTATAGGGAGGAGAATAGTCATAAATTACACAATGTGACTACTAAGGTTCACCATAATCAGATCACTGCCACTTTGTTGTTGTTAGTATTGTATACCTTATTATCATCTGCTCCGCTGATATACTATTAAAACACAAAAAGGCCCCTTTTTTTACAGTAGGTATACCATTAAAACACATAATCTGTCCATTTTTTTACTGTACACTCAGGAGCTGTCACTGGGGCAGTACCTTTTTAAAAGATACATATTTGTACCCAAACAGTCCACAGTGGTACCTAAGGTAGGTGCATATTAGTACCCAAATGTACCTAAATACCTTTGAGGAACCATTATGGGCCCTCGAGGTACAAATATGTACCTTTTGAAAAGGTACTGCCCCAGTGACAGCTCCTGTACCTTTATTTCTGAGAGTGTAGGTATACTATTAAAACACAGAATATTTCCACTTTTTTACTGTTGGTATACCCTTAAAAACACAGAAAATAACCGTTTTTAATATAAAATCTAAAATGTTTAGTTTTTTTTTACAGTAGATTACCCATCAAAAAACGCACATTTTTTGTTTTTTTTTAAATGTGGACACACTGTCAATTAACAGAAGTTTTCTGTCTTTAATTTACGGTAATAAGTCTGTGCAATGAGCTGCCATTTTTTTACGGAATTTTTTTTTAGAGTGTAGTTTTCAGCATACTGCACAAGTTTATGTAGGCTACTGCTTTGGACATTATAAAAATAACGGTAACACTTTACTATAACAGTACATGAATAATGATGTATTAATGTGCAAACTAAACATTACTTTACTATGAATTAATGATGAGTTAAGGTATGCACTAATCATAAACTAACGTTAACTACAACATGTAGTTAACAACAGTCACATGAATTCATGTGTGAATAACGGCTACCTTAATTACTTGTTAGTACATGTTGTTAATGAATGTATTAATTAACATTTAAGTTTAAGCTAAACGTAACCAACATGAACTCATAAGCTGTTAATGTATGATTTTGTCATGACTTTACTTGGAGGGGCACATCATCATTAACTCATCCTTAACTACTCATGAACTCCTGTTCATGCTGACGTTGACAGAACACTTTTCTATTGTTATTCAGTGTAAACTCACTAGTTGCACGTGCATAAGGAGTTCATGAGTAGTTAAGAATGGGTTAATGATGATGTGCCCCTTCAAGTAAAGTAACAACATAATTATATATTAACATATGAGTTCATGATGATTAAATTAAGCATAAACTAATGTGGTAATTAATACATTAATTAACAAACAATCATGTACTAACAAGTAATTAAGGTAGCCGTTATTCACACATGAACTCATGTGACTCATGTTGTAGTTCAAGTTAGTTCATGATTAGTGCATACATTAACTCATCATTAATTCATAATAAAGTAATGTTTAGTTTACATATTAATACATCATTATTTATGTACTGTTATTGTAAAGTGTTACCAAAATAACTGCTATGTCTGTCTTAATTCATTCATTCATTATTACTGTAGATGACTGTCCCACTGTTTTAGTGCATTTGTCCCCAGCAGTCTAATAATATAAACCTCTTCCCAGTAAGTTGTATGATTTGAGGTATCACTTATTCTCACCCTACTGATCAACTCTCTGTAGAAAGGAGTTCTCGGTATGAGTCTGTTTGTACAGTACATGTCAGTTGTTTGTGTGCTAGCCATCAGGTTTCAAGAAAAGGCGGAACTAGTTTCATTGCTCAGCTTGGCTTATTGGCTCCATGAATAGCATTTCCATGATGGGAAATGAATGGAGCAACAGTGTTATAGTGAGAAAGATGGAGAGGGAATACGTGTGTACAAAACATTAAAACTGATTAGTTTAAATATTCCCCTAAATCCCCTTCACTTTTGACATGTAGTCATAAAGTAAGAAAAAACTTCCTGTCCAGTTTAGTTATAACTTATCGTTATATATATTGCCTGCCACTCTGTGCTGCATTTCCAAGAACTGATAATGACACAAGAGAAGGTCCCTCAGCGTCGATGCCAACGCTGTTTACCCACGTACCCCCACCACAGAACATTATCCACGCATGTACTTTTAGGAGAGAGGTAATTCTAGCTGGACAAAAAATAAAAATAGAGGGGTGTGGTCAGATGTTCTGATATTTCATACAACGTACTGTATGCATACTAATATATGAGCTATACAGTAGAAGTCAGAATAATTAAACCCCCCTGAATTATTAGCCTCCTGTTTATTTTTGTCCACAATTTCTGTTTAATGGAGAGAAGATTTTTTCAACACATTTCTAAACATAATAGTTTTAATAACTCATTTCTAATAACTGATTTATTTTATCTTTGTCATCATGACAGTAAATAATATTTTACTCTATTTTTTAAGACACTTCTATTCAGCTTAAAGTGACATTTAAAGGCTTAACTAGGTTAATTAGATTAGGGCAGGTTAGGGTAATTAGGCAAGTTATTGTATAACGATGGTTTGTTCTGTAGACTATTGAAAAAAAGGGGCAAATAAATTTGACCTTAAAATGTTTTTTAAAAAATGTAAAACTGCTTTTATTCTAGCTGAAATAAAACAATTAAGGCTTCCGCCAGAAGAAAAAACATTATCAGACATACTGGGAAAATTTCCTTGCTCTGTCTAACATCATGGGAAATATTTAAAAAAAGAAAAAAAAATTCTAAGGGGGGCTAATAATTCTGACTTCAACTGTATATCTAAATGAGATATATATATATATATATATATATATATATATATATATATATATATATATATATATATATATATATATATATATATATATATATATATATATATATATATATATATATAAATATATATATATATAAACATTCAGTACATTGTACATTTTGATTGATTGATTAACAGAGTTTGCTAATTAACCAGCCATCAGTCTCAGCTGTTATTGTTCATGTTTAGGATTTGAACAACAACAAAAAGAAAATTAATCATCTAATGTTTGGACTAAAGTCACGAATGACCCTTCAGATCATGTAGTTTACAAGGAGAGGTGTGTTTTTTTAAGGAGATTACTTCCTAAGCCGGTGGATTTATGCTTATTACATGAGGAATGTTGTTCTGGCAACCACCCACAACACGTTGGTAACATGGCAGCAATTTGGTAGCGCATTCACATATATTCTGTAACATTTTAAATTAAGCACTTAGTCATTAATGTTGGTCAGTGCATTGACTAATATGGATTATCAGTGAGAAATATCTTTTCAAAGAATTTATTAACCTTTGACAGTGTTAGTTTATAATTAATTATTCACTATTTGCTCAAATACATTGGCCTGTATTAGCACATTTAAATGTTTTTGATATAAAAGGTAAATACACCAATTGTGTTTGTTATCGCATACATCTGTTAACCTTTGTGGGGAGATTTCTATGGGTTTTTTTTTCTTTTTGTTATTAAAATTGCCTTTATGACATGGAAAAAACACAATCATATATTGCTGTTTAATGAAAACTTTCAGACCCTCCAGCAGACATTAGTTGTATATAGTTTAGCTACACTAAAATATTAACTTTAATACCTAATCATTTTTTGTTGTTCATTTACAGTATATTGAATGTATATAATGCATACAGCATATCTTCTGATCTGTGTTTAACAGTAAATCAAAGGGAGACACTTTTTTATGCCAAAAATCATTAGAATATTAGGTAAAGATCTTCTTCGATGAAAATATTTAGTCAATTTTTTACTGTAAATATATAAAAAAAAACTTTACATTACGCACTTCAGTTAGATGACTTTAAAGCAGATTTTTTGCACCCTCAGGTTCCAGATTTTCAAATAGTTTGACAAAATATTGGCCTACTTTAATCATATAACAAACCAACTTAGTTATTCAGCATTCAGATGGTTCTAAAATCTAAATTTCAATAAACTGACTTTTATTATTGGTTTTGTGGTCAATCCAAGGCCACATAAACTAAATAAATGTTTATAAATTAAACCTAAATTGTAGATCAACTGTGTACTGTTGCTACTAACTGACATGTCTCAAGTAGTCTGTCTTTAACAATATAACCTCAGGCTTAATACCAGGTGACTGAGTGTTGGTTTTAACATGTCTGGTTGAATATGCTTTAGGCAGCAATAAAGTACTAATGTGTTATTTTATTATAATCACCTGTAATCCTGTGCAATCATCTCAAGGCGCAACAATTTGATTCACAATGCAGGGTTTAACAGAAGTTACTGTTACTTTAGGAAACTTTGCAAGTACATATCAACTTACACTAACCCTAACTCCAACCCTAACCCAAACATAACAGTCTACTTATAATCTAATGAGAATTAGTTAACATGTAGATGTATTGTAACTTAAATTCAGCAATCGGACCATCAAAATAAAGTGTGACCAATTCTTTCTGTACCAAGGTCCCAGTATAAGCGAAGTGGGCTTTGGGCTTTTGCTGTTATCGTCCCAAAAAACTGGAACAAGCTTCCACCCCACATTAGACATGCTCCAACTTTATCTGCTTTTAAAAACCTTCTGAAACTGCATCTTCGTTCTTTAGCATTTGAGCCTTTTTAATGTTGATAGGTTTGTCTTATGTTTTAATTGTTATGTACAGTTGAAGCAGAATTATTAGCCCCCCCCCCTGAATTATTAGCCACCCTGTTTATTTTATTTCCTCAACTTCTGTTTAAGAAGATTTTTTCAACACATTTCTAAACATAATAGTTTTAATAACTCTTTCTAATAACTGATTTATTTTATCTTTGCTATGATGACAGTAAATAATATTTTTAAAGACACCTATACAGCTTAAAGTGACATTTAAAGACTTAACTAGGTTAATTAGGTTAACTAGGCAGGTTAGGGTAATTAGGCAAGTTATTGTATAATGATGGTTTGTTCTGTAGACTATCGAAAAAAATATATAGCTTAAAGGTGCTAATAATTTTGAACTTAAAATGGTTTTTAAAAAATTTAAAACTGCTTTTATTGTAGCAGAAATAAAACAAATAAGACTTTCTCCAGAAGAAAAAATATTATCAGACATACTGTGAAAATTTGGTCACACTTTATTTTGATGGTCCGTTTGTTGAATGTAAGTTACATTGCAACTAATTATCATTAGATTATAAGTAGACTGTTAGGTTGGGGTTAAGGTTGGGATTGGGGTTAGGGTTAGTGTAAGTTGACATGTACTTGCAAAGTTTCTTATAGTCAGTTAAATGTCTGTTGAAGGACTGTTAAATGTCAGTGTCAACAGATATTAAGCAGACAGTCTACTAATGCTCAAATGGACCATCAAAATAAAGTGTTACCGAAAATTTCCTTTCTCTGTTAAACATCATTTGGGAAGTATTTAAAAAAAGAAAAAAATTTCAAAGGGGGCTAATAATTCTGACTTCAATTGTATGTGCTAGACTTGTTATTTTAATAAGTATTGATTTAGTTCAGAACTTTGTGTTGTAAAAAATGTGCTATATAAACTAACTAACTAACTAACTAACTAACTAACTAACTAACTAACTAACTAACTAACTAACTAACTAACTAACTAACTAACCCTTGATTTCTATTTGCAATACTAAAGTAAGAGTCAGTGACTGCTAGTGTAAAAAACAGTGGAAGTGATTTGTTATCATAAGCATATGAACTGCGACACATTGTTCTAAAAGAGCTTTCTAAATGCTTTATAAGGTTATTGACTTCTCATCTGTAGAGCTTTCGGTGAAGAGAAAGGACTTGCTTCCTGCCAAAGGTCTAAAAAATATTGGCCTGAAGTCAAAGGTCAAGCATGTATGACCTGTGTGTCTAAATATTACCACTGGAGTAGCTTTACAGTCATGACATAATTCATCTGTTTGCTTTTTGGAAGTAGATGCACTCAACATCAAAGGGAACACAGAGAAAAGCGATATCATGGTAAGACCTAACTATTTTATGTTTTGCCAAATTAATGGCTGATTTGAAGTAATTGAATTTCTATAGTACTTTGTACATGAAAATGTACAATTATTCTAAAGAATGCACTGTTAAACATCCCTGGGTGGAAGCATATCACACCAAAATGATTTCCCATACAATTTCCCACTAGCATAAAATATATTATGAGTTGCCATGAGATTGTGTTGGAAAAAGAAGTGAGTTTAAGTTGCAAATTCAGCAAAAATTTATTAAATACATATATTATAATTACAGTATGTCAACTGAAAAGATTTATTTCATAGTGCATTTATACTGTAAATAATTGTTTTTCATAAATTTCCCATACACTTATGTTGATATGTTAACACACTAATGCACATTAACTATAATTCTGACTAATAGACAATGTAAATGCTTTAAAATGCAACTTGATCATTACAAATTCCAAACACATTGTATTGCATTTAGTAGAAATTATACTATATAATATATCATTCATTCATTCATTCATTCATTTTCGGCTTAGTCCCTTTATTATTCTGGGGTCGCCACAGCAGAATGAACCGCCATAATAATGAGATAATAATAATATAATTTTATATAAATATATTGTAGTAGGGCTGCACGATATTGGAAAAATCTGAACTATCTGCGATATTTTGTTTCTCTGTAATATATATTGATATATGAATACAATTTCACCAGATGGCTTGAATATCTGGAAAGAAATTCTTAATTTATATTATTTTGTAAGGGTGTGAATGTTGGATAAATATAACAATATTACAATAGAACAAAGAAAAAAGTTAAATAAACAGTGCTTTGTGGTTTTCCGGAGAGTAAAACAGTATTCAAGTACAGAAACTGATTAATGAAATATAAAATAACACTGTATAATCTTCATTGTAATAATAATTTGGTAAAATTATTCTTCATTAAAGTTACAAACGTATTTTTGTTTGTTCCCGAATGTTTTAAACTCTCTTAAAATGCCTTGTAAACATATGCAAATGGTAAACGTTTAGTCTGTCATGGTTATCCTTTGCAATGACTCCACAAATCTTACGCATTCTCAACATTGCGATGTGACTATTGTGAACACACATATTGTGATATCGATGCTGTAACTATATATTGTGCAGCCCTATATTGTAGTCTACTGTATATTCTTGTTAGCACATTCTGGAGTACAGTTTAACCATACTGTATTTTAAAGTCAATAATAATGATTATTAATAATATATGCAGTGCATGTTTTTATGTCAGTCTAAATGCAGGAACAATGAATCTCAGTGTCAGAAAAGCAGATCCTCGTCTCTAACGGGCTGTTTCCGTGTTGTAGTTTTAGTTAATAATGCAAAGCGTCTCCCACTAAGCATGTGAAAGTCATCGAGCACTCAACATAGCACTGACCACATGACAAACCTTGTCTTGCACTCGGTCACTCTGCATGGGGATTGGTCAAGGACACTTACCCTACCCATGCATGTGTTCATACATGTTTGAGCTCAAGTATCACACAAGCTATAAAATCTGATCTGTTTCCATATCTGGTGTTGTTAGTAATCACTGTTTGCATGTGAAGATCCCGATTAAAAGTTTCATCTGAATGGCATGTGTATGTGTGCTGCAATGCACTCGTCATTCAGTCAGGCATCACTGGAACAGAGCCAGCGTTTCCAGTGGATGACTGTTAACATGTGGTACTCACTTTCATACTACGAAATGCTTTGGGCAACTGATCAACTGATCATACCAAGCTCCCGCCTGCACCTGCCATAAATATTCATTCATTTTCTTTTCGGCTTAGTCCCTTTATTAATCTGGGGTCGCCACAGCGGAATGAACCGCCAACTTATCCAGCTGTGATAAATAATACTATGGCAAAATGAGTATTTATTATGCAAATACATTATGCAAATAATAAATGATAAATAAAATACAATTTATGTTAATACTATTCATTTGTGAACTGATCATAATATAGAAAACCTATGGAAACATTGAACTTTCTTTAAATACAATTGTTACCTTTTATTTCAACTATTATATTATCTATCTCTTTTATTTTATTTTAAGATGGAGTTTAAGATTTGTTATACAACAGCATAATTGGCCACAATTTTCTGCCTGTCAGCATAACTGCAGCACATGGAATGTCATGTCCACCATCTTAGTCGTGGTTTTCCAAAATATGAAACTACTTTTTGGGACATCATATGTCATATACTTTGTACCAAGTCCGTTACTGTATGTGTTGCTAAATATAAAGACAATGACACCATTGATTTTGCTGAAACCCCTACATTTCATGAACATAATAAAGATGAGGGGGTAGAGCTTTTTCCCATTTGATTCCTAAACTCTGGAATAGTCTTTCTTATATTGTTAGAAGCTCAGAAATGCATCCTTTGTTCTTTGCTCTCACATTATATCTCTCATTGTACTGCTTTTAGTAAATAATGGGTAACTATGTATTTTGATGGTACATTTGAGTATTAGTAGCTGTCTGCTTAATATCTGCTGATACTGCTCCTTTAACAGACATTTAACCAGAGATGTATAAAGTACTAGAGACCCAGACTTAAGTAAAAGTACAAGTGCTCTATCAAAAAAGTGACTTGAGTAGAAGTTGAAGTGCTCTTTAAGCACCATACTTAAGTGGAAGTATTAAAGTATTCAACATTTTTTGTACTTAAGTATTGCAAGTAGTTTATTCTAAAATTTACTACTCAAGTACTGAAAGTAAAAGTACAAGTATTGTGTTATGTAATTATTAAAGAAAGCAGTCCAAAGACATCATATTGTTTTGTTTATTTTAAAAAGAACCATGGTTTACGATTTATAATATAGATAAAACATTAAGTGAACATTGCAGCATGTTATGAACCGTGCGTAGCTAACGTTAGTTAACTTATCTAGCTCTTACAGATAGCTCAAACTGCTGTGTTTGTGTATGACATTATTTTAACTTAACTTGATATGTTTCTTCAAATTCGACGGTGAATTTTTGAAGGCCATTATTTTGCAATCTTTTAGGAGGCAGAGTGTACACTTCATTCTATATGAACTGTCTTTCACTCCGACAAATGCAAACATGGACTCTAAATAGGGTCACGGGTGGTCTTTTTTCCTCATCGCCACGAACAGTTGAACGTGAAGGAGTTGAAGGTGGAATTTCTGGGTTTTGCATGTCAAAAACAAACTAAAATGCTCTCAATGCAGGCAGCGATGTCTTCTTTGATCGTCTGAATGATGACGAGCCAGCTTAGTCAAACCTATGACAGAGCCATCTGCTGCTCTGGCAGTGATAATGTGGGTTTGGAATGATTCGTAACATTTTTATAATTGTAACGAGTAACTATGCAGCACATAAAAAATCTACTGGAGTAAAAGTATTAAACTCATCGAAAATATGTACTGAAGTAAAAGTGGAAGTAGGAGAAAAAACAATACTCCTGTAGAGTACAGATACAACCTTTTAGTACTTAAGTACAGTAGTGAAGTAGTTCTACTTCGTTACTATACATCTCTGCATTTAACTGACTATAAGAAACTTTGCATACATGTCAACTTACACTAACCCCAACCCTAACCCCAACCTAACAGTCTACTTATAATCTAATGAGAATTAGTTGGCATGTAGATGCAATGAATCTTTAATTCAACAAACGGACCATCAAAATAAAGTGTGACCAAATAAGGTTGTAAATGTCTTAAAGGTTTATTATCAAGTCTAAAATACTAACAAGAGCCACGCTAACTACTTTTCCTTTGCTTTTGTTTCTGCCTCAGGATGGCCATCTACACATTGTGCCAGCTTCAGCCTTTATGAAGATTTCAAGTAATGTCGACAACTGCAAAGACTTCAGATGACCGAATTGACATGCCACCTCATCAGATGTTATACTGATACTGTAAACTTTACACCAGTGTTGTGCAAGTTACTTCCAAACTGTAATACATTACAGATTACTTGTTACTGTTATTTAAAAGTAATCCCTTACATTACAATATTACTGTCTCAGAATTGTAATACGTTACATTACTCTTATATTACTTTTTAGTTACTTTCACTAAAATAACTACAGAATTAGAACTTAACTTTCTAAAACGACCAAATGTACTACAGAGCATTTTACATCCAGTAGAAAGCGATATGAAGTAGCAGAATGACTGTGAATCCAGGCTACTAACATTATAGTATATAACTGGCAACATGAAGGCTCAAGACAAAGCAAGACTGTCAGATTCACAAATGATCTGTTAAAAGTATGGTAGAGGTAAAGTGGTTATCTGGCAATATCTGTGAATAGCTTGGCTATATTCATATTAGACACAACAGGCCATATGTAAACTCCAATGCCATGACAAAATGCAGATTTCTTTTCTCTTCTTATTGTTGCCATTATTGTATTCACTTTAAATTCTAATGGCTCACAACACAAACTGTCCTGCACAAAGTGAACATGATGAACAGCTTTCTCAATATAATGATCGTGCACCGATTTCCTCTGTTTGTAGACAAAACTGTTTACGAGCTCTTAAATATACGCTGCTCGCATGCAAATTTTCTCACGTTCTCCCAAATATGCACTGCTCACGCACACATTTTCTTGCACGCTCTCAGTACTCGCTCAGTGAGATTATATGCAGACTCGCAATTTGGGCCTTGTGTTTCCTCTTCCTTTCGTGCTTTTTGATATGATTTTTATTGGTGCACTATTTACTAACAATAACCAGTATGCTAAAATAGACTTATCATTTTTAATCTAATAAACCATAACATTTTTGGCTGTATGTTATATGATGAGATATTTCCAGTTTTAAACACTTAAAGACACAGAGAATAGACGTTGGATGTTAAGAATACGTTTTATTTTAAAAACATTTATTAAACATCTAAAAGGTGCACCATACTAATCAAATAAAAAACATTTAAAGTAAAATATAGCGAACGCAAGCAGAAATGTTACTGATAAAAAATAGGGAAAAACGATATGGTATTATAGCCTATTCACTCTTCAAATAAATGTCACTATCAATCTCATTTTATCATGGCAACTAAAATAAAGTGAACTAGTCTCTGTTGTCTTCCACATTGTTGATGAGATTGGAGGACATTTTGCCTGTCATCCTCTTCAGTTTGAGGAGAAGCTGTTCCACAGGGCCCCTGAACACACATATTGGCATGTACTGTGTTTTGAACAGTACTATAGTAAAGTACTTCAATTAGTCTGTTGTGGTAATACTATAGTTGCTATGGTAACACAACAAGTGTAATATAAACAAATGACCCAGTGCTGCAGTTTTTTTTTAATTTTTTTAACAATATAGGGTATATTATTATTTTACAATTCACCACACTTTACTATTCTTAATACTACAGTATGCTGAAGCATTCATTAACAAGTTGTAAATAATACTAGCCTAAAACAAAGGCAGTACACTTTACCTAACGCTCAAAAACACTAGTATTTATTATAGTATTTATATATTTACCTTAACCTGTAGGTAAATATTGTAGCAACATGTAAACCATATCAACATTCTTGGGATAACAATTTGACAGGAGGATCTCTGGAGAGCAAAAGCACGAAAAGAGGAGAAAACAAGGCACAAACTATGTCTACATCATCTGACGGAGCGAGAGCAGATCATCCACACGTGAGCAGACTGTTTTGAGTGCACGCGAGGGATTTTGTTCACGGACAGAGGAAACCGGAGCGTTCTCGGCATAAATTCGCTCTCGACTGCGCTTACGACAGTTGTCAGTGGAATTTGCACGTACCTCCATCTCGCAAATGCCCTGTCTTCTGCCATTTTCATCTATTTGCCGCTTTTCCGCTGCGCGTTAGAGCGTAACATTACTGCGAACCGAGCTGTAAAAAGTTCCAGTAGCCAGAGGGAGATTAATGACAACACACGTATGTTCACTCCCCACAAACAGGAAATAGAACTGCGGTATTTTTTAAATGTTATTGTCTTGCCAGCGAAAAGTTTGTTGTAACGCACGCGTTACTGAACATGTACCGAGTAAAATATTACTGAAAATCTATTAGTAATGCCTTACACTACTGCGTTACTGGAAAATGTAATAAGTTACTGTAATACATTACTTTTGTAACGCATTACTCCCAACACTGCTTTACACACACAAAAAAAGAGGGAAACATGTTATTTGTGTCTGCTTAATGTATTATTCAGTGTTGAGGAAAGTTACCTTTGAAAGGAATGCATTAAAATATTGAGTTAGTTGCATTGCTTAGTTACTTTTTATGGAAAGCAATGTGTCTCGTTACTTTTGAGATCCTTTTGCATTACTTTTATAGACCTTCCTGGGTCTTACAGGGTATTTTTTATTTATTTATTTATTTGTTTTAAATAGAGGAGCTCAGCATTTAATGACACATTGTATAATCTACACCTTTATTTACCTTTAAAAACGAATTAAATGAAAATTGGAATAATGTTACCTTCTGAAAACTTCCTGACGCTAAACATGCCGTATATACAGAATAATGTTGAAAGCAATGTGTTTGCTGCTTTTGTATTTTTGTCATATTAGTTAAGTAAAATCACTGTCCATTGAGACTATAATCCCCTTCTCTTCCATGCATTCAAAATACTGAGATAAGTTCCATCACAAAAATGTAAGGCTCTGCCATCTTGCTTTCTGTCTGTTCCCACGGAGAGCTCACTCTCTCATTGAGAGTGATTCAACCTGATTACACTCATTTTAATTCAGCAAATTATTTTTTTAAAGCTAATTAATTAATTTAAAAGGTTTTGAAAAAGTAACTCAAATATTATTACTTTTTTAAAGTAATATGTTACTTTACGTAATAATATTACTTAGAAAAGTAATATTACGTAACTTGTGTTACTTTTAACACTGGTAATATGTGACTTTACCTGACTATCCCCTGGTTTCACAAACAAGGTTTAAGGCTAGTCTTGGATTAAATTGCAGGTTTGAGCAGTCTCAACTGAAAATAACTTGCAGTGAGATCCCTGCTGAAAAATCCAGCTTAAACCAGCCTAAGATGGTTGGCTGGTTTTAGCTGGTCGACCAGCCTGGTTTTAGAGGGGTTTTGGCCATTTCCAGGCTGGTTTCCAGCCATTTCCAACCTGGTTTTAGCTGGTCAGGCTGGGAGTTGACCAGCTAAAACCAGCTTGACCGGCCAAAACCAGCTATGTCCACCTTAAACCAGGCTGGTCAAGCTGGTTTTAGCTGGTTTAAGCTGGTCATTTTCCAGCCTGACCAGCTAAGACCAGGCTGGAAATGGCTGAAAACCAGCCTGAAAATGTCCAAAACCCCTCTAAAACCAGGCTGGTCGACCAGCTAAAACCAGCCAACCATCTTGGTTTAAGCTGGATTTTTCAGCAGGGATGTCTTAAAATATGTGAGTATTTTTCTAAGGCTGTTTATAAGTGTGGCTTAAATAGCCTAATTTAACTAAGGTCTAGTCCTGGCTTAAACTAAGCCCTGTTTGTGAAACTGGGCCTATATGTACTATATTAGCCTACAGCTATCATTGAGGTTAGATTGACACACTTGTCTCACACTAGGCTAATAACAGAATATTCCCTAAACTTTCTACAGTATAATTCTGTTTTGAAAC
The DNA here is from genome assembly GCA_903798195.1 of Danio kyathit. Lineage (NCBI taxonomy): Eukaryota > Metazoa > Chordata > Actinopteri > Cypriniformes > Danionidae > Danio > Danio kyathit. Next base: position 30,341,889 of record LR812537.1, on the reverse strand, counting down.
ACTATGTTTAATGATAATTCCTATACACATTAACATTGAAATGAGACTGAAATAATCAACTCTTTAACTCAAGGCCTAGTCTCACAAATTGGTATTTTAAAATATACAATGTAGTTACCTGTTGATTGTTGCTAACTCTCTAGTGGTTTGAATGCTAGTATGCTAATTTTCCAGAAGGCTGCTAAACTAGATTGCTTAGCTTAAAGTGCAAGATATTTTGGTCAACTTGCTTCACTAGTTACCTCACCCTGTTTTATATGAGAGAGCACAAGCTCCTAAAATAATTAAAGTGACTTTCAATCAAGCTTTGTGGACATTCACTGAATGGTACTGCACTGTATAACACTGGAACGTACAACAATTGCATGCAAGTAAAAAAAAAGATATCCAAATTAATCTAACACACAATCTAGTTTTGTGAATTATACAATGTGGAGAAAAGGCAAATGAACATTCAGTTATCAGACTAACCAATTCTAGACAAGAGACTTTTCATATCGGCAGCTAGCTCTCTGCAACTCTCACATGGTTGCCCACTGAAGCTAAGCAGGGCTGTACCTGGAAGGTAGACCACATGGGAAAGCTGGGTTGCGGCCGGAAGTGGTGATAGTGAGACCACCTGTGGTGCTCAACCTGTGGTCTGCATAGGTCCTAATGCCCCAGTATATTGATGGAGACTCTATACTGCTCAGCAAGCACCATCTTTTGAATGAAACGTTACACTCTGGTCATTAAATATCCCAGGATGTCCTTCGAAAAAGAGTACGGGTTTAACCCCGGCATCCTGGCCAAATTTACCCACTGGCCTCTGCTCATTATGGCCTCCTAACCATCCCCATATCATAACTGGCTTCATCACTCTGTCTCCTCTCCACCAATCAGCTGGTATGTGGTGTGCAGTCTGGCGCAATATGGCTGCCGTCATGCCATCCTGGTGGATGCTGAACACTGGTGGTGGGTGAGAAGAATCACCCCCAAAAATGTGTAAAGCGCTAAATAAATGTAAGGAATTATTATTATTAATTATTATAACTAGTGTCTAATATGGACATTGGATGTGGATTCATCTCCTGGGAACCACACGTTTAATACAAATTTAGATTTAGGGTGAGAGATTGTGAACTGGGCTGGGACTTAAGCCTGGGAAGATTTCCTGTGACAGGAAAAGAGAAAACGAGTTTAAGTGTGAGATGAACTGGACTGAGAGGGACTTCTTAAACACATGCTTTTCACAAGATAAACAGTTTTGGCCTTATCACTTGCTGCTCTACCAGAGCAGGGCACGTCTTAACAGATGCTTCATGCGCAAAAGAAAGTGAGCAGCACAAAAATGACGCAAATGACTTGACCCCTCTCCAAAAAACTACTACTGTAAGCAAATCTGCTTGAGCAAAAAATAAAGGTAGGGTCTGATCCATGTCATATGGGTTGTGTACGCTGACATTTTGGAGTTTAATTGGGCTCATATTCAGACCAACAGCGTACAACCATTGGGGGTATTTTGATGTGTTTCCCAGTACCAAAGCTCCCCAAAACACTAACAGCAGACCTGGTTTTGTTGACAGAGCTTTGCTATCTGTTAGAGATCAAATAACAATGTTTGCCCTAAGCAAATATGAACATCCATGTCTGTTTGCTTTCCATTGATTCTAAATTTACTTTTGGTGTCATTTCCACATTTAAATCTTTAGATAAATGAAAATAAACAATGACTTGCATCAATGAAGTGCAGCTGAAACTACATCAGTGTACTGAAAAAATTAAAAATAAAACATTAATTTAAATAATTCATCTAGTTTTTGGAAATGGGTTTGCAAGCTACTTCCATCTTGTTTTTTGTGTGGAAAATAGTTTTCTGCATTTTCTGAAGAAAATGTGAAAACAAAGCTCCATATGAAAATGACCGACACAATGCTGTTGCCAAGTAGATGTCAATTACTTACCTGTACACTCTCAGAAACAAAGTTACAAAACTTGTCACTGGTGCGGTACCTTTTCAAAAGTGGCACTTTTGTATCCTACAGGTTCACATTATGGCCTGTTTCCACTGAGTGGTACGTTACAGTACGATTCAGTTCGGTACACTTTTATGGCCATTTCCACTATCAAAAGGTACCTAAAAGCGAACCATACTGTACCACTTTTTGGGTACCCTTTGCAAAAGCCTGGCAAAAGGGTACCAAAAGGCGCAACTAGACGCGCATTTGAACGATATTTGTTTACAGAGATACGTCACTTGCTCGCAACAAGCCAGAATGAAAACAAAGGAACCATCATGTTTTAAATACACAGCCGAGACATTACACCGTAATAATATATACATATAATAACGAGCCATGGTCGACTTGAGCTCAAACAAACCTTGTCGTTGTCTTGATGAACAGCCACCAAGCCAAGAAGAAGAGCAGATCCTACCCTGTGTCCCGTAGTTTTTTACAAGCCCGTCTAAAGTGTGCGCGGTTTTGCTTTCTCAAACGTCTCAAACTTTCATAACAAACTTCTTGAGCTGATGATAATAATCAGTGCCTGATTATTGAAGTGCTTCTGACATCCAATCCTGTCCGAAATTAAACAATGCGAGACTGATGCGCGGAAAAAAGAGAGAAGCCGGAAAAAACAAAGGAGCAAATAATTTTTTCAGCAAACATGAACAAACTGCTATCTTCAACTATTATCATCACCTTTTGGACTATTATGAACTGGGAATGACGGAATTACGTTCTAACAGACGTTACATGTGCTGGTGAAGAATAAAGATACAGATGAGTGGTTTGCACTGACTGTAGGCTATATGTTGTGTGTTGTTTTTGAACCCAAATAAGAAGTAAATGTATGCTGTGTGTAGTTTTGCTGTAATTGGTAACATATTGGAGACTGTAAGCCATACCTGCCAACACTCCAGTTTTTCCCGGGAGTCTCCCGTATTTCAGACCTATCTTCCGTTTTGTCATTTCTCCCAGAAAACTCCTGAAATACCACCATCTTCCCCAGGTCCTCAGGTGTTTGGTACAATCTATAACACCCCTGGATCGCAGACTATTCGGAAGGCAACAATCCCTTAAGGTCGATCAGGTCGTTTTTCCCAGCCTCTGTAAAGTGTCTGAATGGTACTGGATACACTTCTGTCCTCTTCTTATGACAAAAAGGCAAAATGGTCCAACATTCCTGACCATTATCACCAATAAAGCCTAGAAATATAGAGCATCAGTATATTGTTAAGCCATCAATATATTCCATACCAGTTATCAAAAAAATAATGTGTTCCTTTATTATAGTTTTGTAACTATTCAATTGTTTTAAATTCAAAATTGTAACATATACATCAGTGTAAAACCTATAAATGGTGGAAAAACATATTCTGTAATTGTGTACCTGGGTCTCCACTTTTATCATGGCCTCTTCTGGCTTTAACAAACTTATCCCTCAGGTTTTCCAAACCTTTTAACAAAAGCTTTCCTCCTTTCCCACGGCTTTTGCAATTTTTTAGCCAGGAATTATTGATTATCTGGTTATCTCTTTGATCACGGATCATAAAGATGTTTGTACAGTTGTACTGTTTCAGACAAAATCTCTTCAAAGTGTTTCATATTCAGCTCAAATCAAACGCGGCGCCATGCGCACTGTTTGCTCGAGTTTTAAAAAAACCCCCATGCACTCTTCCAGCAGAAATCATGTCGCGCACACCTAAAGCGAACCTCCACAAACACAGTGATGATGTCACATTCGCCGCGCGCACTCAAGTGAACTAGCGGACACGTCGAGTATAAACCAGGTACCAAACTCTGATGTCCTACAGAATTTAGCTCCAGCTTGCCTCCTACTTCAAGTATGACTGGTAAAAGCTTGATTAGAATAAAGTGGATTATATTTAGGTGTGCATAACTGTAGCTAAAGCTAAACTTTGCAGAACACCGGCTCCCTAGGACAAAATTTTGCTTTAATTCTTGAGCTATTCATTGAGGGTTACGCCCCATTCACACGGGGCATCAGCTTCAACGCTTCCATTCACTTTGAAAGGGTAACTTCAGGCGTTGCCGAACTGCATTGTGGATCCGTCGGCGCCGCTTCAGAGGTGTTGCTCGCTGCAGAAGTTGGGACTTGCTCAACTTTTCAAGCGCCAACGGAAGCGTCGGCCAATCAGATCGCCTCTGTCAAGCGTTAACGCTCAAGCCCCGTGTGAATGGGCCGTTAGACTTTATTTGACTGTCATTGGCTGGTTTGTTAATCAGAAAATGGAGAAATGCTTTCTTCTATATTTATTTGTTTTTTCATGTAAATATTGTTCTTGGTAATAAAGGGCCTTTATAGTGAGACGCATTTCATCTTTAGTATTGTTAAGTTAAAAACAATAAGTTTAAATGTATGCAATAAATGCATTATATTACTAAATATTACAATTATACTTGTTTGAATAATTTATAAACAGTTCAAATGAAAGGATGCTGAAAAATAATGACATCTTAAAACTTTTATTAAAAATGAATTCTCATACAAAAACTCTTTAAATTACATACAAAAAAGGATATTTGCACGTTTTGCACTGTTTATAATAACAGTAATATTTCACTCTATAAAGAAACAAAACAACACACACACAGTCAACAAATTTCAGGAAGATCTCCACAAGTGAAATGTTGATCAAAATGTCTTCAGGATTAACTACACACAGTGCAGCTTCTGGTCTCACAAATCAACGTGGTCAGGGCTCAAGTCCAAACAGACCCTAATTTGGCACAGTCGACATCTCTTTTTTTGGCCTAATGCTCAAGTCCACAGTAAAAAAAGACAACATCACTGGAGCCCTTTCTTAGGACAAGGTTTGAGTGCATTACAGTACAGAGTCTTGAGTTGGGATTGCAATGCCTGATCCCTCAACAATTTTGGAAGACAAGAGAAAGACAAAAAAAACATAGGAAATCTCCCTGGGAGTAGTTATACAGCAACTTGCATCCATAAAAAGTGCATTCAAATGAAAAAAAAAAAAAAAAAAAAAAAAAAACAGCCTCAACACTGTTACATGGCAAACTGACACTGTATGATTTTTCCCTTGATGAAAAGTATGGTATACCACAAATCTTCTTTACATTCAGTATATATATCTCTCTCTCTCTCTCTGGTTAGAGCATTAACCTAACCTCATGACCAACAAACAAACAAGTTGAAGAATGTTTCTACAAATGAAATCTTCTATCCCCACAAAACAATTATGGAATGATAACGAAAATGATGCACTAAATGCTAATGGATGTCATATTGGGGGACTATTGGAAAGTACATGACCACCATTTGGGAAAGTCTACATGTGCTTAAATGGCTATAATGCGACACAATCAGTTTGCACCTCAGCAGTAATCTCATAATAAGAAAGAGCAGCTCAAATATAATGAAATACAGCACACCAAACAGCACGTGTGCCCTCTTTCAGGCCCTGAAACAGCATCTGTAATATGACAAAAACACATTTAACTTGAGTGATGCATGATATAAGATGGCTGTCAGCAATGCAGGCACAAGAGAGCTCAGACTACATGTCTTCTTCCTCTGAACTTCGACTAGCTCATCCTGCAGAAGGTCCACTCGGGGCCCCGAAATCCTCCGCTTCATCTTCACTTTCACACATCCATACGACACTTCTCAAACAGACTTTGATCCGCATGGTGAAAGCCCGAAGAGCTTTTGAGTGGGAAAATAAACCCTTTTTTGACGGGCAACAGTTCAGTTCTAGCGCTCTGCTAGGGTTGGTTCAGCAAACAGGAAGCATGCGGGCGTTTCCATTGAACTCCTCCTCCACCTAAACAACAGAAGAACCAAAAATTGGAATAAATTTTAATTGATTTGCAATAATGGTTGGATTACAAATGGAATTAAGATGTTTTGTCAATCTGATCAAGTGGATGATGCTAAATACAAGTGAAAAAAGGGTCTAAAATGTTTAGAGCTTATCCAATTTGGATCTCTTTCAGAATTAGATGAAAATGCAATAGATTGGACTGCTTTCGTAGTTTAAATGCTAAAGTGATGTAGTCAATAATGAAATAAGAGTAAAGGGAACCCAAAGGGACCCCCCCCTTCATTTAAACGTAGAAGTAAAATAAGTCTTGGCTGACCACTTGTAGTTAGAAATTTATGGACCAAAAACCTTACATAATGTTCCATGATACAAAGCGTTCCTTATAAATGAGTCACTTATGCTCAAGGTCAGCCATTTACCCCAATTGAATTTTGTCAATGGTCAGTGTAACTGTATATACTTGACACTCACCTCGGAATAAGCAGGGAGTGGAGGGAACTGGAACTGGGCTGCATTCATGAAGATGGGACTGTCTCCACCATCATAGTCATCCAGCAGAGGAGTAAGAGGTTGGTCTATGCAGCAATCGCGTGTAACGTCACAGTAGCTTGGTGGGGCGGATGATGGCATTCGCAGGGACACCCAGCTATTAGATGCATTGGTGACCGAACCATCCTGACTGCTCATACTGTTGGTGCGGCTTCCAAAACCATTGTAGGGCACGGTTCCAATGACCAGGGGCAGCTCCAGAATCAACTTGTCGCTGCCTGGGATGTGCATGTAAATCTGTAGATAGAGAAGGAAACAATTTAGCACCTACTTTGTGGATGCCACAACATTATGCAACTATAACAACACCAAAGCGCAAACACTCACCATAAGTGCATATTCCACTCGAATGATGTTGCAACCCAAGATGGAGGGCTTGATTTTAGGCACACGAATGCTCTTTCCCTGCCAGGCATCGCACATGCCGGAGATGATGTGGTTGCCACGCACTGAGGAGAGTTTTTGCCTGAAGACCTTGGTGCGGCCATTGGCTTGGTACGTCTGCTTGGCCACAATGGCTGCTTTGGGTACCACGATGCGAGAGCAGGTGTTCTCGAATTTGGCATCAATGCAGATCTCTTCACCTTCACAGAAGCCACGCCTGTCAATCTTTGCGTTGAGAGAAACCTGGCCGTCAGGGATGAACATGCAGGTCACCTTCTTCTCCTTCATGCCACCAGTTGGGGACTGTTGAGGGAGGGAAAAACAAGAATGATCAACATGAACTCAAGATTCTTTAGGACATAGTTTATTTTTGTCATCAAAAATGATGGAAGTCAACAATGATCAGTGTCTAGAGCAGTGTTGGGTAAGTTACTTTAAAAAAGTAATTAATTACTAATTACTAATTACTTAACTAATGTTGTATTTAAAATACTTATCTAATTACAGTGTCTGAAAAGTAACTTAATTACTCAATAAGTAATTTAACTAAATACTTCTTAAAATTCTTATAAACCTTGAGTGGACAAACAATAGATATTAAATTCTGTAAATAATAAATAATTAAATAAAACATACGAGTCAAACATTAAATGGTTTAGCCTTTTAGCTTTCTGAATCATCTTTATTACATTTTATTTTAAAAAAATTCTATGATAATTACATGCATAATATTTTTTAGTAAGAAATGTAACCTTCTTTAGGAACACAATTCCTGAATAACAAAAAAAATATTATTCTGCATATCTGAATAACAAAAAAGCTTAACTTACAAAAGTTAAATAAAGTTAAACTGTATACAACGTTTTTGTACTGCTTAGCTGCCTTGTTTTTAAAAAAGTGGTTGTATCTCATTAACGCAAGTCTTTCAAAACATAACTATGGAAGGTAAATCGATGAGGCAGTGCTGCTTTTTGCCAGACACAGGTATTGTGTTCAATATGCACCTAAAAGACGGAGATTATACAGTAAGCCAGCAGTAGCATCTCTTCCACAACGTAGCCTGCAATAATTTTTTAAGCTTACCTTCAGACACTTTCTGCGCTGGCGAAGTAAAATAAAGTTTTGCCTGCTTAGCAGGAGTTGCCGCGTTGTTATCCGTAGATGATGAACAAGGATCACTCAGAAGTGTTCTTCTACGCTGCCGTGTCAGGTGCTTTAGATAACTCGTGCTGTTGACAGCGGCCGATAGTTTTTTTTTCTCCCCAGAACCCAGGACATAGCTTACATATTACTGTAATGTTCTTGTCTGCTTGTTTCAGAAAAGTGAAGTAATGGGAATATTTCCATTTCGTACAACAGCCACTCGCTTCAGCCGAGTCCGACATCTTCCGCTTTAGAATATGACTATGCCGCAAACTGGCGCGCGCGAAATCACGTGCACCTGCACTTTGATGATTTTGAAGCGGCAGAGTTTACTTTTACCTTTAGAACATAAATTAATACAATTATATAATGATATTCAGCGAGTTTAATTATTTTACAATGTAACGCAAGTACATTATAAGTAACTGTAATTAAAATACCTAAAAATGAACAGTAATCAGTTACTCTACTTTTCAGTGGAAAAGTAATTTAATTACAGTAACGCGTTACTTAGTAACGCGTTACACCCAACACTGGTCTAGAGTCTAAAAAAGGCTAAGGGAGTGTATGTGTTTTGATAAAGGTTACTCAATTATGAGGAACTCACCAGCAAGTCTGGAGTGTTGACATCCAGTGGCTCTTCAACTTCAAAGTGCTTCTTGCACTCCAGGGCGGGCTGACAGGGTCTTTCCATCAGAGCCTTCACGTAGTACTGAACAAATCCAAACTTGCCCTTGTAGGAAGACACCAGCTGCCTGTTGGTAAAATAATAGTTTTTTTTGATTGAACAAATAACAAACTGAAATAAATGCGTACAGTTTGTCAATCAGAATGCTTACCCTTGGGCTGGAAGCTCAAAGCCAAATGAATATTCATACTTGTTGCCAGGACGGAGAATGACTGAACCATCATTGTCTGTGAAAAACACAAATAAGTATATTAGTTTGTGACAATTCCATTAGATTTAAAGCACATGCCAAAAAAAATTATAACATAAGCAAAAAATTTGTTTTTGGTTGTTACCACTTTTTATTTTTGCATATGACAATACTTAAGACTTGAAATTAATCTCTACACTATGAATGTTACTTTGGTTGAAGTTATAATAAGTATTTGTTGAGACTGCTTTTCACTTGAAAAGATATGATAAACCACTTCCATTGGCTACCATACTACTGTAGTTTATGATAGTTGTATTTACAGTCCTTTAATTAATTAACAGTCCTTAACAGTCCACTGTTCTACCACATTCCAACATCAGCACCACATCCAATCCCATCAACATAAGCAAAGCTAAATTCAAAAGCAAAGATCAATCTTTTTAACTCACCTGTTGGATGTTCATCTAGTTGGACAACATCTTCATACTTCAGATAGTCCACTTCTTCACGGCATCTCTGCTTGCCTTTCGCATACTCCACCTTAGCACAACCGACTCCCAGGACCTTCATGGCCATCACTCTGGTCACCTCCGACACCTCCACCAAAACCTTTCCAGCCACTTTATCTCCACTGCAGTAAAATGTCTTGGAAGGATCATTGAAGGCGATCTCGAAGACCTTCACTCTTTTTGTCATCGCCACCATTGTGATGTTACAAATTTCCAAACCAAAAAGAAAACACACGTCTCGATCTCAGCAACAAAAAGTTGACAAATCGATAAAATGTCGAATAGTCCTTCAGAAGTGCATCCGAGCTCAAGCCAAATGAATTAAACGTGCGAATAACAGTAAATAAGTGCTTTATGCAAATGCACTATTCACACACTCCAGGCTCGCATGGCTTGTATAGGAGCTTTGTGTACGCTGGGCTAGGCTAGGGTTTTATACTCAGAGGCTTCTACCAGTGAGTCAGTAGGCTTGTTTACCACTTCAGCTGTTCATGTGGAAGTGGTATGCACAGCATGGCTCAGCGCATGCACAGCGCACCCATTGGTCGAAAATCGGTGTTTGTGTCGTCACTGGCCAATCAGCGAGCAGAAGCGGCGCGTGGACACCTCGTGGCTGAGAGCGCTGAGCGAGTGCACAGCAGCTGCAGGAAGGGAGGAGGCGGATCCGGAGGAGTGTGGGACTTTACGATGAAGCGTCTGAACAAAGGAGCGGGATGTTGCAAGGACATGCCCAACATATAGGAGAACCAATAAGAAATTCAACCGAAAACCTAAATACGTGCTACGTGCAACGGTTGGATGTTGATGAACGCTTGAAGGAACAAACAGTTCAAGAAGGAGAGAGACAGGCAGGAAGAAAGCCGGTATTCCCCGGTTTTGCTAAATTTGGGTGTGTTGATTGACAGTGATGCCTCTGCCAGTACAAACTAGGTTAAGAGACAATGACTAATAAATAAATCAGATCTTGAGTAAAAATAGTAAGCATGAGTAATAGAGTTGGGCCTATATGTCACTTGCACATGTGACTTCTCTACAACGATTATTAAATAGAGTAATAGTAATATTGAGTAATAACGTTATAAAGCAAACATTTGTATATGCTTCATTCTCTATCATATGACAGAACAAATTAGTGCAGTTTTGTTAAACTTATGAATAATTTTGCTTAACACCATTTCACGTGGTACAGTAAGATGACAAAAGGCAAATGCATGGAGGTTTTGGGCCTAATAAACAGCACATTTGGTGATCAGGCTTCATCTAGTGTTTAAAATACGACAATATTTGAACACGTTTTGTTGAATTATGATTAGTAGCAAAGTAATTAATGTTACATAAGTTTAAATAAAACAGCTGAAAAACTACCTACAGTTGCTAGGACACTTTAAAAAAACAATACTGTTAATAATGTTACTTTTCAATATAATATAATGCAATAAGCGTAATATAACATTCATTCATCCATCACCTGATTAGACATCCACTTCTAGAATGCTATTTTAGACTATGGGAAAGTTGTTTTTGGTATTGAACCAGGCATTGAACCATGGGTTTGCGATTTGAACAAACCATTGCCTCCCTCTGCTGGTCAATCTAACGTAAAACACATTTGATCATACAAAAATAATTAATAAATTATTAATAAATATAATTAATTAAATTCACATATTTTCCTGTGCCTTTTCCAGAATTTGCTAATTATCTGGTAATAAAATATAATACGACATATTGTTACTTATTCATGACACAAAAAGAAGTAGTCTTTAATTCATTTTAAATAAATTGAAACAAGGTCACTATAGCATGGCAATTAAGAACATCTTAGTCTTATTATTATTTTTGTTTCAAATAAAAATGTTATATCTATCATTTAAAAAAAAAAAAAAAAAAAAAAAAAATATATATATATATATATATATATATATATATATATATATATATATATATATATATATATATATATATATATATATATATATATATAAACAGATCAAGTGTGTGCAAATTAAATGACTGAGTGTTGATTTTCTTCCAAATTAGATTGACTGATTATTAAATAAACTTATAAATAATAAAACATAATGTTTCTATTTAAAATTTTTCTTTCTCACAATTTTTCTGAGGGGGGTAATAACATATCACAGAATGGACTAGTGCAATTCTTGTGAAATTTTTAATTTGTTTAATAATAAAGTTTTTAAAGCACCTTTTCTTGGGTGTTTCCTTTATGAACTCGATAAATTCACTTTAAGCAAGTATCAAATGCACTGGCAAGTAAATTTCTGGACATCCATGAACACATCACTCAGGCTTTATCTAGTGTTTAAAGAAAAACATCACAACAATAGTTTTGGAGAGTTTGAGAATAAAATGTTTATTCCTTTCTCGGATAGTAAACCGTAAACTATATTCTACTCTTTTAAAAATTATTTTGTTATCTATATTTGTTTGTTTTGTTTTGGGGGTTTTCCCCCAGGGCTGAAACACTAGTGATCGCATAATAATAGACTGTTAGTTTCAAACGATGACCTTGAGCAGTCTAGTATAAATAAGTATTACATTAGTATAAATAATAATATACTAATTGTTAGAATATTCAAAAATAATTGGTGGGTCAGACTTAAATCGCAAATTTTAGAATTAGAAAGTTAAGACTTGAGAGCTGGGCTTATGTGACTTTTTATGTGACGATTATTATTAGCTTACTTTTTTGGGTTGAAGGTTGCCTCCCTCTGCTGGGAACATAGAAATAGGGTGTCGGCCAAAATCATTTTAATTTGAAAAGGTTCAAATTTCATAAATATTATTGCTAATAATAATTAAAGAAGCCATTATGCGATTTATGTTGTCCGTTTTGTATTTACTTAAAGCTAAATTGTTTATGTAATAAAATAAAAAAATAATCATTAGTCTATGTAAAAAAATAATGTTTTTTCTTTAATAAATTGGAAAAATAAATCACTCGCATGGAGATGAAGAACCTTTTTAGTACATTCAAATTATCATTACAGCTATAGCAAAAACATAATGGTTTACAATAAAAAAAGAACATTAATTAGATAATTATTAAAATAATCTTTAAGTTCTGGTAAACACATTTCGGTGCATCACAGTTTGTGGTTATATTAAATCTATTTATCTATTATTTAATCTATCTATCTATCTATCTATCTATCTATCTATCTATCTATCTATCTATCTATCTATCTATCTATCTATCTATCTATCTATCTATCTATCTATCATTATTATTATTATTATTATTATTATTATTATTATCATTATTAATATTATTATTATTATTATCATTATTATCATCATTATTATTATTATTATTATTATTATTATTATTATTATTATTATTATTATTATTATCATTATATTATTATTATTATTATTATTATTATTATTATTATTATTATTATTATTATTATTATTATTACTATTTTAACAAAAGTAATAGAGCGCAGTACTTCCGGGTTAAAAGTCAGTTAAAAGTCTCTCAAACATGGCTGCTCCCTTGGAGTTGTTCTGTTGGAAAGGCGACTATGGATTACCTTCAGTAGACGTCGACTGTTTAGCTGTACTGGTAAGGGAAAATCTGGTCGGATGTCATAGAAGTTTTCGCTGTTTTATGTGTTTCGGTATTTGCCGTAAATATGTTGTTATCGGAGGTCAGGAGAGATGAGGTGACTTACAGCACGCCTGACAGTTGCTGTCCCATTCACGTCTGAATGGAATCGTGCTTTAAAATGTGTATTTAGTACAAAAGATATTAAATTTGAATTTCCAGTAATATTTCGGAGCGATCGTCCGGTTGCTTATGTTGATGGTTGTGTTAATGACAGTCATGTAAGCATCAATAATGAGATTACACTTGATACACTACATTAGGTACAGTATTTTAATACAGCCACTATCATGTTACTTTATTGACAAAAACTTAATTTTATTTTTGATTTTATTATAGTGATAGATTATAGAATCCTAAATATGTCCTCATTTTAACAATTACAGTGTTTTGTGTAAAATACATTAATATATTTCAATGTTATTTTTAAAGGTTCCAACATAAAATACATTTTATAAATATCTTACATAAATATGTATGACATTCAATGTTACAATCATTTAAATTTTTTGCTTATTATTTTTCTTCATTTTTTTTTGAGAATGGCTTAGTTATTGAAAGGTTACTACATTGCAAAATGAATATTTTAATAGTATTTACTTGCCCTCATGACTTTCCAAACCCATAAATCTTTTGTCCACTTTCAGTATATAAATGAAGGCATTTAATATAATATCTGAAGGTTGCATTTTTTAAGATGTCCTTGTTAAATACTGAGTATAAATAATTAATTACACGTACTTACTATATGGTTAGTTTTACGGTTAGTTCAAATGCATAAATGCTGCATAATTAATTGTAATTACTATAGTAAGTGTGTAAAAAAGACACCTTAAAATAAAGGGATTCAGAAGTTCAAAAAAGATTTACATCAATAAACAAAAACATGATCATAATAAAGATAAATATAAGATATCATTTTGGCTTTTACTTCCACGTAAACATTGAAGTGTGTAGTTTTAATCAGTTTAATGCATCAAACCTAAACATTTGTATCATGGCTTCTATAAAAATATTAGGCAGAAGTAATTTTTGATTACAAATTAATAATAACATTATGGATTTTGAGCAGCAAATCAGCGTATTAAGATGATTTCTTAAGCATTTTGTGAAAACTGGAATGATGCTGAAAAATTATGCTGAAAATACTAATTACATTATTAATATTGTGAAGCATTTGTTAAATTTTTACAGTCTTTTTAATAGAATGAATTAAACTTTTTATAAAATGTAATTATCGAACTAAAAGTTTTGAACTTCCAAAGTTTTGACCAGTGTGTGTGTGCGTGTGTGCATGCGTGCATGCGTGCGTGCGTGTGTGAATGGGTTATATGCCCAGCTAGTGTTTTTCAGCTAATGATGAACTTCCGATTAAAGGTTTATGTGAATATTTTCAATTTCATAGGGCTTCTTTTACAGCATCCATGTTGTAATGTAATTCAAATATATTCAGTTAAATAGACTTAACCATCCATTTGGTTGTTGAAGAGTAAAAAGAGATGAAAAAACGTTTAAAAGCAGGCGCCGTCAATAGCAGCAGGCTAGCGCAGAAACTCAATTAAAAATACTGGGGTAAAATTAATTTCAATATTTTAAAGGCATGGGGTGGAAAAACATAATTTAATGCAGTGCTTCTTGTTTGGTCTGATACCCGCTTTATATTATATCTCAGCCAGGCAGTGAAGATCACTGTTTTTTTAAGGAATCAGATCTTAAATGCATCGATTTTGTATAGGATGACAATTCACCAGAAGCCCTGGGGCTGGCTGACTGAAATTGAAAGTCAGTGTGCATGTAGCCCCTTTTAGATTTTTCAGTTAAATTCTATTTAAATAATTTGATTAAGATCATTCGCTAATTATGACAGTCAATCCACTCATATGTCTTTACAACCATTAGGAGAAAGATTATAAAAACAGAGATACTCCTCCTATAAAACTCCCTTTTTTCAAGAAAGAATGAAGACCCCAATAAGAGTGTTTGGTGTCCATGTGTGTCAGTTATCAGTTGTCTTTGTTTATGTAAACTCAGTGTGGATGACGGCAGAGAAGGACATGATTATCTGGCTGTCCGGCACAGCTGTCTAAACATCCAGCAGTTAGGGGGATTGAAGGGACTCTCAGCGTGGAGATCCAAACTCCCCAAACACTAAAACAAACAGTAATCGAAAGCTTCTCGTGTGTCTCCACAATGATCGGAAGGAAAACGAAACTTAAGGACAAGGATAATCACTGAATTCATACTTATTTTAAGCATAAATTGCCATGTGATCACCCTTTCTTTGTGATTGCGTAACTAGACTCTTTATTTTTTTGACTGTTTTTTTATTTGTGTTTGGTGATAGAAATGCTGGGGGCAGCAGGTTTTTGGTGTGGTGACAGTTTTCCTCTCTTGTCTAGCCTAAACATTTTCATGGAGAATGGGTGGTTTATGGTTTCTGTGTCTACAGAAGCGTCATCGTTGAGGCTGGAGGCTCCACTTACCACTTATGTTGAGTAAAGCTGTATAAGCAGATGCTGGGGATGGGAGCTATATTTACTGAGAAATGTGGTCGTATCATCACATTGATAATTGCTTTGTTTAGTTATATACATCGCTTTTTAAGTCATATGTGAGGTGTGTGGTTATGCTTGGACTGTGCTTTTTTAGACACGAAGAAGTCCAAACTTTGCCATTTACTGTTAATATGCAGTTTTATATATTGTGTAATAACAGTTTTATTATAACTATTTTATGTAGCCCCACTCCCTACACACATCATAAACAAAATATAATGTAAAAATGTAGCTGTGGTTCTGTCGTGATTTCTGTCATTAGTTCATTTAGTCAAATGGTTGTTCTCCATCCATCCATCCATCCATTGTTTGTTCATATGTCATCCATTGTTTGTCCATCCATCCATCCATCCATCCATCCAAGATTTTCATCTATACATCTATTCAACTGGATCTACTGTCTATTCCTATACTGTCCATTGTTTCAGTCCCCCAATCATCTATTCATCACTGTCCTTTCATATATGCACCATTCCATCCATGCATCCATCCATCCATATTTTCACCCATCAATCCCATTTTTCACCCATCTATTCCTCAATTTTTTTATCCATCCATGTCTTTTTCTATTTGTTGTTCATTTGTTTGTCCATCAGTCTGTTTTTCATTTATTCATCTATCCATACGTTTTTGTCTAATACCTTCATCTATTCATTATTCATCTAACTAACCATGCATCAATCCATTGATTGCCCATCTGTTCGTCCTCCTGTCTGTTTTTTCTGTCCATCCATTCATCTTTAATCCATCCATTGCTTGTCCATCCATCCTTTTCCTTCCTTTGTCCATCTATCCATCCTTCGTATATCCATTCTTCATCTGTCCATTCATCCATCACCCATCCTTCGTCCAACCACACTTCATCCATCCATCCATCTTTCGTTCAACAAATTTCATCCAACTGTACTTAATCTATTTTTCGTCCATCCATCAATCCAACCATATCCATCCATCCTTCCAACCGTATTCATTCATTCATTTTTTTGTCCAACCATATTCATTCATCCATCCATCCTTTGTCCAACCATATTCATTAATTTGTCCATCCATCCTTTGTCCAACCATATTCATTAATTCGTCCATCCATCCTTTGTCCAACCATATTCATTCATCCATCCTTTGTCCAACCATATTCATTCATCCATCCATCCATTCATTGTCCAACCATATTCATTAATCCATCCATCCATTGTCCAACAATATTCATCCATCCATCCATTGTCCAACCATATTTATTCATTCATCCATCCATTCATTGTCCAACAATATCCATCCATCCATCCATGTCTAACCATATTCATTCATCCACCCATCCATCCATCCATTGTCCAACCATATTTATTCATTCATCCATCCATCCGTTGTCCAACAATATTCTTCCATCTATCCATACATCCATCCTGTTCAACCATATCCATCCATCCATCCATCCATCCATCCATCCATCCATCCATCCATCCATCCATCCATCCATCCATCCATCCATCCATCCATCCATCCTTTGTCCAAACATATTCATTCATTCATTCATTCATTCACCCATCCATCCAACATTTGTCCAACCATATTCATCCATCCATTCATCCTTTGTCCAAACATATCCATCCATCCATCCATCCATCCATCCATCCATCCATCCATCCATTTTTTATCAAACCATATTCTTCATCCATCCATCCATGCATCCATCCTTTGTCCAACCATATTCATTCATACCTTCGTATATCCATTTTTCATCTGTCCATTCATCCATCCTTCGTCCAACCACACCTCATCCATCCATCTATCTTTCGTTCAACAATATTTCATTCAACTGTGCTTAATCTATTCTTTGTTCATTCTTCCATCCTTCCAACCATATTCATTCATTCATTCATTCATTCATTTTTTTGTCCAACCGTATTTATTCATTCATTCGTTCATCCATCCATTCATTGTCCAACCATATTCATCCATCTAGCCATCATTTGTCCAACCATATTCATTAATCCGTTTGTCCATCCATCCTTTGTCCAACCATATTCATTCATCCATCCATTTATCCATCCATCTATCCAGTCCAACCACACCTCATCCATCCATCTATCTTTCGTTCAACAATATTTCATTCAACTGTGCTTAATCTATTCTTTGTTCATTCTTCCATCCTTCCAACCATATTCATTCATTCATTCATTTTTTGTCCAACCGTATTTATTCATTCATTCATCCATCCATCCATTCATTGTCCAACCATATTCATCCATCTAGCCATCATTTGTCCAACCATATTCATTAATCCATTTGTCCATCCATCCTTTGTCCAACCATATTCATTCATCCATCCATTTATCCATCCATCTATCCAGTCCAACCATATTCATCCATCCATCCATCCATCCTTTGTCCAACCATATTCATTTATCCATCCATCATGCAACCATATTCATTTATTCATCCATCCATTTATCCGTCCTGTCCAACCATATTCATTCATTCATCCATCCATCCTTTTTCCAACCATATTCATTCATTCATTCATCCATCCATCCATCCTTTGTCCAACCATATTCATCCATCCATCCATCCATCCTTTGTCAAACCATATTCATTCATCCATCCATCTATCATCCATCCTTTGTCCAACCATATTCATTCATCCATCCATCCATCATCCATCCATCCATCCTTTGTCCAACCATATTTATTCATCCATCCTTTGTCCAACCATATCCATCCATCCATCCATCATGCAACCATATTCATTCATTCATCCATCTATCCATTGTCCAACAATATTCATCCATTCATCCGTCCTGTCCAACAATTTTCATCCATTCATTCATTCATTCATTCATTCATTCATTCATCCTTTGTCCAACCATATTCATTCATCCATCCATCTTTTGTCCAACCATATCCATCCATCCATCCATCCATCCATCCATCCATCCATCCATCCATCCATCCATCCATCCATCCATTCTTTGTCAAACCATATTCATTCATCCATCCATCCATCCATCCTTTGTCCAACCATATTCATTCATCTATCCGTCCAACATTTGTCCAACTTCATTAATTCATTCATTCATCTTTTGTCCAACCATATTCATCCATCAATCCATCCATCCTGTCCAACCATATTCATTCATTCATCCATCCATCCTTTGTCCAACTGCATTTATTCACCCATTCATCCATCCTTTGTCCAACCATATTCATTCATTCATTCATTCATTCATTCATTCATTCATTCATTCATTCATTCATTCATTCATTCATTCATTCATTCATTCATTCATTCATCCATCCATCCTTTGTAGAAAAAACTGTTCTATTAATGCTAAAATAGATGCCATTTTACACTATACTTTATACTCAAAATGTCCCTTTACTGCTTGATATTTAGAGCACCATTGGTGCAGACCGCAACATAAAACCTTCATTCATGTTTTTCTAACATCATCTGCCATTTTAAGACCAGTAGCTCATGGGGCAGCTGGTTTGTGTGCGCAACTGAAAAACATGAGCTTTATTTTAACTGCAGCCAGATTCTTTCTCAAAGACCCTTCTCAGGTTACCAGCAGTGCATGCAGCCATTTAAGCGAGCCACCTAGTTTTTTTATTACTTAATTTTTTTGTCCCAATGCATATAGTATTTTTGGGAATGCATAATACATTTCTGTGACCGCTATACTCTTATATAAACAAAGAAAAGATAACACTATGAATTCCTTCCCTGCTAAATGCCTTCTCAGCACAGCAATCAAGACCCACAAACCACACTGGAATTTACAGAGCAGCAGCGCCGCCGTTTGATCTTCTTTAATGGTATGTTCGTGACTGGCTGGAAATAAAATGCTTCAGAAAGAGACTGATCTCAGGTCTCATCTGATTTTCCTCCTCCACCTTTGTCTTGGCTCATAATTTCCACTGAGTGTGTGCACTGTGATTCACGTATGCCTGTTCAATTTCATGCAGCTGGGCGCAAAATTTTGCTTGCTAACATAATTTAGAGTGAGTCCAGATTTTGATCTCCCCCCACTGGCAAACATAAGACCCTTCCAGACACTAACTCAAGTCAGCACATTTGTGGATGGAGCAATTACTGACTCTATAATCCCCACAGAAATGTCTCAATAGCAATGTAGCAATGCTTGGATGATCCAGCCACAACATTACTCAACTTTATGGTATTTCTACTACTGTGAAAATGTAATGACTGATATGATATTTTTTATTTTGTAAAATATTGTTTAATATTATTTTTAAAAGGTTTTATTTCCCAAAACAGCACAAGTATTGGATTCTGACTGATCAGCTGCATGATGCTTATTGTATTCATCGCTTGTAATCCACACATGGGGTATTTTATTTAATCATTTCCCATTTTCTCAATAATTTTAAGCTGATGTAATAACATAGTTGTAATTAAAATGCTGAAATTAAAATAAATAAAAATGTAAATTAATTACAAATGCTTAACAAAATATAAATTAACAAAAATCCTAAAAAAAAAAAAGTAATGTGATAATCTAAGGAGGCTAGGAACAGGTGTGTGTGTGCGTGCGTGCGTGTGTGTGTGCGTGCGTGTGTGCGTGCGTGTGGTGCCTGACATACTGTATGGATGTAGGATTGTAGTCCATGTAAATGTGAATGTTTTTCAGCGATCTATGAAAGTTAGATCGCTGGTGATCGTGACTAAAATATAAATGGATAATATTAATATGATAAATAAAAGTAATCTTTATAGTAATAACTTATGATTTCATACAAGTGATTTGTACATACAATGTCTAACATAAGGCAGCACGATATTGGAAAAAACTGACATTGCAATATGTAGTTTTCTGCTTTTTTATTTTATTTTTGAGTGCATCTGCATAGATCAGGGGTGTCCAAATTCGGTCCTGGAGGGCCGGTGTCCTGCTGAGTTTAGCTCCAACTTGCTTCAACACACCTGCCAGTAAGTTTCTAGTATATCTAGTAAGATCTTGATAAGCTAGTTCAGGTGTGTTTGATTAGAGTTGGAGTTAAACTCCAGGACACCCGCCCTCCAGGACCGAGTGTGGATGGATAGACACAAAGAATATAGAACAGAAGATCAAAATGAAATTAACAGCGCTTTATGATTTTTGGTGCAGTATTGAGCTTCAGAAATTCAGTAACAAAGTGTAAAATAGCACTTTATAGTCATAATTTTAAAAATAATTCAACAAAAATTTAAATTCTGTTGAAATTGCTTTAGATCCTGGGACGTGACTATTGCAGATTCACACATTGTGATATCGATGCTGAAATTATTTATTGTGCAGTCCTAGTGTAAAGTGCTTTTTTTTTCTTGCATCAAGTTTTATTATATAATTACAATGGACGACTTTCTCTCTTTTTAAAGCTATTACTTTAGAAATAATGTTTCTTTCTACATACAGCACAAGTGACGATCATATTTTATTTTGATGGTCCGTTTGTTGAATTTAAGTTACATTGCATCTACATGTCAACTAATTCTCATTATATTATAAGTAGACTGTTAGGTTGGGGTTAGGGTTAGTGCAAGTTGACATGTACTTGCAAAGTTTCTTATAATCAGTTAAATGTCTGTTGAAGGAGCAGTATCAGCAGATATTAAGTAGACAGTCTACTAATACTCAAATGGACCATCAAAATAAAGTGTTACCCAAGTTTATTAATTACTTTATTCAATTTCTGTATAGTAGGTTATTATTTTAGTAGTTATTACTGTAATATTTTTCCTTTTTGCTGATGGTTTCACCTCATTGATGTTTGTTGACATTGAAACTGCCCTGCAAGACCAGATTAAGGGGTTGGGGTCATTTTAGGGGTTTTATTTACTGAGGCCTCCTCACAGAATTTTGCCCTCAGGAGTCATGTACCAACATTGCTTGCTCTTGTTTTGACACAAACAGTAAAGGATTTCCAATTTGCCGTGTCCCGGGTAGACACCTTATAGCTGTTGCAGTCAGCGACTGGCTCTATTTAGTACACAGTTCTGTTTATTTTTATTGTTATTTTATTGTTTGCATGAATTATGTTTCTTGACTTTTTTCAAATTGCAAATCACATTTAGCAAAATGGATGGATACATTTTAGAACTGAAAATTATACACACACACACACACACACACACACACACACACACACACACACACACACACACACACACACACACACACACACACACACACACACACACACACACACACACACACACATGCAGACACACAAAAGAGCTGAAAAAATACCAAGGCCCATTTCAGCACACAGGATTTACAACATAATTTTATGACCCCAGGGTTTTAATAATTTACGGTCGGTTTCAGTACGTTGTAAGAACAACTCATGTTTACATAAAAACCCATTTCTCTGTGGAGGAATGATTGGAAGTTTACTACCAGAAATGTTGCACTCTGTTGCTTAAGACATTTTTTATTTGTGGCTTGGCATGGCAGAATAATAGAGTTAATTCCATGTTTTCTTTCTCTTTTTTTTCTCTGTAAGGCCTATGCCAAATTTGCTGGTGCACCTCTCAAAGTTCACAAAATCACCAACCCATGGAGAAGCCCTACAGGTGAGCACAGAAACCTGAATTCTGCCAGAAATACACTAAAGCTATGATATAAAGATTATTTTATTAATTACTCACCCTTGTGTCCTTTCAGTCCTCTGACATCTTTGGAACACAAATTGCAGTTTTATGCTAAAATATGTGCACCCCTCTGTGGCTGCATAATTATGTGCTTTTTCTTTATAAGAGAAGATCACAGTGAAATACCATTTGATTTCTAGAGAAAGCTACATAATGTCATGTTCTTCAGACAGAAATACATAGTGTAGCAGTATTGAGATGTGTGAAATTAAATTGAAACTGAAAAATAGGCTATGCAAAGGTTTGGGCACCCTCTCTTTTGTGTGGTTTTTAAAACCTGTAGTCACTTAATGCTGATTGATTACAACACAAAATTGATTTGAGTGACTCAATGAACCCTAAAAATCCCAACACAGGTGCAACCAATCATGAAAAAAAGGATATTTAAGATAGCTGATGGCTAGTTGTGCTTCTCCTTATTGTGAACCAGAAAGTAGCAACATGTGAACCTCAAAAGAATTTCCTAATGACCTAAAAACTAGAATAATTCACCAACATGAATTAGGCAAATGATGCAAAAAGCTATTACAAAGGTTTAAAGTCTCTATCTCCACACACAAAAATATAGTAAGAAAATGGAAGGCCACTGGAACAGTTCTGGTGAAAAAAAGATGTGAAAAAATATCCAAAAAGCAAAGGCGAAGAATGGTTAGTAGGGTCACAGACAAACCACAGACCTCCTCCAAGGAGCTCCAGGAACATACCGCTGCTGATAATGTCATTGTACATCATTCCACAGTCCAGCGCATTCTTCACAAAGAATAGGTCAATGGAAGTTGATGCAGAAGAAGACTTTTCTGGATGTTTCAGCAGGACAGTGACCCAAAGCACAGATCCAGATCTACCAAGTAATTCATGCTCAGACACAATACAATGTTCTAGAATGGCCATCCCAGTCCCCAGAATTGAACATCATCGAAAATGTATGGATTGATTTGAAAAGGGCCGTTCATGCTTGGCACCCATCAAACCTGACTGAACTGGAGAAATTTTGCTTAGAAGAATGGCCCAAAATGCCTTCAGCCAGAATTTAGGGACTTATCCTTGACTATAAGAAGCGTCTACAGGCTGTTATATCTCAGCAAAAGGTGGCTGTACAAAAGATTGTTGTCATTATTGTTAGGGCTGCACGATTCTGGGTAAAATGAGAATCACGATTTTTTTTTGCTTAAAATCAAGATCACGATTTTTTTCATGTGTCTGTAAATGTAAAATAAAGGTTAATATGAGTAGGCTATTATTACTGTTATTTCTCAAACATATGGTAAAACAACAATAATAATATTAGGCCTATGTGTTGGTCTACTGTTGGTTAAAATGCTGCATTTTGTCTAGACTTGGAACTGTGGACTTGAACAGACTATGTCCTGTTTGTCAACTCACAGTAAAGTGATGACATCAGAATACTTTATAATTCTAACGTTAAATTATTATGTTTGACACAAATGCTTGCAATCTGTCATTGACAACATTATTAGACCAATTTTTTTCACTGGTAAAATGAGACATTTGTCATTATCAGATTCCCTTTGGCATTTTATTCAACATTGTATAGGCTAGAGTAGATATACTCACCCTGTAAACATTTATTTTCATGCATTTGATGTTATTCACAGCTTATGCAGGTTCTGTTCACTAAAGTAGGCCTCATTGGTGAGCATG
This sequence comes from Danio kyathit, assembly GCA_903798195.1. Classification (NCBI taxonomy): domain Eukaryota; kingdom Metazoa; phylum Chordata; class Actinopteri; order Cypriniformes; family Danionidae; genus Danio; species Danio kyathit. Next base: position 30,318,132 of record LR812537.1, on the reverse strand, counting down.
TGCCTCTCGGTAGTAAACAAAAAAAGACTTGCTGTAAAGACTTGTGCGACTGCCTTTACTATTAATTCCTGACCTTGAAAATATAATTTGGCTGAATCATAGAAAAGCTGAATTAAGATCATGTGTAGGGTCGAATCGAGATCACAATCTTTTTTCGATTAATCGTGCAGCCCTAATTATTGTGTTTAGGTGCCCAAATTTTTGCACCTGTCTGTTTTTTTATGTGTTAAATTGCATTGCGTCTGTTTTAAACAAGTGTTATGTCAGAACTGAAATGTTGCTTTTTCCCTAGGGTATAAAATATATCCAAATGAAATAGCTAATTTGAAAGGCCAGTAGACGGCTTGCAATTATGAAAAGGATCAGGAGTGGCCAAACTTTTGCTTAAAACTGTAAGAACAAGATGTGGGTGAGTAATTAAAAATACAATTTTAATTGTTTACTAATGATCTGATCCCTTAATGTTAGCAGACATCCAGACAATACCCACAATTCTTCAATTTAATTCAAATTTTATTTATATTGCATATTTAAAAGCAACCATTGTTGACCAAAGTACTTCACAAAGGCAGAAAAAACACTTTATCATATTGAAAAGCTAAACTCGAAATGAATGCCAAAGTATACAGGTGTGTCGTAAGCATTGATCTAAAAAGACCAACAGTTTGAGCACTTAGATGAGTGGGAAAGCTCTTTTATAAATTTGGAGCAGCCACAGAAAATGCTTTCTTTTTTTTTTTCTTTTTTTTATTTCTTTTTTTTTTACTATGGATGCCTCTAATTCTAACTATCTGATAGCAAAAATGTATCTACTTTAGACGTGTCTTTCAAAACAACATTTTCAGTGCTGTGAAAAACCTTGCTCCCCTGCTTGTGCAAATGAAAGTGAGGCGTGGACGTTTTTTGTGCTGTCTAGTAACTTGTACACATTTATACACAATATATCTATTACCGAAAATATCATATTTTTAGGGTAATGACTTCATAAAATATGAAGACAGACATTATAAGTTTAGTTTTAATATCTAAATGGAAGCTTTTAATGTAAATATGATGTCACAATATGGCATGTTACATAAGAATGATCTTAATGACCGCTATGATAGTTAGCTATGATAGTAGTTATAGAATTCTGGTAGTTTTGGCAAGAAGATGTGAAAGGGATAACATAAGTGTACATAAATTACAACTTGTTACTCCTATAAAACAACCCTCCAGTGTATAACCCACTGATTTATATAGAGTATTCTCTATTATAGACTATTATAGAGACAATTATACCGTAGATTATAGGTCTGACCTCAATGGACATAACCAAAAAATCTGAACCAGAGAAGTTGTACATTGTCAAAAAAAGAGCCACACCAGCATTATTTATTAATATACGATATGTTATTTAATCACCAATCCACCCAATAGCATGAAGGTGTTTACAGGGTGTTCCTAACGACTAATTTTGTTCTAAATGACATCACACCGCTTCATTCTTTGATTGTATTTTGGAGCTATCAGACTTCAGTAGTCAGCTGATTTGTGAGCATGTTAAAGTGCCAAATGTTGAATGACAGCTTGTATATTTGCTGTCTGAGGAGACTTTAGAGAACATTACACCCTTTTTCAGTTCAGGCCAGAGTTCAACAGTTCACTTATTCAGCGGTTCAGCATCCATTGAATTCTGTAACCCTGTCTGAAGATTATTTGGGTTTGAATAAAGTGGTGTTTAGTTTAATGTGAGATTTCTTTTTTTCTCTCTCTCCCAACAGGTTCTCTACCTGCTCTGAAGACGAGAGAGGAGGGAAGCATCTCCCAACCCAGTAAAATCATCATTCATCTCCGGAAACAGGTGAATGACCCCCTTAACTCTCAGAGGATAATGACCTTTGAGGGCAAAATGAGTTCACACACTCTCTCTCTCTCTCTCTCTCTCTCTCTCTCTCTCTCTTACACAAACACACATGTGCACACACACACATGCACATAAACACACTCTCTCAACAGGTGAGGATTAGTCACTAAACTCCTCTGCATCTAAATCAAGATCTACATCCTCTGAAAACAGGTGAAGGATTTTCCTTGAACCAGTTCATAGGCAGAGACTAAGCAGGTTGTGAGAGTGTGTTGAGGCTGTAAAGACAGCTGTTCTGAATCTCTTTTTAAAGGAAATTGTTAATGACTTGGAAACATGAACCTAGATGCTAAATCCAACGTAAACATACTCTCAATTGAAGATGAGTCTGTAAATTTATTATAAACAGTGAATAGTTATTAAATGAACAGTATAACGTAATGTACACTACCATTATTTAATTAGTGAAAGGTATAATATTTGGTACAGCAAGGATTGTCAAATTTATCACAATGCCAGAAAGACATTTAAAATAAATAATTAAGCAATACTTAATAGTGAGCAGTGTTGGGCACATTCCTTTAAGGGCGTACTCACACAATGCAATCCGAACCGTGCCCAGGCCCGTTTCCCAGTTCCTTTAAGAAGTGTGAGAGTTGGCCAGCTCTGGCCCGGTTGGAGAAGGTGTGCTTAAGCGCGGTTCACTTGGGCTTTGGCGCAGTACGCTTGTAGTGTGAGTGCAAAGCGCACCTGAGTCCGAAACTGAAGACGAGACGTGACTTTTAAGGGACTGTTTCACATGTGTTTATTAATCATTCTTACTGTTCAATGAACACAAACTGCTGTAGATTATTAAAGAGGCAAACCCCTCACTGCTCGACAGCGGCACCTTAGCAAACCTCATAATACCTGCAGCACGAGGACTTTATGATTATGAGCGTCAAACGTGGCTGATCTGTTCGGCGAAATATTTGACTGCGTGTCACTGCATCTCAAACGACTAAAACGATATTACTAAAGAAATCTCCACTGTTCCGAGCGAGAGCGCTTCTTACTGAACAGCGCATCATCGATGACGTAAGCGTGCTCAGGCCCAAATGCGATGTGAGTGCGGGCCGTCAGTGGAGACGGCAGGGGGGACAAGCGTGCTTTGGCCCGGTTCAAGGCAACTGTACATAGTGTGAGTATGTGAGTAATTAGTTATCGTTACTAGTTACAGTGCTCAGAATAATTGAGTACACCCCATTTTGAAAATGAATATTTTTATCCATTTCTCAGTGAATATAGGCAATGTATTTTGGTGCATTTAAACAAAACAGATTTATTAAACATATATTTATTAAAATAATATTTTAGTCACCAAACATTTAGAAATTGAAAGATAATATAATTAAATTCAAGCAAAATATTGCAAAAAAAATTACAACCTACAAAATTTCAATTAAATCTTTACATTTTTTTGCTTCTCTTGATTTTTCCTCTTTTTAATTATGTATTTAATATGTTTCTATAACATATAAATTTGGGTGTGCTAGTTTCTGGACGTAAGTTATTTTGTTAGATAAGCTCCAGATTTGGCTTCAGTACTGATTAATCTAATGTATATGCACAAATATAATATTGTATAGCTTCCTATTAAAAATATGAATTTAATTTGTGAGGGGTGTACTTGTATACGCTGAGCACTGTACTTCTCACAAATAGTAACTGAGTTACATAATTCTAAATGTAACTAACAACCAGGGAAAATAACTATTGCTTTACTTTAAAAAATCTAATTTGTCTAATGACTATATAATAAATATAAAATATTGTACACTAATCTGCACTATTTTAATGTTGTTGTGGGACAATGTGAGATAATGATTGGCGTGTCTGTGAACAGGCGAACAGTCATTATGTTCTCAGTTACACCACGTTCACAGACACCAATCATCATCACTGTTTGGATATGTGTCCCTCCCAAGCCCTGAACACACACACCTACCCCGGGAAAGAGAGGTCCTATGGCTGAGAGATGTTGCTCGCATAAAACTGCTTCAATGTTCTCAATTATAGTAATGCGCATTTTAATGTCAGCAATGGCGTTGTAATGGGGGAACAGAAATTCATTTAATTACACGTTACTGAAAAAAGTATTGCCCTTAATAATGCCATTTATTTATAATGTCATTATTCCTATCACTGATAGTAAGACATGTTAAAATATTAGAAGGACCTCTAAAGAGCTTTAAAAAATCTAAAGATGGGTAATGATTCTGAGACTTCATCTTTGCTACACATCAATAAATTACATTTTAAATTAGATTAAAAGCAAATACATTTATCAAACTTTAATTAAACTTTTAAATTTTAATTAGTTTCTGCAGATATTAGTTTCAGTCTGTTGGTCTTAAGGATATCTATAAGCTAGTGTGCTCAAAACAGTAAAAAAAAATTGCGCTTACAAAATATAAAACTGAAATAAACATCCAAAGCTTGCAATTTGTCACTTCCCCTAAATCTATCAACATTTTTTGTTCATGTCACCTCATACTTCAGTTTTCAATCAAATACTCTCTAGTGTCTGAAATGTTTTGCCCCCTTCAAGACGCTTCTCATTTGCTTTCATGTAATCTCAACCAATCTCACAGGCAGATCTGTGATAAAAACGAAACGTTACTGGTTGTTTTTTAAAAGGGGAGGAGCTACTGTTGTAGGGTGGCTCACTTTTTCTTTTTCTTTTTTTTGCCTTTCAAAAATATAACAATTTAGGCCAAACTCAATTCCAAAATAATCTTTCACAAATGTCAGATGTCAGATATTCAGCTTATTCTACGCGTACGAGCGGGCGCAGCCATTTGAATCATTTTGGCTCGAGACTTCCGGTCTTATTCACTTCCATTCATTTTTAGACGTTAAAAACAGCTCGTTCTGCTGCTTGATATTGCAAACTGAGGTTATTCTTATTATATTATTCTATTTTGTCTGTATAATTATGCAAACACTTGTTTGTAGAGCGAGTAGTTTGACCGTTTTTTGGCCGTTTATTATTCCTAGTCATTTCTCCCATAGGCAACTGAATCGGAAGTTCTAAAACAATCACAAAAACGAGCGCACTTCCGCATTGAAGAATAAGGTCAATACAATGAATCAAATATAAAGCCATAAAATTACACAAAACAAAAACAACCAAAAAAATCGATAAAATAACATCACATAAAAAAGATCAACATACCGTGCAGACATCAAACAGAAACTCTGTAAGGGGTTAAATAAAACCATATTCTTGAAACAAATCATACAATTTTTTTTAGCTTTCTCACACTTCATTATATTTTAAAGCCTCAGCATAGGTGGCAAACTTCTTTTTAAAGACAATCAAATGAGGAGCTGTTTTAAAAAAAGTTTGCATTTATGAATGTAGAATTTAAGTAAAATAAGTAAACAATTTGCAGTTAAGTCATCATCTTTGTTGTTCAAATGTAGTCCAACTTTCACAATGTCCAAACAAATAGAAGGAAACATTGAAATAAATAGTTTAATCCAGTTCCCCACATCAGACCAGAAAAGATTACCCAAATTACAATGTAGAAACAAATGTTCAAGACTTTCGATATCACTATTGCAGAATTGGCAAACGTTACAATTCACATTAAATCTTTTGATCAGAAACTCCTTTGCAGGGTAAATATCATACATCATTTTAAAATGTACTTTTTTATATTTTGGAGGAAGAGAAAATGTCAAATATCTGCATCTAATTTTAACAAATATTTTAATAGGACCAGGATAGCATTCCTGTATAAGACACTTTTTAATAAATGTATTTGTACATTTCTTGTCCACAAAACTCAACTTACCTAATTTAATATTCATATTTTTGGTGTGACAGTGGAATAAACTAGGATCTCTTTTAACATGATAATTAATGGTAAGGGAATACATCTAATTACTTTCAAATATTTTTTTTTAACTCAATTAAATCTAAAGATAGTACCAAGCTCATTGCAACTAACAAAACAACCATTCTTATCCATCCAATATGCAGTATTGACCAAGTATTATTTTGGGTGGCTCATTTTTTTGGGTGACCTCCCATTATTTAGTTGAGATTACGTCAAACATCAATTCAAAAATGCACATTTCAAAGCACTTCACGAGACCTTTAAAGAGACTTCATTCTAAAGTATTAAAGCAAAAACAAAAATAGGAAATATTTCAGAAAAACTTTCCATGAAGCCCATGCTCATAATGAATTATAACTCTGTTTATAATTATTTATAACCTGATTGATTAATTCATTCTGAGAAATTGATGTATAATGTATTATGAACTTGTAGCTATATCTTTCATTATGTAATGTGATGTAATTTATATTTATATAGTGCATTTATTGTGTATGGGCATACACCTAAAGTGCTTTACAATCATGAAGGGGGTCTCTCCATACCACCACCAGTGTGCAGCATCCACTTGGATGAGGCAACGGCAGCCACAGGACAACGGCGCCAGTGCACTTACCACACACCAGATATTGATGGAGTGGAGAGACAGTGATAGAGTCAATTCAGTGGATAGGGGTGATTAGGAGGCCGTTATGGGTAAGGGCCAATGGAGGGAATTTTAATGTAAAGTATATAATATTTTAATGTATTTACCTTCTGTAAACCAAAAAATCCACACAGAAATCTTAGTAAAATTATTATTATTATTATTATTATTATTCATTTTTAAGAAATTGTCCCTGGATATGAAACTTCAAGTTAAGCAAGAAGGTCAAGTTTTCCTCTGCTCAACAGATATTTGCAGGTTATTTAAAAGAGAAGTACTTGACGGGCTTTGTCAGTTTTCACTATTTAATAAAAGACCCACATCATTTGGATAATTCTAGCCATTGTTGGTCATGTTAGCTGTCAGGATCACAGTTTCCCAATAACAGCTGCCATGTCTTGTAAAGGCAGTGGGTATGGCATGAGCTTTTATAGCTTGTTAGTGGTGAGTTAAGAGCATGAACAACATGTCTAAGTCACTCTCATGAAAGAACTCTGCAAACTGGCCCATTTTACTGCTAAAACCCTTTCCTCATTGTATCCACTTAATCCTTGAGAGAGTTTTTTGGCATTGCAGTAGACAAACTTATCATGTCTAAACGCATTATGGCCTGTTACATTCACTGCCAGCAGTCACATTAACAACCGCTGTTATACTGGAGCTGCTGCTGGGATTATTAGACACTGCTTTTCACTTTTAGAATCAATTCAGAGTATAATTCAGTGTAAATCTGTGTGCTCTTGACAAATACAGTTTTTTGTTGTTTTCTATTTTAGAAGTACAACGCAGACTATGATTTATCAGCGAAGGAGGGCGCAGATACACTTGCCTTTGTCTCTCTACTGGAAGAGAAACTGCTACCTGCACTGGTGAGAAATGAGCTGTAAAACACAATCATCTACAGTTGAAGTCAGAATTATTAGCCCCCCTGTTTATTTTTTTCCCCAATTTCTGTTTAACGGAGAGCAGATTTTTTCAACACATTTCTAAACATGTTAGTTTTAATAACTTATTTATAATAACTGATTTATTTTATCTTTGCCATGATGACAGTAAATAATGTTTTACTAGATATTTTTCAAGACACTTCTATACAGCTTAAAGTGACATTTAAGGGCTTAACTAGGTTAACTGGGCAGGTTAGGGTAATTAGGCAAGTTATTGAATAACGATGGTTTGTTCTGTAGACTATTGAAAGAAAATTTAACTTAAAGGGGTCAATAATATTGTCCCTAAAATGGTCTTTAAAAATATAAAAAGTTTTTATTCTAGCCGAAATAACACAAATAAGACTTTTTCCTGAAGAAAATTTTTTATCAGACATACTGTAAAAATTTCCTTGCTCTGTTAAACATCATTTGGGAAATATTTTAAAAAGAAAAAAAAATTCTAAGGGGGGCTAATAATTCTGACTTCAACTGTATATAAACATAATAAAGCATATATAACATATAACACAATAAAGCTAAACATCAATATTCACTTCCTCTGCATTGCATTTTTTCAGTTATTAGTTAATAAAAAGAATCGACAAACCAGAATAATGTTGGAATATTTAATTATTTATTGTAATTCATTATTGGAAGAATTATTTATTAGCTACAAAAGAATAATTTGATGAACTGAATTCTGGTATCCTCAATTTAATGCAAGAATTACATTCAGGAAGTGGGCAACAATTTACATTTCCTGACTCCAGCTTTTATACGCAGCTGATATTAACAGGTGTAGTTTAGTGGAATTCGTCACTTGTCAATTATTCGCCAGTCCTTCATTGGCCGCACCCATACATACGTCCTCTTTTTCTACGAATTCTCTGCACAACGTTAAAAGCATAAGGCTTCTCTACTGCAAATATTCTGTGTTCAGTTTCAAACCCATCTCTGCCCACAGGAAGTTTAGCTGCAGAGCTCAAGTTAATTTCAGACATTCAGGCCTTTGCATTTCCATCAGCTCCTTCTACTTCTGCAAAAATGCTTTATTAGTATGCAAGGCATATCACACTCAAAGAAGAAGTTTGGTTAATATATCACCTTTAGCAATACAAATACAATTGTTTAATGAAAAGAAAAAGACAAAAAAATGTAAATATGTACTGCATGCTTTAATTCATCCTAATAACAGAATATGACACAAATGTTGGTGGTGAGCAAACAACAGTTAAGGAAACATCTTATTTTATGTAGTCATTTTTTTCTAGCACTTCATTAGTTAAAGGGATAGTTCACTCAAAAAAGAAAATTCTTAATTTACTCACCCACAGTTTATCTAAGATATGGTGACCTTTTTTTCTTTAGTAGATGAAAGCACGAAGACTAGTGACACGCAGCAAACTGCTTCACCTGACCTCCTGTCCAAGCGCACCATCGTGCTTTCATAATCAAAAGAGATTTTACTACAATCGGACTACATTCACACATGCGCTGAGAACTGTTTAACCTGGCTGTGAATTAAAAGTTAATAATATTGTAAATGATGTTCAGTTTCTTACACGGACTGATCATTTCGCTTCATAAGACCTCAGTATGTCATTAGGAGTCATGGCTAATGATTTGAACTCGTTTGTATGCATTTCATTTGAATCTAAAAAACCTTCACTGCCATTATATGAATCACCAAGGATCACAGATTCAGCTCAAAATCTTCTTTAATATTCTACCTATCTCTTGGATGACCTGTGGGTGAGTAAATGAACAGGAATTGACATTTTTGGTACATTTTCTATCCCTTTAAAACAAGCAACTTTAGAAAAAATAAAACGCACTGGGTCACATTCAGTAATAAATGCGTCGATTATTCATGTCACTTTTTTACACACAATATGATGGAATAAATGCATTTTAATCTCATATGAATAATATTATAGTTATAATATTAATATAATATCATATTAAAGGTGCTGTATGTAAGTTTTTGACTCTTCTAAAGCATAAAAATACAATAATATGTGTGCAGATATTTAAGAAACATCCCAAGTGAACATACTTGTTTAACTGACAAACAATGCTGAAGTCAGATATTCTGCTTTGAAAATGTTTTTTCCGTGCCGGAACGATGTCTTTGTTTAGGTAATTTTCACATGCACATGCCAGTTTAACCAATTATAATTCAGCACCCTGGGTTGCCTTGTTGGAAAACAGCATATTTCATTCATTCATTCATTCATTCATAAAGACTCTGAAAGCATGCGTCCATGAGCGAAATGCTACAGTGTAGTGGAAAGTATCAGATGTCAAAATGAGACAGATTCAGTTCCACATGACGTTAATTAGCAAATGACATAAATATTAGGAACGTGAGCAGGTTACATCGCGTGTCCTAACAACACGCTGTGACGAGATTGTTATGAGTGATGAGCCATTTGGCTGTTTGCACCACAAAACACGGCAGAAATTTAAATACAGCCTTTCAGAAGCACAGAATATGCACTCACTCACAAAACGGAAGGTTTAGAATCTATTTAATACATGTGAACCCTCTTTAACATCATTAAAGGTGAAGTGAACTTTCTGCTTTCAGTATATGGTAATACACGTCATGTAAAATGCATTCAAACTCGCATTGTTAGCATTTAGCACTGAATAAAGCACACGAGGCTTACCTGAGGTGATCTGTCATAGGTTTCTGTTGTTCAGCTGTGAGAAATAGAAGCCGCTTCTAATAAATCAATTCGAGGTGTTGGTTAGAACCAAAACTCCTTTTAATATGGAGAATATTCCCTCAATCGCGTGTCGTTGCTTTTATTTAGAACACAGTTTAAAATCCCTCAAACTGGCAACCCGGCGTACCTTTATTATGATTCAGGACTGCAATACCTAGTTCAACCACTGGGTGTCAAACTTACATACTGCACCTTTAAAATAAGTTTATTATAATTCTTAAGAACTTAACTCGCTAAATTGTGGCTCTGAGAAAAGTCACTTCAAACGATTTGTTCTCCAGCCAAATTAATTATAGTTAGGACACTAGAAATCTAGCAATTATAGAAAAACAACACAATTGGTTCAAGATGCATATCCACATAATAAAGAAGGTTCTGAAAATCTCAAAAATATAAATAACTAAATTTGGGCAAAAAACTTTTGCATTTTGCCTTTGCACAGCAGAATTATAATATTAATCATCACTATATAGAAATTATACATATATGTAAATATAATAGTGTTAAAATTCAGTATAACATCTTAACACTGATTATAAAACATCTAAGAGTATGTGTCTGTTGTATAAGTGTGATTTCTGTTTATTTTTAATTTAAAGTACATTTAAATATGAATGTTTTGATGAATCATGATTTATATGCAGATTTTATGCACACATTTGTGTGTACGCATGCCTTGAGAGGCCTAGTGGCATTGGTTGTGTTTACAATTTAAAGATTAATTGGATAATTATCCAAAGAGGCAAATAATTATTTGTGAATAAAGCACATTTTACATCCTCTGTTTTCTAAAGAACTAAATTGACTCTTTCTGAAATGCTAATATCATTAATAATAATAAAAGTTGCTGCAGTGAGGGAAACCACTGTAGTTCTTTTTTTCACATCATAAATGATTAAGAGTGACAGATTACACAAGCAATAACAAATGCTATCATGTTATCATTCATTCAGATATGTTATGTTTTGGGACACAGGCTTTTAATGATAAGAATGACTAAAAGAACATCTGAAATGAGCCAAATCTTTAAAAGATTCAAACACACAAACTTGCACTACCTGATAAATTTCTTGTTGCCTATCCAAGTTTTAGGAACAACAAATAATAACTTGACTTCTAGTTGATCATTTGGTATCAGAAGTGGCTTATATGAAAGGCAAAAGCCTTAAGATTATGCTTATTTTACCAAAATAAAATATGATCATACCTTGATTTTTAGATATTTAATTAGATTCTGTGCATTCATCTTCAATGCCTCCTTCTTCATCTTACACCAGACATGCTCAATAATGTTCATATCTGGTGACTGGGCGGGCCAGTCCTGGAGCACCATGACCTTCTTTGCTTTCAGGAGCTTTGATGTGGAGGTTGAAGTATAGAGGAGCGCTATCCTGCTGAAGAAATTGTCCTTTCCTTTTGTAATGTAATGGGCAGCACAAATGTCTTGATACCTCAGGCTGTTTGTTACGTCCTTTTAGATGTTAATATTAAAACTAAGGGTATTTGACATAACATATAATAGTTTCGTGTGTGTCACCAATGGAGGGAGGAAGAAACCACAGAAAACCAAATATCACTGCAATTATTTATTGCCCATACTTCCAGTGAAATCAGTGAAAATATATATTGTACCGTGAAAGAAAAATATTTACAATAAATTACCTGTTGGAGAGGAGGTAGATAGAGGTGCTTAAATCAAAGAAATAAATATAACAAAACACATTAACTGTATTAAACAACTAAACTAAATATGAAAAGAAAAACATGAAAAGAAACATCTTCAACGTACCAAACGTCTTAACTAAACTACTCTAAATAAAAAAAATAAAACATACACAAAACAGCACCCTCTCCTAAACCTAGTGGAAATAATACATGAAGGATCCTGGGTGTTTGTATATGTATATCGCGCGACTTACTCACTCCTACACCCTCTCCGAGGTATCTCTCAAAAGCATCAGTTAACTGTACAAGTTCACAAGCAAACAAATTGCAATTTCAAATCTCACAAGACTTTAGACAAGAGCATTAAATCACCGACAAAGGAAACACATTCTCTCAGACTAGTCCTCGCAAGAGAGACTGTCCTCATCGAGACCCACAGAAAGAGTGAGAGCAAGATAGAAAGAGAGATCGCCATTGCAGTTTGGGCTCGGCTTTTAAACGCTACGCAGACCAGCGATTGGTAGCGCGAATCCAGCGTCAGCAGCCTACGTCATGAGCACGAAATGCGGATCCTCCAATGCCGTTCATACCTGTAACACACGCGTAAACGACACACCCACATACAAACAAACACACACACACATAGACCCAAAATACGTTCGTAACGAACGTAACACTCCCCCTCTCAAAACTTAACATAAAGCAACATTAAGCCCTAGATAAAGTGTCAGCAATGACATTTTCAGATCCTTTCTTATGCTTTATGGATAAGTTATAATTTTGCACAATCAACGACCAACGCATAAGGCGTTGATTGTGATTGTGCATTCTTGACAGAAACACTAGGGGATTGTGGTCAGTGTATACAGTAACAGGCAAAACCGATGAACCCACATAAACTTCAAAGAACTGCAAAGATAAAATCAAAGCCAAAGCTTCCTTTTCAATGGTGGAATAGTTACGTTGATGTCTGTTAAATTTACGTGAAAAGTAGCAGATTGGGTGATCAAAACCAACATCATCTTCTTGAACAAGCACAGCTCCAACACCCAAAGAACTGGCATCAACTTCTATTTTGAATGGACGTGAGAAGTCAGGTGCAGCGAGAACAGGTGCACAAGTAAGCAACAACTTAACGTTCTCGAAAGCCTGCTGGCATGCATCAGACCATACAAAATCACTTTTTGGACTCAACAAGCTGGTCAAAGGACAAACAACAGTCGAAAAATTACGACAGAAACTCCTATAATAACCAGACATTCCTAAAAAGCGACGCAACTCGCGTCTCGTTGTAGGAACAGGAAACTCAGCTATAGCTGTCACTTTGGCACCAACAGGGCGAACTTCACCTTGACCTACTTCTTTGCCCAAATAAGTAATCGTTGCTTTTCCAAATTCACACTTGGCTAAATTAATAGTCAAAGACGCATCAGATAATCGTTTAAAAACAGTGCGAAGTGCAAATAAGTGCTCATCCCAGTCACAAGAATAGATGACCAGATCATCAAGGTATGCGTTACAGTTTGGAACACCAGACAATACGATGTTTACGAGGCGCTGGAAAGTTGCGGGAGCGTTTCGTAACCCGAAAGCCATTACTTTGTATTGAAGGAAGTTATCTGGTGTAACGAATGCTGAAATTTGTGCTGCTCGCGGAGTTAATTTTACTTGCCAATAACCCTTGAGAAGATCCAATTTTGTGACAAATTTCGCTGAACCCAAGTTGTCAATGCAATCTTCCATTCTGGGCAAGGGATAACTATCTGGCACTGTTACTGAATTTACCTTTCGATAGTCTGTGCAAAAACGGAAGGTACCGTCAGCTTTTGGCACTAGCAGACAAGGAGAGCTCCAGGGACTATGACTATGTTCTGCTAAATCGTTCTTCAACAAATAATCTACTTCGTCTTTCATCACAGACCTTTTTACATTATTTATTCGGTAAGCATGTTGCTTAATAGGATGATCACATGTCACGTGAATATCATGCTGTAGCACGTTAGTTTGAGTCGGCACATCACTAAACAGCATAGGAAATTCATGCAACAATTTAATCATATCGATTGTCTGTGCTTCCGACAAAGTATTAAAATAGTCTGGCAACTTACCAAGAATTTCAGAATTGGAAAGTCTACCACACATTGCCAAGTCATTACGAAACGTAAAATCATCATCATGACACTCACCCAGAGATGGCAGTTTACTCACATCAGCAGAGTCAAACACAGCAGTAACGGCAGCAGCTAAGGGTTCAGAGGAAACAGCAGCGAGTTGTTCCTTTTCGAAATTATCAGACACTTTCCTAGTGTGATAAAACTTAAGCATGTTAATGTGACAGGTGCGAAATTTTCTTTTTCGATCAGGTGTATTTATTACAAAGTCAGTTTCACTTAGTTTCTTCGACACTTTATAGGGGCCAGAAAAACGAGCAGACAAAGCTGAACCAGGTATCGGTAGCAGAACTAAAACATCATCACCAGGTTTAATTTCACGTACAACAGCTTTCCTGTCATACCATCCTTTCATGTCCTCCTGAGCTACGGACAGTGACTCACGTGCAAGAGTGCATGCATTGTGCAAACGTTCTCTGAAACGGCTAACAAAATCCAAAATATTAACTCCATTTGATTTTTCATTCAGCATCCCTTCTTTCAGCACTTTAAGCGGCCCGCGGAATACGTGGCCATAAATTAAGTCTGAAGGGGAAAATCCTAATGACTCTTGAGTCGATTCACGAATTGCAAACAGCATTAATGGTATTCCTTCATCCCAGTCTTTTTCAGAACTCAGGCAGTATTTTCTTAACATGGATTTTAACGTCTGATGAAAGCGTTCGATAGCTCCCTGGCTCTCAGGATGATAAGCGCTTGAAATTCGGTGCTTAATTCCTAACGAAGTTAAAACTTGTTTGAACACGTTTGACAAAAAATTCGTTCCCTGATCTGTTTGTACGATTTTTGGTAACCCAAAAGTAGAAAAAAATTTGATCATTGCTTTGATCACAACAGGTGCAGTGATTTTTCTAAGCGGAACGGCCTCGGGAAAGCGGGTTGCAGAGCACATAATAGTTAATAAAAACTGATTACCTGCTTTCGTCTTTGGGAGAGGACCGACGCAATCCAAAATGACATGTTCAAAGGGTTCGCCGACAACAGGAATCGGAACTAGTGGTGCTGGTGGAATCTTTTGGTTTGGTTTACCAGTGACCTGACAAACATGACAAGTGCGACAGTGTGAGACAACATCTTTCTTCAAGCCAGGCCAGAAGAAATGTTTAAGAATTCGTTTGTAGGTTTTCGTCACACCTAAATGACCTGACAACGGGTGATCGTGAGCCAAATTTAGCACTTGTTCGCGATAAATTGTAGGCAGAACAATCTGACAAACGACATCCCATTCATTCTCTACATCTCTACTAGGACGCCATTTACGCAACAGTAATCCATTCTCAATCACGTATTCACTCAGTTTGTTTTTCGGTTGTTTAAAACTTTTGTCAGCAGCAGAAAAACATTTCGATAAGGACTCATCATTTCGTTGTGCATTTTTAATTCGTTCGTGCGAAATAGGTTCAGATAAAAGATCAGATTCGGGCGCAACTGCGGGCGGAGTATTGTCGGAACACGTTTCATTCTCAGCACCTTTAAAATTTTTAAAAGTGACAGACGTAGTGTTTTGTTCAGAAAACAAAGGTGGCAAAAAGGAATCAGATAAAATAATTTCTTCTCCGATTCTGCGTTTTTGCGCACGAGTGACTACACTAGCTGAAAATACGTCTGGAAATGTGTTAGAAATGTCATCAGCAGGGACGAAACAATCCGGTTTATCAACAACTTCAGGAAAAGGTGACACTTTACCCCCGGCCAAATCATTTCCGAGAATAAATGCAACCCCTTTGACAGGAAACGAAGGACGTACACCCACCTTGACAAAACCTGAAACCAAATCACACTGCAGGTGAATTTGATGCAAAGGTACCGTTAAAACACCCATTTCAATTCCCTGAACTAGAACGTTAGATCCACAATACGTCTGGTCAGATAAAGGAAGTGCATCAGAAATTAAAAACGAGTGAAGTGCGCCAGTGTCCCTCAAGATTTTAATTTCTTTCTGCTCTTCAGTATGTCCGTTAACAGAAATCAGTCCCTTCATTAAAAATGGCTTAAAGCCAGCATCAATTTCATTTTCAGTAGAGTCAAGTGCAGACAAAGTTTTCACAAAATTAGCTGGTTTTAATTGCCCTTGCTGATTTTTTCGTTTAAGCACCAAACAATCCGAAATAAGGTGCCCGGTTTTGTGGCAATAAAAACACTCTCTAGTCTCTTTACTCGTTGGTGAATTACTTTTGGGACGTGCAGAATTTTGAGCTGTGAATGAACTCGGTGTCTTTTCAGGTCGGGATACAGAAAACACGCTCTTGTGTGTTAACACATACTCATCCGCGAGAGTTGCGGCTTGTGACAAAAACGTGACTTTTTGTTCGTTAAGATATGTGACAATTCTCTCTGGCAGGCAATTTTTAAAATCCTCCAAAAGCATTAGTTCTCTCAATGCATTAAAATCTCTCACATTGTTCGCAGCCAACCATTTATCAAAAAGAACTCCCTTGTCACGGGCAAATTCTACGAATGTTTGCTGTGCAGCTTTCTTTTGGTTCCTAAAACGTTGTCGATACGCCTCAGGCACCAACTCATATGCGCGGAGAACAGCGCTCTTAACTGAATCATATTTCAAACTCTCTTCCAAAGTTAATGATGAACAAACTTCCTGGGCTTTTCCGACTAATTTACACTGAAGCAAAAGACACCAAACTTCTTTAGGCCAACGAAGTGCGGCAGCCACACGCTCAAAAACAGCAAAATAGGAATCCACTTCGGATTCTCTGAAGTGAGGCACTAAAGCAATATGTTTACTAATATCAAAAGCACTAGAGGAAACATCACTCACAGAAGTTGCCGAATTATCATTAGCAGCAGGGCTAACAGGATTTAACTGCACAGTTCGGCCAGAACCAACCTTCATCGAGTCTAACTCGAGCTGTCGGAGTTTTACCTGTGTCTCAGCGTCGATTTCCAATTTACGGATATCCAGGCGCAGTTTCATCTCGGCATGGCGCGTCTCAGCCCGCTCTTGGGCTTCAATCTGCATGCGGGCCAGGCGAACCTTTAGCCTCGCATCACCCCCAGACTCGACTGAAGTCGGGGAAAGTGGATAAAAGGGCGGTAAGCCTGTCTTTGCCTCGGTATCCACCTCGGCATACTCATCCGGCTCCTTCTCCGTATCCACTAAATTACCAGGACTGTGTTCTACAGCCACTGCACCAGCCTCATCGCCATCCGCAAAAGGTAAAATTAAAATTTTGTGTTCAATCAAGTGCTTTAAAATCTCGTCTTTAATAAGGCGCTTCAGAGATTGCCTCACCACAGGAATGTGATAGTGTTCACCTATTTGCAACAAGTCATCTTTTCTACATCGCTCAAAAACTTCCAATGTCGGATTAGCAACAAATGTTTCTAAATCAAAGGTACTCATTGTCTAAACTCTCACAAATACTTACTTACAAAAGACAAAAATACAAGGGAGAAAAATGATACTTTGTTTCACTATCACAGTTTTTTTTCTCTCTACACCATCAAAGTACACACACACAAAACTATTATCCGGGACATATAATTAAGGTTTTAAATAAATTAATAGATCTCGGACGAGCCCCCAATTATATGTTACGTCCTTTTAGATGTTAATATTAAAACTAAGGGTATTTGACATAACATATAATAGTTTCGTGTGTGTCACCAATGGAGGGAGAAAGAAACCACAGAAAACCAAATATCACTGCAATTATTTATTGCCCATACTTCCAGTGAAATCAGTGAAAATATATATTGTACCGTGAAAGAAAAATATTTACAATAAATTACCTGTTGGAGAGGAGGTAGATAGAGGTGCTTAAATCAAAGAAATAAATATAACAAAACACATTAACTGTATTAAACAACTAAACTAAATATGAAAAGAAAAACATGAAAAGAAACATCTTCAACGTACCAAACGTCTTAACTAAACTACTCTAAATAAAAAAAATAAAACATACACAAAACAGCACCCTCTCCTAAACCTAGTGGAAATAATACATGAAGGATCCTGGGTGTTTGTATATGTATATCGCGCGACTTACTCACTCCTACACCCTCTCCGAGGTATCTCTCAAAAGCATCAGTTAACTGTACAAGTTCACAAGCAAACAAATTGCAATTTCAAATCTCACAAGACTTTAGACAAGAGCATTAAATCACCGACAAAGGAAACACATTCTCTCAGACTAGTCCTCGCAAGAGAGACTGTCCTCATCGAGACCCACAGAAAGAGTGAGAGCAAGATAGAAAGAGAGATCGCCATTGCAGTTTGGGCTCGGCTTTTAAACGCTACGCAGACCAGCGATTGGTAGCGCGAATCCAGCGTCAGCAGCCTACGTCATGAGCACGAAATGCGGATCCTCCAATGCCGTTCATACCTGTAACACACGCGTAAACGACACACCCACATACAAACAAACACACACACACATAGACCCAAAATACGTTCGTAACGAACGTAACACTGTTGATGTTGCCATCCACTCTGCAGATCTCTCACATGCCCCCATACTGAATCTAACCCCAAACTATGATTTTTTTCCTTCACCAAACTTGACTGATTTCTGTGAGAATCTTAGTTCCATGCGGGTTCCAATAGGTCTTCTGTAGTATTTGTGATGATTGGGATGAAATTCAACAGATGATTCATCAGAAAAATCTACTTTCTGCCACTTTTCCAAACGATTAACTAGAAATCAAGTTATTATTTGTTGCTCTTATAACTGGGATAGACGACAAGACTTTAGTCAGGTAGTGTATTATTGTACATGATCACTATGGATCAATGGTTGTTCATGGTTTTGCCAACAGCAAAAAACTTTTCTTAAACCACAGTACTTCATTTTTTATTTCATTTAAAGGACTAGTTCATCAAAAAATGAAAATCTCTCATCATTTTTTTACCATCATTTACTTTTTTCAAAACTTTGAGATTCTCTAGTTGCTGCATTAAACACAAGAAAATATTTTGAAGAATGCTGAAAATCAGTAACCGCTGACTTTCTTAGTAGGAAAAAGGAATACCGTGGAGGTCAGCGGATACATGTTTTCATATCTCTTACATTTTAACAGAAAAAAGAGACTCTTTTTTGAACTATCTCTTTAAAATAGACTGGACCTGTACTGTCCACAAGTCTAATATAGTTTTTTGTGCTTCATGATGATACCATTCAAATTCTTTTCACTGTTCCCCTGAGGACATCTGTCATGTTTTACTGATGTGCTGCAGATCCTGTTTTCCACTTAAAACTGTAAAATTGAGACTTTAACAGTCTTAGTGGAACTCATCTGGAGTTCTGAGAAACTTTCTGATCTTTTTCTTTCCATGTAGGTCTACACGCTGTGGATAGACTCTAAAAACTATGTGGACGTTACACGGTGTTGGTATGCAGAAAACATCCCCTTCCCTCTCAACTTCCTGCTGCCCAACCGCATGCACAGCCAGCAGCTGGAGAAGCTGAGACTGGTGAGGGGAGACCCAGTGCTGGAGCCTGGAGAACAGCTGGAGAAAGAGGTGAGGCGAAGGGGGGAAGGGAAAACAATGAAGAGTTCACCTCAGAGAAATGTGCTCCCCTTCAAAATTTAAAATGCCAAACACCTTTATGAAGGAATTGTATGTACAGTAACATGAGAAAAAAAAAACATTATATGGTATACACTATTGCGTATATGCTAATGTGTAACACATTATAATAGACAACAGGCATATATAAATCCCATCTGTAAATCACATGTTTTATGTGATTTAATAAAAAAATTGCTACCTAAATAGAAATAAAATATCTTGGTTTTTATAGAAATATTAAGCTGAAAAACTGTTTTAACCCTTGTGTGAGATGTTTTCATCTGCTCTGGCGTGATTTTTGAGGCTTAATGCATGCAATGGTTTTTGGTGACAAATATTAGTTTGACACAAATTTTGGAAAATGCCTTGGAATTGTTCAAAAACTGAACAGTACACTCTGGCCAAATTTACTATTTTGTTATGTTATTGGCAGTTTGTGCCCCATTGACGTCCATTATAACAAGATTTTTTGATTGTAAAGACTTGACACCATGGGCCCTATCATACACCCGGCGCAATAAGGCGCACGACATGTTTGACCCGATTTGTTGCTATTTTTAGAGTAGCGCAATCCTAATTTTCCTGCTTTGCGCCACATTGTTTAAATAGTAAATCCACCTGCGCCAAATCCATTTGTACACATTGCTTAATATACACAGGATGTACAGCAATACGCAAATATCTTTACAATTGAAAAATAATTAAAGGATTAACATTTTACAAAAATTATTATTTTCTACATAAATACAAAAACCACTGCCTGCCTGCCTTCTTCATCTCTGGGGGCTTTTTTCAGTTTATTCATGACAATTTGTCTTTGTATAATGTTGTTGTTATTATTATTATTAGCAGTATTATTATTATTATTATTATTATATGCATATTTATATTTGTTTGAATAAAAACAAGTTTAGATTTGTCCATCTGTCGGGTTTTGGACACGTCTGCATCACCATATGGGGCATTAGAATAGGATGTGTGTTTGGATATAACTCAGTTTTTTGACCACACTTTGTTATTATTGTTCATTTATTCGTTTGCTGGAAATTAGAACTGAATATAGAAATAGTTTTGAAACAAAACTTTGCGCTTAACAAACAAAATTAAATATATAGACTGATGGATGTACAACACCGTTTCCTTATTCACGAAGTAAAGAGAAAGTAAAGAGGCCGAATGGGAGAGGCTCGTTCTTTATCCTCACGCAGATGGTGTGTTAAACTGTTTTCTCACTAGTGAAGCGTTCAGTTTTTCCATTCAGTTTTTCTGTGTATGTGTTGTTATAATTGAAGTAAATGGGCCAAAAACAGCTACTAACATAATGAAAGGGTAGTAAATTTTAACAATACACAAGGATTAAGTGGGGTTTGTTTACAAACTAATTTCGAGAGGATCACGTGCTTATGATTGAACACAGCTGGTACCGCTTAACTCTGCATATTGCGCCAATCAGATGAGCACAGACACGCTATAAATTACCAGAGCGCTTTGCTCCAGTCATCTTCGTTTGAAGAATCCCCCCCTTCCACCCCTACTCCTCCCCTTCTCCGATAGGGCGGCACGGCGGCCAGTGGGTAGCACTGTTGCCTCACAGCAAGAACGGCGCTGGTCCGTTTCCCTCCGGGCCGGTTGGCGTTTCTGTGCAGAGTTTGCATGTTCTCCCCGTGTTCGCGTGGGTTTTCCCCGGGTTCTCCGGTTTCCTCCCACTGCTCAAAAACAGGCACCATAGGAAAATTGAATAATCAAAATAGCATTCTAAGGCAACTCTTAGCCAGATATATATCCAGTAGTTCACAGCAGGGGAGTTCTCGAGACCACCTGAGCTCAGACTCTCCTGTCGCCCTACAAACGGGAGGAAGCCCCGGGCTCAAGGATATCCTGGGCTCAGTGCTCTCTCCCGGGACACCATGCCAAACACGCTTTATTTTCAATCATCAGCTAAGTGTGAACTCTTGAAATGATATTAATAAGAAAAATTAATGAGCAGCCACTTGGCATGATTTCTAAAGAATCATGTGACACAGAAGAAAAAAGTATCGATGCTGAAAATTCTGCTTTGAGATCATAAGAATCAACTTATTTTTTTCACTGTAAATGAACTAAAACAGGAATAATTATGTTAAATTGTGATAATCTTTCACCATCACCTTTTTTTTCTTTATTGTTAATTGCATAATTACATTGTTGTTGGATATACACTGTCAGGTCAAAACCAAAGTTATTGTGATACTGTAGAGTTTGTGATAAAGCAATAAACCCCAAGAAGCAGTGGCTTACAGTGATTTTATAATAGCTATGGTGTATTGTAGGCACAACGGGAGCAGTTGTTTCATAATATGTATGTTCGTAAAAATTTGTATTATTTATTTACTTTTGTTTTCACACAAAGATAATGTGAATATAAACAGAAGACACTCTAGTTCATTTTGCTGCTTGTCTCTATAAAAACTGATAATCCCCAGACTGAAGATGTGAACAGCATGGAGTTGAATGTCATGTGTTTTCATCTTGGACTTATGGTAATTACAACATGACGTGTACACAGCATTTGACTCAGTAATTATAGTGGAATGGTTGCCAAGCAACAGTCACAAGTGTATATTTGTAGAGTATTTTACAACAACTCAGAATGCGGCTCAACCAATCAGAATCAAAAACCAGATCTATGCATTTTATGATTGAATATTTATTCCTGCCAGTTAATAATATGTTTCAGGCTGATGTTCAGGTCAGTTGGTGTCCAAGTCATCTGTGAAAATGAAGCCGTCTTTCACTGTTGTAAGGCTGATTAATCTTTTCATTGTCGTCCTGGAATATGACCATGACATATGTGCTCTGACATATTTAAGAAATAAAAAGCTATAAACTGCATCAGTTATGGTTAGAATTACTGCCAACAATACAACAAGCCAGAAACATACGAATCACTGCAATAAAAACTAGTTACACACTCATGTATTTGCTTACATAACTCTAAACGGTATGTTTTTAATTTTTTTGGCCAAACTGTGCACTGGAGAACCATTTCTCTATATATGTGTGTGTCTGTGTGTGTATATATCTTTGTTTTTAACAGTCACTTGGTGGTCTACATTTTCACCCCTGAATGGTTTTACTGGATCTCCATCATGTGTTTACACAACATAGAAAGAATTGGGTCAGATGACTCCTCGCCATAGCAACATGTCTTTGAGTTATCGCTGCTGTAGTGGGTTTAGAAGAATGTTAAGGCAAATAAAGTTTGATTAATTTTGAGCTTTGAGTGAAGACAGATATACATGTGCTTTTTTACAGTGACTGCCAGCAGTTTTGATAGATTGTTTTTGGAAAGTATAACTGAATATGTGTTTGTGTTTCTGTTCTGCAGCTTTATCGTGATGCATTTGAATGTATGACTCTCCTATCGCAGAGACTGGGATCACAGAAATTCTTCTTTGGAGACTCGTGAGCAACACCAATTTTGTGTTATTGCACATGTACTTGATTGTTTTTGAGAGAAAGAAGTGTGTATGTGACTGATTTGTGCGTGTGCATGTGTGTGTGTTTGCAGTCCCTCGTCTCTGGATGCATACGTGTTTGCACACCTAGCTCCTCTGTTAAAGATCAAGGTGCCGAATGGAAAACTCCAGCAGCACTTGAACTCGCTGAACAACCTGGAGCAGTTCTGCAGCAACATCTTACTGCTCTACTTCCCCTCTGATCAACGAGGTGGGTGTTGTGTTAAAAGATTTTGCTATATTTTATTATTATTAGTAGTAGTAGTAGTAGAAGTAGTAGTAGTTGTGGTACTTGTAGTAGTAGTTGTTGTTGTTGCATATAATATACATAGTTTTAGACATTATATATATATATTATAAATGTAATACAAATACAACCCCAAATCAGAAAAAGTCGGGACAGTATGGAAAACACAAATAACAAACCAAAGAAGTGATTTCTAAATTTACTTAATAAATAAACACGTATTCCAATTTTAGTTCTTCATTTTAAAAAAAAAGTTGAAACAATAAAGCATTTACCACTTTGTAATGTTTCCATTCCTTTCACAACACTTAAATTCAGGTGTCATTTTGTCCCATTATTCCTGCACAACTAAAGTCTTAAGGTGGGCAACAGAACAGGGTCTTCGTTGTTGCATTTTGCGCTTTAAAATGCGCTGCGCATTTTTATTGGATACAGGTCGGGACTGCAGGCAGGCCAGTTAAGTACCTGTGTCCTTTTCCTCCGCAGCCAGGACTTTGTAATGTGTGCAGAATGTGGTTTTGCATCATCTTGTTGAAATATGCATGGGCGTCCCTGGTACTCCATTTACTTTTCAGCATTAATGGTGGCATCACAGAAGTGCAGGATACCTTTGCCAAGACCACTGACACAGCTCCATACCATGACAGACCCTGGCTTTTGGACTTGCTGGTAACAGTCTGCATGATCCTTTTCTTCTTTTGTCCGGAGCACACAGCATCCATTTTTTCCAGAAAATATCTGTAATACTGATTCATCTGAGTACAGTACACGTTTCCACTGTTTCTCAGATGTCTTCGAGCCCAGAGAAGTTGCTGGCGCTTCTGGACACTGTTAACACATTCCTTTTGGTACAGTACAGATTTAACTGGCATTTGTGGATGTAACTACTTATTGTGGTTCTTGACAAAGGTTTGCCAAAGTAGTCCTGAGCCCATGTGGTAATATCACTTATAGATGAATGCTGATTCTTGATGCAGTGCCACCTGAGGGATCAGAGATCATGGTTGTTCAGCTTAGGCTTGCACCCTTGTCCTTTACGCACTGAAATTCTTCCTTGCGCACTAAGATTCCTTGAAACTTTCAATTATGTAATGTATTGTTGAATGTTAAATGTATTCCTATCTTTTCTTGAAGAACATTGTTTTTAAACATTTCAATAATTTTCTGACATTTTTGTTGGCAAACTGGCCATCTTTAAAATCACTAGACCTTTCTTGGATGCCTTTTGTACCAAATTATATTTACAATCACCTGTTGACATCACCTGTTTCAAATCACATCATTATTTAGCCCTAAATTGCTCTTGTCCCAACTTTTTTTTTTTTTAATGTGTTACAAGAACAAAAATTGGAAGACGTGTTTGTTTTGAAAAACGAAAACAATAAAAATCATTAGAGATTAAATCATGTTTGTTATATTGTCTGCAATGAAATACAAATCAAAGTAAATTTAGAAATCACTGCTTTTTTCTTTGCGTTTTCCATACTGTACCAACTTTTTCTGATTTGGGGTTGAATGAACTTTCTACTGAATGAACTTTAAAATGAGATCTGAGCCCCATTTTGTATCTGCAGTATGATGGTGTGGAAGCAATGTGAGTTATTTTTTTCTGTTCACTCATTGGTCCAAATTAAGGGATCTGAATTTAAATTCAGACATCAAGACCC
The DNA here is from genome assembly GCA_903798195.1 of Danio kyathit. NCBI lineage: Eukaryota > Metazoa > Chordata > Actinopteri > Cypriniformes > Danionidae > Danio > Danio kyathit. The sequence continues at coordinate 30,293,315 of LR812537.1, read as the reverse complement.
AGTTTCACAAACAGCGCTTAGATTAAGCTAGGACTAGGACTTTGATTAATTAGGCTATTTAAGCCACATTTATAAAATGGCCATAGAAAAATATATGACTGGTGTGCACCTGGAGACAAAAAAATGACACTGATGTATTTTAAGACATCTCACTGCAAGTTATTTTGAGTTGAGACAGCTCAAACATGCAATTTAATCTTGACTAGGCTTAAACATTGTTTGTGAAACCGTGGGCAAAACTATTAACTAACCAACTTAAATATTATGATCTCTTTTTCAGAGGCTCCAGCTCGCAAGATTCATGTTCAGTCTGACAGCAGTGACTTCGACAATGAGCCCCACATGCGTCGCAACCAGATTCTGTCTGTTCTGTTTGCTGTGGGGGCGATGCTGGGTTACGCCGTCCTCACTGGGATTATAACCATCAAACGTGAACGGCCACAGCTGAAGAACTCCAGTCATGAAGATGGGGATGAAGAAGATGAGGACTAAATAAAGAAGCAAACATGGCATTGGTGCCACATTGTCGCTCCTCAGCCATTCAGACTAGAGCTGCGCTCCCAGTTACCTCAGTTCTTTTAAATCTCTTTTAAACCATTATGCTTCAGTGGGCTCTGCCCGAATCGCTCGCTTGAAGTAGCATCAAGCGAGCCCCATATTGGTGCTTTTATTGGAATTATTGTTAATATTATTGTTACTTTAATATATACCGATCTGTAATTTGTCAGGTCTCACACATGCAGGAAGTTCGACTTGATTTTCAGGTCATTAAAATATCTCTCACTGTTTTCTCTTTTATCTCTTGGTCTGCATTTAAGCTGGTCTTTTTAGTAAGACCTTCAGACTGACATCTAGACTTTTTTTTATTTATTTTTATTTTTTGCAGCTTTCATTGACTGACATACAAAGCAGCCAATCACAGTTTGTTTGTTTAGTGCCATATATCATATATTGCAATATATTGATTACTATATATATATATATATATATATATACACAGTTGAAGTCAGAATTATTAACCCCCCTGAATATAACTAGCCCCCCTGTTTATTTTTTTCCACATTTTCTGATTAACGGAGAGCCGATTTTTTTTTTTCCAACACATTTCTAAACATAATACTTTTAATAACACATTTCTAATAACTGATTTATTTTATCTTTGCCCTGATGACAGTAAATAATATTTTACTAGATATTTTTCAAGACACTTCTACTGTATACAGCTTAAAGTGACATTTAAAGGCTTAACTAGGTTAATTAGGTTAACTAAGCAGGTTAGAGTAATAAAGCAAGTTATTGTATAATGATGGTTTGTTCAGTCGACTATCAAAAAAATATATAGCTTAAAGGGGCTAATAATATTGACCTTAAAATGTTTTTAAAAAAAATAACTGCTTTTATTCTAGCCAAAATGAAACAAATAAGACTCTCCAGAAGAAAAAAAATTATCAGACATACTGTGAAAATTTTTTTGCTCTGTAAAACATCATTTGGGAAATATTTAAAAAAGAAAAATAAATTCAAAGGGGGTCTAATAATTCTGACTTCAACTTTGTATATATATATATATATATATATATATATATATATATATATATATATATATATATATATATATATATATATATATATATATATATATATTTATTTATTTTATTTTATTTTATTTTATTTTATTTTCATTTTGGCCTAGTCCCTTCACAGCAAATTTGCCAGTGTACATTTTACACCACATGTGTTGAATTTAACACTTTTCTAGTGTATATATGAGTCCCACCAGCCAAGTGCCCAGGTTACACTTTCAAAAGTGTTGAATATATACACCTCTGCAGTGAAAAATATTTTACACTTGGAGTGTAAAAATGCACAGCACATGAAACATTTTTAACACCTGCAGGGCAAATTGTCTAGTGTATATATAACTCCAGAGTTGTTAAATAACACTCTCTTCTGGAGTTGCACCAGCCCAGTGTATAAGTTACACTTTAAAAAGTGTTGAATATATACACTTAAGGGGAGTAAATAATATTACACTAAAAGTGCAAAAACTAGATTATATTAGATTAAATACTCATACTCCACTGCCAGGTCATATTTAGCATAAATAAAAATTTTCTTTAAACTGACTTGAGTAAAAGTTAGCATTTTCCCACATGGAATTCACAAAGAAAAGTGTATATTTGAATATTTTAACACCCTGGAATAATAATAATATTAATGATAATATAAAATGCCAACGAACTCTTTTCTTTTTTCTTTTCTTTTTTCTAAAATGAGTGTTTAATCAATTAATTTGACCCACATCAGTGTTAAAAACAGTATATACACTTGGATTTTAACACTATAACACTACTGGGGATTACACCAGAAATTCAACACCTCATAATTTGCTGTAAATAAAAATATATTATTAAAAATAATAAATTAAAATAAATTTATTAATCTGGGCCCGCCACAGTGGAATGAACCCATCACTGGGAAACATCCATACACATTCATTCACACATACACTACAGAGAATTTTAGCTTACCCAATTCACCTGTACCACATGTCTTTGGACTTCTGGGGGAAACCGGAGCACCCAGAGGAAACCCATGCGAACATGGGGAGAACATGCAAACTCCACACAAAAAAAAGGCCAACTGACCTAGTCAAGGCTCGAACCAGCAACCTTCATGCTGTGAGGCGATCGTGGTACCCACTGCACCACCGTAACTCCCATACACATTTATTTTTATTTATTTATTTATTTATTTCAGTCATGATATTTGTTGGCATAACCATCACACAAAATGAATTTATTATGCTGACCAATTGTGATTTTTCTAATGTAAAAAAAATCTCTAAAGTACAACATTTTAATTTATCATTGAGAATGTTTTCAGACTTTTATAGAATAAAACAAATATTAACATTATACTCTAACCCATACCTAATAAATCTAAAGAAGCTGAAAATGTTCAAGTGGCTTCATGTGTTTCTCATAGCTGAATATAAATACATCATCATGGAAACTGAATTCAAGAAGAAAGCCTGTCAACATTAACAGCTGAACTGTAGCATTTCACCACTTTTAGACTTTAAATTTAACTCTAAATATTGCATTAATTTGGTGCAGTGACCTCATATGCCGTCCTGCAGACTAAACATACTGTCAAGCTATTATCATTTCCAAGATAACGTGCAGAGTAAACTTGTCTTCTTATCTTAAACCAACCATCTAGGAGCTCTTTGACCACTCAAGACCCAGAGATTTGTAAATCAAACAGTTTTTTTCCAGAGAATGAGAACTTTATTATTTCATGCCAAACATTGCAGTTAAGCTGGAGTCTGTGGCCATCATATAACACTTTACCTTCCCAATTTCTCAGCGGAAACTTAAGGCGCAGTGGAGTCATCCATTTAGTTGCTCAATTCCACATTTACTTACATGTACTTTCTCTTTTTACTTCTTTTTCCCATTTAAAAGGGTTAGTTCATACAAAAATGAAATATGCTGTTAATATGCCTACTATTCAATTGTGACATTTTAATTAAAAAAGAGCCTTTTTAAATAGAATGTTAAAGTAGATTTATAAATGAAACTGTGGTCTAGAGCACAATTCAAATAAATGGATAGTAAATGACACTTTGAGAGTAAAAAATATACAAACAAAACTAAATTAATATACACTGAGGGTTCATTAAGTGAAATGATCAACCTTGTAATGAACTACACTGTAATAAATACTGTAAACTTTATGTATATGTACAGTCTTAAAGAGCCCCTATTATGGGTTTTTGAAAATTACCTTCCATGCAGTGTGTAACACAGCTGTAAGTGAATGAATACATCCAGCTGATGTTTAAATCTGAAAGTGCACCTTATTTAAAAATATCGATTTTTTTAAATCAAAGATTTGACTCAGAGTCGTTTAAATGATTCGTTGTTTGTCCGGATCTTCTGCCTGTTCGTATCAACGTCGACTTGAAACAATACCAAATATGAAGTGCCGGATCCGGTAAAACATGAACACGCCTTTCCCTTCATACACTAACAGAGTGTGTGTGATTGATCATGACTGAAGATGAGTGAACATTAATGAGTAAACTTCTGGTGATTAATGCAATAATCTACCCTGCAATGTGGGATTCGTCGGCCATTTGTTAAAGGAAGGATCAGGAAAGACTATTGATGTATGGGGCTTTGTCAGAGCTTGACAGGAACTTGATTAGCACACAGTTTATGGATCAGTTTCTTCCTCCATTTCAGAAGTCCAAGTAAGTGTGATTTAAATGGTTGCCTCCTTGTTTTCTCTAGCTTGCAAAATATGTATTTAATTGTGTTTTTTACTTGCAGTTTGCACTGTATCTGGTTAACTCTTTATAGTCACATATCACGTCAAAAGCCATGTTGCGATCCTCTGTCGTTTGTCATTGCTATGGCCACCGTCAGCTGTTCCTACTCACATGAATGCAGTTGACCAATCACAACAAACTGGGTCATCGGAACAATCAGTGCAGATTAGCATCGCGCTAAGGAGGGGTTTGGGAACAAATGAATCACTGAACAAATCAAATGGGAGTCGTTGGGATAATTAGGTAAAAATAAATGCATTATAAGACAATGAAAGTGTTTTTTGACCTTGCATGCATATCAGCCGGTTGTTGGAGACCCTCAAAACCAGTGGTGTAGTCCTAAAAAAAAAGTGGTGTACTATTACCCACCCAACCCAAATATTAAAAGTAGGCAAAGAAACGACGAAACTATTTATTTATATATATATATATATATATATATATATATATATATATATATATATATATATATATATATATATATATATATATATATATATATATATATATATATATAAAATTATAACAATCTATAGATAAACACACCTTCTGCTCTCACTCTGCAAAGCTGTGGTTTGCTGATTAAATGAAAAACGAGTTGAAAACGGAGGAGCGGAAGTCTGCTGCCGTTTTCATATCAAATTTAAAGAGGACTAAGGTGATCATTTAGTAGTGTACAGTTCATGAGGAAATCGCAAAACATTTCGAGGGACTGAATAGAAATATAGGGGGCTAAAGCAATGCCCATGCTTTTTTAAAATAATTTTACCTCAGTGTTTCAGCGAGACATCATTTAGTTGACTTGTCGTCATCATCGAAAAACTCCCGAAATTTTCTCACAGATGCTGCGGCCGTCAGGGGGCGGGGAATGGCGCAAATTAAACAAAAATCCACTGATTGCAACAAATAAGATGCAAGTAAAAAAAAAAAACATTTGGTATACAGTTAAAGGGGACGCGAATACATGTAAATTAGGGAAGTCTAATCAGAAAAACAAGTGAGTATACCGAGGGTATACGCAATTATTGATCCTCAAAAGTCGTAATACCCAAACAGCTCATGGAAAAAAGTAGGCATACTGAGTATACGTGCGTATAGCCCCGACTACACCACTGCTCAAAACCAAAATATGACCCTTTATAATGCATAATAGGGGCTCTTTAGAGTAACTGTACAGTTATACAAGTTTGGTTTTCAGTCAGACTGAATTTACATGCTTATTGTAAATACATAATTACAGTTGTGCTTTATTTTAACATTACAACTGCAATAATTTTTGGCAACCTAAATTGTCAGTAAGTTACTCTAAATTTGACAGTAAATTGTAATTTAAGTAGGTCATCGATGTGCATATATGATCCCAGGATGAAATGGTTGTTTACACAGCTTGCACGTATTTAACTTTTATTTATGCTTTTCATATACATCTTGATCTTCATATATATCTTGATCTTGGTAGACTTGTAATTATGCTGCTATTTAGCGTCAAGTTCAGAATTGAGTTGAAAATTACTGCCATCCACCTCCCTTGGGTTTTGAGCCCTCTGTATGTAGTATGTAATGTGAGAGTGTTTCAAATGTCAGTACAAAGATTCAACATTACTACTACTGTGTCAGGGTCAACCAAGGTCAGCTCACAGTTTAGTTTGTCAATGACAAAGACTGCCATATAGGCTTGCTGTAATGAAACTGGTTTTGGCATTGTTGCAAAGTTATAGACTAATATAAAAGAAATGTGCCATGACTAGTGTTTATTTTGGAAATGTAATTATTTTGATTTAAAGTATTTATTGTTTTACATAATAAGGAACCCTTTTTACATCATAACTGTAATAAAAAACAAAGTCATAGAGGCTGTGAAATAACGGGCCTCAAATAAATAATTTAATGTAGGCTAGTGATATGGAAATAATTTAGCTGTCAGTTTATGGGGAAAATGGATAGCTTACCTGAGGACTACGTTCATCAGCCAATCAGCATCAAGCATTCGGCAATACCGTGATATTTTCAAGGCTAAGAAGTAGATTTATATTATAAGTAGGCTATAAATCATATAATTATCATTTTATTATCATTTTTAACCGCCTAGACCAACATTTATATTTTATTATACAGAGGCAACAATCCCGTTGGTGGTTCTTTCTTTGACTCCACGTCTTGCATTGAAATAGTCTGATGCATATGCCTTTCTTAATGCATTTCTTAAACCCAAGCTCAGAAGATCTATATTTAATTGTTGGAAACCAAAACTTTTCAGATATTTTCTTTTGCACGGTGAAATTCAATCGTCAGACAGAAGCTCAGCGCGGTAAACTGAAGACGCAGCGGGAGAGACCCGCAATAAATAGTTGTAGGTTGATTGACAAGGCTCGTTATCTCTCCCCCTGCCGTCGCCTGCAGCTCAACTTCTGTTTCTCATTTGGGAAAGAAAGTGTTGCGCGCTGCAGTGTCTCGGTGGACCCGCAGACTCTCACCCGCGCAGACTCTTTGAACCCCGGGCCGCTCAGGTCACAGAGACGCCGAGAAAGCGGTCATGAGGGTGAACGTGATGTTATGAAGATCGCCGATGCGTCGAGCTGTTCGTGTCTTTTACGACGGACAAAGAGGAACTTGACTGGATTACATTCGCTTTATTAAACAGTAGGCTTTTGTTGGACTCTGTTCAAGAGGATGGAGCTGAGGAAAGTTGTGCCAAACCTGCTGGTTCTGTATGTCGCTGTCCACTTTTCTCAATCGTCGGAAATTAAAGGTGAGTTTTTATTTACATTTTAATGCACATTTTAAAATGTAATGTAAAATAAATTTAGTATGGTAGTGGTTTACTTTATTCTATTGGATTTATTCAGCTTTTTAAAAAGTTGACTGTAAAAATAACAAATGGTGCAAAAAAATCCGTTTTCACATATTCTTAACATAAAGGGTTAATGTCAGTGCTAAACTGCTCATTCCTAACTCTAAATTGCACTTTATTGTCTCATTTCATGCTCCCTCAGTGACCTAATCCAACTGCTCAAAGACAACATCCAAACAATGAGATATTAAAAAATTTAAAGTTAATTTCTGTATTATTGCACAACATGCTTTGGATAAAAGCATTACTAATTATATGCTGTTACATTACCCAATGAAATTCTTTACATAATCCTGTCCTCTCATTTGTTTATCATAGACAATAAGCCTTTTAATATAAAGATGCTAAATTAGAAATCACAGTGCTGTGGCTGAAAGGGTCCATTTGGTATGGTGGTCGAGAGTGCTCAAATGCACTGCAAGTTAAGCAAACACATGCAGATAGAAAAACACACTAATTAAGAAAACATCTTTATCAGTTCGACAACACAGCCACAAGCAAATTCTCATAACACACAAATACAAAAAAGCAATGCAAATAATGCAGATCATAATGGAAGGACCAGGAAATTTCATTTTTTTTTTCTTGTGTTGTGAGAATTTGACTGAAGATTAAATGAATTTGACTGAAGACAGAACATTTTTTCCTCACTGGATTAACTTGCACAAATGAATTGTGCACCTAAAGAGTCAAGAAAAATAAACATTGTAAAATTAGATTTCACTTGCTGTGTGTTTGCTGTGTGTTTGAGCTCTAAATGCACCATATTTCGTAGTTCATCTGGAAAACTTGCTGTCAGAGGGTGTCAGTTATCAGTAGGGATGACCATCTTGCAAAGATGGTGGAAATAGGTTTTGTCAGATAATTAAGAAAATTATCACCAGATGCCAGATTAATGCCAATAACTTTTGAGCAATAATTTTTTTGAGCAGTGTTCTTTTTCAAATATCTCATTTAAGGTTTGTTTTTTTTAAATACTGTGCTTCAGAAAAAAAGTAAATTAACAGTTTACATATTTATGATTTACTGGTTAACTGTTACAAATTGTGTTATGGTAACTTCTTGATCTCTGCTCTGTTTGCTTTCTATGTTGAAAAATCAAATGTGCATTTTAACAAAGTGACTTTTATTGACTTTTTTAATATTGATATTTTTAGTTTGAAACAGTGTGTTGTTTAGGAAATAACATATAAGTTGGTTCAGGGGTGACGCGGTGGCTCAGTGGTTAGCACTGTCGCATCACAGCAAGAAGGTCGCTGGTTCGAGTCCTGGCTGGATCAGGTGGCATTTCTGTGTGAAGTTTGCATGTTCTCCCCGTGTTCGCGCGGGTTTCCTCCGGGTACTCTGGTTTTCCCCACAGTCTAAAGACATGTGCTATAGGTGAATTGAAATAAATAAATTGGCCATAGTGTATGAGTGTCTGTGTGTAAATGATTGTGTATGGGTATTTCCAAGTACTGCGTAAAACATATGCTGGAATAGTTGGCGGTTCATTCCGCTGTCGTGACCTCTGAAATACAGACTAAGCTGAAGGAGAATGGATGAATTGACTTTCCCTTAAGCGGTTATTAATCTTTATATTATATACTTTTATGAGTTTTTTTCTTTTGTTAAAAACAAAATAAGTTTTTTGAAGAAAGCTGAAAACCTGTAACCATTTACTTCCATAGTATGAAAAACAAATACTATGGAGGTCAATGTTTACAGGTTTCAAATATTTTTTAAGCTATTTTCTTTTGTGTTCAACAGAAGAAAAAAACTCACAAAGGTTTGAAACAAGTAAAGAGTGAGAAAATGACAACAGAATTTTCATTTTTGGAATATTCTTTTAACGCACAAGCATGCAAACTTGTTCTTACCCTTGTTCTACAGTACGTCAATGAAGGCAGATTATGAATGTGTATAAACTGTATACTATCTAACCTGTAATACTCTCCTCTCTCTCAGTAATCAATGTGCTGGAGCTTCATGATGTGCGTCAGACATCAGCAGCTATAGAGAATCTGTCTGGAGCTCTGCAGACGGTTGGAGATCTGTACATCACCTCCACCTTCATGCTGCCACCCAAACTCGGAGGCGTTTTATTTGGTCTCTATGATAAGCAGGACAACAAGAAATACCTAGAGATTGCTGTTGTAGGCAAGATCAACAAATGTAAGTGTTTTTTTCGGTCATATTAAATAGGGCATGGATGATTTGACAAAGATCTAATATCACGATATACAGTTGAAGAATTGCTAGAATAAAAGCAGTTTTAAATTTTTTAAAAGTCATTTTAAGGACAAAATTATTAGCCCCTTTAAGTTATTTTTTTTTCTCGATAGTCTACAGAACAAACCTTCATTATACAATAACTTGCCTAATTACCCTAACCTGCCTAGTTAACCTAATTAACCTAGTTAAGCCTTTAAATGTCACTTTAAGCTGTATATAAGTGTCTTGAAAAATATCTAATAAAATATTATTTACTGTCATCATGGCAAAGATAAAATAAATCAGTTATTAGAAATGAGTTATTAAAACTATTATGTTTAGAAATGTGTTGAGAAAATCTTCTCTCCGTTAAACAGAAATTGGGGAAAAAATAAACAGGGGTACTAAAAATTCAGGGGGGCTAATAATTCTGACTTCAACTGTATGTCATCTCATATCTTGATAATGATATATTACTGTATTACACCTTTTCTGTAAATTCAATCAATTAATAGTATTATATATTGACCACAGTAAAAAACTATTTTTTTTAATATTTAAAAGTATATACTCGGAAATGTACTCATTCATATATGCTCATATTTCTCACTTGATTTGGAACTTCAGTTTGATTAAAAATGTAGAAATATAACATAAATATCAATAAAATATGAAACACTTTTCTAAAACTAATCATTGCAGGTCCAACATAAAAATAAAGAAATATCACTGAATAAAAATAAATTGCAACTTTCTCACGATGCTTTTATTCATGTTTCTGTCTGCATCCCTATAATGGTTTGTAATATTGTGCTCATATCAATTATAAAAAAACATTTGTTACAGCACAAAATAAACAGAGCATAATATGAAACGATAGACTTTTTATTATGTCCGAATGATAGACCGTGGGTACGGAAAGTATTCAGACCCCCTTAAAGTTTTCACTCTGTTATATTGCAGCCATTTGCAAATATCGTTTAAGTTAATTGTTTTCCTCATTAATGTACACACAGCATGCCATATTGACAGAAAAACACAGAATTGTCGACATTTTTGCAGATTAACTTTTGCAAATGGCTGCAATATAACAAATAGTGAAAAATGTAAGGGGGTCTGAATACTTTCCGTACCCACTGTATATTGTGATATTGCACAGCTATATCAGGCCTTGTGTTTCATTATGTTCTCTGTAGCTTTAGATTATGATTTCTGTTTCTGGAAGGATAAATTCTTCTTTTTCTCCTCAGTACTGGTGCGGTACTTGCGTTCTGATGGCAAAGCTCATACTGTCAATTTACAAAACCCTGCTCTCGCAGAGGGACGCACGCAGTCACTTATACTCAGAATTGGTGGACTTAGACGGAGTCACATAAACCTTGAGCTTTATGTGAACTGCCGTTTAGTCGATTCTGCTCAGGGATTGCCTTTATTCGTGGGACTGCCATCAGAGGCGGAATCTGTGGATGTTCGCACCGGACAGAAGTCTTATGCCAGGATACAGGTGATTCTTTTAAGCCTAAATTCATTTTTTTATAGTCAGTGTGTAAATCCAAGCAACTGTATAGCAAAACTAGTAGTGATAGTTCATTCTGAAGGATGCAAATTCTTGGAAAACATAAGAGTTTAGTCCATCTTTGAATCACAAATAAAGACAATTTTAATAAAAACTCAGAGATTTCTTTCATGTCTTTTGAAAGTTCACACAACCAAAACTTTGATGCTTCAAAAAGTTAAAAATTATTGCATAAAAGTAATCCATATAGATCAAGCAGTTTATTCCCAGTCCTCTGTAAAGAAATAATCACTTTATTTGATAAACAGATTTGATTTAAACTTATATTCAAACATACTTTATTCAACCATACTATAGAATATGGTTTGCTCTTTTACATCAAGCAGGGGTGAGTTTCCAAAAACCATGGTTAGCCAACTAAAGTCGCAAGTTCCGTCATTACAAACATAGTTTGTTGATTTGGCATTTCCCAAATCTGTCGTTTCAACGAACATTCGCAAACTGTGTCGCAAACTTGTTTGCTTGCGACTACACCGCTAGAGCTGTAGTTAGAAACATAGTTCCTGGCTGTGTTCTATTCCCAGTTATCCCCCCTATGCCCTATTTGTTTAGAACATTCTAACATTTAAACTTGGAATTATAAAAAAAGACATTAAATTCATCACTCTTAGGTGTAATTTGCTTTCAAAGCATTTTTACAGTTCAGTTTTAGCGATCTTCATGTTTACAGTTGCGCTCCCTTCGCAGTGCATTTTGAAAACATTGATGTCATTTTGAACACAGCCGTGGCTCATTACGAAAGCTATAGGTGACCTATTATTTAAAAGCGGAATTTATGTTACGTCTCCAAAGCTTGCAAAAACAAAAAACATAGCATATGTTAATGCTTTTAATTTATAGTAGATTATTTATTAAGTATCTGTACTGTATATGACATGGGCCTGGTGGTTAGAAAATTTCTGCAGTGGTTTACATGTGTCAAATTGTAAAAGTAGACTTTTCAAAAAAAAAAAAAAAAACAATATGCTACTTAATAATAATAATCATCATCATCATTAATATTATTATTAAAGTATGACTTTTTTCATTTCCTAATAAATAATAAATATAAAATTAAATTTCTTAATAAATAGCCTCATTATTTATTTATTTATATGATTTATAAATGGTATTAGAATACGTGTTAGCTTTTGTAAGTGATTTTATGTTTTAGAATAGAATATGTAATGTTCTCAATAATATTTGTAAAGGAAACATAGTTTAAATGTTAGAATGTTCTAAACAAATAGGGCATAGGGGGGTAACTGGGAATAGAACACAGCCAGGAACTATGTTTCTAACTACAGCTCCAGAGGTGTAGTTGTAAGCATAGAAGTTTGAGACACAGTTTTGGAATGTTCGTTGGAACAACGGATTTGGAAAATGCCAAATCAACGATCTATGTTTGTAACGACAAAACTTGCGAACTTAGTTGGCCAACGATGGTTTTTGGAAACGCACCCCAGGTTAGTCAATTTTTGGGGTCACTGACATAGTTCTATTTTGGTCTGCACTATTTGCAGCATGTTTCTGTATTTGCATGTGTTGTGAGAATTTGTGTGTGCTTCTGATGTTAAATTGATGAAGATATTTTCCCAGTTGTAAGTCCTTTTACAAGTATTTTAACTTGTTTGAGCTCTCTTGGTAATGAATTTGGTTGCACGGACTTTCAATGTATAGACAAAAAATGATAAAATGATGTTAAAGATGAACAAAAGTGAGTGCATCAAAGTAGATGGTAACACTTTAGTTTAGGTCACAGTTGACGGTATTAACAAACCATTAACTAACACTATTAGCTTAAAAAATACTAGTTATCTGTTTATCAATAGTAATTAAGATAGAAGTTGGGTTTAGGTTTTAGGTAGAATTAGGGATGCAGAAAAAGATCATACTTATTAACCACAAATGAACAGTTAATATCTTAATAACAGGCAGGTAATAAACCAGTAGTTTTGTGACCTAAACTAAAGTGTTACCTTCACCAGAAATTTAACATTTACTCACCATTCACTCAGTTGCAAGTTGTTCCAAACCTTAATGAATTTTAGATTAGATTTAGATTAGATTCAACTTTATTGTCATTACACATGTACAAGTACAAGGAAACGAAATGCAGTTTAGGTCTAACCAGGAGTGCAATAGCAGCAAGTGCAGGATACAGGTATAAATTATAAAGTGCAGTTATAGACAAACTATGGTGATATTTACAAATGGATGTACTATGAACATTATATACAGGTTGTGTTAGCTATGAACAGAGATTTACAATAAATGGATAGATGTACAGGTTGCTATTAATAATCAGAAGTGTGCAGATATATAAACATAATTACAAATGTATATGTACAGTGTGTGTGTACACAATTACAAATGTACATGGGTATGTACAGTTCAAATAAAGGAATCAGTGCAATGAATATGTGCAATTTTTAAATGTGCAAATGTTAAATAGTGCAGTGATTATGAGGAGTCTGAGTTATGAGGAGAGTGAGGGTGTATCAGGGGGGCAAAGAGTCAGTGGGGGCAGAGAATTTATTTCATCTGCTGAGCTCAAAAGATAAGAAAAGTGTAAATAAAAATAATATGGAAGGCAATGTCATTCATACAGTAAGCTGTCTGGTTACCATTGTTTTTGCTCAACATAAAAAACTTAAAATTTATTTTACTTGATAAAAAAGGGTCTCATATGCTTGTTGTTAAATAGATACTCAAGTTATATACTGTAAAGTTGATCAGAATAACGCATGCACACAGAGTGATCTGTTTTGAATTAGTACCCCACAACTACCCCAAATGTCTTCACAACCACATCACCACCACCCATTAAACTCTCATATTGCAGTGAGTTTGTTATGTATATCTAATTAGCGCTGCCTTCAGTTTACAAAGTTGTGAAAGCATCATACTGAATGTGTTCAATAGAGTCTTGAAGAAGAGCAAAAAGACAGACGTTGTACTCATCAGAAGTACTGTGCATGTCTCATATTTATGTCTATATTTTAGGGTTTAGTGGAATCTGTTAAACTGGCTCTTGGAGGCTCTCTGGCTACTGCTGGTCTCCTCATTGACTGTCCATTTCAAGGAGATTCAGCTATAAACAACGCAGGTAAGGATGGTCCTCACAGCATCAGCGAATGATGTCCTTTGAGTACTGAATGTGCTCAACATATCAGAATCAGAATATGCTATGCTGGATAATGTGTCCAACAAGCATTCAACTCATTTGTTCATTTTGAGTGTAACAAATAAACAATAAATAATATAATCTGCCATCTTTATTTGTCTGGATTTCAAATTAAGAATAAAAATATACAACAAATAAATATGCTTCCTATACATCACTGTAGTATGCTCATTACAAAACTAAAAAATGTCAATACATACTACCATGTTTTTTAAAGATGTGCATAGTGCACAGTATCCCATGATACGAAACGGGATAGTACAGTACTTCATTCCTACCATTGTCATATCATCATACTGCCCTCTTGTGGCAATGCAAAAATTATGCCCACATATGTAGAATACACATGCATGGAATGTTAAATGGACAGTCAAGGAATTGACATTGTTACTAAAAGCTGCTGTGTCGAACTTTATATAAAAAATCCAGAACAAAAGTATCACAGTTCCACAAAAATATTAGCTGCACAACTGTTTAATTTTGATAAATCCATTAAATGACATTATTGTTTCTTTACAGTGGTCAGTGACATTAATGCCATTCTTGGTAAGTATCACAAATTGATGTGTGTTTGTACTATAGAACATGCCATCACATAAACACATGATGTACTATCAAGGTTGTATTATCTTCATGCTGTGATGACTTTCTTGATAATGACCAGGTGATCACACCAAAGCTCTGATTGGACAGCTGATCATCTTTAACCAGATCATGGGAGAGTTGAGAGAGGATATCAGAGAACAGGTTAGAGAAAAACAGGAAAATGTATATTTGCTGCTCGTTCAAATTACTTGCTTAAAATAATAATGTGAAACAACACCGTTCTTGACCAATAATTTTCATTATCATCAATACGTATTAATTTGTAAAAAAAATAAATAATTTAAAACGGCAGCACAGTGTCTCAGTGGTTAGCATTGTCGCCTCACAGCAAGAAGGTTACTGGTTTGAGTCCCGGTTGGACCAGTTGGCATTTCTGTGTGGAGTTTGCATGTTCTCCCTGTGTTCGCTAGGTTTCCTCCAGGTGCTCCAGTTTCCCCCACAATCCAAAGACACGTGGTATAGGTGAATTGGGTAAACAAAATAGTGTTTGAGTATGTTTGAATGTGAGCGTGTATGGGTGTTACCCAGTACTGGGTTGCAGCTGGAAGGGCATCCACTGCGTAAAACATATGCTGGAAAACCACGCGAACATGGGAAGAACATGTAAACTCCACACAGAAATGCCAGCGAACCAGCGAAACTTCTGGCTGTGAGGCGACAGTGCTAATCACTAAGCCAACACACCGCCCCGAGGGAAAAAATGTTGACAAAAAATATAATCTTAAATGTTTTGAATGAAGAGAGTCTTCACTTTAAGCTTAAAGTTTGGAGATTTAGAAGAGTTTTGATTAAAGTTGAAACTACTTCTGTGCAGAAAAATAGAGGTTGTGCATAGGGTTTAGCAACTTTATTGATGACAATAGCTGGATTTCCATCCTAACGGGAAGCGAATCTTTTCTAAGTTTGAAAAAAAAAAACTAAAAAAAAAAACTCCTAAATGTGAAATAGATGCAGTTCCATCAGCAAACAAGGCAAGCATAATGAAGAAAGCTGAAGTCACATTAGGCAAATGCGTTTTCATCAGCTATTATTCACAGTAACCCTCTTTCTCACAAGTCCAAAACCACTTCAGTTGAGCGTAAAAACTTATCTGCGATTTAAGTAGGGCTGGACGATTAATCGAAAAGTAATTGGCATTTCCATTATTTCTTATTTTTATACAATCCTCTAAAACAGGGGTGACCAACCCTGCTCCTGGAGATCTACCGTCCTGCAGATTTCAGTTGCAACCCATATCAAACACACCTGCCTGTAATTATCTAGTGCTGTTCAGGTCCTAATTAATTGGTTCAGGTGTGTTTGATCAGGGTAGGAGCTGAACTCAGCAGGAAGGTCGATCTCCAGGAGCAGGGTTGAGCACCCCTGCTCTAAAATATACATTTACACAGGATAATTACTGTTATGTCACTCAATGAGCAGTAACTGTGCTGATACCAGTTCTGGAATCAACATTTTTTCTAGCCCAGTCCAAACATTATATATAAAACCAGTAAATGTTATCAATGTAGTTTAATTTAAACTGTGATAGTTAACCAAATGTTCTGGGTTTTTCTTTCAAACTAAGTGATCAATATTGGCTCAACAAGAGTAAATTGTGTTCAAGTTAAATTTAAAGGATAATTAGCATAACATGATTTTAAATTAAATATAAATAAATGTGTGTCATAATTATATTAAGTAGCACCAATGATTGAGTGAATGACACAAAATGAATAAAGGAATCCCATAACTTTTTTTTCAGTTGAGACACTGGATTATATACTGTAAAATGAAATTTTTTTTACCTTTTTGTTTGTTTGTTTGTTTGTTTGATTGATTTTTCAGACTAAAGAGATGTCTCTCATCAGGAACACTATTCTTGAATGTCAAGTGTGTGGTACGTGATTGAACAGAATAAAGGCAGTTCATGTTTTTATAACCATGTCTTAGATGACAATCTGTTTAATTCTTGGTTGAGCAGGATTTCATGAGCCTCAGTCGCGGTGTCTTCCTAACCCATGCTATAGTGGTGTAAGCTGCATGGAGAGCATGGCATACCCAGGATATCAGTGCGGCCCCTGTCCAGAGGGCATGACAGGCAACGGGACACACTGCCAGGACATTGATGAGGTTCCTGCAAAGATTTCAGAGTTTATTATTAATATTTTTAGAATTTCTATAAAGAAAGCTTACAATGTCTCTTTACTGTAAGTAAAAATAATAAATTGTATGCTGGAGCAGAAAGTGGACACTACAGTTCCTTTTCCATTTCATTCTTTTTTACTGTCTATATGTTTCTATGTCACAGTGCACTGTTCAGCCCTGTTTCTCTACAGAGTTGTGTGTGAACACAGCTAAAGGTTTCTCCTGTGAGTCCTGTCCTATAGGATTCACCGGTCCAACACTCAAAGGGGTTGGTTTGGAATTTGCCAAAAGCCACAAACAGGTAAAAATGTGTCAAAATCCAAATTTCGACCAATATTAGTGAGGATAACAAAACCAAAATCTAATGATATGACCTAACTGGACTATTTAGTATGTCTGTGATTCGTTTTACCTATTTAACTTTTGTTCAGGTTTTTACTGAGTAAATATTGTTTATTTTTGTCAGCATTGTGTTGATATAGACGAGTGTGCTGAGCTCTCCGGTTCCTGTGTGCCAAACTCAGTCTGCATAAACACAGTGGTGAGTAAAACTGCTCAGATTTAATCAAGCAGAGCAGCTAAAACCAATGAAATACAAATATACCACTACAAAAACCAACGGCTTTCTCTTTACAGGGATCCTTCAAGTGTGGCCAGTGCAAAGCAGGATTTGTGGGAAATCAGACTGCAGGCTGTTTTGCAAGGAGAACATGTGAAACTCTTGGCTATAACCCCTGTGATGTCAACTCACACTGTGTGATGGGACGCAACAGTGACGTGTCCTGTGTGGTGAGACTTTGCAAACAATTTTTCATAGTAAAAATAGACAATTTACTACCTGGAATTCTTTCGTTTGTAAATAAAGCTCTTAGGTGAGATGACAAATTTTACTAAATGTAATCTAATACCAAACTACTATGTTATTACACAAAATTTTAGGTAAAATGTAGTTATAATGTAGTTGTGTAGTGGTGGTATTCCTATTTTTAAATTTTAAATAATTTTTAATAATTTTTTTTTTTTTTGGGGTAAGGGGAAGAAGCTGGGTTAAAAATGTAATTGCAGATGTAAATACAAAAATTAATTATAGATGTACTAACAATGTAAGTAATAACATTAGTATTAGGTAGTAACAAACAAATATTTACTATTAAATGCATTGTGTCAAATGATTAATTTCAGTGTAAGTAGTTTAAGACTTTTAACATGAATTTAGTCCAAAATTCTGTAACATTTTTAACTACATTTTGCCTACCTAAAATTGTCCAAACACAGTTTTAGGTATAAATAATGCAAAACATCTATTAAGATGGGATGTGGGTACAGTTAGAGCTGCTTTAGTGGTGTGGTTACGTTCAAAAGTGGGTTCAGGGGTTGAAGTTCAGTTGACAATGTAATTATGGATGTAAATGCCAAATTAATTATAGATGTACTTACATAAAGACATTTTAAATGCAGGCATAATGTAAAAAGTTACATACACATTAAATGCATTGAGTTAAATGATTCATTTCAGTGTTATTACATAATAGTTAGCGATACCTAATATAAACTTGGTCCCAAATTTCTTTTGTTTTTATTACAGCTTTTTCTTTTACTTTCAAAAGCTCCAAAAATTAAATCCACAAAATCTCTCCGCTTTGTCTTTGCAGTGTAACGTTGGCTGGGCAGGTAACGGGAACATCTGTGGTCCAGACTCAGATATTGATGGTTACCCTGATGAACCTCTTCCATGCATGGACAATGACAAACACTGCAGAGCGGTACATTACATTACATCCTCTGACTTCTAGCATGGAATTTAGAAAGAATGTATGGTCAATGTAATTGCGCAACATTTGCCTAATGTATTCTCCATTCACTGTCCTCTTCAATATTATTCAATCTAAAAAGTACTGGTTATAATATTCCTTTATCATCTGATGAAATAATTAAATCTTGATTAATTCAAAATGTGCAAAAACGTTGTTTAAACAGGTGTACATTTGCTTAATTTAATCTGCATGTAACAGCACGACACCAGATCAGACAACACTTGGTTTAAGTTAGACTGCAAGTAGTTAGAAAATAGGACGCAGGATTTGACTCTAAAAAGTGAAACAATTGTTTATTTGATTTTTCTAATTTACTTTATTTGATATATATATATAACACTTTCTGCTTAGCTGATGACAGCATGGTGTTTCTTTATTAAAAACATGTACTTTAATATCTGTTGTTATTTCTAACCATTCCGTGTGCAGGATAATTGTGCAAACACTCCAAACTCTGGGCAAGAGGATACAGATGGAGACGGCATTGGTGATCAGTGTGACGAGGACGCAGATGGAGATGGAATCAAAAACGTTGAGGTTTCTGATCAAGTAGCAATGAATTGTTAAAATATTTGAAAAAAATCATAAGATATACCAGCATTTTCAAATCGGCTGATGACCTTGAAATTTTTTTTTTGTGTTTTCCTATGCAAAAATTTATGAACATAAAGTTAATATATTGAAAATGTATGTACAGTATTGTAATTCTAATAGTTGAAAACTACATATGTAAAAGATATGACATCTTTATACACTACCTGACAAAAGTCTTGTCGTCTATCCCAGTTGTAAGAGCAACAAATAATAACTTGATTTCTAGTTTCATAGGATCATTTGGAAAAGTGGCAGTAGGTAGATTTTTCTGATGAATCATCTGTTGTGCATCCCAATCATCACAAATACTGCAGAAGACCTATTGGAACCTGAATGGACCCAAGATTCTCACAGAAATCAGTCAAGTTTGGTGAAGGAAAAATTTTGGTTTGGGGTTACCTTCAGTATGGATGCCGAGTGCATGACAACATCAACAGCCTGAGGTATCAAGACATTTGTGCTGCCCATTACATTACAAACCAGAGGAGAGGGCAAGTTCTTCAGCAGGATAGCACTCCTTCTCATATTTCAACCTCCACATCAAAGTTTCTGAAAGCAAACAAGGTCAAGGTGCTCAGGGATTGGCCAGCTCAGTCACCAGGCATGAACATTATTGAGCATGTCTGGGGTAAGATGAAGGATGAGGCACTGAAGCTGAATCCAAAGAATCTTGATGAACTCTGGGAGTCCTGGAAGAACACTTTCTTTGCCATTCCAGATGACTTTATTAATAAGTTATTTAAGTCATTGCAGAGATGTATGGATGCAGTCCTCCAAGCTCAATAATAATTATTTTTCCACTGCACCATGACTTTATATTCTATAATGTACATTATTTCTGTTAAGTGACAAGACTTTTGTCTAAGCAAAGTCAGACCTTACTCTCCTAATTAAATAACTAAAAATCAAAAGCCATGATCATATTTATTTTGGTAAGATAAGCCTAATCTAGAGACCTTTGCCTTTCATATAAGCAACTTCTGATACCAAATGATCAACTAGAAGTCAAGTTATTATCTAATGTTCCTAAAACTTGGATAGGCGACAAGACTTTTGTCAGGTAGTGTATATGTGAAATCCATACATGAACTTGTATGTCATATGATTTGCATATATTGCCATAAATCAGACTTCTACATTGGTTTAAATGAATTGCCCATAGCTTATATATAATTTTCCAGGACAACTGTCGTCTGGTGCCCAATAAGGACCAGCAGAACTCTGACACAGACTCCTATGGGGATGCTTGCGACAACTGCCCCAACGTACCCAACGGCGATCAGCTTGATACTGATGGCAATGGCAAGGGAGACATCTGTGACACTGATATTGATGGAGATGGTACAGTCCCATTCACCTCTAATTGTTCTGTGGTTTTACAGTACTGTTCTGCTGCATAATCTGTCTTTACCAATGTTTTTCTTCACAGGGATCCCTAACGTTTTAGATAACTGTCCTAAAATACCAAACCCCATGCAGACAGACAGAGATGGAGATGGTGTGGGTGATGCATGTGACAGCTGTCCTGAGGTCAACGACCCACTGCAGGTTAGACAAAGATAACAATTTAAAACTATAGGGAAGAGAAGAACAGGGACTGTCTAGTGATACAACTGCAGCTCCATCATCAAGATTTAGATTTCTAAAAAAGCAAGCTGGGATAGTGGAGTCATCCAGAACAATAAAACTGCCTGCCATCTGTGCAGAAGCTACAGGAGAAGTGTGTTGTTATGATTTACTAATATAGAAAAGAGGAGAAGTCTAAGCACCAAACCTTAATGCACCCCAATAATCGATTTTACAACACACACTTTTTTTCAGATTACCTGACAAAATATGTTGTGTGTGTACATTTATACAGAATACTGATAGGAAGATAATTTAGCTAACGTCTTTGAAACTGTAGAAAATCTTTTTTGGTTAATTCCCTTTAGTTTGGCCGAGTTTAAATAAATGGTTGCATTTTCAATAGCAAAAAAAGTCTACAAGACCATCTACCTGAACGCAAACCTTTATAAAATTCCCCAAAATATAAAGACTCAATATTAACAAATCCTTAATTATTGACCCAAATTTGTAACTGTTTAATTTAATAACTGTTGATGCAGTAGGCCATGGGTTAGGGTTAAGGCTGCTGAACCAAAAAGTTAGAGAGAACTTCTCACTTCAAATAAATGTACCAACATTTCTTAATATTACAGTATTATTAGTAGTATAATACAGTATTACAGTATAATAATATTAGTATTACTATATTACTATTACAATATTAAGTATTTAAATGACACATTTTGTGAACTAGGGATGTAACAATTCACCTAACTCACAATTCAATACGAATTACAAAACTAATCCGACACGATTTATGAACAAAATTATTTGAATTTGAACAAAATTATTTTTCTTAAATGCTTCACATTTTTTTGCTAAATAATATATGTTCTGCAATAACTAAATTGCTATTTTAAAAACAAATTTAAAAAGAATAATACAAACTAAAGAAGACTCATCAATACAGACAACCTAAAACTGTGACTGCGCTGGAATTTTACATTTAAAAAATATCAGCATATCTATGCTTTCTGACATAAGCTGAGGTCTTATGGCACATTTACAATGCCCCTTTGCTGATGAAAAGCTCTTTTACTGGGGTCTGAGATGGCTGGTGTGTAGAGAAAAGCCTTTTCTAAACCAGAGAGCAGCGTGTACAGAAGTGGTCAATAGGCCCTCTGCTCCAGGCGACTGGCCACTGGCATAAAAAAAATGATTATAAAATTACTAATTATATAGTAGGACAGAGACAGGAGTTGAATATGATTTATAGGTGAATAATTAATATTACTTGTAGAATTCATTAGTATAAGTATCAGTGTGATACACCTAAGAAGAGATAACCTTGAACATTTTTAAATATTCAATAATAATTAGTAAATTATCAAAATATGCATAAAGTAATTTGAAAAGAAGAGGGTAAAAATAATCTAATACCTGGTTCAGTAACAGAACAACTTTCTCTTTTAGTCTGAAAAACATCTTCACACTTTCGCTATGAATACACTGTTGCATCGTGCAATCTCCGTAGCACTCGTCAGAGCAAGCAGAGCTACAAATCTTCCAGTTCACGTGGTTTGGCTTATTAATAGGTTTTTTTTTTCGTATAGACGTCTGTGACTGTACTTCTTCACTGTGCTTACAGTTTATGTGCATCATATTCGTTGTTCTGTTAGTGTAGGTAAACGTCTTTTTGCAGTATTTGCACACAGTTTGTGTTTTGTCTGGCGCACTTTACCAATGTCATTTTACCGCCTGTAAACACAGCATCCCCTGTTCAAAATTGTATCACGATTCGTTCAAATTCTCTACCGGTTTAAATCGTCACATATTTGAAACAATTTCCAACCAGCTCACTGTGAATTGTTACATCCCTATTGTGAACAAATAGTGGCACTTGAGCCAATAAAGGATCTTGCCTCTTTAGTAATAATACAGTAATTCATTTTAAAAATTTTGCTTATTTGCAGTCAGATATGGACAATGATTTGGTGGGAGATGTATGTGATACAAACAAGGACATGTAAGTATATGTTTAAATGAAAGCTTATTTTACGCAACAACAGACAAAATGACCTTTATAGTTCTATAAGCGCAGTAACGAGAGTCCACTGTCAATAGCTATTCATGAAGCTCTGATTACTCAGAGCTCACCTCCAAACCAAGCTGCTTTTTATTGGTAAATCTGACAGCTTCACATTTTGAAAGATAAAGTTATTTTTGATTTGGTGTATATCACTTTTTTTCATATCTGCTCTGGTTTGTGGTTTCTGTTAGTACAGTGTTTTGTAAAGCTCTAGTGAAAATGACTGTCTGTGTTTAGTGATGGTGATGGCTATCAGGACACGAGGGATAACTGTCCTGAAGTGCCCAACAGTTCTCAGCTGGACTCTGATAATGACGGCATCGGTGACGAATGTGACAATGATGATGATAACGATGGCATCCCGGATATTCTCCCTCCAGGCCCAGATAACTGCAGACTCATTCCCAACCCCAGTCAAAAAGACACTGATGGTGTGATCTTTAATTTTACATTTCAGAAAATATATTTGAATGCTACTATTATACATATAATGTGTGTATTAGTGTAATATTTACAGACTGTGGTAATGGATTTCCAATTATTAGCATAGTGAATCTGTTGTTATTTGTTGGTTATTAGTAAATATATTTTAATTTTAAGAATCATGTACAATTTTAACACTATACTTTCACAGTCTAGAGGTGAACATCTTTGTTTTTGACTTTCTCTCCTGTCAGCCAATGGAGTTGGTGACGTGTGTGAAACTGACTTCGACAATGATAAAGTGACTGACCTGTTGGATGCATGTCCTGAAAGTGCAGAGGTCACTATGACAGATTTCAGAGCTTTCCAGACAGTCATTCTTGACCCAGAAGGAGATGCTCAGATTGACCCCAACTGGGTGGTACTAAATCAGGTGATCATCAATAACAAATGTACATGAATTACAAATTAGGGCTTTACTTTGTCTACTAGTTTCTGAGCTTTTAATTGTTTTGCACATAATAGACTTAAAGGTTTGTTTTACCCAACATGAAAATGACCCCATTATTCACTCACCCTCAATGCATCCAGGTTTATATGACTTTTTTTCTTTCAGTTGAGTCCAGTCAAACTTATTTTGAAAATTATATTTGGCTTTTCCAACTTTAAAACGGCAAAGCTTGGCTGTTTTTTTGGTCACATTTTATTTTGATGGTCTGTTACATTGCATCTACATGTCAACTAATTCTCATTAGATTATAAGTAGACTGTTAGGTTGGGGTTAGGGTTAGTGTAAGTTGACATGTACTTGCAAAGTTTCTTATAGTCAGTTAAATGTCTTTTGAAGGAGCAGCATCAGCAGATATTAAGCAGACAGTCTACTAATACACAAATGGACCATCAAAATAAAATGTTACCGTTTTTTTATCAGCAGTCCAAAAGAAATCCAATAAAGCACATCCATCCATAATAAAAAAAAAAGTGCCTCATGTGGCACCCGGTGGGTCTCCTGTAGTGAATCCATGTGTTTTTGTAAGAAAACAATGTTCAGTTTTTGAAATGTTTCCAGTGAGAAGTGATCATCGTCTCTTTTGAAATACATTTTTTTTTAATGCATTCAGCACTATCAGCTTGACAGGTCTGCTTTTTATATACACTACCGGTCCAAAGTTTGGGGTCAGTAGGGTTTTTAAATGTTGCTGCATTTATTTAATCAAAAATACAGTACATATGTTATTGCACTATAAAATAACTGTTCAAAAGTAGTTTATAATTTATTTAATAATTTATTCCAGTGATTTTAAAGATGCATTTTCAGCTTCATTACTCCAGTCTTCAGAGTCACATGATCCTTCAGAAATCACTCTAATATTAATTATTAACATTATCAATAAAATTATTATTAATGGTAATAATAATAAAAGCAATAATGACTGGAGTAATAATTTCATTTGAAACTACATACAATAAGAAAGCAGTTATTTCAAATGTTAATAACAATTTAAAATTTGTCTTTCATTTAATAAATGCTGCCTTGATGAACAGAATCATTTCATAAAAAAAAAAAAGCTGACCCTGAACTTTTGACCAGTAATGTATATCTTGAATGTGGAGAGTATGTGCAGTTGAAACTAATGCTATTGGACCAATGACTGTATTGGACAGTGAAGAGAGACAAATCAGCAGTCCAGCTGATGGCGCTAAATGCACCAAAAATGCGCCTCAAAAGAAGATGAAAACAATGGCCACCACTTGACAAAAGTTGCACAAAGCAGTTTATAAATTTATTTTTAAAAAAAAGAAGAAAGTCATCCACTTACGATGCCTTGGGGGTGAGCAGTCATGGAATAATATAAATTTAAGGGTGAACTAATATTTTAATTCTGTGAGATATTATACAACAATTATGTTGTGTTTTAGGGAATGGAGATTGTGCAGACAATGAACAGTGACCCTGGTTTGGCTGTGGGTACGTACAAAAAAAATCTGATTTACTTAGAAATTGCATGTATGTATGTACTTTATGTAAAAAATAATAATTACAAATAATTGGCAAGTAAACACTGAACTAAACTGAAACATTTTAAGATATTTGTATGTTTTACACAAAAATACTCTTGTAATAACAACACTAATGAAAACTAGTATATTTTACATATTTTTATTTTTTTATTTTCTCATATGATTCAAAAATTTTCTATTAATTTTATGTATTGGGGGTTTTTTTTGTGAAGCAATTTGGCAAAACTGTTTTTTAAATGTGCTATAGAAATACACATTGACTTGACTTTATAGTGCATTAAAAGGATTCACTTTTTTTATAAGTACTCCTTAACTTTCTTATTAACCTATTTTTTTTGTTCATTATTTAGGCTACACGGCATTTAATGGTGTTGATTTTGAGGGCACAATCCATGTGAACACAGCCACTGATGATGATTACGTGGGCTTCATCTTTGGCTATCAGGACTCGTCCAGCTTCTATGTGGTGATGTGGAAACAGACAGAACAGACATACTGGCAGAATTTACCATTTAAAGCCTTAGCTCAGCCTGGAATACAGCTGAAGGTGAGAGTAACGGAGTAAAGTAAAAAATAAAGTGCTGCAGCCATGATGTCAAAAGACAAAGGCTGATTCGTCACTAGTTCCATAGAGATTTTTACATTTATGAGTACAGGACTGTGGTTACTGTAACTTTATGATACTTGGACATGTGCACTGCAGTGTAAACTATATGCACTCAAAGCATCCTCATACTGTATAGTTAAACAGACATTTATAAAATAAACTTAAAAGCTTTAAATCTGTGTTATGGACATAAATGGGTGTGAATTATGTTGTAGAGCAACACATCTGGTTATTATCGAAACGTTGTTTACCACAAAATAAATTAAATCCACATAATATTCTGAGGAAACCACTGGTGATTTCCTTTAAAGTCAAAGTTGCAGCTCTCAAAGCGAAATTAGAGCTGTTGATTGATTTAAGGATGATATGCAAATTATTCAGTGAATTCTTGCTAAGAAAAGCAAAGACTATAAATTAAAGCACTGAACATATGCAATGTTTTGGTAACACTTTACAATAAGGGTGTATAAGTTAGTTAGTTAATGAATTAACTGTAATCAACACATCTGTTAAATATTACTTGGTCTTTAAATAAATGAAAAAAAAATGTTATTAATTACTCACCCTCATGACCTCCGTTTATCTTCAGATCACAAATTAAGATATTTTAAATGAAATCCAAGAGTTCTCTCATCCTCTATTGGCAGCAAGAGTCACAAGACATTCAAAGAACAGAAAAGCAACCAGAAATATTGTCTCCAACCCAGATGTTTCTCTCTCTGTCTTTCTCCAGGCAGTGAAGTCTCGTACGGGTCCGGGTGAGTATCTGCGTAATGCCTTGTGGCACACAGGAGACACACCAGGGGAAGTTACATTGCTCTGGAAGGACCCCAGAAATGTTGGTTGGAAGGACAGAACATCCTATCGCTGGCACCTCTCTCACCGTCCACAAGTGGGATACATAAGGTGAGAGCTGTCACTTCTGGAGACACACAATACATTTTGTCTGCTGGATGACTTATGTTAAACCTTTAAACACGTACATTAAGGTCAAAACATTTGGGTTAGTAAAAAGAAAGGCCACATTTATTTTGATCCAAAATAGTCAACACTTTAAAATATAACAATTTGAAATAAATACTTTATTTAAATGTACTTTTACATTTTATTTATTCCTTTGATTTTAAAGCTGAATTTTTAGCATCATTACTTCAGTCTTTAGTGTTACATGAACCTTCAGAAATCACTCTAATATCATTATCTTCTGCTCAAGAAACATTTATTTTTAGTAGCAGTGTTGAAAATCATCGGGATTCTTCATATTTGTGTGTAAACTGATACAGTACCATTAAAAATCTATTATCTGTATTTTTCTTTTATTAATAATGACACATACAATTTTTCAAGGGTAAAATAAAATAAAGACTTTATAAAATAATAATTTGTAAAAAAATATTTATTTTTAACTTATTTTTTCATCAATGTATCCTAAAAAGTAACCTGTTTCACCGTTTCCAGAAAGCTATGAAGCATATTATTATAATGATTTATGAAGGACTGATGACTGATGAGTAGGCCCACACGGAATCTGCGCGCGCAGAATTCCGCAGATTTTCTGCAGATTTTTAGCCCATTATTAATTCTGTTTATTTACTTGAGTAAATGTGTGTAAATCTGAATTTATTCAGTTTTTAAATTACACATATTTCACATATTAGGTTTTAGTTATGAGACTCCCAAAATAATTCTGCAGAAATCCGCAGATTTTTACTAAAATTCTCCGCAGAAATTGCAAAAAATGTCCGCAGATTCCGTCTGGCCCTACTGATGAGTAAATAAAAACACATACACTTGATATACAAATACACTTTATTGAACATGCACACATTGACATCACCTACAGTTGAAGTCAGAATTATTAGCCCCTATTGAATTTTGTTTTCTTTTTTTAAATATTTCCTGAATGATGTTTAACAGAGCAAGGAAATTTTCACAGTATGTCTGATAATATTTTTTCTTCTGAAGAAAGTCTTATTTGTTTTATTTAGGCTAGAATAGAAGCAGTTTTTAATTTTTTAAAAGCCATTTTAAGGACAAAATTATTAGCCCCTTTAAGCTATTTTTTTTTCTATAGTCTACAGATCAAACCAACGTTATACAATAACTTGCCTAATTACCCTAACCTGCCTAGTTAACCTAATTACCCTAGTTAAGCCTTTAAATGCTTTTTTAAAGCTGTATAGAAGTGTCTTGAAAAATATCTAGTCAAATATTATTCACTGTCATCATTTATTCATTTTCTTGTCGGCTTAGTCCCTTTATTAATCTGGGGTCGCCACAGCGGAATGAACCTCCAACTTATCCAGCACATTTTTACGCAGCGGATGCCCTTCCAGCCGCTACCCATCTCTGGGAAATACTGTCATCATGACAAAGATAAAATAAATCAGTTATTAGAGATGAGTTATTAAAACTATTATGATTAGAAATGTGTTGAGAAAATCTTCTCTCTGTTAAACAGAAATTGGGGGAAAGATAAACAGGGGTGCTAATAATTCAGGGGGGCTAATAATTCTGACTTCAACTGTATATACTATATAACTGCAGATTAATTATGTTTATATGTAATAACTTTAATTGTTAAAAGCTAGTAGTTACTAGTAAATTAGTTAAAGTTATTAGTAACTAATAAATTGATGGTAACTACTAACCTTAACTTTTCCAAATTTGATTGTAATGCAATAATGTGCACCTTTAGTAAAGCTGCTTTGAAACAATAATCATTGTGAAAAGCGCTATACAAATAAACTTGAATTGAATTGCATAAATCACAGCTTTGAATCAAAGGAATGAATTAGATTATAAAACACATGAAAATTGAAATATAAGCAATATTTAATTACTGTTTTTAATTTATTTTGGATCAAATAAGCCATTCAAAAGTATCAGAAAGTACATTTAACATTTGAATGATAGCGTAGTTCTGTAGAAACTGACTGTGTTCTGCATGTCTGTTGACAGATTAAGACTATACGAAGGTACAGCGCTGGTGGCAGATTCAGGAGTTGTGATTGACTCCACTATGAGAGGAGGAAGGCTGGGAGTTTTCTGCTTCTCTCAGGAAAATGTCATATGGTCCAATCTTGGCTATAAATGCAATGGTAAGTAGACTGATATCTCTGGATCACTATGAATTGATTTTTTTAGAACATTTCTTTTTTTTAGTGCCACTCAATTAATCAAAATGATAATACAAGCATTTGTTTCTCTTGTGTATTTCACAGATTCTATACCAGATGACTTTATGCTGTACCACAAGCAGATGAAACTAAGGACATAATCATCACCTCACATCAAAAAGCGGTATCTACCTGTGTGTGTGTTTCAGTGTGTGTTCAGAGAGGTAGGAAGAGATCACGAATAAAGGGTTAGTTCACCCAGAAAATAAAATTATTTTATTGATTACTCACCCTTGTGTCATTCCAGACTCCTGAGATGGCAACATAAACAGCAACGCTCCAGAGACATTCAAAGTTCAGAAAAGGAATCAAAAATGTTGTCAAAACAATCCATGCGACTTCAGTGGTTCAGCTATTAATCATATGAAGCTCCAAAAACACTTTTGTACGTAAATAAAACTGTAAATATTACTTTGTTTACATACTGTATGTCTTCTCTCTTGAAACAAATCAAAGTGCACATTTACAAATGGCCCCCTGACCTGATGCACAGTGAACAAAGTCGATTTTATAGTTTTATTTTTTGCATAAAAGAGTGTTTTTGGAGCTTCGTATGATTACAGATGAACCACTGTAGTCACATGAAAAGTTTTGACAATCTTTTTGGTTACTTTTCTATACTTTGAATGTCTCGTTGCTGTCTATGTAGGGTGAGGGCTCTCATATTTTATATAAAATACCCTAATTAGTGTTCCAAATATTAAGGATTGGAAATGTCTCAAGATTGGACCAACATGAGGGTTTGTAATTAAGAGAATTTTCATTTTTGGGTGAACTAACTAACCCTTCAAATTAGTTTTTCTTTATTTTGTGAAATCAGTTACAATTGTACACTACACCACAAGTTTGCATAGTAAAAGTATGCTTGAAATATTGAGTATTTTGAAATGGTGTAGCAAATATGTTTACGTTTTATACTGTATTTGGGTGAGAGTCAAGAAATGTTGAAATTCATCAGGACTTCACTTAAATCAATGATTTGGACTGTGTATAATATACTTCAATTCGACAACCTAACATGGCAAACATGAGGGCTTAAATACAGGACTGCAGGGATCACTTGAAGAAAACATCCAATGGCTGAATGAAAATGATAAATAAGATAATATTGATCACTCTATATCACTGTAAACCAGTGATAAAATCTGATGTAAGGCTAGAACGTAAAATATGAAGAAAACTTTAGACCAGGGGTGCCCAAACTAAAGGGAAGCTGTCTAGCAGAGTTTAGCTCCAGCTTGCTTCAACACACCTGCCAGGAGGTTGCTAGTATATCTAGTAAAGCTGCAGTAACATTAGAATTTGTGCATGCGAAATTCTGTAGTACGGTGCTGCGAAAAAGGGTGGGATTAAACAAGATGATTAGACATTTAAAAAAGCGAGCGATTGGTCCATGTTTTAAATTTCTGTCCAGAGTGGTCATGTGTTGACCTTCGATTGGTCTCACGCAATCATGTGATCAATAAGCTTGAACTTTCCAATGCAGCGAACTGCGAAACTTGTCGCACGAGCTTGCGTTTCCGGTCTGACATTGTCGCGTGCGTATGAATGGAAGTTTATGGGGAGAAAAGTGCAGTGTAACTGCAGCTTAAGAGTTTGATTAGCTGGTTCAGGTGTGCTTGATTTGGGTTGGAGGTAAAGTCTCCAGGACAGAGTTTGGGCACCCTACTATAGACCAATTGTTCCTAATTACAGTCCAATTCCAATTCTCTGCACATTTTGTGTGTTTTTCTTACTTAGCACACTTAATTCAACTCGTTAACAGAGAGATCCATGAACTGATCCTGGTATGTCAACCGTGCTGAAAAATCCAGCTTAAACCAGCCTAAGCTTGTTCACTGGTTTTAGCTGGTCGACCAGTCTGGTTTTAGAGGGGTTTTGTCCATTTCCAGGCTGGTTTCCAGCCATTTCCAGCCTGGGTCTTAGCTGGTCAGGCTGGGAGTTAACAAGCTAAAACCAGCTTGACCAGCCAAAACCAGCTATGTCCAGCTTAATCCAGGCTGGTCAAGCTGGTTTTAGCTGGTTTAAGCTGGTTATTTTCCAGCCTGACCAGCTAAGACCAGGCTGGAAATGGCTGGAAACCAGCCTGGAAATGGCCAAAACCCCTTTAAAACCAGGCTGGACGACCAGTTAAAACCAGCCAACCAGCTTAGACTGGTTAAAGCTGTTTTTTTTCAGCAGGGAAATAATAGACATGCAAATGTGCAGGGGGGCGGTCCCCGAGGACCAGAATGGTGAACCGCTGCTGTATACAAGCATGGCAGTAATACTCATTGATTCATTCATCTTTAAAACTATCATTTTTACAAAGCAATTAAGCGATCAATTTTAAGATTGTAAATAGAGGCAACATATATGACTGAATAAGTTGACTGTGAATTTGATGGCTTGCAAATATGGCTGATAAACAATCCTGATGTACTGTACTGTAGTTACACTATATTCATATACATTTGTCAATGAAAAATAAGCTCAGTGTTTCGTTCTAATGTCTTGATTCAGTACTTTCTGCTTTTCGTACTTACACTGAGATTGTGAACACAATCTCACGGCAATTCATAACTTTTTGATTTAGTGGCTAATTCGTATTAATTCGTACAGTTTAGTACGATTTGCTCATCCTCCAATGATGGTTGGGTCACGCCACCTTTTTAAAATTGGTCAATTTTAAAACGACTCATAAATTAGCCACTAAACTGACAAAACGTAAAATAGTTATCTCAGGAGATAAGGCTGGATTTTGAGGTTATTTTGTGGTTATTTTCAGCCCTAGTACACACTATGCATCAAGA
Organism: Danio kyathit; assembly: GCA_903798195.1. NCBI lineage: Eukaryota > Metazoa > Chordata > Actinopteri > Cypriniformes > Danionidae > Danio > Danio kyathit. The sequence goes on along the minus strand of LR812537.1, from coordinate 30,261,392 downwards.
ATTTAGTGAAGAAACTTAATGAAAAATGCAAAGACAGACATCTTTGGATGATTTAGCCCAGATATAAGCTATTCTTAGGCGCTCAGAAAAGCTGTGAGGTAAATGCCATGGCATTATAAGCAAAACATTGTTACTCGAACACTTCAATTATTGATATTGAGTTATGATCTTTAAAGCTATCCGGTGTATTCGTTCAGTATATGTGATTTACATGGGTTGGTTGGCACAGGATTCAATTCTGCTTTATAAATGAATGTTGTCACACAATGTAAGATCTGAGTGTTTGTCCTCTTGACTCACATTAAATAAAATCATTAAAAGGTATAGAAGAGTCTCTCTGAGAGTACTGTTGCTGACAATGGACATCTCTTTATGTCTTAGTTTGTGCTCTGACATGCACTGTTAAAGTGTGAGCTCACCCAAACCTGTCATTAATCATCCTCCAGCCAAGGTTCCTGACTCGAAAGGTACTAAAAACATCCTCAAAACTGTGTTTTTGGTGGTATAATCTGAATCTTTTTAGAGCAACGATGATGCTTTTGTGGCACACATTACACAAAAATAACGACTTTATTGTTCAATACTGAAAACTAACTAACTACAATACTAACTACAATAAAATGGCAAGTACAACTGAAGAAATAACAGCATGCAATAAAATGTAACGCTTTAAAGTAAAAGAATGTAATATGTTCTGATAATCACTGTTATTTAGTGTTAAACAAAGCATTGTTTAAACCTGGTTATCAGTATGACATTATTAACCCCAAATCTTGTTAGCCAGGGTTTGTATTTGATTCCAGTCAGAGTGCTGCTTTTATTATTCAATCTTTAATACGAGTTTTGGTGACATGTGGTGCAGTGGGTAGCGCTGTCGCCTCACAGCAAGAAGGTCGACAGTTCGAGCCTTGGCTAGATCAGTTGGCATTTCTATGTGGAGTTATAGAAACGCCTCCCCGTGTTGGCGTGGGTTTCCTCCGGGTGCTCCGGTTCCCCCCCAGTCCAAACACATGCAGTACAGATGGATTGGATAAACTAAACTGGCCGTAGTGTATGTGTGTGAATATGAGTGTATGGGTGTTTCTCAGTGCTGGGCTGTGGCTGAAAGTGCATCCGCTGCATAAAACACATGCTGGATAAGTTGGCGGTTCATTCCGGTGTGGTGACCCTGATTAATAAAGGGAGTAAGCTGAAAAAAAATGAATGAATGAATAATATGAGTTTTGTGTCATAAGATGATCAAAAAAAAAAAAAAAAACAAGTGATTATTTGCAAATTATTAATCATAGAGGATTACCTTTAAACAGTCATATAGTGTCTATTAGAGCAGGGAGTTTGAGCATTTATTTATGATATGTACCCTGTATGTGTGCTAGTAGTGTAAATAGAATGTAAAATATATTACTATTGAAAAACTGTTCTTGCTTGTGCTTTTAATAGATGCTTTTTGTATTTTTTAACACATTCTTGGTTCTAAAATGAACGGCCATGTTTCACGTTCTTTGATAGTTGATTGAATGATAAAATTGAAAGTCTGGAGGACTAGAATCAACTATAGATACAACTATTCATAAAGCAACTATTGTCAAATGTAACCTTTATATAGCACCTAATCAATTATGTTATTTGATTCTCAACTCAATCTTAAACACATTCAATCGTACAATCTTTTGGTCCTTGTGTAATTTAAGATTAAACAATCTCTGGCTAATTAAGATCACAAGCATTTAAAGCAACCAAAACCAGCAAATGTCAGTGATGACAAGCTGATTTACGGTCACAAATAAAACCAGTATTGTATACAAGATATTATATTCTTCCTCAATCTTTATTGTTGTGTGCATGTGTTTGGACAGAATACTGTTGTCATATAAAAATTTTGAACCATCATGAGAAAGACCAGCTTGATCTCAAGAGGTAACGTAACTATTTTACGTCTTGTCAGTTTAGTGGCTAATTCGTACGAATTGGTAGTTGAGTCGTACTTATATGTACGATTTTAAAAAGAAGGCGTGGCACCTAACCCCACCCCTAAACTTAACCGTCATTGGGGGATAAGTAAATCATACTAAATTGTAGAAATGAGATCGTACAAATTCATACAATTTAGCCACTAAATCAAAAGGTTACAAATTGTCGTGAGAACTTTCTAAAAGATTTTCTGTTGGAGAAAAGGCATCAGAAATGAATGTCATTTGTTCATATACTGAAAAATGGGAAATAAGAAACAGCAATCTGATTTTGTTAGTGCATAAAAGTGATTTAATAAGTCCATTCAGCATCTAAAATACACCATGAGAACTGTTAAATGAAACACCAGTTTCTTTTATCTCCATCTAGCGGAAACTGAAGTCAAAGCAGCAGATCACAATTAAATGATGCGCGAACAGCAGAAAACACACAAATGTTATACAAAAAAGAGCTATAAAAGTAAATAAAATGCAGAAAAACAAAACACTTTGGTTTGTTAGATCTGTAATAAACAGTAGTTCCTTTGGATTATGACTGTATTTTAACATTGAATCTCATATGATTAATTCAGATACTAAAGGAACATTCTGTGAGTCTTGTGTACGAGTTACTACAATAACTATTAAACTTTGTGAAACAATAACGACAAAAGCACAGGTGATACAAAAAGCCATATTCTTACCCTCTCCATCTGATCATCCATAAGATATGAATGCAGAATGATTATTATGAAAAAATGAGAACATGTTTCTCAGTCATTATGCACTGAAATCGATGTTCAAGATGTACTGGTGTACAAGCACCACCGTTTTTACATTAAGAAGTACATACAGAATACATCAAGTCTACAGGAAATCATGCCACTGTTTTTACCGTGGAACCCTTTAATATTGTACAATAGTTCAAACCTGGTATATTAAAATGATTTTATTTTTCATTCTCTTATGACAAAGAGGCTCATATACTGTAGATAGTAAATACCATTAGGTTTACTACAGATCATAAGACTGAAAAGCCAATGAAGTAATAAATATGACTGAATAATTCATATTAATATGTCATACAGTACAGAGATTTTTTTTTATGTATTATGTTAAAGTAGGTAAGCTTATTGTTTGTTATTAGATCAGTAGTGAGTTGGATGTAATTTCTCTATCAACATAATATTACCTGCAAAACAGTTTTTAACAGCTGAAAATGACGATTTATTCAAAGCAGATTTACAGCCTACATCTATACAGTGCATCCTGACACACGTCAACCATGCTGTGATTTTTACATTTTTTTTATTTTGTAGCTGATCAGTTTTAAATGTTAGGGATTTTCTCTGACTTCTTCAGTTGGTGATTATTAGATTAACATTTTAAAATAACTATAAATAAATGCACAAAGTAAATTTAGCCAAAAACACCCAAACAAACACGGCCCAAAACCAAACAGGACCTCTGCCCTTTTCTCCACTATAGCTACTAGATACGCCTCTTAGTGCTTATTGGCTGCAAATGTGTTTTTGGCACTAGTCACTGAGCTTGAAGAGGAAATGTAACTATTTTGCATATTGTCAGAAAAGTGGCTAATTCGGATTAATTCATACAATTTCATTTGTATGACAACCCATGACTTTTATGACGCTTCATTGGGGGATGAGCAAATCATACTGAAAAGTAGGAATGAGATTGTACAATTTAATACAACTTAGCAGTGTTGGGGAAAGTTACTTTTGAAAGTAGTGCATTACAATATTAAGTTACTCCCCCCAAAAAAGTAACTAGTTTCGTTACTTAGTTACTTAGTTTATTGGAAAGTAATGTGTTATATTACTTTTGAGTTACTTTTGCGTTACTTTTCCTTACCTGGCTGAGGTTTGATCTCTTTCAGAACTCGCAAGTGTTTTTTCAACTTTTTTTATTGAGAAGTTCTGCATTTAACAACCACCTATATAAACTTCACCTTCAATTTCCTTTAAAAAAATGTAAGATAAAATAATATTTTGAGAACTTTCTGAGCCCAGAGCTATACATGCTGTATATACAGATTAATGAAAGCATGTAAAGTAATGTGTTTGCTACTTTTGAATGTTTTGTGTTATTAAGTAAATTCACTGTCCAGTGAGATGAAGATTGCAATAAAGCATAAGATTTTAAACCTTTAAAATGTTTAATAACAAAATGAATAGTAAGAGAATAAAAGAATCCCCAAATCAAAATAAATCTTTGAGCTTTATACATTGAATACATTTTTTCACGTGGCCTTAACAAATGTGGAAATCGTTTCCCAAAGAGAAAAACTCTTTCTATATTACAAAATGTCATCGCTTCTACGTTTTACTTACATAATCTACACTTAACAACAATCCACTTCTTTGCTTCGATGAGTTCAAAATAACAAGAATCCATAGCAAAAATATAAGTCTCCGGCCTGCCATTGTTTCTGTTTCTGACTGTCTGTAGTGATGACGGGCGATTCGCAAATAAATCATTTGTTTTTAACTAGATCTTCTAAGTGAACCGGTCGAACCAGTTTATTAAATTGAATTGAGTCGTTGTGAAATAGTTTGTGTCTTCAGTAAGTACTAACATACCGGATACTCCCTCTGACTTGAAATAAACCAATATCCTGAGTTATTCAGTTACTAGAACAGTACACTGACTCATCCCCTGTAAAAAAAACCAAACCTGATGATGATGATGAGTGCGAGCTGACTGTTCCCTCACAGCACGCTCTTCCATTGAGTGTGTGACTCAACCTGACTAAGGTCATATTTTATTTCGCAATATATTTTGTAAAAGCCAATTAAGCAAGGTAAAAAGTAACTCATGTTACATTTTTTAAAAAGTAGCTCAAATAATGTTACTTATTTTTAAAAGTAATGCATTACTTTACTCGATACTTCGGAAAAGTAATATTATTATGTAATGCATGTTACTTATAATGCGTTACCCCCAACACTGTTAGCCACAAAATCAAAAAGCTACGAATTGCCATAAAATGACCCAATTTCATTCATTGCAATGGACTTTTATCCTTTTTCAAAAAAGAAAATCAACACAAATTGATAGCAAACAAGGTGAAATTGAAATAAAATATTAAAATATAATATTATGGTTTAAAGGATGACCATGACACAGTATCTGAGGACTAACTAGACTAAAGCATTGCTTTGTTAATCAGCTGTAAGTAAATCAGCTGACAGCTCTTAGCAGCCATTTCCAGCAGGTAATAGAATGTTGAAGTGATAATTCAACTCAAAATGATAGTTCAATCTCATATATTTCATAACCTCAAACTTTTACAAATGTTTCGTTCTTGTGTGAACAAAAAAGCTAAATATTACAAGTGTCTTTTTATTCTTTATATAGTGTATGTGAGCATTGTTGACCACTGCAGTTAAGCAAGATTTTAAGTGTATTGGGCTTTTTATTATAAATTATTTATATTTTATTCATGTTCCTTTATAAACTTTATAAACTAAATTACTCCGTCTCCCTCATAAACAATGTCTTTATTATTGTCATGAGGGGGAGATCAGGGACTCAGGTGCTGTTTACTCTCGTGCAGTTTCGTTTTAAAATTGTGTTTTCGAATAAAAATGCTCCTTGTTCACACTGCTATATTAACTGCATTTCAGCAAATGATCTCCATGCACTAAAATAAAAATATTTATTACCTAAATATTATGCCTAAAATATTACCTTTCATGCTCACTGGGCATGCGCATATTTTGCCGGCATCTGAACTTGCAGTCTACCACTTGCGTCATATGAGAGGGGTTTGACAAATCAGGGAATGATATGCAATATCTGACAGTTTCTCTGTTCAGATGTCTGCCTCAGCTCCTTTTCCCCTGTGGTATTCCTCAAGGATCTGTTTAGCACCAGTCTTTTTTCAATTTTTATGCTCTCGTTGGATTAGACCTTGGGTAAATACGGAGTGCCAACTTTACTTGCCTTTGAAGCCTACTGCTGATATTGCTGTAGAAGGACTGGCAATGTTTTGGTGGGGTGAAGGAGTGGATGTCTGCTAAGTTTCTACATCTGAATTAATAAAAAAACAATTATAAGTAAAACTTCAGACTACAAATGATGCAGAATGTAGCAGCATGACTTCTGACAGACACTTCGAGAAATGAACATATCACTCCTGTTTTAGCTACAATGGTTGCCAGTTGCTTTTATAGCCTTACATGGTCTAGTTTCATATATATATTTGATTCAGATTTGATTCAGGTGAAGAATTCAAATAGATTGTTATGTTCGGATTCACAGAATTAATTTGTAGTCCCAAACACAAACTGAAAAAACAGGAGATTGCACCTTTGCAGGCTGTGGAATGACCTGGCTCTTTATATAAAGCAATGCTCTTCTCTTAGAGAGTTTAAACGACAGTTAAAACATACTATTTTACAGCAGCATTTGACCTTACATGAAGGCATTTTTTATTCTGAAACAGACTGTTATTGATTGTCCTGTTGAATCTAAAGTTTGATTTTTGGGTTGTGTGCTGGGAGCTTATGGAGTACAAATGGAATGCTATAAGTTTAGGATTTTAAGCTCTTGTAGGCAAGGACAGGGATTTTGACCCTTGTGCACTGTTCAAATTGACTACCCTTTTGTTATGTTCTGGATGAAAACATCCACTGAATTAAACTGCTGTAAAAATGCATCAGATAATTTTTTTTTCATAAATCTGTTAATCAACCTCAGTCTTGATCAAAACTCCTAAATTGTTTAGAAAATGAGAGGATTTTAACTCTTTAATTGCCAAGTTCACAAATTATGTCACTGATTTGGTGGGAAAAAAATACACAAAATGACATATTTTCAATATAAAAAGTAATTTTGGACTGGATTTTTGCAAAAATCACCAAATCATTGACATCATTTATGAATTTGGCCATCAAAGAGTTTAAATCCTGTAATCCTGTTATTTTCTAAGCAATTTAGTAGTTTTGAAACAAATTGAAAAGAATATTTATCTGATGCATTTTTACAGCAGTTTAATTCAGTGGATGTTTTTATGCTTAACATAACAAAAGGGTAGTCAGTTTACTCAGAGTGTTTTGTTGAGCTTTTTTAAATTCAAAGCATTTTCTCAAAATTTGTGTCAAAATAAGATTTGTCACCAAAAATCATTCTGCTAACTAAAACAGAAAAAGTTATGGCCAAATTAAGACTCAAAATCATCCCAAACGGATGAAAACATCCACAACAGTACATAAGGGTTAATTACATGTTATACTGTTTCTGTATACAATGCCTCTGTTTTCAAAAGTATTGAACCCCAGTGGTTCCTTTAGCGTCTTCAAAATGCTCAGTTTTCACAGGTCAAAGAGGCTGGAATAGTATGGACAGTATAACAAAAACATATGCCTTTTAAAACGAAAACACATTGATGTGAACAGCACCTAACATGAGATCCACCAATAGCAAACCACAAACATCTACTGTAACCATCCCATTAACTGCCCGTCATTAAGCCCCGCCCTACATTTGTTCTTGTTTGGGGAGCCTTTCAACTTATACATCACAGTAGGGAATGAAAGACTTTCACAACTTTATGAAATGGAAGAAAATATTGTTCCTCAAAAACAATTGTGATTTAATGTAAAAGTTGTATGGACTTTTGTTTTTGCTTTTAAGTTGATTTTTCTGATGTTTTATGGAGCTTGAAAACTGGTCCCCATTCATTTTCATTATACAGAAGAAAGTTATGGGTTTGGAATGACATGAGGGAGTAAAAGATAACAGGTTAATTTAGCCGAATTAGCTCTAAGCATAATAAAATATTGTAAAGTCCTATCAGGTCAATTTCATACACAACTAAAATACAAAAACCTCAAAGCTAAATTGTTATTGATTACTAGCACCCCTCGCCTTGCAATATACATACATTTTACATGAGCATACATGAGTGTCAAACGTCTGTTAAAGAGTCAATGGGGGCCACCTGAGGCTCAGTGGGAGGGCTGGGGAGTTCTTCTATGGGCTCAGTTTTAGGTTCAGGTTCATGCTCTGGCATCGTCTCCACTTCTGACACCATCACCTCCACCTACAGGGTTTGAAAGGATTGAAACGAAAGCAAGTTTGTTTGGTTAACAGTTTCTACAACTAGAACTAGCTACAGCTAAGACACTTTGACACCAAGAATTATAACTATCAGCAACATCATTAACGCACATTCTGTTTTATACAGTATATGCATGTACAGTAGTTCAATTTTGTCATGTCTTGCTAAAATCTTCATACAATTTAAAGTTGCAAAACATACACTCACCGGCCACTTTATTAGGTACCTGTCCAACTGCTCATTAATGATTTCTAATCAGCCAATCACATGGCAGCAACTCAATGCATTTAGGCATGTAGACATGGTCAAGACAATCTGCTGCAGTTCAAACTGAGCATCAGAATGGGGAAGAAAGGTGATTTAAGTGACTTTGAATGTGGCATGGTTGTTGGTGTCAGAAAGGTTGGTCTGAGTATTTCAGAAACTGCTGATATACTAGAATTTTCACGCACAACCATCTCTAGGGTTTACCGAGAATGGTCTGAAAAAAAAAGAATAAATATCCAGTGAGCAGCAGTTCTGTGGGCGCAAATGCCTTGTTGATGCCAGAGGTCAGAGAAGAATGGCCAGAGTGGTTGGAGCTGATAGAAAGGCAACAGTAACTCAAATAACCACTCATTACAACCGAGGTATGCAGAAAACATCTCTGAAGGCACAACACTTCCAGCCTTGAGTCCAATGGGCTACAGCAGCAGAAGACCACACCGGGTGCCACTCCTGTCAGCTAAGAACAGGAAACTGAGGCTACAATTCACACAGGCTCACTAAAATTGGACAATAGAAGATTGGAAAAACGTTGCCTGGTCTGATGAGTCTCGATTTCTGCTGAGACATTCGGATGGTAGGGTCAGAATTTTGCATCAACAACATAAAGCATGGATCTATCCTGCCTTGTATCATTGTTTCTGGTTGGTGGTGGTGGTGGTGTAATGGTGTGGGAAATATTTTCTTGTCACACTTTGGGCTTACTAGTACTAATTGAGCATCTTGTCAATGCCACAGCCTACCTGAGTATTGTTGCTGACCATGTCCATCCCTTTATGACCACAGTGTACCCATCTTCTGATGGCTACTTCCTGCAGGATAACGCGCCATGTCATAAAGCGCGAATCATCTCAGACTGGTTTCTTGAACATTACAATGAGTTCACTTTACTCAAATGGCCTCCACAGTCACCTGAGCTCAATCCAATAGAGCACCAATAGTGGGATGTGGTGGAATGGCAGATTCGCATCATGCATGTGCAGCCGACAAATCTGCATCAAATGCGTGATGCTATCATGTCAGTTTGGACCAAAATCTCAGGAATATTTCCAGTACCTTGTTGAATCTATGCCACGAAGGATTCTGAAGGCAAAAGGGGGTCCAACCCGGTACTAGAAAGGTGTACCTAATAAAGTGGCCGGTGAGTGTTCATGCTACTTGGTTGCTGAATGTCTTTGCTATATTTGCAAGCCTAGATACATTTCACATGAGACCATGAGATTTCCTGAAATTATTCATACTTCATGAGTATGCATAACAAGGACACCATATAATAAAGTTACTGGCTAGATCTACACTGTAAAAATGCTCAGTTCCGCACAATCTATTTGTTTTAGGAAAACATGAAGAAATTAAGTTATCTTATTACGTTACCAATTTAAGTATATTAAAGAGCCCCTATTATACATTAAAAAGGGTCATTCATTGTCTTATAATGCATTTATTTTTACCTAATTATACTAGCGACTCCCATATGATTTGTTCAGCGATTCATTTGTTCCCAAACCCCTCCTTAGCGCGAAGCTGATCTGCGCTGATTGGACCGATGACTACCTGTTGCGATTGGTCGACAGCGTTCAGCACGAGACAGAGTGAAATGTCCAGCATGGCTTATCAACAATGTTGAAGTAGTCAAAGTCCATAGTGTATGTGTGGGCATACCTGCCAACACTCCTGTTTTTCCCGGGAGTCTCCCGTATTTTAGACCAGGCAGCAGAATATTGGGGGGCGGCCTCCGCAAACCCCCCGGTCCTCCTTTTCATCCGCGAAACCCACCCCCTCCCTCCCGGTCCTCACTTTCATCCGCGAATTTTGCAAAAATAAACCTCAACCACTGACTCTTCACAGTTTCATCTTTGGGTAGAGAAAATAACTCACACTTCCAATAATATCCAGCAGAATATCCCACAATGTCTTCATGACTTAATTCAAGCGGCGTCTGCTACAGTGCTTGTCTTTTTTTTTTTTTTTTTGCTACTGTTTATGCTACTGTTGTTACACACTACATGGAACGTCATTTTCAAAAACCCATAATGGGCTCTTTAACAATTAAGTTGTCCCAAAACAAACTCAAGAGTTGTATTGTTTTAGCTCATTATAAATAAGTAGTCTAAACAAACAACAATGTCGTTGTTTTGAGTGTAGGAAGGTTGAATTTAAACTCTCATCATTAAGCAACACAGGTAACACTGTGTACCTGAGGTTGGCTTGGGGTTATGACCTCAGGCTGAGGTGGAGCTGCTCGCTGTCTGAAACCAGGAAGCTGGAGGAAAAAAAAAACAAGTAAAAACAAGAAACAAGAACCATGAAAAGAATTTGCTCAGGCAATGTCTACCAAATCTGCTCTTCTAGCTGGATTTTGAACAATATAATATCCTTCTATGTCCATGTGCACATTTTTAACTGACCTGCACACCACCTTTAGCCAGAGCACTGAGTCCAAACAGAATGACTACAATGCAGATCGCCAACTCCACCACCAGAAACAGAACCAGTGTAGCCAAGAAGCCATCGATCAAGTGCTGAGAACGACCAAAGAAGACAACAAAGCAACACAGCCATTTTAACATCACTGCCTGATACCAACATAAGCATAAGGCACAATGATTACTACAGTAAGCTGAAGTGCTTGTACAGATGTTTGTAAGATGCCAAATAAAAGATATATAGGGCCAGATTTACTAACAGCAGTCTTTTTGGTATTCTAACAGTAGCTACTGTGTGTATTTACATCCAGAGAGTGGGTGGTATAAGGTAAAAGATTTTTTTGCCACATGTATTTATTTGGAATGCTTGAGAAACACATCATCCAAGAGTATATTGTTTGCCAAATATGTTCTTTTTAATTTTGTTACAGGTTTGTTTTCTTTTCTTTTGCTGGTGCTCGGATGTCCACTAGATGGCGCTATTGTCTTAAGGTCACTTGTTTTCTTATGTGCGTAGTTCGGAGTACATTACAGGTGTGGCGCGTTAAAGGCTGATTTATACTTCTGCGCCAAGCGCACGCGTATGCTACGGCGCAGGCTACGCGTGGACGCATAGCCCCTCGTCGTGGCCGTCGGCCACCTCTCAAAAAATGTACGCGTAGCCCAAGCTTTGTGTTTGGTCGGCTTGGTAGCGCTGACGAGTGTGGGCGGAGGTGAGAGCCATGCGCCCGATGCAGCGAGTGTTTACAAGTGTAGAGTCCCGTGAAGGAGCTCCGGATGGAGACTGTTGTATTGGGTTTACCTTATGATTAAAGTTGTTGCACGTCCGCCGGTTTCTGCCTCAAAATGAGCAAATTTGAGCTACTTGTACATTAAGGAAGTGTTTAGAACAAACAAAACACCAGCGAAAAAACTTGACACAGAGAAACATAAACACCTACTGCCAGCTAGCGTTTCGGAAGTGTATTGCAGAGAAATACAAACAGCGCGCAGAAGTATAAATGCACGGCTACACGCGAGGCTTGTGCCGTGGGTCACGCTGATCACTTGACGCAGAAGTATGAACCAGTCCATGATAAAAGGATTTCTCATTTGTTCTATCGAGAGAAGCTTGCGTTTTTGGCTTAAGTTGGGCTGCCTGATCGGTCTCCTCCAGCACCAGAATTTTTCTTTGTTTGCAAGATTATTTATTTTGAATTTGATGCTTGTTTAAATAACTTTATTAAATCTTCTCATTTTTTAATTATTTGATTGACGACGTGGACTCTTGATTCTGTCTAGAGCCGGACAGTTTGTAATGATTTGCTTCAGGAATTAAAAGATGATTTGGAACAAACAACTAGAGTGAGTCACGTAATACCAGCACAAGCCTATAGTTTCCTCAGACAGCATGCAATCTGTGCTATCAAAAACAATTGGCAAAAATTTACATCTTGTGGATGATGTTGCATAATTAAAGCAACATAGAATATTGCTTACTGTAAGTGAACGTAAGGCATGTGAGCTGAGCACATGAGTACTATCCAGATCTGATGTCTTTCATGCATGTAAAAGGTTTTTGTAGTTGCCATGTGGCTACTTATATTAATCTAGTCTATTTTGTGAATATTTATTTGAACGATAATTGAATAAGCTAATAAATAAATAGGCCAAAATAAAATAAAACTATACTTTTGCTCAATATGTGTACCATAATGTAGCATGTTATTTTTTTTTAAGACTAAAATTATTGTTCTCTTACATACTGTATTTAACTAGCCCCCCTCACAAATGTTACAGAACAAAAAATCTTACACTTTGTCTGGTTATAGTACCCGGATCTTATGGCTATGATTATTTGCCACTATGCTAATTTGAGCTGCATTTGTTCCATTGGTATGATATGTAAATGAGATGTTGGGTCTGTGGTTTCTAATTTGGGTGTTTTTAAAATTGCACAGAAAATCATCCACAGAAACTTGCACACTCATCATTTTGAAATTATGCTCTCATATAAATTGGCCCTTTTTTAAAAATCTTGTCTCAAATTATGTAACTAACAAACATGTGCACAAACACATAAATACAGCAGCTAACGTAGTAATGTTTAAATACAGTGATAATCTGTCTGAATTTTGATAACATATGTGCAAAATAATTCGAGGTATCTTTCATTCTGAAGCATTTTCAGAAAACTGGCCCAAAGTGCAAAACTGACAACACAATCTTCAAAATCACCCACATGCATTCACAAGTGGAAACACAATACCGAATACAAATACACAATATCGTACTTTATTATTCATTTTAAATTTTTAAATACAGACAATGAAAAATAAGCAGATTCTCAACTTCAGGGTGAATTTTGGCATAATGAGCCACTTCATATACCACCATCATATCTTTTGTTGGTAAATTGCTACAAAAATTTGCCACCTAAATCATAAAATTTTAAGAAAACATTATTGCTTAAGTTACCCGTTTTTCTTTTTCTATCAGCAAATATTTAAGCACATTCATGTCAACAAAAAGAAAACATGAAGGTAAGAATTACTTACTTTACAATTTCTCTCGACAGTATAAGTGCACTTCCTGTAACAATATTGTTGCTTTGGAAAAGCAGACACAGAAAACCGGGGTCATTTTATAAATATAGCTATAAAGCGATTATTCATATACAAATATCGCTGCAAGCACACCCGATTAGCCGATTTAAGAAAAACTGTTACAGTTTTTTGGCTTCCTTGACAAACTTCAGTGCCCTCAGAAAGGTTTTGGACTTGAGACAAAAACCAAGCATAATTAGACAACTTTTATTAACAGAAATAAGCTATAAATATTTCTATGATACCTTTAAAACTTTAAAAGTGTATAAATATGCACAGCCTGTGAGTAAAAATAGGGGTGGGGTGGGGGGGGGTATATTTCACATCCTATTATCACATTTCTTTAGGACCAGTGCCAATATGATCATTATTTGCACATTCTATTTCAGAACTGAAATACTTGCTGTGTAATAATTCTAGCGTTTCAGTCCAAATACCTTTGAAGGGCACTGTTTTATTCATTTCTCCAGCAATGGAAAAAGTCTGTACCAAGTGCAAAGGATCAGTATCTTTAAGGTTATTACTGTATTAACTAAATATATAGGCCAACTAGTATTTCACAAGGCAGGACTGATATCCATCTATACAACTGCTATCTATGCATTTACATTGCTTAGAATTGCATTCCAATTGTGATCCTGGACCACAAAATCAGAAATAAATAAAAATGTATATATAATCTGAAAGTTGAATAAATAAGCTTTTCATTAATCTATAGTTTGTTAGAATAGGACAATATTTGGCAAAAAATAAAACAATGTGAATATCTCAAAGAAAAAAAAATCCTGAGACTGTCCAAATTAAGATCTCAGTAATGCCAACACGATCTCACGGCAATTCGTAACTTTTTGATTTAGTGGCTAATTTGTATGATCTCAATCGTACGTTTAACACGATTTGCTTATTCTGCAATGACAGTTTGGCTTAGAGGTAGGGTTTGGTGCCAGTTCTCCTTTTTAAAATCGTACATTTTCATACAACTGAACTCGACGAATTCGTTCGAATTAGCCACTAAACTGACAAAACGTAAAATAATTATATTTTCTCGTGAGATCAGGCTGGTAATGCAGAGGTTTGATATATTTACAGTGGGAAATTTACAATATGTGTATTTAATATTTTTTTATAAAAGAAAAATAGATCATTTTGACCCATTTTATATTCATACATACAGTCAGAATTATTAGCCCCCCTGAATTATTAGCTCCCCTGTTTATTTCTTTTCCCCAATTTCTGTTTATTGGAGAGAACATTTTTCACACATTTCTAAGAAACACTCAGACATTTCTCAGAAACACATTTGTAAACATTATAGTTTTAATAACTCATTAACTGATTTATTTTATCTTTGCCATGATGACAGTTAATAATATTTGACTAGATATTCTTCAAGACACTTCTATACAGCTTAAAGTGACATTTAAAGGCTTAACTAGGTTAATTAGGTTAACTAGGCAGGTTAGGGTAATTAGGCAAGTTATTGTATAATGATGGTTTGTTCTGTAGACTATTGAAAAAAAAATATAGCTTAAACAGGCTAATGATTTTGACCTTAAAATGATTTTTAAAAAATTTACAACTGCTTTTATTCTAGCCAAAATAAAACAAATAAGACTTTCTCCAGAAGAAAAAATATTATCAGACATACTGTGAAAATTTCCTTGCTCTGTTAAACATCGTTTGGGAAATATTTAAAAAAAGAATAAAAAAATCAAAGGGGGGCTAATAATTCTGACTTCAATTGTATATACTTGTGCAACTTAACACTCTTTGTGAGGTCCAGGGTCAGAATTTAAAGTAATTATCCTATTAATCCTAAACAACAACATTATATCACTTTTTTCACTCTATATTCCATTAAAAATCCATTACATTACATTACATTATATCCATGCCAATAACATGACCCTTCACTTCATCAAGCCCTTGCAGACTAAATATGTAAACAGAAAATGCAATCACTAATTATAACTTTAATATAAGATTCAACAATACTAAAATCATAAAAACGTAAGCAAAAAATGCTTTGTTTTGACAGTCCACTTAGACAATTTTGCAACTACACTTAACTCTTAAAGAGTATAGAGATTTAGTATATTAAAAGGTTGAGTTTAGGATTAGGGATAAGAATTAATAAAATAAGCAAGCATGTAGTTGCAAACATACTTACAGTATAGTTAGTGAATTGTACATCAAAATAAAGCAGATATTAAAACAATACTCTAATGACTGCTGGTTGACATGAAGTTACTTACAGTTAATGAATGAAGTCTAATTTCACAGTTAAAGCACACACAAATGGTTCTTAAACTCCATTTAACATTCTTTCATCCCATCATTATAGTTTGTATTGAAAGATTTGAAGATGCAATGTTTTGCACTTCGGTACAGTCCTTTGAAAAGGCATCAAGGAAATGTCTTAAAGAAAAAACTGTAACAAGAAAGTTGATGTGGCCAGTTCATCACATCAGACCCGCTTTACACTGTTTCATCCTTCCCACTGCACCAACATGCATTGATCCTCAGCATATGGTGTGAAGATCTACAAATCTATTATATGTGCGCAGATATAGAAACAGTGCAAAGCTCACCACAGAGTAGATCTCCAGTCTCCGGCAGTGCTCACAGTGGTACGTGTCCTGACGGTAAGGCAGATGACGAGACAGAAGCCCAAGAACAGCGGTGGAGAACGCTGCACTGACCAGATGAGCAACCAGGGTGGCTTTCACCTTCATACAATGGGACAGAATTTACTTCATAGGGCATTTACTGGAATTTGTTGAAAATATACAAAGTGCAGTATAACTATGCATTATAAATAAAAGAGGGATATGATAGTGATCACCATCAGTCAAAAGGTTGAACAGACCTTTCTTTAAAGGACACCTTTTTTACCTCTTTTACAAGACATTAAATAAGACTTTGGTGTCTCCAGAATGTGTCTGTAAAGTTTCAGCTCAAAATACCCATCAGATTATTTATTATATACAGTAATGTAGAATCTGCCCATTTTGGTGTCTCAGGACATTGTAGCTGTTTTATAGCCTGTGGCTTTAAAGGGTTATGAAACACCAAAACACATTTTTTAAAATATTGACAGTCATATAATGTACATGTGTCCCACGTTGCTAAAAACACTATTAGGACACATATATTTCACAAAAAAAAGTGAAAATTGGTTGTTTTTGCTTTGTTTCGAGCAAATTCGTTCTTTAAAAAGAAATTTTGAAGCTCCGTCATGGCCATGAAATCATTGGTTAAATTCTAGTGTGGAGACTGGATGTCTGTACCGGCGGGTACAGCGTGACGTATTCGAGTTTTCAGCATTAATTCATGTGAAAGACTTTGTTTGAACCAATCAGCACGCCCTATTGTGAATGAAGTGCAACTTCATTAATATGCATGATATAACTACGAACACAGTTTTTACCTGTTAGAGTAGGGCTATTCAATTGGTGGCCCGCAGGCCAAACCCGGCCCCCGAGGCAATTTGTTCTGGCCCTCCAAATAGTGTGACAAAGACATCAAGAATAAATTTAGTTCAGTCAAAAAACGGGCGCTATAGTTATGAAGTGACGTGCGTCTGTTCAATACAGCATGAGCTGCGCAGAGCGTGAGTCACCTGACAGTGGTGAGAGCAGGCGAATACATCTGAATATGTTTGTAGAAATGTTTTTTTGTACAATGCACTGATATCGTTATTAGGGATGCAACGATTAACCGATTTCACTATTAACTGCGCTTTAATTCGTCATGGTTAATTAATCGTAAAGGCTTCTCTAAGCCGCATTTCTGCATTTCTGTTCTGCCGCACGAAACGAAACTGCTGAACAAAGTTACGCCAAGCTGCCAACTGTGCGCTAGTTTAAAGTTCCGAGCTTGTCCACCGAAGCTAATACGCACGCACACTGTAATAACTATAGCCGCGGGCCGTTCCCGCGTGCAAGTTTGTTATGTCGTAAGAATATATGCCAATATGCGGGCGCAAGCGGAGCAATGCGCTCGCGGCTGTCTGGGCGTACGCAGTAGAAAACATCTCATGCTGTAACGGTGAGAGTTGTGCTTAGCTTTCAGTGCAATGTAAACAAAAGACATGTTAGACGAACTATTATTAAAATGATTATGTATGTATGAATGCAGATGATAACAACAGTTAATCTAAATATTGGCGCAGACCTTCATAACAATTATTATTATATTATTTTCTCCCGTTCTTCTCTATAAACACACACATAATTAAATTGTGTAGCCTTATAAGCACAGAAAAACCTTCAGCATAAAAACTATTACTAAGGAAAATGCCTTTTAAAGGTTTTTTAATATTAGTTAGGGATGTCCAGATCTAAATCTTGCTAATATAAAGCTTAAATTTACATTAGACGTGATAACTGTGAAACGCTCTGGTTACTAAAGTAACCCTCGTTCCCCGAGGGGGGGAACGGAAATGCTATGTGGAAAAACTTCCACTATGGGGATTTCGTCAGAATCCAATCATCTGAAAGAGTATAAAAACGGGCCAATGAAATGCCAATGAGTTGGCAGCGTCAGCGTGCACAGCTGTCTTGCATGACAATCAGCCTGGCATAAAAGGCTAGCATGTGCTCAGCAACGCCATCCTTTTCTAGCTGAAGAGGCTTTCACACTCAACAGCTAAGGGACAATCGTTGTGGCGAAGGAACATAGCATTTCCGTTCCCCCCCTCGGGGAACGAGGGTTACTTTAGTAACCAGAGCGTTCCCCTTCGGGAGGGGAACTTCAATGCTATGTGGAAAAACTTCCACTATGGGGAAATTTATGGAAAGCGCCACAACGAAAGAACCTTACCATGTCTCCAGTGAGGGGCGCGCCACGCAGCAGTACGAGCGCACCTGCATCGCTGGAGACACCGTCCTCCAACGTGTCCCCTGGCCCTTACTTACCTTACTTACCTTTTCTGGTTTAGATATATTTTTCGGGGAGTCGTAAAATACACCTAGTAGTTTCTAGGAATTTTTAAATACGACAGTACGTTGGGAAAGCGTTCAGTCCCGATGGGGAGGACGCTGCGGAGGCCACCTGCTGCCCGGAGGGGGAGACCTGGTGGCAAAATAGCATATGGACTAGCCCTGAGAAGGGGGAGTGCACATATGAAGAGGTGGTTAGCGGGGAGGGAAGACACGAGCCCGCCTAGGAGGGGGGACTACATCGTGGCTGAGTGAGCGTATGGGATCGCCAGCGGGGATCGCACATAGCAGGCACCTATACCCAGAACGCGGGATGACCAGCGGGCATACCTACAACGTAATGGGCCAACATTTGACTGCTCCGCTGAGTCAGATGCTGGGGGCCTCGGAGGAACTCTGCAGGGTTCGCCGAGTGGGGAACTCAACTGACAAAGCGAGAAAAGCGCACGTATCTCTGTGTTAGAGAGAAAGGCGCAGCAAGCGTTTTACAACACCTAACCGAATTTCCTCATTCACCGCTCGTGAGGAAATCAGTTCACTCGAAGATAAATCTCACAAATGCTCAGGTGTCGCCCAGCCCGCAGCTCTACAATGTCTGTTAGAGAGGCGCCGCGTGCTAACGCCCAAAAGGATGCGCGCTCCGAGTGGAGCGCGCTCCGAGTGGGGGACACGGCTCGCCCTAGCTCGATGAGCGAGGGAGATGGCATTCACTGTTCAGTGGGCCAACCTCTGTTTAGATATGGCACTTCCCATCTGCCAATCACCGTAACATATAAGAGCTGCTCAGAGGATCTAAGCTCTGAGTACGGTTCGTTATAATACGCAAGCGCGAACAGGACACCGCAATAAAGGGGCTGGGTCTGCCTCCTCCGTGGGCAGCGCTTGCAGGTTCACTACATAGTCTAAACGAGCGCTGTAGGAACCTAGGGCACCTAGGTGGGCCGGGGTCTCAGGTAAACGTGAGAGTGGGCCGGCCCAAAACGCTGGCACATTTCGCTGACCGAAAATGCCTCCAGATACCCGCCCATTTGACCGATGCCAACGCAACCAGCAGAGCTGTCTACCTGGACAGAAATCATATAGATACTGAGTCGAGTGATCGAGCAGACCTCTCCTAAGAGAGATCTTCAAATGGGTAAGAGAGGGGACAGGATATATATCCACGTCTCGCGCCTCTGGGGACTGGATGATGAGGCGATGCTTTCCCAGCGCGCCGCCATCGCCGCATCCTCAGAGCGGGGATGATCGCCACGCCAACCCCTCAGTGCGGAGGGGACAGCCTTGGCTCCAGCCAACTGAAGGAGGATAGCATCACACTGATCTGGCATGTTTGGGGTTTCCTTCTCGGAGAGAAGTACACCACACAGCGAATAGACTCCACATCAGGGCATAGGCATGCCTCATAGAGGGTGCTCTAGGCCTGAGTGATGGTGTTAACCACCTAACGGTAGGTCACCTAAGTCCTCCGAGCTCCATCTATGGGCCACACGTGATGTCCATAGAACTGGGCGCGGGTGCCAAACGGTGCCTGTCCCCAAAGAAGAAGTTTCTTCCATGGGACATGCCAGGGAGGGGCCATCACGAGGAGAGAGCTAGAATACAGGTTTGATTGGGCCTGAGAGGCGCAATGCATAGACCTGTTCCTCGTCCTCCCTGACTTTACACAGCATCTGTGCGAGTAGGCTCACTGGAGAAATGCGTATTACGCACGCCCCGGGGCCAGCTGTGTAGCCAGTGCGCAGAACGCACCCATAACAGCTGGACAGTCGGGGGTGGAGCCTCCATTCTCCCAGGCGAACTGCCGTGAGAGCGCAGCGGCTGCACGGTTGAGCTCGGCGGGGAAAAATGGAATGCAGCGATTGCGCCGCGTATGACTCCGGGGGAGCAGACGGCGAGCGAGCTGAGACATGCGGCGACAGCGAATATCTCCCTTGCGGTTGATATACACCATCGCCACCATGCTGTTCGTCCTGACCAGCACGTGTTTCCGTTCTAACACCGGTAAAAAACGGTGCAGCGTGAGATACACTGCCAACAGCTCCAGGCAGTTAAGATGCCAATGCAACCAGTTTCCTACCACGGAACCACAGCTGCATGCCCGCAACACACGGCCCCCCAGCGTGAACTGGAAGCATCCGTCAAACGACGACATGCCTGGACGCTTGTTCTAGAGGCCCGCGGGCCTGTAGAACACAGGGTCCATCCAGAGGCTGAGGGCGCGGCGACACAGCGGAGTGACAGTCACCCGGTGCGCGCTCGCGTGCCATGCGCGTCTAGGGACCCGATCGTGAAGCAAATGCTGAAGTGGTCTCATATGGAGCATCCGAGCGGCGAGACCGCGGCTGCGGATGTCATATGCTCCAGGAGCCTCTGAAATAATATCAGTGGGACCACATTTTCCTGTCGAACTCTCTCAGACAGGCCAGCATCAGCCCGGCGCGCTCTCGGGGGAGGCGCGCAGTCATGGTGATCGAGTCCAGCTCCAACCCGAGAAAAGAGTTGCTCTGCACGGGGGCGAGGCTGCTCTTTTCTCGGTTGACCTGAAACCCCAATTGGTCGAAGTGCCGAAACACCCTGTCTCTGTGCGTAATCAATTAATCCCGCGAGCGCGCTGAAATCAGCCAGTCGCTTGAAACAATTGAGTATGCGGATGCCCGCAAGCCGAAGCTGGGGCACCCTCCGCGAGCTTGGTGAAAACCCGCGGAGACAGAGAGAGCCAAAGGGGAGGACTTGTACCGCCAGGCTCGACTTCAGACGCAAACCGCAGGAAACTGACGGTGGCGTGGAAGTATGGAGACATGAAAGTACGCGTCCTTCAGGTCTACTGCTGCAGACCAATCCCGAGGACGAACGCTCCGGAGGGTGCGCTTCTGCGTAAGCTTTCTGAATGGCAGCTTGTGAAGCCAGCGGTTCAAAAAGCGCAGATCAAGGATTGGCCGTAGCCCACCGCTCTTTTTGGGTACGATGAAGTGCGGGCTGTAAACCCGCTCTCCATCCCGGCTGGAGGGACCGGTTCGATTGCATCCTTCGCCAGGAGGACAGCAATCTCCTCTTGCAAGACAGGGGCGGACGCAGGGCTGACCCTGGTGAAATACACACCCGTGAACTTGGGAGGCCGTTTCGCGAACTGAATCGCGTAGCCGAGTCTGATCGCGCGGATGAGCCATTGCGATGGGCTGGCCCGCGCTAACCAGGCAGGCAGAGCCCTCGCA
Source organism: Danio kyathit (assembly GCA_903798195.1). Lineage (NCBI taxonomy): Eukaryota > Metazoa > Chordata > Actinopteri > Cypriniformes > Danionidae > Danio > Danio kyathit. The sequence goes on along the minus strand of LR812537.1, from coordinate 30,239,925 downwards.
AGTGGCTTCGTCCGCACGATCGCTGACGTACCAGCGGTGGGGCAGCACGGAGTGGGTGGGCTCAACCGGGAAGCACTGGGGTCCCACAGGAGAGCAGGAGGCAAGAGCTTCACTCTTGTCTCGCACCCGTACTCCGGAGGCGGGGCTGGGAGGGGGAGAGAAAGAAGACCGTTCTCTCTCGCTCCGCGAGCCACTGGCGAAGTGCACCGATCCTGCGAGCTGGAAAGCATAGCGTCCCAGACTGGCAGTGTTCGGGCTGTCACATCCGGGGAAGGGAAAAAATGCTCTTTCTCTGAGGTTTTGATAGCGTTTTTTAACGCTGTTTAGAAGAAGAGCCCCGCCCTCCAGCGGGGAAAGAGCAAATTTCCTCCTCTCCAGATGGCCCGTCTCAGGGACGCTTCGCGGTTCGTTTACCGAACTTAGCGGCGCCCTGGGGCGGGGAGCGCTGGTTGCCTGCGAGATGCTCGGCGCAGCCGCTTGGCCAGAGGCGCAGGCGGGGGCGACCGAGCAAAGCCGCAGGCGGGCGCTCTCGGCGTGAAGCAGTGGATGTGGATGGCTCGGCGGGGAGGAGCGGTTTTACGATCCCGCCGAGAGATGGTATTACCCATCGCCTCCGACTGCTCGCTCACCGGCGTGAATTCCTGGGCGAATTCACTGACGGTGTCGCCGAACAGGCCAGCCTGGGATATGGGTGAGCTAAGAAAGCGAACTTTGTCAGCATCACGCAGATCACCAGGTTTAGCCCGTGGTGGCGTTCCTGGGCCACTAATGTGACCATCGTCCTTCCCTGGGGCACACACAGCCGACTTCAGTCGATAGCTGTGCGGAGCTCATGCTCAGTCCTGGGTCGGAACCATCCCCGCGCAGCTGGGCCAGCGCCTGCGCTAGGGAGCGCTGGTAGGTGGCCGTAGCATGCATGGTGAGGGCGGAGGCGCACGCAGCGCACTGCGTGGGCTTCCTGTGCACATCCAGGAAGAAGGGGACGTGGAGGCTTAGAAGGTCTTGCCTTCTTTATCTCCTCCACATCACACCCCTCTAGTCGGTCCGTCCGCGGGGCTGGGGGATAAACCATCTCCAGACCCACGGCCGAAACAGCCTGGGAAGCACGGCTGCAAAGTCTGCTTCTGGATTCGACGCCACGCCCATCATCCCGGAGGAAGAGAGCAGGTTCGAATCCTTATCAGACAATGACAACCAACCCTCCAAGGATGGTGAGGATGAAAGCGCACGCAGATCGGGCAGAAAAAAGTGCCCTCCAAGACTGCGTGAGCTTACTGCGCACTTTCCGGGAAGAAGGGGACGGAAGGCTTAGAAGGTCTTGCCTTCTTATATCCTCCACATAACACCCATCTAGTCGGTCCAGCCGCGGGGCTGGGGGATAAACCATCACCAGACCCACGGCTGAAACAGCCCGGGAAAGCACGGCCATCATGTCTGCTTTTTAGATGCCAACACCGTGCTCTCCACCCCGGAGGGAGGGAGCGAGCGGGTTCGCATCCTCATCAGACAATGACAGCCCATCCTCCGATGCAGCGATGGACATCTGATCCTCGGTGTCATCAAGTGAGAGGGCGACCACCCGAGGATGGAGCGCTTCTCTCACCTGAAGCTTGGATGGAGCGCGTGGAGGAGCGAGAGGTCCGCGAGCCCGAGGGCGGCGGATTTACTCCCACTGAAACCCTTAGATCTGCCCGAGTGCCAACCGCCGTGCGGGGGACAACTGGGGTGGGTCGCTCTTTTGCAAGAGCGAGCCGCGATCTTAACTGCGCAGCAGACATGACATCACAATGATGGCATGCACTGCCCGCGAGCACCGCATCAACATGCTGGACCCCCAGACATGAAACGCAGTGCTCGTGCCCATCATCCGGGGACAGGAAACCACCGCAACCAGAAACGCACGGTCGGAGCGACGTCTTGAAAAAGACGCGCTGCACAACCGTGTTGCTCTTTTAGGAAACTTGCTTCCTATATACATACCGCTCTTGGAGGACCGGACCCAAAGGACGCCAGGCAAGGGAGAACAACCCAGCTCGACCATCTGCCACTGCGTATACACGCTCTGGACCGGGAGAAGCTGCTTCTCGATCTCTCTCTGTAGACACAGGTTGGAGATACCCTCATAGACTCTCTCAGAAGCTTGTGAAAGGCTCTGAAAGCGAAAAGGATGGCGTTGCTGAGCACATGCTAGCCTTTTATGCCAGGCTGATTGTCATGCAAGACAGCTGTGCACGCTGACGCTGCCAACTCATTGGCATTTCATTGGCCCGTTTTTATACTCTTTCAGATGATTGGATTCTGACGAAATCCCCATAGTGGAAGTTTTTCCACATAGCATTGAAGTTCCCCTCCCGAAGGGGAACTCTGATTATTCTTCACACTATATAATCGTACAACCAAAATCTATAATTGTTGCATCCATAATTGTTATGCAGTTCAAAACATAACATATGACCGTATCTGAATGTAGAAGAAGCCTACTTCAGCAATACACTGATTTTGTTGTGCTGTGAAATACAACATTTGAATGTTTGTTAAAAAAAACTTATTGTACAATGCAGTGATATTATATAGTTTCAAAATACAATATATGAACATTTTAATGTAGACAAGTACAATGTGGGTGTCTAAAGGAGCAAAAATACATAATTGTGGAACAATTGGAAGAAAAATTATTTTTTGGAGACATGGGTCGTCAGTGTTATGTTTATAAATGTGCCGCAACAAAGGTTTTCTTTAAATTTTCCCATGATGAGGGTACAGCTCGGCCCACATTTGTGGATTACAGTGGTCTATTAACATGCGAAAGAAATATGTTTGTACATTTTTTTATCCGAGAGCTTTTTGCATCTGGAAATGGTGAAATCCGGATTTGCTACTCGTCTCCTTTAAAAAAAGAAGCGGTTCCAGTTGGTGTTGATCGTCCTGTCTCTACAGATTTGGTAAGTGTGTGATCAGTGTTCTTTGTTTATGTTTCTTCAGATGACAAAGTTAGTCAGTATCGTCAGCAGTACTCTTTCAGTTTTTAAAGACATACCTTAGTCAAAATGAATTAGTTACTAAGATTACAGTAATATAACTACAATATTATGGAGTGAAAGATCTGCTGTAAGTGCTGGTCTCCGAATGTACACATGTAAACACTTTAGTCAAATTACCGCATTTTGTGACAGGATAGTCTATACACACACGGCTATTTGACGCTATTCTCTGCATCTACCAAGAAATGCAGAGGTTTTTCTTTCTCCCATATGACATGCAGTATCAAATTCCATTAAAACAACACTCTTCCAGCAGTTCATACTCGCATCCAATATCTTGTTTGTAACAGGGGGCATGCATGAAATGTTCCTGAATGAAAGTGAAAGTGCCAAACTGCAGTTAAAGTCAACAAATTAAGAAAAACACACGAAATTACATGAAACTCCGGAGGAAATGTGGATAGCATGGCAATGTTATTAATTGAACTATGTGGTATAACATGTAAAATGGGATCACGTTCTGGGGGACACGGATGAACCTGAAATAAGGTCACTAGTCAAAAATACCAAGTAAGTTTATTTGATGTATTTGTGGTGGAGTCTATTCAAGCCTTTCTGCAACGATGAGTCACACACAAATGCGTTTTGCAGTACTCACACACACATACATGCACACATATATATGTGCGTTTACTGACACCATGCGGCTGTAGTGATTATATAGGTTAAGAATTACATAGCGATTTTACTCTATTACAAACATGCTCTGTTTAAAAACGTTAGACACAGAGAAAAAAATCATTACTGAGGTGCAGCTGATCATAGAGAGTTGTAATTTGTTTTAATTTTTAATAATATGTTTCAATTTCAGCTTATTTGCAAAAAATGGCACCTGTCAATCAATTTGGTGGGTGGGGAAAACCACACTTCTACATCACGTTGTGATGGGCCTCAAAAATCATTGGGATTTGGATCCTATTTTAACGTCAGGAAATTTTTTAAAAGAGACTTGTGCTTGTTCTGCTCCAATATGACAATGGGCACATCATAACTACAGACAGTTCTGTACAAACAACTTACAAAAGTTGATTTTCATCATAAGTGTCCTTCAAGATATTTTTCTAATTTGAATAGTCATAAGACTATGAAATAACACAAATACAATTATTGAATTTATATAAAGGAACCAACCAAAACAAAACACAACTAAAGGTGAAAGAAAGAGTAAAACAAACACAAAAAGCAAGACACAAAGCAAAGCAAAACTTCAAACAAAACAAGCAAAGACATTTCAAACAGAACAAAATGAAATAATAAAAAGCAAAGCAAGAAAATGAAACAAAATAATTACAAAGTAAAGAAAATAAAACAAAATGCAGAGTAAAACAAACATAAAACCAAGCAAAAGGAACAATCATGCAAAGTAAAATATAATGCAAAATGAAACAAAATACAGAACAAAGTAAAAGAAAATCCACAGCAAAACAGAAAAAGAGCCAAGCAAACAAAAACAAACAGCTAAAACCTAAGCGAAAGAAAACTAAACAAAATGCAAAGCAAAACATAATGCAACATGAATCAAAACGCAAAACAAAGCAAACCAAAACACAATGCCAACAAAAACACAATGCCAGCCAAACCAAAACAAATTCAACAACAAATCCTTCAAGAAATTCTTAAACAGGCACAACAAATTTAGGAAACACTAATTTAGTCAACTGTTTGATGGGTTCAGGGTGGGTTTGTAGTTAGTAGGCAGCTAGATTTATTGATTTTGCAACTCTGGACTTGTACTCACCCAGAATAGAGATGGGAATCTTCCAGCATGGATTAAAATGGATCCAGACACAAGCAGCTAAATAAAAACAGGTCAGAGAATTACTGAAGTTTCCAACATCCACAGTAACAGCAGCACTTACGACAGATTAAATGGCAAGTTTTTACGAACATGTGCAAATTTAATGTACCTGAACAACAATCACAATCACGACAATAACATCAGGAGAAAAGTGGATCTCTTCATAGAGCTGAAGAATGGTGATGCTCAGACACAAGCACAGCACGGCAATGATGATCTGAATGGACTGAAACAACAAAACTAGAGGTTAGTATTCTTGACATGATGTCCAGAAAATATAATTATTGTTGTTTGATATCAAAGATTTAGTTTGGGTGTCAATTAAAGAGTTCTGGAATTTAAAATTTAGTCTGATATTGTTTTCTAAAATTTGCATTTTTGTCTCAGGCTCCTGTGTGTAGGTTCAGTATTTATGGTGAACGTTTATAGTGAAGAACGTGCTCTTGTCATTGCCTAAAATGAAATAACTGAAAATAAATAGAAGCCTAAGAGAAATGGTCATTTCTACAGGTTTCATCAAGTCAAATTTAAGACTTTTTAAGATCTTTTTAAGACCGTTATGAATGAAATTCAGTTAAAACATTAAAAAAACATTAAAAACAATTGTTATTGTGAGAAAGATAATTAAACCATATGTTTATAAATATAAATAGAGTTGGTAAATAGAGTTTATAAATAAGAGTTAAAAAATAAACTTTAGTCAGAATGATAGTGATTGGATGGGTGTTGGCCTGATTGGGTAGCTTTACATGGACATAAGAAAATTAAGACCTGTTAAAAATGATTTAAGACCTTAAACACATTATTTTAGTAAATTTAAGACTTTTTAACTCTTTAAAACCCCGTGGTTACCCTGTTTTAGAAAAAAATTTAAGATGGCACTAAAAGTTTCAGAAGTCTTCAAAAAAATGTATAATTGTTTCTGGTTATTCAAATGTACTTTTTGGTCATATCAACCTTTTTTACGAGACTAAAGTGTTTAAAATTAAGGGTTGTTCTTCCAGTTTGGAAAACTTTAGTTTAAAATAGCTGAAACAAATGATTTCAAATATTAAAGTTGTGTTACAATTAATAATATACATAGAAAAATAAGATGTAAGATTGGCTTTGTGCTTCATTTTTCTTAAAAACAACACTGAGCTTAGAATTAGAATATGACATTAGTATCATGAGCATATCTGTGCTCTTTTGAGGTGTGTTTCTCCAGATTATTTTCCCTTTGTATTCCCAACAGTATGGTAATATTTAACATGTCTGTAATATTGCAGTGGAAAGACTCTTGAGGGTTTTCATGGTCTGCTGAAAGTAATCCCTGGTGAAAAAAAAGTATAATAAATTGTATTGCAAATATATTTTTAATTCCAATAGTACATTGAAAGTATACTAACCAAAAAGTATATTTAATTTAAATATATTAAAAGTGTATTATTACCATACTTTTATATATAACTTTTAACACACTTAAAAATAATTGTAATTTAGTATATTTTCTAAAAATATATTTCTGAAAAATGCACTTTAATTAAATGCTTAGTTTATTTTTCTGTCTGTCTGTCTGTCTGTCTGTCTGTCTGTCTGTCTGTCTGTCTGTCTGTCTGTCTGTCTGTCTGTCAGAAATTCACAACGTTACTGTAATTGTTCACAGTGAATTATATTAGTATCCCTTTACAGGATTTAACTGTAAAAATTCACAGTATGTTGTATTCAAAATGTTATTGTGACATTGAGGATGGCAGCATGATTACAGCAAATTACTGTAAAAAAGGGCTATATGTTTTGCACATTAGTTATAGGAATTCAAACTTTTTATTTTAGCATAAAAATTAATATAGTAGTACAGGCACTATATATATATATATATATATCATTCATTCATTCATTTTCTTGTCAGCTTTGTCCCTTGCGGGGTCGCCACAGCGGAATGAACCGCCAACTTATCCAGCACGATTTTACGCAGCGGATGCCCTTCCAGCCGCAACCCATCTCTGGGAACTTCCACACACACATTCACACTCATACACTATGGACAATTTAGCTTACCCAATTCACCTGTACTGCATGTCTTTGGACTGTGGGGGAAACCGGAGCACCCGGAGGAAACCCACGCGAACCCAGGGAGAACATGCAAACTCCACACAGAAACGCCAACTGACCCAGCCCAGCCGAGGTTCGAACCTGCGACCCAGCGACGTTCTTGCTGTGAGGCAACAGCACTACCTACTGCGCCACTGGGTTGCCCATATATATATATACATTTTATTTTTTGTTATTTCTTATTTTTTTGTTATTTTATTTTTTACATTTTATTTTATGGTAAATGTTCATTTTTGGGTGCACTGCACCTTTATTTAAATCTATAAGATTGTCATGTAAATATGACATTTTTTTTTATAAACATAATTTTGTGCTTAGCCAAAACGTGATAAACTGTAACAAAAATAATTGATTCATGAAACCAAAGACTGTTAAACACACCTAGAGGTTTGGAATCTGCGCTATCGACTCATTTAAAATGACACAAAATCTTTATAAATAAACCAAAAAAAAAACAATATCACTTTTGCACTGATTCGGTTCAGCACTCGCGTGACATTGAATCAGATTGAACTGCTTGCTCTGGAATTATCACACGTGTTCACACAAGCTCATACTTATCAACATAGAATCAGTGTATACAATGCGTGTGGCCCGGTGTGGCCGAGCAGTATAGCGAAATAGTAATGATTAATTAATCATATTGTTGCATCACATTATTATACAAAAAGGAATCATTTTCAGGCGGATTCGACTCTTTACTATTCACTTAAGTGAGCCGATTTATAGAACCGAGCCGATTCGACTCGACCGACCGAAAACAAGCACCGTCCGTCACCACAGGCAACGCCTCATTTTAACCATAACCGTCGACGTCTCAGTCAACAGATTTATCCACGATAAGTGTTGAAAAAGGATTGTTTTGTGTCTATTTCTGTACAGTGAACTTTTAACAGAATTAACCAAGTAAGTTAGCTTTAGTTGTAACGTTAGGTTCTTATGCCATGTTATTCGTTAACAGACGGGTTAATCGCCATTTTTACACAAGAAATTTACAGACGGCGCTTGTCAGTTAGTGCTCGTGAATTTGTTTTAGAATAACGTTAGTTCCTGAAAAAAGAAAGGTGATTTTGTTAACTTTAACTGTTAACTGCTCTCTCTATTTCAGCACAATATTGCAGTGAAGTGAAGGTGAAGTACTTCACGTGACCATGAGGAAAGGTAAAGAGAAAGGTAATTTCTCTTAACTTTAATTAAATTAGTGTTAACTGCATTCTCTATTTCAGCACAACATTGAAGTGACCATGCAGAATAAAGGTCAGGTAAGCTGGCCTTCACATAGTCATTATGACCATCATTATCAGCCAATAAAGTGTTATTGTCATAGATTATGGCAAATGCAAAGTAAATTAACCACATATGAGTGGTCAGTTGTGTTTGTTTTGTAACATAACAGTAGTTAATATGCAGTAAATAATTATTTAGCATTTAAACATTTAGAGAGTCTTTTAAGATTATTCAGATTTTTATATTGGCAGTGATGCACTTGTGCTGACTGACTAAAAATTAAAAGTCTGTGTGCATATACCCCATTCAGTTGTATTTTTAAGCTAACATTTACATAGTCAATGCCATTGTCTATTTCTTAGTGGTAATTTTAATGCATTACTAACATTTACTAATGTGAACTTATTGTATAGAGTCACTGTACATTTTATTTTTTGTGGTGTTTAGGTGTACGTGATAGCTATAGTGCACGGAACAAATGTATATTGCCTATTCAAAGTGAAATTGATGGGGACAAGGAATGATTTGTGCACACATTTTAACTCATACAGAGTCAAATGTTGAGTCTTATTCTACTCTTATTATATTTATCAGTTTTTGCAGCCATGGATGTTGAAAAAGTGTTATGCTACCAAGCACCCCTCGCTTGATTGTTCAAGGTAATGTTGATGTCTTCCTCATTTTTATTAGATTTTTAAATATTAAGTGTTCACAGATTTGTTGTTAGCAGTTTCATGTACAAACTCTTTTTCTTCCTCTAATAGTTCCCACATTTAAAAAAATCTGGTGTTAAACAACCACAGCTAGGCTATTTGGCTACTCAGTGCTGAGTAAATATTAGACTAAATATTAGATTTTTTTAAACTATAGTTTTTGTGTTTATTAGCTATTTTACTTGGCATTTTAATAGGTGGTGTATGGAATGTCAAATTTATTTGTACAAACAAATTGAATTATTCACCAATTCAGTCTTTCTTTTCCCAGCAATACAACATCAAACAAACAGTCTTATTCATTGGAGGGTCAAGTGGTCATGGGACCTCATCTGGATTTCACAACTGGATATGGTTTGAATTTGAAGTATGCTGAAGATGCCTTTTCCACTCTGGAACTTAAGGTAAAGTCTACATTAAATATCGTACTTGAGGGTTTGTTATGGGGGGCTAAACAAGGAATGTATAGGAGCACAAGTAGCCATCTCTAATACGGTGTGTGCTGCAGACTCAATTTGTGTGTCTGTGCTGGAGACCAGAGAGGATGCTGTCTTTAAAAGGATGGAGCTCTTATTCTGCGTTGATACTAAATGTGAACTTAAATATTCAGGTGAGTGTAATACATACAAGTCATTGCAAATACATAAAAAAATGGGGAATTTGTACTGGACTGCACAGATGAAGTGAAATGCAAAACATGTTTGTGAATGTGTGGTATTCACCTCAATCTCTTTTTTTAAATGTTTTTATATATCGTGTTTAATTCAATTGTATAACAATTATGTTCCCAACCAACTGAATGTGTTCTCTTACTATCGTTAAGTAATGTTAATGTTATAACTCTTTATTTGTTACTTTTATATACAGGTTTGTTTGTAATGAGAGTAAATAACAAAATTATAATTTTAAGGTGAATTGCCCAATTAATTAGTTAAATTTTTTTTAAATATTCATTCAATCCAATCTGACAATTCTATATCTTTTTTAAATGAATGTGCATTTCTAAATACCAAGCGGCAACCTCCCGCTCTCCCTCGGGAAGCCAATACGGAAGTAACTGAAACTGCAATTCATCGAAATTGCGCTAGTCCTGGCTCCATAATAGAGCAAATTTCTATTGAGCCCACTGTTAGAATGGCCAACTTTACAGCAGAAAAAAAGGTGTTTACAGCCTGGTACAAAGAACGATTTTGGTTCATATAGCTACTATTACCCTTCGTGACAACTGTGAGGGGGGTGAATTTTTTTATAACTCATCCGTTTCCTTTATATTAGGTTATATTAAGTTTGCATAATTAAGGGGGCGTGGCCACTTGAGTGACAGCTAGGTCTCGCTGGTCGCCGTCACTTCACCTCAGTTGATTACGGCTGATTAGCTGCTGATCTCGGCATATTCATCGTATTTTTGTGTTGTTATATGTGACTTTACACAGTCAGCTGCCTTTTGGAATTATTTCCTACAATTATCAGATGATATGGCATGCTGTGTGCACTTAATTGTGCTCACAAGCCATTCACGTGGCCTCCGTTTCCCAGGTGAGTGAAATTATATACCATCTCTATGAATGTATTTGTTTTATTTAAGATCATTTATCATTTATAATGTTCGTTAGAGCTGTAATGCACTCCAGAATCTGACAGATTATTGGCTGTAGGCTCTAGAACAGTCATCTGAAGCGTTGTCATACAGTGTTCTGCCTGGACTTCATAATTAGTTTGCATTTACTAACACAGACTATATCTGAAGTTTTTGGAAGCAATTAGCACTTTCCTCCTGTTGAAAAACGTCATGAGCACAATGCTTAGTGGCTCAATGTGTAATGCATTGAGCCACTAAGCATTGCGCTTATGACGTTGCTTATGAAACAGTGTTTTTAAAAGTCTAAACACTTTATTGATAAAGTGTACAACCAAGCACATGTGGTCAGAACATTTGTGGGCTATGTGGCCCTTCCCTTTACCCCTACACCACCAAGCTAATAAAGAGAATTGGGACACCCGACCTCTTCATGTGAACGCACAAACCGAGGGAGAAGGGCTAAGGTGTAGAATTGGGATTAGGCCTTAATCAAAGGCTCCACTATAAGTATATGGTGAAACATATTTGAGATTTGATGTTTTTCATGCACTTGTTTGTTGAAGGACAGTACATTTTGTACAGTACATGTGCAGACTTTGCACAGTCATGGACTTTCTGGATTATCATGGCATTTTAAAAGATCTGTTCTTAAATTGTAATGTTTTGTACTGAAGGACATTTTCTGCAGTAGTTTGTACTATTTTTAATAGAATAAAAATATATTTTTGAATGATTCTGTAAAACATTTAAACCATTCTGAGGTTTTAATAACACAGTTTGAATTGTGTGTGTATTTGACTTTTATTGAAGTTGCATTTAACATATATTTAGTAAGAAAACTAATATATTTATGGTATATTGCGTGTGTGTTTTAAATGCACTCTGAATACATTTCTAATGTACTTGTAATACAGAAAAAGTACACTTTAATATCACTAGGCAAGCATGAAATTAGCTTACATATTATGCTTATTCAAAGTGTACTAAATATACTTAAAGTTGTTCCAATTTAGCACACAAAAATACACTATCTTACACTTAAAGTTGTTATTAAGTGCAATTTTATTACAACTAAAATATACTTCGCACAAAATTAATATGTCCAAAATGTCACACTTTAAGTTAAATAATCATTAATATACCAAAAATATACTAACAATTAGTCCAGATCCAAGTATACGAAGCATATTTATCTTTCACTAGGGATATGTTAATTTTAAGTTGATTTTTTTTATAATAAAGGCATCCCTTTGTATCCATTTTTTATTTTAATACAGTAATACACTACCTGACAAAAGTCTTGTCGCCTATCCAAGTTTTAGGAACATTAAATTATAACTTGACTTCTAGTTGATCATTTGGTATCAGAAGTTGCTTATATGAAAGGCAAAGGTCTCTAGATTAGGCTTATTTTACAGAAATAAAATATGATTATGGCTTTATTTTTAATTATTTCATAAGGACAGTAAGGTCTAACTTTGCTTAGACAAAAGTCTCATCACCTAACAGAAATAATGTACAGTATAGAATATAAAGTCATGGTGCAGTGGAAAAAGAATTAATATTGTGTAAGACTCTCATGAGCTTGGAGGACTGCATCCATACACCTCTGCAATGACTCAAATAACTTATTAATAAATTCATCTGGAATAGCAAAGAAAGGTTTCTTTCAGGACTCCCAGAGTTCATCAAGATTCTTTGGATTCATTTTCAATGCCTCCTCCATCTTACACAAGACATACTCAATATAATGTTCATGTCTGGTGACTGGGCTGACCAATCCTGGAGCACCTTGAGGTATGAGAAGGTGCGCTATCCTGCTGAAGAACTTGCCCTGTGTTTTGTAATGTAACAGGCAAATCTTTTGATACCTCAGGCTGATGATGTTGCCATCCACTTTACAGATCTCTTGCACGCCCCCATACTGAATGTAACCCCAAACCATGATTTTTCCTTCACCAAACTTGACTGATATCTGTGAGAATCTTGTGTCTATGCAGGTTTCAATAGGTCTTCTGCAGTATTTGTGATGATTGGGATGCAGTTCAACAGATGATTAATCAAAAATCTACCTTCTGCCACTTTTCCAAATGATCAACTAGAAGTCAAGTTATTATTTGTTGCTCTTACAACTGGGACCACCGATAAGACTTTTGTCAGGTAGTGTACTTCATTGGTTGTTTATAGTTTAATGGAAGTAACACCTATAACTGACCAAACGCATCATGGACCATAGAAAAAAGGTAGATTGTAAAAATGTACATTTCAGTGGCTTGTGTGAAATAACTGGTCCTCTAACAGAAATTGATATGTTGCACTTTTTGTGAGTTTGCTATTGCAGTGTTTTATATGACTCACCCCTAATGCTTTGGGCTCCACATTTTGAAAGGTCTTGACCTGCCGTGGCGTCAGGTTTCCTGCAGGGCGACTTGGGCCCTGACTCTCAATGCCCATGCTGATGTCAGTCAGTTTGAGGCCTGGTTAAATGCTAAAATCAAAATCACAGAGACACAGTTTCAGTTAAGATGTGAAAGAACAACTGGTTACGAAGATGAAAGCTGAACAGAATGGGAAACTAGATTAGAATGACAATAATACAGGGAAGAATGAAAGCAGATGAGACAAAATATAGATGAATGAGCATTATAAACAAATTTACCCATGCTCATACTGTCTTTTGTGCCTGAAAGTCCATTGAAATGTTAATGTTTTTAATGAAATCATACAGCACTGTAAAATGTGATAAGTCGACCTTACTTAAAAAAATTAGTAAACTTGTTTTCTTAAACTGATTAATAAGTGAACTATGTGCATATCTATAATAATTAAGTCAAATAAGAGGTTTAAAAAAGAATGTAGTAAAAAAATTGCCATCTTATCTCAGGCTTAAATGTCCTTCATATAGGAATGCAACAATCATATAAATGCTTTTCAGTTGAATATTAACAAACTATATATATTCACAGGGGCAGCAAGGTGGCGCAGTGGGTATACAATCGCCTCACAGCAAGAAGGCCACTGGTCGAGCCCCGGCTGGGTCATTTGGCGCTTCTGTGTGGAGTTTGCATGTTCTCCCTGTGTTTGTGTGGGTTTCCACCGAGTGCTCCGGTTTCCCCCACAAGTCCAAAGACATGCTATAGGTGTATTGATTAAGCTAAGTTGTCCATAGTGTATGTGTGTGACTGAGTGTGTGTGGATGTTTACCAGTGATGGGTTGCAGCTGGTAGGGCATCTGCTGTGTAAAAAATATGCTGGATAAGGTGGCGTTTCATTCCGCTGAGGCAACCCCAGATTAATTAAGGGAATAAGCCGAAAAGAAAATGAATGAATATATACACAGTTGAAGTCAGAATTATTAGCCCCCCTGTTTATTTTTTCCCCCAATTTCTGTTTAACGGAGAGATTTTTTCAACTAATTTCTAAACATAATAGTTTTAATAACTCATTTCTAATAACTGATTTATTTTATTTTAGCCATGATGACAGTAAATAATATTTGACTAGATATTTTTCAAGACACTTCTATACAAATTAGTGACATTTAAAGGCCTAACTAGGTTAATTAGGTTTACTAGGCAGGGGTGTGTTTCACAAAATCATCGTTAGCCAAGTAAGGTCGCAAGTTCCGTCATTACAAACATAGTTCGTTGATTTGCCATTTCCCAAATCCATCGTTCCAACGAACATTCGCAAACTGCGTCGCAAACTTGAGCACTTGAAACGACACCTCTGGAGCTGTAGTTAGAAGCATAGTTCCTGGCTGTGTTCTATTCCCACTTATCCCCCCTATGCCCTATTCATTTAGAACATTCTAACATTTAAAGTTGGAATTATTAAAAATAAAAAAAGCATTAAGGTCATCTTTCTTAGCTGTAATTTGCTTTCAAAGTATTTTTACAGTTCAGTTTTAGCGATCTTCATGTTTACAATTGTGCTCCCTTTGCAGTGCACTTTGAAAACATTGATGTCATTTTGAACACAGTCTCATGGTGAAAGCTAGATGAGCTATTATTTAAAAGCGGAATTTATGTTACATCTCCAAAGCTTGTGAAAATAAAAAAACATAGCATACGTTAATTCTTTTATTTTTTAGTGGGTTATTTATAGAGTGGAGGAACTATGACGTCACCTTGTAGGCCAATAGCAAAAAACTAGACTAGTTACTCTCTTGGTTTATTACATTATAATCCACATTCCACGCTATATATTATAAACAAATATATATTTGCAAAACCACTTAGACCTATGTACCTTTTGGATAGTTTTACGGGGGAAATACATTTTTTTTTTGCTTTACGCTGTTGTAAAAGTTTTAAAACTGTATGTGTAAATGTGCCTACTAGAGTGTGGGAACTATGACGTCAATTTGTATGCAAAAACCCGGAAGCGATTTTGGTTCCCTCGTCCCAAAGTTACGGCCGCGAGTAGCGTTGTTGTTTGGGAAACGCACCCCTGGATAGGGTAATTAGGCAAGTTATTGTATACCGATGGTTTGTTCAGTAGACTATCGAAAAAATAAATAGCTTAAAGGGGCTAATAATATTGACCATAAAATGGCTTTTTAAAAAAATAAAAACTGCTTTTATTAAAGCTGAAATAAAACAAATAAGACTTTCTTCAGAAGAAAAATATTATCAGACATACTGTGAAAATTTCCTCGCTCTATTAAACATAATTTGGGAAATATTTAAACAAGAAAAAAAAATCAAAGGGGGGCTAATAATTTTTACATCAACTGTATATATATAAAGTGTTGTATTTATTTATCCATTAGAGGCTTAATAACATTCATAAAATTTATAATTTTTACATTAAATAAAAAATAGACTTAAGCACATTCAGATTTAGTTTAGCTTTTCCTTAACCATTTAAATATAATGGTGGTCAGTGGGTAATTGTATTAATCAAAGAAATTCTGATCTGAAAACAGGCAACCCTTGACTTCCACAGCAGGGAAAACAAATAATATAGAAATCAGTAGTTACTGTATAAGTTTCCAGCTTTCTTTAAAATATCTTAACAGACGACAGAAACTTAAATAGGCTTGTGACAAGTGAATGGTGAGTAAAAGACTTTTTTTTTGTTTTGAGTGAACTATCCCTTTAAATGATCAACTAGTAATGTAATGTTACATTATTATTACATTAATATTATGTAAAATGTAATATGTAAAAACAACATGTGGGTGAACTGATTTTCACTATGAAAATGTTGCATTATTGTTTTATCCCAAACTGGGTAAAACATGCAGTTTGGTTTCTCCATATTTTCCCTGCACTTGAGTTGAAAGAACACAATTTTTATGTGATGGGTGATGGAATCATTTTCATTTTCAAGAAAGCAATCTTTTTGACAGACTGTAGAGGCACAATAAGATGCCTCGTAAGAAGAATTTTTTTTAGCCAAATGTAAAGGATAAAACTAAAAACATGAAATGAATCTAAACAGACTATAATGATAGTCTTTTGTGCAAATCACAGTCCAAAACCCATCCCAAAGTGCCTATGTCCCTCTGAACTCTTAAACCCTCCTGAGAAGGTGTCTAGACACCCTTTCAGGACAGAAACAAGATGGAGAACCCACCTTTGCTTAAATTCTTTAATATGCATCTTCACTAAAAAATCTCCATATTGTTCCAGAAGAGTGTCAGCCTGAGGATTCCCAAATAATGTTCTCTGTATCATTAGTTCTGCATTTATTACAGACTTCATCACCAGCAGAACACTTCAAATCTCTGTATTCCAATATTTTAAATGCGCATCACACATGCTCTCTGATACATTTTTTTTTGCAGGCAATCTAGATCATATAGAGCCGTTTCACATGTTCACGTTCAAATTAAACACTGAGTGGTTTCCTGGCCTCGCAGACAAGAGGAGCATCCAAAAATAGCTGTACCGGAAAACGTGCAGCTTCATCATTCTCCTGAGCGCCGCAGTGGCCCGCACTATGACACATGCAACTTTATACCGATCATATGAACTGCGCCTCAGATAACAGTAAACAAAGCGCTCGACTCAACGCCACTCACCCCAGTGCAGTGATGTATTGTTTGAATCGTCCACAAAATCCTAAACGCATGTAACCTTCAGCAGCAGTCATAGGTGCGGACGCGCGCGTGCACGACCCGTCCCAGATGGAGATTCATGCGAACACACGTGTGTGATGATGTCACTTACCTCCGCAGCATAAAACAATTGCGTTGATTTGTGTTTTTCTCTTTAAAGGCAAAAGTGCAGCATTCGGTTTGGCTCTTGTATCTGCTGTGCAGCTGAAGGGAAACAACCGGTTAACTGGATGGGTGTGAGTGCAGTACCGCAGTGAGGAGAAGAGGAGGAGGAGGATGGAGATCTGCGGCGCTATGAAAGAGATGCAGGACAACTTCCACAACTCATTCAACACTACAAAATAATAAACATCTAACTATCTAAATAGGCTACTAAAAATGAATACAGACTAGAAACAACACAAATCATACCAGTGACATGACATAATTATTCTTTGTAAGATTTTTTGAAATCTGAAATCCTATGCTTTTGTAGGGCTGAGCGATATGACAAAAGTCGAAAATCATTATAAAAGTCATCGTATGATTTACCACGATAGCTAAAGTAGGCCTACCATTTCTGTAGATTCAATCAATTAAAGTTTATCTATTAATTGTCCTTGTAAAAGACTAATTCTATTTTAGTTTTTAAAGTAAGCTATATATTTAGAAATTTACTCATTTATGTGATCATATTTCCGACTTTATTTTGAACTTCAGGGGAAATGTGTAATTAAAAATGTAGAAATATTAAATAAATATTAATTAAATGTAAAACACTTGAAGAAAAATGATTACAAGTCCAAAAAACTCATACATAAAATGCAAAAATGTAAACATTGTTGCAATCTTGAAAGTACATTGTTGCGTTAATCATGTCTGCATTACCGTGTAATATTGTGCTCACATAAATTACGAAAAAGCATTACTCTAAATCAGTGTTTCTCGACCACGTTCCTTGATGACCACCAGCTCTGCACATTTTCCATGTCTTCTTAACAAAACACACCTGACTCAGATTATCAGCTCATTAGCAGAGACTGAAAGACCTGTAATGGGTGTAACAGAGAAAGGAGACATCCAAAACATGCAGTGTTGGTGGGCCTATTTTGTGACACTACAAAATAAACGATAGAGTATATGAAACTATACATTTTAATTTTGTCCATATATTACTTATCCCTGGGCTCAAAGAAAACAACATCTTAAGTTAAATTAAGTATCATAATAACACTTAGTGCAAGCAATGCATTTAGGTCAATGGTCTCAAGCTCAATTCCTGGAGGGCAGCTCTGCATAGTTTAGCTCCAACCCCTTCCAACTCACACCTGCTTAATAGTCTCCAGTAGTCTTGAACAGCTTATTCAGCAAGCAGCCATAAAACTGATCAAAAACAGTAAGGTTCTATTTAAAGTTCTAAAACAGTATTATGCATACTGTTCTTTTGAACTATGTCAGTAGAAATTGGAGAATTTTTTATCATCCTCAGTGCCAGTAACCTGTGGAGTACCACAGGGCTCAATTTTGGGCCCCATCTTATTTTCCCTTTACCTGCTACCACTGTGCTTGATTTTACCCCAGCTCCTCAGTTCGCGCACAACTCTGCTTGCACCCACTTGCACCCTTCCATTAGACTCTGGAAGTGATTCGATCTCTGCTCTGTTAACAAGTATGCGTGACATCAAACTTTACATGGAAGAAAATTCCCTACATCTAAATGAAAATAATACAGAGCTGATTCTGTTCGGCTCGAAACCTCAGTTGGAAAAATACAGTGCTCTCTTGGCGCCTCTACAGTCAAATAATCACTCTAAAATGTCAAAAATCTTGGGGTAATTTTTGACTCAGATCTGAAATTTGACAAGCAAATAAAGGCCCAATCCCAATTCTATTTTTGTACCCCTACCCCTTCTCCTTGGCCCTTAAAAACGAGTGTGAAGGGGAATGACTTCAAAATTTACCCCTAAGAATTGGGACAGCACTACAACACCTGCACACGTCATCATACGTCATCGTGATCTCTTGCTTCATATGAGATCAGACGATCGCGACTGCTGTAGTTATTCCAGTTGTGGTATTTTTTGGTATTTATCTTAAGGAAATCACAGAAGGCATATATTGTCATCATAACGATATAATGTGGTAATAAGATCGTAACTATACTGCACATTTACACAGTGGCCATATTCATCTATGTAAACACACTAAAAACAACATTAACATTATAGCAGACACTGTAAATAGCCCATTCCCAGCCACTAGACTTTTCTGGCAGGATATTCGAGTGTCATCAAGTGTCAGAATGTTGTGGGACTGCTGTACAGGAGTTATTATTATGGATTATAGATCACGAAATTTAGCGGGTTTTATTTTAGTGTTTTTTTATAAAAGCATGACAGTAAAACATGAACGCGGTTATCAATATATTAAAATGTGTTTGTTTGGTGTAAAAATTCGTAATAATGACAAAAAATACTAATTTGAGGCTCTCCTTACTTCCGGGTGCAGCGAAACTGCCTCTGTAGCTGGTGTATTCTGGGAAATTTTCTTACCCCTTGGTTTCGAGTGTGCTGAAAAATATTCGTTTGAAGGGGTGTATACCCCTTGCCCTTAGCCCTACGCCTTCAAGCTAAAGAGAATTGGGACACCACTACCCCTTCACATGAACGCGCAAAACGAGGGGTAGGGGTAAGGGGAAGGGCTATTGCGATTGGGCCAAAGTGTTAGGGCCAGCTTCTTTCAACTAAACAGTCTAGCCGATACAGTGTGTGGTAAAATTTGCTAAAATTAACAAATATATTCGCTCTCTTTTTTTAAACCAAGTTGTTTCCAAACCTAGCTCTATTACCTATTGGAAAAGATATTTGGTCACCTCACAATTTTTGGTTACAAATAAGATATCTTTTAAACTTCATAATTAATCAATATTATTCGGTTAAACATTTCCTCAGTAAATTTTAAAAGGATATTGATGTAAATTGCTCTTTTTGCTCTTTGAATTTGGAAACTGTACCTCACATCTTTTGGCACTGTGGTTACGTTAAAAAGCTTTAGTATGATGCTTCTGTCTTTTTCAATAAAAAGGTACTTTTAGGTACAAACTAAGATTTTGTTATTAACCTATTTATTTTGTTAAGTTTAAGTTTCATATTTATAAGTGTAAATTTTCCAACAAAAAACCTGTTTTACTTTGCTTTATAAGAAACTGAAAAATCACTTTTGTACTACATAGCATAGTGCTAATAGAAAGGCCATTTAAACAGTCCATTTGTGACTCTATTTTCAACATTTTTGATTAATGTAAAGGTCCTGCTTGTTTGTAATCTGGATTTCTGCAGGTTTCACCCATAATTTAAGACTTTTAAAAACATTTTTAAGACCATTATAAATGAAATTTTACTCATAAAGCGCTAAAGGTTAAGGAATTTCTCAAATGGCCCAGATGGAAAAGATTTCTATTTGACCTATCAAAAAAATTATTATAATTTAACACTTTTAATAACACAATAATACATTAATAATAAACAATTAAAATATTTTAGATCAGTGTCCTCAGCAGAAAATACATGGAGAACTTTTAAACAAATGTTATTGACATGAAAATAATTAAACCATTATGATAGAGTTAAAAATGACCTTTTTAAATAAAAGGTTTATAGTTTTATTGAGATGGATTGTTGGTGATTGTATGGGTTTTTGCCAGATTGAGTAGCTACGCATAAACAAAGGAAAATTAAGACCTGTTTAAAAAAGATTTAAGACCTACAACACAATATTTCAGTAGATTTAAGACTTTTTAAGACCCACAGAAACCCCAGTAATTGTAAGAATTGTATTTAATTATTTATACTCTTGTTGTGTTTGTTTTGTTTATTATTTGTACTGTTATTATTATTTACCTTCCATCACCCTGGCATTATTTTGTTTGCTATATTGTCATGTATGTGTTTAAAAAAAATCTTTCAACTAAAGCAACTAAGAAAGTTAAAGCCCTTTCTTTCTTTTAAAGACTTGGAGACTGTTATTCACGCTTTTATCTCTCCTAGGCTTAATTATTGTAATGCACTGTACACTGGCATTAGTCAGTCATCACTCTCACGCTTACAGATAGTCCAAAATCCAGCAGCCCATTTCTTGACTGGGACAAAAAAAAAGAGAGAACATATTTCTCACATCCAGGCCTCTCTTCACTGGCTCCCGGTGAAACAGAGAATTGATTTTAAACTTATGTATTTAAAGCTCTACATGGACTTGCCCCAGCCTATTTATCCAAACCTTTAAGCTTGTATTCTTCCCAAAGATCCCTTAAGTCTTCTGCTCAGCTCCTGCTAATTGTTCCTAAATCCCGCTTGAAAACAAAATGAGACAGAGCTTTCTCAGTCTATGCTCCAAAACTTTGGAACACATTACCTTTAGAAATTAAAACTTCATCTACATTAAGCGTTTTATTAAAAATCTGTCAAAACCTACCTCTTCTCTGGCCTATATTGCTAGAAATTAGTTTTTTTTTTTCGGACTATACAGATTTTTAAAGTTTTTTTTAGTTTGAAATTTTATTGTAGCACACATTGTCGTGTCTCTTATTTGTTTATTATTGTTGCCATGTTAGTGAAGCACTTTGGTCAACATTCATGTTGTTTTAAGGTGCTATATAAATAAAGTTGACCTTGACCTACTGCATCAAAAAACACTGAAAAAAAAAAACACGTTTCCACATAATTAATTAGGAAACAACATTTCATAAATTGTTGTCTTTTTTAAAACTTTGCATCAAATCAGCATGTTAGATTTCTGTAGAATAAAAAAAAATTAACAATTAATTACTCGAACATTTGACCAGTACTCCAATTTCATCTACACTGAAAAAAATGATTTAGGCCACTATTAAATTAAACATAATTTAATTTTGTTCATTTAAAACAATTTAATTTAGTTGTTGATTTTAATAAATATTTTTTAATTGGGTTTAAGTAAATTAAATGCGTTTTGAACCTAGCTAAAATAATGAATTAAAGTCGATTAAAGCAAATTATGTTGGTTGTGTGCGCATGCGCGTTAATGCTCCGTTGCCTCAGCGCCAAAGCCCAAAGGAAGGAAGTTTACACTCCAGAATCCAGTCATGTGGAAGCACCGATTTCTCATGACACCGGTGTTCATTTGCACAGTAAGTGACATTTTATATTATACCAGACTGTTTATTACAGAATATACATCGTTGACTGCATAGACACATAAAATGGTCTCATTCTGAACGTGTAATTTGCTCATTTTTTAAATTCAACAGTTACTAACCGTCACCTGCATCGAGAGCGCGCAAACTGACGGTATGACTTACTTTTTGTCACATAATATATTTAAGAGGCTTTTAGTGAACTTCAAATATGATAAATACTTAAATAAGCATTTCTTATACGAGAGGACACTGTCCGTGATCCGCCATTCCAACCGATAAACGTTACGTTAACTTACTAACTGTTAGCTTAGCCCTTTATGAATTTACCGTGGCTTCTACTATCAGGGCCAGCGCATCCATAGAGGCGACCCAGGCGGCCACCTCGGGCGGCAGAATAGTGGTGGCCTATGTGGCGGCAGCGTCCGCGACATCCCTCCGGTCCTCTTTTTTGTCCGCGACAAACCGCAAACCTCCCCAGCCCCGCGCTTTCCCGTCCCCCCCCCCGGTCCTTACTTTCGATAGGATTTAAGTGAGACAAAGTAGAGTAAGAGCAATTCATGTTTGTTCACGAGCTAACCAGGTAAAGTCTAGATTGGATACGCGGCCGGCCGGAAGTGCAATATGCACAATAATATAGCGGCATTTTTTTATGACTCTGTATAACAATAATTAATATTTTTACAGTACTGTGACGGTTGGGTTTAGGGCTGGGTTGAGGGTAGGTGTTATAAAATACAATTTATTGTGTAATTTAATAGATATCATAAAAAATACTCGGTACAACTACTGTTTTTACGCTTCTGTGATGGTTGGGTTTAGGGTTGAGGTGGGGGTAGACGTTAATAAAATACAATAAATCAGAAATTTCATAAATAACATAAATTATTCTCGTTAACTTCCGGCCGCAAACGTATCCGATCTAGCAACAACCAGCTAACCGGTACAGCTCGGAAGAATGCCTTGAGCTTTATACTTTTAGTATCCCTTCGGCAAGCAGAGTGAGGTATGTTTTGTTTATTGTTTGATTTATTTGAAAATGTTAGATGTTTTGTGAATGTTTGTTTTGTTTTCTTTTGTAGTTTTACGGTGCTTTGGTGCTTCTGTGCTTTGATGCTTTTGGTGCTACAATGCTACACGGTACTATGATGTTATGTGCAAAGAAGTATGTGCTATGAGATCACCAACCTGGTAAAGATGAGAATTGATGCTTGTATGCAACAAAGAACTGTGACAATGAAGATTTCGGTGATAACCTTTATTGCATCTAAGTAAACAATTTTAAATGCACCCGTCAAAAACTCTGCCTTCTTTATTGAAGCTGATGGCTGCTACTGGCGAAAAAAGTGATGATTTTTATAATGGCGGAAGCGCTTGAGCTGGCTTATTGAAAATGAAAAGTCCCTGTGCATATTCTCTATTAATGCAAATATGTTCAAAATGAAAACACCTACCTACTTTCTACCCTCCTTGCTGAAAAATCCAGCTTAAACCAGCCTAAGCTGGTTGGCTGGTTTTAGCTGGTTGACCAGCCTGGTTTTAGAGGGGTTTTGGCCATTTCCAGGCTGGTTTCCAGCCATTTCCAGCCTGGTCTTAGCTGGTCAGGCTGGCAGTTGAACAGCCAAAACCAGCTTGACCAGCCAAAACCAGCTATGTCCAGCTTAAACCAGGCTGGTCAAGCTGGTTTTAGCTGGTCATTTTCCAGCCTGACCAGCTAAGACCAGGCTGGAAATGGCTGGAAACCAGCCTGGAAATGGCCAAAACCCCTCTAAAACCAGGCTGGTCAACCAGCTAAAACCAGCCAACTAGCTTAGGCTGGTTTAAGCTGTTTTTTTCAGCAGGGTACTGGTGTTGTGGGTAAAAAAATCTTGAACTAATAATATTAATCACATGTTCAGCGATAGTAAGTAATGTATCTAAATGTTGCCTAACAATTTATCAGTAAACAATATGTTGATTAAAAAGTTGCTCCTTGTTGTTACTTGTGCTGACTCTCGAACTTGAAATAATAATCATGTGCTTACTTTCATTTGAGGTACTGGAAAACAACACATTTCCTTTGCTGAGTTCCCTGGTCTGTGGTTTAAAGACATTTTTAGTCCAGACCTGCAGTTTGATCATTCCATCAATTTTTATGGTAGGCTAAGTAATTGTGGATTATTCATCACCACTCATTACAGTAAACATTCTGTTGACTTAATATGTTCTCTGTAATATCTGAAAACTCCTTAAAGAGATTATTCACCCAAAAATGGAAATTTTACTCACTATTCACTCACTATCAAGTGGTTCCAAACCTTTATGAGTTTCCTTTGTTGAACACAAAAGAAAATGCCCCTAGATTTATCTTGAACTTACAATCATAATCGTGTGTATGCTTTCATTTGAGGTACTGGACAATGATGAATTGATCCTTTAAGTCCTGGAGTTTCATCATTTCACTGATCTTTAAGATAAATGTAGATTCATCACCACTCATTACAGTAAACCGTAGAGATGCCACAATACTTAATATAATATTGAACCGCTCAGTACAACCGTCACGCATATATGGAAATTATTTAGTTATTTTTTAATTTTGCATTTAAATTTTAAATTTCATTTAAATTCAGGTTTATTTGTATAGCACTTTTCACAATAATTATTGTTCCAAAAATTTTTTATTTTGCGTTCCCCCCCATTCCTTCAATTAATCGCTCGCTTGGCTCTGTGAGTGTTAAAATGCATGTTCATGCTATATTGTATTCATTTTGGATGGTATTTTGTATGTTTTTTTTTTTTTTTTTTTTCTAGATTTGAACCTAGATTTTCTAGATTGGAACAAAAGTCTAGGTTGAACTAACCCCTTAAGGCAGTGGTTCTCAATTCCAGTCCTTGAGAAATGTCACTTATGGCTAACAATGTGATGTCTCTGTCTGTATATATTTCTGATTACAATAGTTTGGTGCAGAATTCTATCAGATTACAACCATTCCCCTGGAAAACGCCTTTATGGGACAGTTGGACTAATTTGTTGCTGTTCTTCAGAAGGAGGTCTTCCTGGCCAGAACATGGCCAAATGTTTCAGGATTTCGCAGGAGGTGTGTATATATAGTTTTATGGATTATTCCTTTTCTTTCCCACACCTATTATTTGTCAGCACAGTGATTCTAAAGGGATAGTTGACCCAAAATGTAATATTCATTCACCATTTACTCATGCTTCACTTGTTTCAAAGTTGTTAAAGTCAGTTAAACGCAAGATTATATTTTTAAAATGACTGAAAAGATTAGAAAAACCCAAAATAGCAACAGGAAACACTAAGGAAGTGATCATTTTAATGTACTTTTTGTAAAGATTTTTGTAGGTACAATTTGTATCTTAATTTGAATGTATTTTCTTTTTGTCAGTTATTTACAAAATAAACCAAATGAACAAATAACATTTGAGGTGAAGTGACATCCGTCAAGACAAAGACCGCCAAAACGCATTTAAAAAAAAAAAAAGTAAAATATCCATAGTTTCGAATAATGTCTTATTATTAACTGTGTAATAAAAGATGATTTCATATTTTGGGGTGATTAATGACCAACCGCATCTGCTTTAAGAACTGAAACTCTGCATATGTCCCCACTAGTCTTACCACAATGTGGGTTACATAGTGGGCATCTGTCCTTCTGAATCAAGTGAAATCATAAACTTGTCACGGCTGGGTATCAGAAAAACAAGGGAAAGATCCAAGTGCAGCAAAACACATTTATTGTCAAACAATAAAGATCCAAAAAATGACAAGGGGACAGGCAAGGTACCAATACCGACGAAAACGTGAAGTGCAAAAATAAGCACAAGAGTGAATCAAACAAAAACTAAACAGGAATCCAAAAACATAGTGATGATAGTAAACAAACTGAACAAACAAACAAACCAAGCACGATGAACCGGACCACAAATAAAGCAGGACAGAACTAAACATAACATTGCCAATCCAAAGGCAAACTAAACACAACATAGCAGGGCTTATAAAGAGAACTAAATAGACAATGAGGAACAGCTGAAAACAAGGAGATCACATGACTAGGATACAAAATACAAAAAACAAAACAAAAGCTGGTGCCCTTGAAGACCACCAGAGGGCAGTGCAGCAGGTGTGACATTACCCCCCCTCTAAGGGAGTGGCTACCAGACACTCCCAAAAACACCCATCTAGGAGGAAGGCAAAACGGCGGTGGACCAGGGGGAGGGATGGTGTGACAGACCAACACTACAAACCAAAAAAAAATCCTTATAACACAAAACAAGGAATTAAAGTGAGTCTGTAAGGGTTGAAGTGGAGTCTAAGCAACTGGTGATTAAAAGAGTCTCGACATATCAGTCCCCAAATATAAGAACACCATGGTGGTACCATAGGGCAGAAGGTCCCTTTTGACCAGTTGTGGTTCCACCAATTTGAAACTGGTCGGTTTAGGAGCCCCCCATGTGGAACAGAGGACCACCCTGATGGTCCAGATGGAATCCCCGTTCTCCTCCATGGAGCATAAACTGGTGTAAATGGCAAGGACTCACTGGCTCTTGAGAATAAGGGTTTGCCAGCACTCGATAACAGGGGTCCACTGGCGCTTGAGGGCAAGGGCTCAGCGCTTGAGGACGAGGGTCCGCCGGCGCTTGGGGGCAAGGGCTCTGCATTTGAGAGCTAGGGTCCGCCAGCGCTTGAGGGCGAGAGCTCAGCGTTTGAGAGCGAGGGCCCGCCAGTGCCTGAGGGCGAGGGTCCGCCGGTGCTTGAAGATGAGGGCTCAGCATTTGAGCGCAAGGGTCCACCAGCATTTGAGGGTGAGGGTCTGCCGACGCTTGAGGGCGAGGGCTCAGCGTTTGTGAGCGAGGGTCTGCCAACGCTTGAGAGCAAAGGTCTGCCAGCGCTTGAGGGCAAGGGCTCATCGTTTGAGAGCGAGGGTCCGTAAGCGCTTGAGGGCGAGGGCTCAGCATTTGAGAGCAAGGGTCTGCCAGCATTTGAGGGTGAGGGCTCAGCATTTGAGGGTGAGGGTCTGCCAACGCTTGAAAGCGAGGGCTCAGCATTTGAGAGGGAGGGTCCGCCAGCGCTTAAGGGCGAGGGTCTGCCGGCGCTTGAGGTCGAAGGCTTAGTATTTGAGAGCGAGAGTCCGCCAGCGATTGAGGGCAAGGTTCTGCCGGCATTTGAGGGCAAGGATCCGCTGGTGCTTGAGGGAGAGGGCTCAGCATTTGACAAAGGCTCATCAGTTCTGGGAAACAAGGACTCAAAAACAAAAAATGACGTTTCCAAAATATTAGAAAAAAAAACGGTTTTAAAAGAACAGAAAAATCTAAGTCAGAAAAAATGAAAAATAAAGATTCCCCCAACTCTAAGGATGAATCCTCTGAACATGCGGTTTCAAAAATAAAATCAAAACTAGCCAAGGGTTCAGGCACTGGTTTGAAGATAGCTGTGGTATGGCACTGAAACTCAGAACTATTGACCATCTTAGGCAAATGCTGTAAAGTAGCCACAATCTTAGGCATGAAATCTGAACTAATATCCATTTTGCAAAAATGTTCAGAAGCACGAGCTTGGTTTAAACAAAATTCCACATCATCAGCCATTTTAGAAAGGGGTCCTGGATAGGGATGCAACGATTAACAGGTTTCACTATTAACCGCGCTTTAATTCATCACGGTTAATTAATCGTAAAGGCTTCTCAACACCGAGTTTCTGCACAGAACAAAACTGCAGCAACCAAAGAAAGGTATGCCAACTGTGCACTAGTTTGTACACCGAGACTAATAACCACGCACACTAGATTAACTATTAATAAGGCTATTAACTAAGGCAAGCTCGTGTAAATTGGTCATTTCCAATGGAGGGACGCGCATGCGACGCAACGTGCTCATGCTTTTCAGCCGCACCTAGTTGAGATGACAGAAAGAGGTGTGACCGCGAAGACTGCAAACAGCTGAAGTTTAGGGAAGAAGCAATGAGAAGTACACAGGTTTGCAAACAATGTTTACAAATAATGGCGCCGATGAGCGCATGTTAATCCGAGAGAAAGATAATCCGCCAGCCGAGATCAATCGAGTGATTTCGGAGAGTGCTGGAAATCAGCTGTTTAATGGCCCGAATCTTGATGCGTTGCATTCACTGCGTGTTCAGCGCAAATGGACGCTAAATGTAAAATCTAACACAGTATAGTCAAAGACTATACAATAGGGACTTTGGTATGGTATATACGTATAAAAACAATAGTGTAAAATGTATATTTCTAACTGCAATGCTTCATTTTTGCTTGACGCAAACCATACATCTGTTATTTGTTAAAATCAGTATTTCAAGAGTTCCCACTTAGATATGCTTAGCGTTTATAGCAGGTTTGGCATGCTGTCCCGGGAGAGAACCCTGAGCTCGGAGATACTTGAGCCCAAGGCTCCTGCCCGGTCAATAAGCACATCAGGGGATCCGAGATCAGGTACTGTAGGTCTCGAGAGCTTCCCCTTAGAAAAGGGAGGAAAAGGAGGAGATAGGGTGGAAGGGGGGATTCTTCCAAAACGAAGAGAGAGCAGTAGGGAGAAAACGATCCATTTATAGTAAGCTTACATCACTCTGATTGGACTATTACTGATTACAGATGAGCAGCCAGTCGTGCTCAATCATATCACATGCTCCTCTTGAAATTAGTTTATGAAACTTCACTTATTTGTTAACTTAAGTATACAATATTTGTTAAAACTTATGTAATATTAATAAAATAATAACAAAAAATAATAGTTAAAATGCTGCCTTGACATATAGTTCTCAACACATAGCTTCTATTGTTTGCCCTTCAATTATTTTTCCTTAAATTTTCTTTAATTAGTCTTAAAAAGATCTTAAATAAAAAGATCCTAAATTTACCCTCATAAAATAAATGTCCTTGCAGAATTTGCTCAAAAATATGTTTGCCACTGTGATGTTTGCCAATATGCATTGATAAATGATTATGTGCACCTTACCACAAGTCCTGTACTTGTACAGTACAGTAAAAATACCTCTACCACTATGCCCTATTTTTAATGCATTGCTTTATTGTTATTACTGTTATAATATTCCAGAGGCTCACATATGAGTGTGCGGAGGGCTGTTAGGGTTTTGGTTCTAATTGCATTTGATTTCTACAGACTTTTGACAAAATAATGTTTCAAAACACATTGTCTAATAACAATTTCTTTTGCAATCAAGGAGAAGACCTGATGAATATCACCATGGGCATATGTGTGATCAAAAAGGAAGGAAGGAGACTTTGGAGACTACGAGGACATTGGCATTGATGTTGACAGAACAGTGATTCCGGAGCAGATCAAATCTGTTGCACAAGCCTGTGCTCTGATGCTGGGGGCAATTTATCTGCTTAATTTGGCGTACCCAAAAGGACTAAAATACTATGAGTTTGCTCAGAAAGTACTTCTGCAAATGAATTCTGACAGACTCTCCCCAAAAGTTCTCAAGCAGGCATCAAGAAAATCAAGGCTCACAAATAGCAGTTTATTGAAGGACTTGTTTAATAAATTCATTCATTTTTCTTTATGTGCACGTGTGTGAAATGAATTTGCTCTACTTGTTTCCTGTACCTAAATGTTTTTAAGACTTGTATACTTAGATAAAACATTTTTAAAAATGTTTGTGTGTTGGTACATTCCATAAATAGTGCAGTTTGTTGTAGTTGCTAAATCCTTTATTAAGTTAATTCTTTATTAAATTAATTATTTTATGTATTGGTGTGAAATTAAGGTGCTGTAAGAATTTTTGGTTTCAATGTAGCATATACCTAATTATCAACTCAAGACGTGTATATTTCCATTTCATACATTTAAAAAAGTGTGTGCCTGTCTGTGTGTGATAAGAATTGCAGTCTGTTCCATCAGTTAATACATTTGTGTGTGTGTTGATGTGAATAGAATGTACTGTAAGAACTGTTGTTTTAAACACTGTGCTGTTGATGAACTTATGAGCAGTGATTTCATATTGTTAGAAATTGCATCCTAAAAAGTAATTAAAATTAATTCAAAAACAAATTTGGTCACGTCTCATTTCATAGTGTATTTGCAAGCAGTTCAACGTTAATTTTAATAAAATAAATATAAATTAAGTAGGAATAACGCTTAAATTGTATTGAACTTAATTTCATTGGATAAAGATAACTAAATGAAATGGAGTAAATCCAACGTAATTTGTTTGTTTAAATTCAGCACATATAAATTGAGTATATCCAACATAATTTGTTTAAATTTAACCCAAACAAATTATTTGCAATGGCTTGCCTTAAAAAAAATTAAGTAAATCCAATGAATCATTTTTTTCAGTGTAATGGCACTTTGTTTCAAGAGCAAAAACCAGGGACAAGGATAAAGCGCACTAACAATGGAGACTTGACGGCACTTTTAACAGGGGCGCCTCCAAGGCGCCTCCACGGCCACCCCTGAGTAAACTCTGGCCACCCCAATACGATTTTGCTGTTGACATTATTAATTTAAATGTGCTTATGTAAATTCCCAATATTTCAATAAATAAAATGCAGCCACTAAATTATTGTTGGTGCCACTGACGTAGCTGATTCAATGCTTTCCCCCTCAGCGCTGGTTCAACGCTGGTGAAAGCAAACAGACGCATGCGCGCAGAATACCCATTCCCGTGCGCCTCACGCACTCCTGTGAGAATCCCGGTTGTTGGCATGCATTCCGATAAAATACGCGCCGCTCATGCGCCGTGAAACAGGAGTAACAGCCTTTTGTGCAGAGGTGTCGGCACGCATCGAGTTTTGCAAGTCGACTAAACTAAAGTTTATATAATATGATGATGTAGTAACTTTCACTAAGCATGGCTTTAAAGCAGAAGGGAGGGATAAAGAGTCAGGGAGGCAAGACTTCATTACATTATGTTGTGTATGGGATGGTTCACCCATAGTGTCATTTAAACTAGAACCACCACTGCCCTCCCCGATCGTCGTTGACAGCCAGGGCCGGAGCAAGCCGAAGGGGGGGGGGGGGGGGGGGGGGGGGGGGGGGGGGGGGGGTGTTTGCTTAGAACATTTATAAAAGCAAGGTAGCTATCTCCTGATGCAGTACATGACTGCAGACTTGATATAAATAAAGCATGTACTGTAAA
The DNA here is from genome assembly GCA_903798195.1 of Danio kyathit. NCBI lineage: Eukaryota > Metazoa > Chordata > Actinopteri > Cypriniformes > Danionidae > Danio > Danio kyathit. The sequence continues at coordinate 30,209,136 of LR812537.1, read as the reverse complement.
CTAGCAACGTTATCTAATTACATCCAAGTTTATTTATTAAAAAATATATATTTTTCCCACATTTAGTCATGCATAGCTCAGAACTTTATAGTTATACATTTTAAGATGAGGAACAGTTACCAGATTGTTGCTTTCCACAACAGTAATCGTCCAAAATCTATATAAATGGTGCAGATAAATGAATATATGCAATAAAAATTACCTCTAATAATAAAATTGTATTCGTAACTGCATCAATATTAAAGCAAATCAAGAGTTTCTAAAAAGTTTAAAGGCTACATTGTAACTACAATTATTTCCCATGCCTTAAAAGAAACAAAAAAGGCAGACATAACAGAAATTCTGCATGTCTGAGCACATTTTATTCATTGTACAACACAAAACTAACCAAAAACTGCTTAATCTACCAAACATATATATATATATATATATATATATATATATATATATATATATATATATATATATATATATATATATATATATATATATATATATATATATATATATATATATATATATACATGCATACATACATACAGTTGAATTCAGAATTATTAGCCCACCTTTAATTTTTTTTTTATATATATTTCCCAAATGATGTTTAACAGAGCAAGGAAATTTTCACAGAATGTCTGATAATATTTTTTCTTCTGAAGAAAGTCTTATTTGTTTTATTTCGGCTAGAATAAAAGCAGTTTTTAATTTTATAAAACACATTTTAAGGTCAAAATTATTAGCCCCTTTAAGCTTTATATTTTTTCCGATAGTCTACAGAACAAACCATCGTTATACAATAACTTGCCTAATTCCCTTAACCTGCCTAGTTAACCTAATTAACCTAGTTAATCCTTTAAATGTCACTTTAAGCTGTATAGAAGTGTCTTGAAAAATATCTAATAAAATATTATTTACTGTCATCATGGCAAAGATAAAATAAATCAGTTATTAGAAATGAGTTATTAAAATTATTATGTTTAGAAATGTGCTGAAAAAATCTGCTCTCTGTTAAACATAAATTGGGGAAAAAATAAGCATGGAGGCTCATTATTCAGGGTGGCTAATAATTTTCACTTCAACTATATATATATATATATATATATATATATATATATATGTATGTATATGTGTGTGGGATAAGTCTGTTAAGAAAAGCAGATTGTTGCAGATGATTATGCCCTTATTTAAGTTAAAACGCAACTTTTCATCATTCGAAGTATAACATAAGCTTTAGTATATCAGAAAGTTTGGTAAAGGGACACAACAAGCTGTCTTCTCTGTCAAATATTAGTGTCAGTCATGATGGTAATGGTAAAACTCAAGGATTACCTTGGACCTTTTCAGAAATTTACTATTGATCATATGTATAACAAGAGGCAGAATTTTTTTAATGCAAGACATGCTTTTTGTCTTTCCAAAACAAGCTTTGTTGTCAAAACAAATTCCTTGTGTGTGAAGCACACTTGGCAATAAAACTGATTCTGATTCTGATTTTAAATCATAATCTTAAACAGATTAAGGCTCATTTTAGACTAGACTTAAATGACATTACAATTGCTTAATGCAGTACTAATGTATCTAGTAGTTTAGTGGGTTTAACTAATGTCACATCTGTTTTTATTCATTTCAGATGCAGAAACTTTAGACACTGGATTACAAGTCCAATGTATTTATTGGAAAACAGTAGAAAAATCTGCAAATAAGTGGGTTGCAGACATAATTACTCCTCTGTCTTCCACACTTGTAGCAATAGAATGCAGAGGCCATATGAATTCATCTTGACTAAGGGTAAGGTTTTTGTCCAGAATTAGTCATTATTTTAAATCATTGTATTTTCTTTGTTAATATGTACAGATTTGAAAAGAATGTACTTCTAATAAAGATCTCTTCACAGCACAGCATCTGAACAGTCACAACCTCACAGAGCAGCACAACCGCCCCACTCAGGATCAGTGTAATGGTGCCATTTTGATGCTGGAACCTCATTTTGTGTACAGAAAAGGCAGAGTTGACTGGTTGTCTTCCATTGTGTGGTAAGTCATAGTTTTATTAATTGTTCAATTTCATTGCAACACTAAGTAGTCCATTCTGTGGCCAATATGATATAAAGGGCATAAAATGGGACTGACATGATCATTGTTTTGATTTCTAATTAAGTACTCCAGGGGCTACACACGTAGCTGAAGTTAGCTACGTTGAGTAGGACATATCTTTCAGTATGTTCTTAAAGAGATGCTTCACCCAAAAATGAAAATTCTGTTATAATGACTTATCCTTCACTTGTTCCAAATGTGTCTGAGTGGCTTTCTTTAGTTGAACACACAAAAAAGTTATTTTAAAGAAAGATGAAAACCTGTAAACATTGACTTACATAGTTTTTGTTTTTTTCCTACTATGTATGTCAGGGGTTTCAGGTTTTCAGCTTTCTTCAAAAAACTTCCTTTGTGTTCAACTTCAACACAAAGAAACTTGCAAGTTTTATAAAAAAAAGGTTTACAACCACTTGACGGAGAAGAAGTACTGAACTATTCCTTTAACCCAAACTAGTTGACTTTACTAGAAAATTGTATAGAAACCCATTGCCTTAAACCCTTTACATTATATACAAGGTAAAATTTAACAGCCCTACTTGAATTAACATATTACCATAAGTCCAATAAGATTGTAAAGGTTCTGAGTTAATTCAAGTAGGGCTGTTTAATTTCACCTTGTGTAAAAACATAAGTGGTTTAAGGCAACAGGTTTTTATGCAGTTTTCTAATAAAGTCAACTAGTTTGGGTTAAGAGTGTAATGGGTTACACTAATAGCAGTGAATCATGCAGGCATAAAATAAATGTTTAGTCATGTAAAGCAATAAATTTGTCATAATTTAGCTATATTTTTAGGGTGGAGCACTGTATGCTGTTGTAGTTTTCAAAGAATTGATGAGACAAACAGTGTGTTTTAAATAGCAAGAAGTGATCAGTGCAGTCACTATTCTCATCTCTGACCCTGTAGAACTGTCAGATCTGCTTGGAATACATGAAACATGCTGAAACTGTTTAAACTTATTTCAGCAGTTAATTCAAGAGTGCCAGGTTTAATGACACTTTACAGATATAAATAAATATCACTGAACTTTCTAAATCAAACCTAACAATCATCTTGATTCTTTGTTTTTTAATGATGTTGTGCACTTCTGATACTTTACAGTGGCAAAAACCTGGGATAACACATGGGAGCCTTCCAGGAATTCCCGACACTTTACTCCCAAGTCTCCTCATGCCAACCAGTTTGCAGTATGACAGTCTAGTCACCATAAACACCTGGACTCGCCAAGCACACTTTGGTTCTTAGTGTTTTGTAAAAAATGTTTTTACTATTCTTCAGTAAGTACTTGAATATGTTTTTGAATAGTGTCATAGCTTTTAGGCACTTTTGATGTTTAAGTTTAGAAAGTTGTCATTATAAACATAATTTGCATTTGTCATGAATTTGACTTGTTATTGTGAAAGCTGTTTGTTATAATGGCATTTCCAAAGGCATCATTTGAAAAGATTTTTTGCAGTGCAATTTTACTTGAGCTCGACACACCAGATGTGAAATGAATAAATACCAACAAATAAATATAATAATAATAGTAATAATAATAATACAAAATATACATTTCCTTCAATTATAATTGTTTTAACCATTTATATATGTATGGTATAAAATATTGCAATAAAAACTGTTATAAATTATATTTTTTTGGTGTTTGCATGTTTGTGTGATTTATTTTTTGTGGTATTATATATACATTATAAAAATATTTCATTAAAAATGTATTGTGTTTATTTGCATACTCATTTACAATGAACTTCTATTTTTACTATTTAATGGGCACTAAATTTGTCATGAAGTTTGACATGTCGTCACCTTAGAAATATAAGGTTTTATCTGCGTTCTTAATGATTTTGAGATATTGAGCTTCAAAGTTTGCATTCCATAGCAAACAGTATGAGTGTAACATTTGTTTTTTTTTTTTAATAAAAAGTCTTAAAATGTAAACAACTTATAAAAAAACATTCCATAATGTAAATAAGTTGTCATTTAATAAGAATATGTCAATAACTCAATTTTGACAAAAATGTCAGATAGAACCTTATAATTCTAAGGTGTTGAAATATTTATATTTGTATACCTACAGGATGCAGGGTTCATTTACAGGAAATGCTGAACTATATATGTTTTCAAACATGACATTTATTATTTTATTATTCATTTCAAATGTAGTATACAGCCTATGATCTGGTTTCACTGTGATCATTTTCCACATCAGGTTACCCCCACAAAGGAATTTGTCACTGTAAATATACATTTGTATTTTTAATAAGATATAATAATTAACATGTAATATTAATATGAATTTCAATATTAAAATAAAAGGTTACTATAATCTACCTTCAGCCGGAAGATTACCAAATAGAGACATCAAGTGTGACGTAGATCGCGACGTTGTGGTTGGACTAACTTTAAAGCCAAATTAAAAGATGCTTCGTGTTGCTAACTATGTTTTGCTAACTTTGCCACATTCCTAACAGTGTCATTTATCAATGAGATATCGCTATGTTTCAAATATTTACCGATTAACCAAGATCGTAACCCTAAACTTAACCCTAACTGCACCTTTTAAAGAACTACAATTTAGTAGCCATGTTTTTCTTGTCCCATCTATATAGTGACAAAGGCTTGTGGGTAATGTAGTTTAAAACCTTTTTGTAATAAAATGTAATAAATACTATCTTTAATTAACATAAGACTATCTAAATAATGCCATTGTTCCTATATTTATGACATATATGAAAGCCAGGCATACATTTGTTATTTTACAATGAGTGTTTTTTTAAACAGCTTTTATTGACATATCAGAAAACTATGTCCAACATTATTTATTGAACATAACATATTGTAATAGTCTTGCGGATTTTCTCTTATATATTCTAATTTGACTTCGAGTTAGAGCCGTTTGCAATGTGAACACTTTTTCCTTTTCCATGGGGCTCTACACATCCCCTGGGAGTAGGGCAGCAAAACCTATATAGATGTATCATCTTCAACATGGACAACAAATTGTATTGTCACATGTACAGTTGTGTTAAAAAAATAAGCTGTACAACATTAGTATCCTCTTAAATCACTAGTTATCACCAATATGATATATGTTCCTCACAAATTATATGAGTAATTGGTTAATTCATTGAATAGTAAGTGTTCAGAATAATATGTGTGGATTTTCTGACACTGGATTAATTCTGGAACAGAAATTGTTTCAATAATGGTCGTTTGATGTTTAATTGATTACACTTTATTTGAAATATAGATAAAAGCTATTTTAAAATATGTAAATGTTTATAAATGTAACCTTTTTAAAGGTATTGTATTTGTTTTAAAAACAACTCTTTATCTGAACATTACTAAATAACATTATTAATATTTACTTTCTAAATTTTCAACTTGTGTAACTACACTTAGAAATAAAGGTACACGAGCTGTCACTGGGGTGGTACCTTTTCAAAAGGTACATGTTTGTAATTAAAGGGTTCATATTGGTAGGCTACCTCAAAAGTATATAAAATTTTAAGAGGAACACTTTTGTACATTTTCGGTACTATTATGTACCCTTGAGGCATTAATATGGACCTTTTAGGTACAAATTTGTACCTTTTGAAAAGGCACCACCCCAGTGACAATGGATGAACTTGTATTTAATCTAGGAAATAATGATTCCACATAATTTCTTTATCCTGCATGTGTCCCTATACTAATCTTTAAACAGTTTTCAGTTATTACACAGCATACTACACGATGATACTGACAAACGTGGCCTTTGTTGTCTTTCTTCAGCCAAGGACTAAAGTCTGAAATAAAAATTTCTCCTTTATCATACCATATTTCTTCAAATTAGTATTACGCCATGCAACTTATTGTGAAACTCAATCTGGATAATTTTGTAGACACTGCATTTAATTATTGTTTTCATCATGGGTTAATTTGCTAATTATTTTATTTATTAATCAAATGATTTGTAAGAATTGCTAGATTGTAAGAACTATGAAAATAGTGGGAAATGAGGTTACAATGACGAAAAGATATCTTTACAAATTCTGTGAATAGTTCAAACCTCCAAATGATTAAAAATGCATAGCCATTAATCAAAATAAAAATGCAAGCCTTCACATTATCTAAACGAGATGTAAAATAATTTTGTGCTGTACTTATATGCAAGTATAAGCTACTGAGATGTTTTATGTATACAAAAAAAAATTATATTTTATTTTTTGTTTGTTTTGAAAATGTTTTATTTGGCATTGTTTTATTTTCTTGCATTAAGTAGAATATTATACAATTTTTATTTTATTTTATTGTTATTAATATTATTTTATTTTTAAACAGAACAACAGTGGTACTGGTATCTTGTAACACGTACAGCAGTTTTTGTTAGACATTCTAACAAATGCATACAAATACTTCAAAGCAAAAACAAAAATAAAAGAAGATTACAAAACAAATTTAGAAAGACATATAGTCACTGAGTACCCTCAAGAAAAATCAAGGAGGACCAAATGTGCCAGAACACATCAGATCTTTGATGTAAATCTCAGGTTAATTTTTCCAGTGGTAAAAGTCTGTTTACCGGTCTCAGCCACATATTGACTGGAGGTATCTGAGCAGTTGACCATAATAATAATAATAATTATTATTATATACATTTCTTTGGCCAAGTATATGCAAAAATTCAATACACATTCTTTGTCATAAAATTCATATTTTAAAAGCTTTTAATGTCAGTTAATGCATTTATTTTATTTTCATATAGAGTACCTCAAATCTATACATGTAAGCAGTTACAATAATGCTCTTAATTTACACCACTAATTGATTTTAGAGGCATGCATACATATTGTACATATCTATGTATTTGGAGAAGAAGAGACAACAATTGGGTTATGATCAAAATCAGATTTTATTACATGCTTTAGATTCAGGGTTAAGGTCATTGTCTTCTTTCTTTACATTAAAAGAAAATCCGTAGTCAATGTCATACTCATCAGCTGGAGCTTTATTTAAAAAAAATTTATGTTCTCTGCTCCAGCCAAAACTTGCTGGTACCTTGCAGGTCTCTAGCACCCTCGTATCGTTGTTTTTTTCTCAGTTATTTTGTTCCTTTCCGAGAATGATGATCCACAGACATTTCAACCCCTCTTCGTTTAGGCCACATGTTGAATCTTAAAAGAAAAACACAACAACATTAACATTTATTAACATCCTTTGGACTGGATAACCCTATGCTTATGTTAGTGCCAAATAATATAAATACATACTTTTCAATGGCAAACAAGCAGGACAGTTCTCTGAAGGATCCAGGATGAGTTGAAAGGTATTTGCAGTGGTTGGCCATCTCTGCCACAAGAATCCTCTGCTTCTCCTAAAGAATCCTTACTAGCATGATGATGTTGAACGCCCTTCTCCTCGTTGTTAGATCGACAGAGTCTGAAATGCATTCATAAGAAGAAAGTTGTATCAATCATATGGATTATACATCAACTTTTAAAGAATCAAAACTGGCAGAAGTCTAGTGTACATACCATGCCATAAGGAGAAGACATCCACATCATTGCTGTTTTTTGTTGTCTTTGCTTCTGCTAGTGGAAAAAATGACAAAAATAGTAAAACTTACAATTATTCATGACAACATATAATAGTAATAATAACTCCCTCACCGTCTGCCCACTCCTCTACATCACAGACCCAGTCTTCCAGTTGGTTTCCAGTCACTGCCAGTTTCATGGATTTTGTTTTGCAACTTGCTTTGCAGAGCTTTTGTGGTCTACAGTGATAAGCAATGAAAAATCATAATACTATTCAAATAGGTTACTGAACATCTAAAACAAATTCTACTGGATGTCGTTACCTTCTGATATCAACAGGTCAGCGGGATGGCCAAATTGTTGATTATCTGCTAATTCCAGCACATGACCATGAGAGTTACAGTAGCATGTCTGGTCTCTGCAATCCTAGAGAGGAAACATTGCACTGTTCCAACCTCCTCCCCAAGAGTTAAACCACACCTATCCTGGTATGCCTCACTCCGTTTCACCTGGTTAACATATACAAACAAACAAACAAACTAACAAATAAGTAAACCAATAACAAAGTTTTGGCATCAGTTTAAGATAATCACGTAGTTCACCTATCTCACATTTAAATTCATGTGCTTTGGCATGAAAAACCAAAATTAAGGGCTTAAAGAGGGTGCTGAAACTTTGGACAGCTTTTTTCAACTCTTTGGTGGTCGTGTCATTAGTTAATGTAGTCCACAAATATTCCTGTCAATCCTTAATCCTTAGCTGTAAATACACATTCAAAGAATGCCTGTGTTTGAAAAAGAAAAGAAACAGTACAGAACAAGTACATGACAGTTTATATATTATAATCTAATTTTACTAGGTGAACATCAAAGAGCTGTTTTCTTGTTAATTTAGTTTCAACACATACAGTTTAAAGTACCTAGTGCATTCTTGAAATAATAATGCTTATGGTTCATATCTACTTAAATTGGCAGTTTATCTGGTGTGGAAGGACAGAAAAGGGCTCTTCCTTGCAAATACTATCCACCTTGTATCGCACAGACTCCCACTCAAAAATATCTCAGAAAACTGTCTGCTGAGATCTTGGCAGTCTATTAAAAATAATTATACCAACATCTTTTCCACCTACAATGGAAAGAATATAAAAATATTTTAGGATATATCACTTTAATACTTGCATGACCAAATCGGAGATAAAAAGGCCATCATTATGCCTTAGTTTAATAAAACCAAATTTTTACTCTAGCCCACTGTCACCTAGGTCTACAGATACAGGGGCTAATGGAAACAATGAAATACACACCAACAGTCACTGGAGCAAGGCCCTCTCACAGTTGGGAAGATCAGAGTTCCTATGATCTGTACCAGATAAAGCAACAGAAAATGAACATTTATAACATTTCCAACTTATCCTAAGACTAGTAGACTAGCAGCATAAGCAGACTTCTAATTTCCTGGACAACAATGTCGCCAGTCCAATCAGTTTATGGTCTATAAGGTGTCATACAATTCCGACAAAACAAAATACTTTCTGATAAAGAAAAAAAAGGTTGGCCACTATCAACACCCAGAACAAATTGTTTTAAACAGTTAAGGCACAATCTTTTGTGAGCTTATACTGTAGTATAATGTTTTTAATAAACAATAGTAATAGTAAAACTAATGTGTCTCTTTCCGTTAATACAATAGTAGTGGAAGAATAAATACATGTACATTTTATCTCATACAACCATATATGTCTAAACATTGTAGATATTTAATATACATGGAATGAAAAACTAACCCTTGACTGATTCCAGATCGGTCTTGGCCTTCCTTACACAATGTGTCTGTCTCTTTCTCCAACATACCCTTGGTTCAGGTGTCTTTACTGGTGGTGCTTCCTGCAGATCACCAAGTTGTCATCAAGACTTGAGCTTATAATTGAGATCTTGATGATCAATTCGAGTATCAAGGTTCATAGGTTCCTTATGGAGTTCTGTATCACTCATGGTGATAGGCAGAAACAGACTGAAAGACAGAAGGTCAAGGATTAATCAAACAAATACAAATATGTTAACAGAGATAGAGAGAGGGACAAGTGCAATTTAACAATATAGGCATGGGTTCTAAAAGTGCCTTTAGCTTTTGCTTGTTAGAAAATAAAATTGGAATTTTAAAAAATTTTAATTTGAAGGACCCGAAAAGAGCAAAGAAAAAAAAATATATATAAAAAAAATATATATACACACACAAACACAGTTGAAGTCAGAATTATTAGCCCCCATTTATTTTTTTTCTCTAATTTCTGTTTAACAGAGAAAAGATTTTTTTTCAGCACATTTAACATTATATAAACATAATAGTTTTAAATAGTTTTAATAACTCATCTCTATTAACTGATGTATTTTATCTTTGTCATGATGACAGTAAAAAATATTTGACAATATATTTTTTAAGACACTTCTATACAGCTTAAAGTGACATTTAAAGGCTTAACTAGGTTAATTAGGTTAACTAGGCAGGTTAGGGTAATTAGGCAAGTTACTGTATAACGATGGTTTGTTCTGTAGACTATCAGAAAAATATAAAGCTTAAAGGGGCTAATAATATTGACCTTAAAATGTGTTTTAAAAAGTTAAAACTGCTTTTATTTTAGCCGAAATAAAACAAATAAGACTTTCTCCAGAAGAAAAAATATTATCAGACATACTGTGAAAATTTCCTTGCTCTGTTAAACATCATTTGGGAAATATTTAAAAAAGAAAAAAAATCAAAGGTAGGCTAATAATTCTGACTTTAATTGTGTGTGTTTATATATATATATATGTTTGGTAGATTAAGCAGTTTTTGGTTAGTTTTGTGTTGTACAATGAATAAAATGTGCTCAGACATGCAGAATTTCTGTTATGTCTGCCTTTTTTGTTTCTTTTAAGGCATGGGAAATAATTGTAGTTACAATGTAGCCTTTAAACTTTTTAGAAACTCTTGATTTGCTTTAATATTGATGCAGTTACGAATACAATTTTATTATTAGAGGTAATTTTTATTGCATATATTCATTTATCTGCACCATTTATATAGATTTTGGACGATTACTGTTGTGGAAAGCAACAATCTGGTAACTGTTCCTCATCTTAAAATGTATAACTATAAAGTTCTGAGCTATGCATGACTAAATGTGGGAAAAATATATATTTTTTAATAAATAAACTTGGATGTAATTAGATAACGTTGCTAGTTTACAGTACATGCTTTATTTATATCAAGTCTGCAGTCATGTACTGCATCAGGAGATAGCTACCTTGCTTTCATAAATGTTCTAAGCAAACCCCTAATGTGAATCAACAAATCGTCTTTATTTATTTACTTCTTACTTACCGAGTGGAAAACCGCAGTGAACCTTGGGATCGCAATGAACCTTGGGATCGCGACCATAGACTGTAAAAAAAATAGAGCGCGATATACAATGACCCCCAACTTCAATGAATAATTTCATAATAAAAAGATCAGCTAAAATATTTTTTAAACATAGTACTTTAAATGTAATATTTTTTGAAGTAAAAAAATACAAATAAAAAGGAATTAATCCGTTTTATTTATGATATTATTAGGCATATTTACCCTAAACTGGGCAATCGACTATAATTTCACTCATTCAATATAAAGTATATGACATATAACATATTTATCAACACCAACTAATCTCCAATAATAATAAAAATACATTATGCAGCATTAACCTACCACGTATTGTTGCACGTGTCATGGAGTCAAAATCACCGGTGAACTCACCGGTGAAGCAGTTTGACCAATAGCTGAGCGATGTTAAACTCACCGTTGAATGGAAGTAACGTTGACCTGCGTGTATCCTTGTTTACAGTTGTCTCGACCCTGTTTACAGACGCTTTTCATAAACAAAACAAAAATCACATAGTTTTAAATAAGAAAACTGCGATAATAGGCGTAAACCAGGTTTAAAAAATTGCGTTGACATCAATTGGTAATTATACTTGTCTTTGAGCGTCTCCATTTGACGCCTCAGGGCAACCCATTGAAACCAATGGAATTCCTTTTGCGTCGGCATACTGACGCCAGGGGTCGCTTTCCGCGTCTTCATACTGACGCGCAAGGTGCTTGACCATGCTTCAGATTTTGACGCCTTCGGGGTGAGAATGGGTTGCAATATTGTGGCTCAAAAAGGAATATGGATAAATTATATTATTAGGGTCTGTATAGTGAATGTGTGTAGTAATGCCTTTTGTTCAGTTTGTTCATTTGTTTGTTTTATTAATTAATTCATGAATCTTCATGAATTTTAGACTTGGCATATACCATATTCTGTGCAATAAAACTATGTAAAAAATAACTAAAAAGTTATATATATATATATATATATATATATATATATATATATATATATATATATATATATATATATATATATATATATATATATATATATATGAGAAGTGTTTTTAAACTAAATATTGATTTTTATTTGATTTGCACATGTACTTGCTGAATTATTTCAAGGAATAAATTGCAATATTTTAAGAGTGATTAATTAAACGAATTAAAACCACATTAATTCATTTACCAGAAACAAAAATATAACATTACACTGAATTCATAAAATATTTTGCCACCCCAAGATTTGCTGCGGCCTCTTCTGGCCACCCCTAAGAAAATTTTCTGGGGGCGCCACTGACTTTTAAACACCATCAGTTTGTATTGGCAGTGAATTGCCTATAGAGTGTTGACTCCATTTTATACAGTCATTGGTTGACTCCACATAAATGAAACTATGGTTCAGATGCCACCTAGTGATAATAAAAGTAACTATGCTTTAAAGAAAACTCGCATTTCAAACACTTTAAATCAGTATTTTTATTTTCAAAACAGCCGGTTTAGGCTATAAAAAAATAAACAGAATCTTTCAAAAACAGTGGCGTGCAGGAGAGCATCTAGTCCTGTGACAGACTTCACATATTGGGCTTCGACTGGACTCCGAAATCCAAGAGAAAGACAAACAGGAAAATTCAGCTGTTCTTTGAACCACTAAAAAGAACAGGTTCTCATCATTTGATTATAAAACACATATTTGGCAATATATCACAATTTATCATTAATTTCCCCTACATGAAGACTTCACAGTAGTACCATTCAGTGGAAAAACAACAAATGATTAGATTCAAACACTCTGGCTATAGTGAAAGTAGCTGCAATCACGGCCAGAGTATTGCTGTACCAAGACAAAACACAGCAACAACCCATATTTCTATGTCATTATAATATATCTTTTTTTCCCACCTATAACTAAACCTAGATTCTGTTCTCTGACAGATTGATGTGGTTCATATATGAGTGTAAAAACTGAATAAGATTAAAGAGTTAAAGTCGCTGTGTTTTGCCATTAGGACACAGTCAAGTGGTCAACATTGAGTGAGGTGACCAGGCTACATACTTCTAGAACAGGTCCATGGTACTGAAATAACACTTCCGCATATTATTTTTATATTGATATAATCTTATCTTGAAATGTAAAAGACAGAAACATCTACCCGCACTCGTACAGTACACAACTGATCAACACAACTTTACAATTAAATTAAATGATCAGCATCACACAGAAAACTTAAATTTAACCACTTGAAAAGCGCATTTGAAAGCTTCATTTCTGCACTGGTGCTACGGTAAAGGGGAAAGCCATCTCAAAAATGAAAATGTGTTATTTACTCACCCTCATATAGAAGCTTGTTTCCGCCACCAATTAAAATGAAAGGTAATTGCAACTTTTTTATATTATTTCCTTTTAAATTGAGACCTTTGTTGTGAGATATAAACTTGTCAGTATTTTTTTCTGAGTAATAAATGTTATAACTCACAATTGAAGGTTTATAAATCACAATTCTGAGGAAAGAATTGTGAATTATAAGTGGTAAAGTAAGAACTGTAGACTTCTATCTGCAAATTCTAAACATTTTTCTTCTAATTTGTTTCACAGTTATGAGTATTTATCTTGCAATACTGTCTAACCTAGCAAATTCAGAATTCTGAGAGAATAATGTCAGAATTGGGATAAAAATCACAATTACCTTTGTTACAAGCTTCCATAAATACAAACAAAAACACTGTTGGAAACCAAATAGTTTTTGTTCCCACAGACTGTCCATTTTAATTTAAGTTAATGAGAACCAAAGCTGTTAATTTACTCATCCTAAGGCCATCTGATATGTAGTTGACTTTCTACTTCAGCAGAAGATTAAAGACGTTTTTTTGGCTGAAAACGAGCTCTTTGGTGATTCATAGAAGTCAATAGTTAAAATATATATATTACCTTTAATACACAGCCTCTGTGTATTCATGACAGTCATCATAGAAGATTGCTCAGCTTTATAATGTATCATCAGAAATCATGGCTATTCATTTAATTATACTCATGTATTTCTTTTTGTTGATTCTCAAAATGACAGCAGCAGCAGTATTGGATTTTATGAATCATCAAGGACCAGAGTATCAGCTAAAATCCTTCAATATTCTACTGAAAAAAAAAAAAAGTCCTACACCATTGATGGCTGAATCAGTAGTCAAATATAACTTTTTTTAAAAGTTTAATTTTCATTTTTGAGTAAACTTTCCTGTTATGAAAAACAGAAAACGTAACTATCGTACCTCGTTTTGACATTCAAAATGTGAAGTTAGATAAGAATTAGAAACAAAGGCAAAGACTAAGAAAGATGTGCGATATAGCGACTCTGAAAAAGACAGAGTGGGTGAGTACTGGAAACTAAATGATTGGAAAATCAGTTGAGTTAGTTACACTGCCTCTCTTAGGAGATCATATTATTAGAGCCATGAAGTTTGTAATATAAAATGACTCTAACTGTTTCTAAAATCAATAAAAATATCAAAAAGATCAATGGAAATCTTAAACGGTCATCTAAACTTGCCTGAAAGTGGTTTAAAGAAACACTCTACTCTTTTTTTCTTTACAAAAATAGGCTCATTTTATAACTCCCCTAGAGTTAAACAGTTGAGTTTGACTATTTTTAAACCCATTCATCTTTTCAGCTGGCAACTTTAAGCTTAGCTTAGCATAAATCATTGAATTGGATTAGACCATTAGCATCTTACTCAAAGTTTAGTTCATTTTCTTATCTCTGCAGTTTATATATGTGTTGTTTCATTGTGTACTAAGTTGCTGCAGGTTCAATTATATTATGCAGCGGCTGAAAAAAAGTCCCCAGCTGGATAACTATTTTTTGAGTAAGATGCTAATGGTCTAATCCGATTCAATGATTTATGCTAAGCTAAAAGTGCTCCCAAGAGACCCAAAGATCAGCTGAGTGGATTCAAAAATGCTAAAATTCAACTGTTTTCTTGTAAAATGAGCCTATTTTTTTAAAAAAGTGGAAGTGTTCCTTTGAGGGAGGCATAAAATCTGATACGCTTTAGACTGAAACAAACAGTTCAGTTTACACATAAATTACAGCTTAAATATTAACAAACTGAAAATGTACACTAGTTCCTACAGCTGAAGATCTTTCAGTCTTACAGCTCAAATGATTTATGAGCAGGTCCAGTGTGCGGTTTCTGACTTTATTTCTCTCCTCTTAGATTTCGAAATGATCCTGCATGAGTGGTTCAGTGACAGGGCTTGATCCGGCAGAAGCCTGATTTGGCTCAGAAAAGAGTTTTACAGTAAATCAAGAAAACGAGTACCATCAGATGGGTGTGTTGGGAAGGTGACCGTTAGAGGCGTTCAGCATATTGTTGCTCAGCGTGATTGGAGACTTGCCGTTATGCGCCTGACCGTTGTGGGACTGTCCATTAGGAGCTTGTCCGTTGCGCTTTTCCAAACGTGGTGAATGTCCTCTGAGAGACTCCCTCTCCTGCGGCGTCGCACTTCCACCCTTCTCAACGTCCCTGCGAGAGCAAGGAGTCTGTGCGATGGTCCTGCTGGTGCAAACGTGTCTGAATCTGTTAAAAGCGATGGTTAGCAAGGCGCTAACACACAGCGCTAGCAGAACGGACACCACTACTAGCTCCTGCAAATAGGTTGGTTTATCCACTTGCTGGTAGTTTCCACCGTGTTCATTCGTTCGAGAGCTTTCCTCCTCTGCACTAAACAAGGGAGTGAAGTTGTTGCTTTTCCGTGTGGTGGCCGCGGGTGAATCATTGTGTGCAACAGTAGAGCTTGTGTCTTCTGGTTTAGGCCTCGGCTCGGTGTGCTTGGGAGCTGTGGGAGTGGAAAAAAGGGTTTTGTTTGCAGTTTCATCGGAAGTCGGTGTGATCTTTGGGGAAGACGGAAGGATGGTGGGATTGTTCTTCTGTTTAATATAGTAGACTATCAGTGTTTGGGTGTAGCCATTCTCCTCCGCCTGGCACAGGTAGTGGCCCAGGGTGGACGGGGTCGCCACAAAGCTGAGGCTGCCGTTGTCTGCCTGGATGAAGATTTTGGGGGATAGCTGGCTGTTGAGACGCTCCCAGTAGCGTTTGGCGAGGTTTGATGCTTCGGGACATTGTAGGT
Source organism: Danio kyathit (assembly GCA_903798195.1). NCBI lineage: Eukaryota > Metazoa > Chordata > Actinopteri > Cypriniformes > Danionidae > Danio > Danio kyathit. The sequence goes on along the minus strand of LR812537.1, from coordinate 30,193,013 downwards.
TAATAACCTCATTGAGAGACACAGACAGCACTTCACCTGGAGGACAGACAGCTGAGGAGGTTAGAGGTCAAGGGTCAGAATACAGACCACACCACGATAAAAACACAGACATGCAGTTGATCGAGTACTGTGAATAGCACTTTAATTGAGCATGTAGCAAACAGAGCTTGAAAATGATCACAAATAAAAGTCTTTTTTTCTATTATATTGAGTAAACAGTTGAGTTTGACCAATTTTGAATCCATTCAGCCAATATCCGGGTTTGATGGGAGCACTTTTAGCTTAGCTTAGCATAAATCATTGAATCTGATTAGACCATTAGCATCCTGTGCAAAAAAATTGTGAAAAACATTTTCGATAACATCTTTTTTTTTTAAAGCTAGACCCTTTTGTAGTTGCAGACTGACAGAAAATGAGTATTTGCTATTTTTTATTGATCCAGCTGCAGCAATGGTACGGCAGCAAAGTTCCTTGATTATTAGGCCCAATGAGATAGAGCTTAGGTCGGGCCCAGAAAATTAAACCCGACCCTACCTGAGCCTGTGCACCATGTGTCTGAGCCCGACCCGGTCTGACACATTTACTGTAATTATAAGCCCGAGCTCGCTTTAAACCAGACTATTATTCTTAGGACGTGGGCCGTTATAACAGATGTTCTCAACTACAATTTTAAGTTGTTTGAACCACAGAAATTAGTTTCGATTTATCTTAATGAATACTGTAAAAAGGATGAAGCATGTAAACTGCACTGTTTGTTTATTCAGAATGGATCGTAACAAAAGAGGATATTAAAAGCTGACTATCATCCTTGCTGCCATGGCAAGCCTGCTTCTTGACATGTCTGTTCATTCTGGAAATCATTGTTTTTACTCCCCGTTTTCACATCGCACGTGCGAGTAGAGCGTGAGCAGCGCGTGTTTTTTTCAGCATCCATGTTAACAGATAAATATAGGTTGTTTTCACATGACGTCATTGATGAGTCTTTTATAGACTTCCAAAAGTTTTAGCTCATAAAGGGGAGAAAGTTCAAGAAACTGGCTGAAAAACGGAAAAAATGCACTTTTTCAATAAATCCATGTGTACAAACTTTTTTTGAATGCGAGAATTCGTTTGACAGCACCAATAAAGATTATATACAGGCCTAGCTATGTGTATTATAAACATGTACTGTATATATGTAGTATATGTATAAAAATCAGATACAAACACCAGCACACTTATACAAAATCCAGGATCATATACATGACGTACCCTGCCATGCAATCGCTGCAATGAAATCAATGAAAATGTCTTTACTGTTGTTTCAGCATAATAAAGAACCGTAACTAGAACATTGAGATGCGCAGCAGCGGTGAATGTTTGTTTATGTAAGTTCATCAACAGAACAAAAAAGAAATGCAACACTGCAAAACTATACAGATAATATTGTGGAGCACTTTTCACACCTTGCAAAAATAAATAAATAATAATGTAGACTATTGCGTTCACGCTTTTCTATGCTTTTATCTGTTATTTTGTGATGTCTGGAAGATATCGGCATTTGGGGAAAAACTTTAGTAATAACATGTTTTTGAACCACATGATAAAGTCAGTGTATAAAGTGTATACAACTCTTTGTTAATGAATGCTACAGAATACTGTAGCATAATAAACTGATAAACTGTAATAAATACTGTAACGTTAGTGTAAACTCTGCTGCATTGTGATGGTGTATAATTATAGAGTAGAAAACTGAAGCCTATTGAATAATTTGTTTATTACTAGTTTTGTCATACCACAGCAACAATATAATCATACGACAGTTTAATTCAAGTATTTATCTATAGTATTCTTCTAAACACTATAGTATAGTATTTTTTCATGTAACGTAATGGCTTATCCAGTATCTACCGCCTCGATGACAGGCAAATATATTTGAGTTCAGTAGAAAACTCGGCCCTATTCATGATATAAGGATCATGCCCAACATATGTGGTTTCACTTTCCTCTATGTCATTGTCTCCCATTCAGTTTTTACTTCCTGCCCTCCATCTGAATTTTGCACGTCACCAGAACTACGTGATTGAAAACAACCTATTAGAGCTTTCATACCGAACGCAGAAGCAGTGCGTCAGTGCATGAGCAGAGCTGAAGCATCTGCCATGATCATTTTGGCGCTGGGTCTATTTTTGTGCATTGATAATGACCAAAAACACATTGATTAACAGTAAAAATTAGCAATTTTACCCACTAAATGCATTGATAAGATCCACTGATTTTTATGCATTGTTTCTGCTCTACATACGTGCTACGCACACACACTGCTTCACCTCTGCTTGTGCGTGCAGTGTGAATGTATGCCAGTGGAGGAGACGCTGTTGCAGGAGCTAGAGCGTTGCTGCGCATAACACGCGCTGCGAATTGTGCTTTGTACACCCACACATGTGTTGCTTAGACTTTGCTAATATATTAGTATCATATTTCTAATTATGGCATAGCTTTCCACCCAATTAGGCGAATTAAGTAATGACTGAAAAACACAAATGCTTGATCACGGGCTGGCCTGAGGATAGTGGCAGGAAATATCAGCCCGACCCAGCTCGCGGGTCTGGGCTTGGGCAGGGAATCTAAACTCTAGAATGAAAGTATTATTCCTAGTCATATCAGCCTAGAAAATAGCAACTTTTCATTTTCTGTCTTATGATGTAACTACAGAAAAGTCTAGCTTTAAAACTCCTGAAACTCTTTTTTTTTTTTAATTTTAAGAGAGACGCTAATGGTCTAATACGATTCAATGATTTATGCTAAGCTAAGATAAAAGTGGTCCGGCCAGACCCAGAGATTGGCTGAATGGATTAAAATATGATAAATCTCTCGGGGACTCATGAAAAGTGGATTGTTTCTTTAATTATTATACATGATTATTTAAATTATATGCAAGTAAAAAGGACAAAAACCTGTACTCACTCGGGGCGGTTCGGGGCTGGCCAGAGCGGGACCTGGGGCTCACACTGGTGCACTGCTCTGATACTTTACCCTCATCTACATCCTGAGCCCTGCAAGAGCAGCAAAAGGAGACATTAATATCAGAGAAAATGCTTGTGCACACACAGTTACCCAATTTTAGTTGCACTGATTTCTTATGTAGCCTTAAGCATTTTAAACCAATTAGTATTTCTTATGTTTGAACACATTTTCCTGTGCTGTTACTCACAGCTGGTCCTGTGATGTGGTTATCTGTTTGCAAACCCTCTGTAAAGGGTCCCAGCCACAGAAAGGGTCTCTAGCCAGAACACATTCAGCACAGCTCTTGTAGTGAGAGCAGTTGGACACTGGCACTGACAGCAGCCCCTCTGAAGAGCCGATCAGCACTGCCCCCTGCAGGACACATACAGACAATCACGATCAATCCTGAACACTTTTTCTGGGCTGCTCTGGTCAGGAAGTGAACACAGAAAGTGTATTTTTCTTGGTGTATGAGTAGTAAATTAAATAACTATAAAACGGTCTCTCTTCCTGTTACCAAACATCCTGTTAAATTTTTGCATCTGATATAATACAGGGTGTCTGCAGGTTTCATCAAGTCAAATTTCAGACTTTTTAAGACCCTTTTAAGACCACTATGAATCACATATATACACATATATACATACATACACACACACATATATACACATACATACACACACATATATATATATATATATATATATATATATATATATATATATATATATATATATATATATATATATATATAAAGCTTTATTGATATAGATATCTGGCGACTGGATGGCTTTAAGACCTGTTTAAAATGATTTAAGACTTACAACACAATATTTGTGTGCATTTAAGACTTTAAGACCCCACGGAAACCCTGTAATACTTTTGATGTTTGCAAAAAATCAACTACTAAATAAAAAATACAATTTTATTATATTATAATAAGTATATTATGCCATGCAACACTACAAATTCCTTCAGAAATCCTTCTAATATGTTGATTTCCTTATGAACCATTAGCATAAACTGTATTTATCATCCAATTTGATCCATTTAATGCATCCTATCTCAATATAAGAAATATTTTTATTATTTATATTAGAAATCTTATTAGCTATACATTTATTATGATGCTTCAACAAAAATATTGAATAGTTCATGTATTTTCAATAATGATTAGAATAAATTATAATTAAAGTAAGTTTTGAAGGACCAAGTGAGACTGAAATATGTAGTAAATATGTAGTACCTAAGAAACGTGACTGCTGAGTTAAGTTAATCCAAGCTCACAGACTGCAGCTTGTGGGTCAGTGACATACATTTTTTTACTCACATTTCCATGTCTTTTACAAATAATTCACCAAGTAAATAGTAAATAAAGACATAGAAAATAAAGTCTCCATCTGCCATGAGCAGCTGAGCTCTGATTGGCTGAGCAGTGTGATGGGAGTGACTGGTTTTGAGTGTTAAATATTGCCATTAAAATGAGTAAAGCTAGAAATTGATTGCTGATGCATCGATACCTTAGAAACAGACAGAAGGAGGTTTTTGACCATCTGAGGTTGGCGAAACACTTGTATCTCCTCGATGATGTGAGCTCTGTTCTTCAAGAGCACAGTTTTGTGCAGGAAGCCCGACTCTGCAGGGAACAGATAAGATTTTAAAATGACTTGATGGAGAACACCTTCATGACAGGACTGCAAGAAATAATTATAGGTAGAACATGAGATGATCTAAAGGCTATTATGAATATCCAGCCAATGTATTGCATTTTAGAACAAAATGTTTTACTTTCATAAGAATTAATTAAATAATTATTTTGTTTGCTTTCATTAAAACTATTATTTTTAACATTGTACAGCCCACTGAAATACTCATCAGAAAAAAAAGCCTGGAGTGTTTTTGTGGGTTATTAAAAGACTATTATGAATTTTATATTTAAAAAAAATTATATTGAAATTAATGTAAATGAAGTTACCATATATGGTTCCTTGCCCAATAAACGGTTAAATGTTTCAATTTTAGTAGCTAATGTTTGAGCACTTAATTGTACATAATTTTGAATCATTTTAGTTGAATATGGCTTTTTTTAAATTGTACTTCTAGTAAGTTTAGTCCATCCATTCAATCAATATTCCCTTAGAAACTGGCTAAAACAAAACAAGTTTATATTTATATTTTATTTAATAAAATGTTTATTTGCTTTGAAGTAAAAGTTTTACAATTATAGTCAGCTTTAATTTCTCTTTGTCCTGTTGGAAATTCAAAGCACCATGATAAATCTATTGAAAATGTCAATAAACTATACATAAAAAGTAGTCTTCGTGTTATTTCTAATGCTAACTGATGCAATAACTTATACCTGTAAGCAGGTAAAGCACAGTGTAATATTTGCCGTGTCCTCCTTGTACTCTCTGAGCTGCGATGTTGCTGTAGCTCTTATCAGGTGACACCACTGTCAGGCCCTGATTGACTGGTAGAACACTTTTATCAGCCAGGAAATTGTCCTTAACAAAGCGCAGAGTGTTGTCTGAAGCATTGTGCAGTCCACACTGCAGAGATAAAGAGCAGACATTTGGATAGGCATAAGAAGAGTTAAGTAGATAACAGGTTAGGCAGTTATAAACATTTAAATAAAATAAAATAAAAAGTTTGGAATCTGGGATGTTTTGAGAGGTCTCTTATGTTCATATCTATTTTCAATTTGAATATATTTTATAATGTCAAAGCTGAATAGTCAACATCATTTCTTCAGTGTCACACGAGCCTTCAGAAATGATTCTAATATGACAATTTACTGGTCAAAAATATTACAGTTATCAATGTTGTAAAAAGTTTTAAAAAGTTTAAAAGTTGTATGAAAAAAATTGAATAAAATGTACATTTAAACAGTGTATCATAAAATGTTGCAATGGGTCACTCATCACACTCACCTCTCCAGGGTTTGCCATCTGCTCCTGCACCCTTGTGCTCCATTTCAAAGTGTCCCTATTCAGAACCTTATAACGTCCTGTAAACACCTTTTTAATGTCTTTGAGGCTGAAAGCACACACAGCTGAGCGACCCAAGTTTACTCGCCTAAAAAATAAATAAATAAATAAATAAATAAATAAGTTAATAAAAATTCTCACTTCCTTTTAACATGAAAAACCTGAAGCATGTTCCCTTACCACTGAGAAGTGAAAATCCCGTAGAAGAGTGTTTCGTCCTCAGATGCGCCCTCTGGTGGAGGAAGGCTGATAATGTCCTGCAGGACGTTGTATGGCAGCTCTTGGTCAGCTTGACACAGTAGCTGAGCCTTAGCGAAGGTGGTCCATCGTTTCTGTAGAGTTCTCTGCCCACCAACATCACTCTAAACATAGATTAACACATTTTAATAAAACATGTCAGATTAAAGGAATCTTTCACTTGAAACTGGGAAAATGCTGTTAAAGGGTTAGTTCACTTCCTCAAAAACGTGCTAATTATTTACTAAATCTCCACTTGTTCCAAACATGTTTGCGCTTCTTCTGTTGAAAACTGAAAGAAGATATTTTGAAGAATGTTTGTAATCAGTAGCCGCTGACTTCCATAATATATATTTTTGTACTGTGGATGGCTACGGTTTCCAACATTGTTCAAAATATCTTCTTTTGTGTTCAACAAATAAATTCATAAGCATTTCAAACTACTTGAGAGTGAGTAGACTTTAAATAGTTGAACTATGGATTGTTTAGTGCATCAAGCAACACTTACTGTGCAAACTTGGGCAACGCGAGACACCGTAAACTTGTCAATGAAGTCGTACTCTTTTCCAATCTCACTGAAGAAGAAATAAACCTTCTCCTCACTGTGAATATATGTGGAGCTGATAAAAGTAGGATCTGAAATGGCATAAGAAAGAAAATGTAGCAAATTATGAGTGGCCATTAAACAGTAAATCAGCATAAACCAGGGGTCTCAAACTCGTAGATAGTTTGTGGTCCCCGCCTTAATTTGAAAGTTTAATGTTAGTGTGGCCCGCAAGTTTGATATGGCACTTTACAGTTTTGTGTGTGGAGCTGAACGAACCCACCAATCACGGTAAGGTATATGGCTCTCGGGGGTGGGACATCGTCTGGTGCTTGACGCAGGCAGAGAAACATTTCCCAATGAAGAATAAACCGAATAGGCAATGAAATATGATCATTACATAATGATCACAGCTAAACAAGCTAGCACTCATTTAATATATAAACTATAAATAAAAAAAATGAAAGAAATTTTAAGTAATAGAACATTAGGTAAAAAAATCGAAAGACTACAGGCTAAATAAAAGCGCCTCGTCAGAGCTGAACATCACTGCGGTCACCGCGCGGGTGTCAGTTTACAGCTTCTGTAAAGATCAGACAGCCTATTGACCTTATTCTTCAATGCGGAAGTGCGCTCGTTTTTGCGATTGTTTTAGAACTTCCGATTCAGCTGCATATGGGAGAAATGACTAGGAATAATAAACGGCAGAAAACAGTCAAACTACTTGCTCTACAAACTAGTGTTTGCATGACTATACAGAGAATATAGAATAATATAATAAGAAAATATAAGTTTGCAACATCAAGCAGCAGAACGAGCTGTTTTTAACATATAAAAATGAATGGAAGTGAATGAGACCAGAAGTCTCGAGCCAAAATAATTCAAATGGCTGCTCATCCGCGAAGAATAAGGTGAATACATGACAGATCACACAGTCTCAATAAACACGATGTAAATGTATAAAAATTTTGATAAGTATCGTTAATGAAATATTTAGAAAGATATGGGCTGTGTCCGAAACCGCATACTTCCATACTATACAGTACGCTAAAATCAGTATTCGAGCCAAGAAGTATGTCCAAATTCATAGAATTCGAAAAATCAGTATGCGAGAAGTACCCGGATGACTTACTACTTCCGGCGAGATTCTGAAGTGCGCATCTCATGGACGCTTCGCTATCCCATGATGCTCCGCGAGAGAATTCATGAATGGGAGTGAATCGACGCAACTGACGCAGGTAGGTCACGTGACCATGACAAAATGGCGGATGTAGTATGTCTGAATTCCGTTCATACTTCTTACATTCATACTGTATAGAACGTACTTTTCTAACGGCCGAGAAGTACGTTTAAATTAAAATGCAGTACCTACCTACTGAGTAGTAGGCGGTTTCGGACACAGCCGCGATCTTGCTTTTGCTTATATCGATACCGGCTTTGAGCTCTCATGCTCGCTCGCTCGCTCACTCACTCACTCTCTCTCACTCACTCACTCACTCACTCACTCACTCACTCACTCACTCACTCACTCACTCACTCACTCACTCACTCACTCACTCACTCACTCACTCACTCACTCACTCACTCACTCTCTCACTCACTCACTCACTCACTCACTCTCTCACTCACTCTCTCACTCACTCACTCACTCACTCACTCTCTCCCTTACTCTCTCTCTCTCTCTCTCTCTAGCAGCAGCAGCAGCAGCAGTTGACACACGCTGCATGAAGGCACTACACACACTACACAGCCTTGGTATCCAATGGCAAGATGACAAATGCTGAACTCCACGGGACCAGTTCTATTTGTTGCCGATTTGTGTGTTGTTCATTCCTTTTTTTTAAAATGTCTTTTATTTTTAAGATCTCTATAGGCAATTGGGTAACATAATCTCCCTCAGAGATATTGGAGTTCAGTAACGTGGTGCTATTGACCAACACCCTGTAAAGTTTACACGCTGCATAGACTATAGGCCTACAGCTCTGGTGTGTTAGAGTTGCATGTTTTAAATGACAGCGAGACATGCTACATTTAGTTTTCATTGTAAAATGTACATAATAACCCAGTACACAGAAAATAATATTTAATAAATGGCTAGCCTATTGGCAGCATCTATAGCCGTTAAACTTAAATAGCCTAAGCATATATTTACTAATATTAAAACACATTAACACAAACTACCCACCCTTTGTTTCTGTATATTTTTTATCAAACGAAAAATGCAATTAATTGTATTTTGGTTTTAACATTATTGGAATTAATATAATTATTAGGCTACACGACTTCTACATATTGACTCTGATTGCGTTTTTACAGATATCCTACCGATAGACTTTTTGGCTCAAAGACATTTATGCCTGTTAATTTCAGTGCTATTTTGACAGATTTCACAAAGGCTTCAGCTATTCTGTCAGCTGGTACCAGCCTCAGTTTTGTGACTTGATGCTTGTGTGGCGTCTACGTATCATTGTCTGGATGACAGCGAGAGGGAGATGAGATCAGACCTCAGATTCGATGTGTGGCCGCACATCACTGTCACTTTACTGCAATTTTTGAATATTGGCTCATCTAAATGAACTTTTCATTTGATTTAAAGCAGAAATATTGCCAGACAGACGAAGCAACTTACAGTTTTGGAAAAACAGCGGCTTCAGTAATAAAAGATGCGCGCACACACACACACACACACACACACACACACACACACACACACACACACACGGATTACACTCTTGTAGGCCTATTCAATATTGATTTTTTTAACATTAAATGCATAATAATTAAGTGCAAAACAGAACAGCTGAACTTCGGAAAAAGTGATCACTGCGGTTGCCGAGATGGTTGCTTTGTTTCTCTGCAGTTGGCTTGTCAGTGGCCACTTTTGTTTTAATAAAAAAAATAAGATTATATAGCCTAATTTATTTATTTATTGTAATACATAGTTATTTAGTTTAATCAGTGTAATTTATAAATATATAAATTATTTAGTGCTTTTTCGATTTAGGCATAGGTCGAGTCTAATATTTAGTTTTACTTGTAAATACAAAAGATTGCGCACTTTAGATTTTTATGGCACTTTATTGCATGTTGAATGTTACAATCCAATATTTTTATTAAACAAGTGGACTACCACAAGATGTTTTTGTTGATGTCAATGTGTACATGTATATGTGTATGTCAAATATATTTAATTAATATAGTTTATATAATTGTATACAAGTAAAAAGGCGCACCAGTGCAACCAGTGCAAAAAGTTAGTCTAGAGCCCTAAAAATTTTGCCTTTGTGCCTGTCAGTTTCAGTTTCAATTCCCTATTCACAGCACTGAAAGTATTCCAGATTACCTTGGAAGAATGAACTCGATCGGAAAAGAAACTCAGAAACATTGTGAGATGATGGTCGTGCGATTTTTAAAATGAGAGTATGCGTATTTATGGCTATTGATCATATCTACTCGCGACCCCCCCAGGACTCGTGAATATGAAAGAAACGTGCATAACAGAGTTTTATGCGTCCCCAATATGCAATGTCAAGAGAGTGACATACTTTGTGTAATGTGTGAAGTCATGGATGCAGCGCAAGGATAACTCATCCTTTAAATGTCCATGCTTAATCGTTAATAGATAAGGTCTATGGATTTGCAGGGTTAGCAACAATGTGTGTATATTTCTGGCTTGGAACAGCGTTCTGTTAAAGATTTTTGTGTTCATCCTTGCAACAGGCGAAAAAAACTCCTTTAGAATGAATTGCACTTTAATTGAAACCAAATCTATGAAGTATCGGTACTCGATAATGGCGAGTACACAAATTAAAGTACTCGTACTTGTATCGATTTGTAAAAAAGTGGTAATGGTTCATCCCTAGTTTAGCTTTTCTGGCAGCAGTTTTTCCTTACCTTCTAGCCATCCAAGTGTATCATCCAGTTTCAGATCAACATGGCTGCCCTCACTCAAGTGCCGTGAAATGACAGGTCGAGTTCCTCTGAAGTCTGACACTGTTCCTGTATACAGTTCCCCATCTGAAACAAACAGTAATACAAATACTGAAACAAACAATCATAAGTCTTATGTAAGAATTTATAATCTCTGTCTTAATATTAACAGGGCTCCAGACTAAGACTTTGAAAACATTGGATTCAATGCCACCATGTTTAACCGATGCATTTCATTTTTTAAACAATTGGATTGGATTTTTGGTTGATCTGAGAGTGTCAAAGTGCCACAGGAAAATTCTGTCATCATTTACTCATCCTCTTCCTTCTGTTGCACACAATGGTATATACACTGAATGTTAGAATAAAACAACAGCTATTGACTTCCATAGTATTTTATTTACTCATATTAAGGATGTCAATGGCTACTAACCAACATTCTTCAGAATATTTTGTTTTGTGAGACAGAAATTCATTAAAGTTTAAAACGTGTGCGTAAATGCTGAAGATTTTTTAATTTGGGTGAACTATCCCTTTAAGGGTTCTTCATGGAACCACTGATGTCAATAAACAACCTTTATGTTTAAACGCAACAAAGAATGCAGTGTGTGGTCAACTGGGCTTCGTGCAAGGCCCTTAACAGTGGGCCTGTCTGATTGATGATGAGGTAAATGTGAAGTGAACATTCTCAGGCCTCATGTCTGAAGTCACATGTCGGCCACCCAAAGATAAGTAGATCAGGACCTGGATTTTAGAGCAAGAGGATTAACAGTGTCTGTTCACTGAGAGAAACCTGCCTGTCTCTTTTTCTAGTTCCCTTTAGTCTTCTACCTTAAGACCTAATTCACACCACACTTGCAAGCAGTGTGAAAAGAATGACCTCGGCTTCACTGACATTGTTGTTTCCATTGAAAGTGTTTTTGGCAACATACCAGAAATTTGCCTTTCGAGGGGAAATTGGGACTTTGTGATTAATACATATGTTAAAAACTTGATCATCAAGTAATGATGACAGAGTGTCAAAGTGCCTTACTTGCATACTTGGTAATTTGACTAATAATAACGAGTAATTTTCCTATTTTCCAAGAAAACAGAGGTAATATTATTATCATGTGTTATGAATGCACGAAAAACATATTAAAGATCCCCTATTATGGGTTTTTGAGGTTTAAATCTGAAAATGCACGGGGATTAAAACTTATTGATACTTTAACAAAATCAGAGTTGACTAAATGAATCATGTTGGGTTCGGATCTTTTGCTTGAACACGTTAATGTTGATATGGTACATCACCAAATATGAAGTGCCAGATCCGTTAAAACGTGAATGCGCCTTTCAGACACTAGAGGAGCGCGAGGGATCATGGGACTGATCATGACACGAAGATGACGATCACTGACAGATGGAGATTCGGCTGCGGGGAATAAAGGGTTAAAGTTCATTTACACAACAATACTACAGCATAGCCAAGCGTGTGCTGTGTTTGTTCCTGTAATTTTTCAGATTTTTGATATAATAACCTATGCTGCAACGCGGGATTCGCCGACAGTTTGCTTTTACAGGAAGGAGCAGCAGAGACTATTATGTATGGAACAGTAACTGTTACAGTTCATATGGACCAGTTTCTTCCTCCTTCGGATCATAACATGCAAGTGTAATTAAAATGATTGCCTATTTTTCAGTAGTTTGCAAAATATGTGTTTAATTGTATGTAGTAACTTGTAATCAGTCCGCGTGGCTTGTAATCACTTATCTTTTATAGATCAGTGCTTGTAATGTATCTCTCAGGTTAAATTCGTATGGGGCTATTCACATATTGTGTCCAAAACCACATTGAAAACGTGATGAGTGCTTCTTCCTTTACCGATTTAAATGTGTTTCTCAATTTTCAAAATAGTTTTGCCACTGTGTGGATTAATACTGAATGTGTGTCATTGTTATTACTTGGGCTTAGGGTTAAGAGTAGAGTAATATGCGGGTGTTTAACTGCATTGCTTTATTGCTCTCCTGCATTGGGCTCACACATATACTATGTGCTAGTTCATAGCCATGGTGGGCGTTTCTCTCTGTCTTGTGCTAAATTCAGTCGACCAATTACAACAGACTGGGTCACCGCAGATTAGCCTCACGCAAAGGAGGGGTTTTGGGACAAAAGAATCGCTGAACAAATCATATTGGAGTCGTTGGATAAATTAGGTAAAATTAAATGCATATTATAAGACAATGAAAGGGTTTCTTGACCTTGCATGCATATTAGTGTAAACGGGGCCTAAATGTGTATTTTTCGTGAGCAGATTTGCGATGGGGGCGGGGCAGAAGATCGGTGATGCCAGCTCAGCATCATGATGTCTATCAGCCATCGGTGATGGATGATGGCATCGTCTATCGACCCAACCCTAGTTCATATCAGACTGTTGTTGGAGACCCAAATGCAAAATAAAGATAAATCATGGATATGGACAACAGAAACTTAAATTTTACCTTTGAATTTCCCTTTCTGATCTTTTGTGCTAACAGTTTGCTTTTTGATCCAACAAAAAGCATCAAAGTCACATCAAACAAGTCAAGAATCAAGCAGCACATGGCTCTGTACTGTATTAAGCCCTTTTACTTTTCTTTGATTATATTTTAGCAATAGCATAAACATAACTTAAACCATTATGAAATGACACTTTATATTTTCTTCCAAATCTGCGCCAAGTTAGCAGGTTTATTTGTGTTTTCAAAGGTTGAATGTTTAAAGCAATTCTGAGGCCACCAGGACTAAATATTAACTAAACGCTGTCAAATCCAGTAATTTGAAAACAATGATATATTGTTTAAACAGAACTGCAATGAGTTCTTGAACAATTAGCAGTAAAACACTGAGCTACAGCTACATTCATAACTACTGCTAGCATTCATCAAAGGTTTACTGCATGTGAGAGACATGCAGTAAACCTCTTATTAACTCTGTAATGTCTTACAGATGCAGAATTATTAAACACATTAAGTATTTAGGCATTATGTGTGAAACATGCCAAATAACTAATGCCAGATCATCATGCTCATGCCAGTGGAGGTATACTTACCCACAGTTATGGCTGAATTCTTCTGGTATGGGTCATAAGGACAGCGGCCTCTGCCTTCTTCAGGTTTACCGCTGGGTCCTGTAACCATGGTGAATGTCTGTGAATGCTGTGGAGATGAGCACATATCATTAACACATTGATATTAGATTAGCGTAAACATGTACACCACAACCTTGCCATGCTAATTTTGTTCAAATTTGATCTGCAAGGAGAATTTAACAACTTCCTCACACTGTTGTGGTTTTAGTCAAGGCATGCACAGTTCTGCTGAGATCTGCACACACACTGATCTTCTTCCTTTCACACTCATGAAAGCACAGAGTGAGAAAGCAGCACAGAGACTGCTGCGTTCGCATGACAGGATCCCACAATGCTCAATAATGCGTGAAAAACAGTCACGCAAGTTTCCGTCTTAAAGGTGCATGATATTGGAAACGTATACAGTCCAAGTAGCTGAAAATCAGGAAGTTGGTCGATTTTACATGCCCAGCAGGGTTATGCAATATCCTAACATGTCACATGATTTAGCCTGAGGTTAAGACTGCAGACTGAAGAATACTGTAGAGTTCAGGGCACTGAGATTGATGTTATTTATTTGAAAGGATATCAAATAAATAAAAACCAACCACAGTAAAACTACCTTTCCACCACATTTAACATGTCATATAGTAACTTTTTGTTTTGCCTTATTTCTAGCCTAAATATCCAAAAATCCTTAAAACAAGACGCATTTTGTAGACGTGCAGAAAAAATTGTCTTGTTTTCTGAAATAATATGTCAAAATTAGGCAAGTTTTTCTTTTAAACAAACACAATAACCTGCCAATGGCGTAAGCAAAATAATTTTTTTTTTACTTTAAAATAAAAATATTTTACTTACCCCATTGGTAGATTAATATTTTTTTTCAGTGTGAATTTTCTAAAGTCAGTGACAGAACATTCGACTTGATTGATGAATTGATCGTTATTAGGCATATGTATTAAATGTTATGTCAAATGACTGCACTTTATCAATCTTAATTCAAATATCAGATTCTGTCTGTTACAAATCAACCTGGAGTACAAGTTCACACTTGATCTGAAAATTCAACATATGGTCAAAGCTGCATGTAGTGCCAATACTGTTCTGCAATAGAAATGAATGACTTCTGTCTAATGTCAAAAGTTACTCATGAAAACTGCAAAAGACAGTAAAAACGAAAATGCTGTCTTACAATGTAGATGCAACGGGGGCTGAAGGCAAACGTTCCACAGGCGTACATATGTGTAGAGTTCAGCACTTGCAAAACTCTCACAAAGTTATGACAATCCATCTGAAGGTGGAAAAGGAGAATTTGTTTTAGGTTAAAGATCAGATTATAACATCAACATTTACTTAGGTTACCATTTAACACAGAGTTTACCATTTTAACATAAAAAGTGTTTGGTGCCACTAACCTCCATTTTGCCTTTCATGGAACAATCATTAAGGTCTTTGTCTGAGGGAGACCAGTCCAGCTGAAATATATCATAGTTAAATCACAATATTTATGAATATAATAACATAGTCCCAGCTAAAACACCTTATTGTGTTTATAAAACACTGCATAAAATGACATAACAGAAGGCTGCAGTTCAAAAAAAATAATGAGATACTCATTATAATAATGAAACACTCATTACTGCAATCATAGTTATGAAATATAAGTCTGTTTCAATGCTATAATAACATTGTTATGCGATATCCATTCGTTTTTACTTTTTGGACAGTGAATTTCAGGGTGATATCCTTTAATCAGTCACATATACTTAAAAAGCTCACTGACCTTCTCCTTCAATGTCATATCAGTCTGACTGATGTTGATTGACAGAATGGCATCACGTGCACCAACAAATAAGGTGCCCTCATCGTCGCTAAGCAACAGTGTGGTGGCGTTGTAACTATCATCATTTGTGAAGACTGTGAGAGAGCGACCTGGGCTACCTGTGACGCAGCAGAAAATACAAATATTCATGAAAAAGCAGAATTAGTCAATAATTAATACAATAATCACAAAGTACTTGCTTATGAGTTCCCTAGAATTACCACTATTTATAAGGGTACAGTATTTCTTAGAATGACAATCATGTGGCATAAAGAATGACTAAAAACAAAGGCTGTGACATTTTCATAAAGCATTAACAACAGATTGCGTGGGGTGTGCATATGATGAAAACAATGTGACAATGCAGAATAATGTATGATTTCTTGTAATATACTGCTTTCCAAAAGGCTTGATTGTACATCATTCTAATGTTGCAAAAGTACAAGGAGATGATTAATCACATCTAATTATTCTAAATGACTATAAACGTACTGTAGATGTGAGTATTCTATAAAAACAGGTCAGTGTAAGATACAGAGAGCCTTTAGGCTACAGTAACCAAGACCTACGATATATACATACACAAGCTATATGACATTCCTTCAAGCATATTAATGTGCCACTGACACATCATCTGATGTAAAATATTATGACAGGTGTCACATTAGATTTGTGTGAAAAGTCCCGGTTTCTTAAGAAGCATACTATCAAAAATATATCATTTAAATACACATTGCATATAATATAATAATTATATATTGTATTAATGCATATTAATAAATATTACATAATTGTATCAAGGAAACACATAATGAAAAATGCTGAAAAACTAAATTTAAAGATAAATTCACAGACACCAGGGGGCAGACAAACACCCACAGTAATATTAATGGCACCAAATAGCACTTATTAATTATGGCAGAAGGCAAAAAACTGTTTTCATGACAATGACGCAGAAATGACGCAGTGTTCTGACCAGCATTACAGTTTTTTTGATGAAAAGATTATGATAAAACATTAATTATCAAGTGGAAGTTTTCAGATTTTAGGGTTTTTTTTCTTTTCTTTTTTCAAGTTAATTACTGTCTACATTTGATACAATCAATGATTTTGTTTTAGCACAAAACATTGGAACACACACACCATTTTAATTCTTTTAAAATTTCCCTATTACTTGAAGAACACCAATCCTCTGTTTATAAAAATTAGCAATATAAGTGCACTAATTCATAAAATAATTGTTATATTTTCACTAATAAAGATAATACTTTCAGAACGGTCTGTGTCAACAAAATTAGTCCAATTAATGCACTCTTCTAAAAAAAAAAAATCTACATCAAAGTAATCAGTTTAATGCTTTTGTGTCTAATAACATCACTTGAATACATAAACACAAACACACACGCACACTGTGCACCGATTAAAGATTTTGGTTGTATGATTATAGTCTTGGGAATAATCACGGTTATCACGATTATTATGCATTCATTAATTTCAAAACACTACTAGTTAATAAATCATATGAAAACTCTTATAAAACAAACATTAGTCCATTTCTAAGGCACTCGAAAAACGTGGAAAAAATATTAAAAAGCCTTTTTTTGAGTGCCTTGGACTGATTGTTGCTGTTTGCTCTGATGAATATCTTACCCAAAGAGCACCAAAACACAATTTAAGCTACCTCTGAGCACTTTTTTTGTTTGATTTTGAATGGTCCATTTCTCTTTGGAAAAAAGTGAAAAAAAAAAGTGAAAAAAGTTTTTGGCATTTAAACATAAGTAATAGTTTTACACTGAAAATAAATGACAGAACAATAAATGAACAAATACAAATAAGAATAAAAAATATATATGTATTTGTTTAATGTAAATCTAAGCAACATATTAGCTAAATATTTCTCTTTTAAAGAGAACAAATGTAGTGAAAGACTGCTGTACCTCTGTCTGAAAGGCAACTATATCATGATCAACTATATTATGAACTTGTTTGGTATTTTCCTTTTACATTTTTTTCCCTTTGGAGTATAAATGTGTCTATTCCATACAAAGTATGAAGCTGACAGGTCAGTTCTTGGCACGAGACTCACAGTATTCTTTCAACTTCTTTGTCAAGCCGCTCGCGCATCGCTGCCAATATGTGCACACAAGTCGCATACCTCTATTGGAAATAACAAACTTGCATGTGCAAAAGACAGATATGTGAACGGCCCCTAAATAATAGCCTCAGCCATAGTTAAAATCAGCCTTTAATTCAGTGTGCATGCATATTGTGTACAAGCTCTGAACTTTAAACTAGCACACAGTTGGCATAACTTTTAGTTGCAGCAGTTTTTCCGTGCAGAAACACGGTGTTGAGAGGCTTTTACAATTAATTAACCGTGACAAAGCACGGTTAATGGTGAACATGGTTAATCATTGCATCCCTAACGCACACATCCATCTAAAAGCTATATATATACTGCACGAGAAGCAGTGCAATATGGCTGTATATCGGCACTGGTGGCAGGCATGCATTGCCACAAAGTGACAATATACAGCCATATTACACTGCTACGAGTGACAGCATAATCGTGTATATAAAAAAAGTAAATCAAACAAAAGTTTCTAAATGCCCTTTTGCATGAGGAACTACTTTCTTCCACCATTCCTTCACATCTGAAGCTGACCGTCAAAACAGCAGAAACCGCTGCTACTTCAAAAATGTCACTTTAGAGCTAGTATTTGAATTATTCACAAATGTAATACCTAAAGTGATAACAAAACAGGTGATTTTGCTCACATTTTAGGATTATAAGGCTGAACGGCAAGAAGATTTACAAAGATTTTCCAGTATTGCTCTGTTGCAATCGGAATATACCAATAACTAACCTCAAAAAAGCCAAAGCAGCTAGTTCAGTAAAAATAAGGAAGAAAAGCGTTTTTACTTCTTGCAAACACAACAGTAATCTGGTGTAATCAGTAATTTGATCAGTTGTAGTTAGAAATTACGAGTTTTTCTCCTCTAATGGCTTATTATGCGGTCTCTGTCGCCATCTTGTGGATGAACAACATCAACAGTCTTTTCTCTTTTCAATGACAGGTTAATGGCCGCTGACGCGCTGTCTCTCTAAAATTATAAATATTTAAAACAGGCACTATCCTTATAAATAAACTGCATAGTTGCAATCTAAACAACTACATTCTTGCCTAAAAAACCCTTACTCAATTTATCAATCCGATGTGGAATAAAAGCTTACAATTTTCTTGTTCTATGCACTTAAGTTATACGAGACACTAAAAGAGTTTCTTGCTTTAAATTCCCACTTTGATCAAGCACAGAGGTGTGAAACATGAATGCCCGGAAGAAAAACAAAGCCATTTTCAAGAAGTCTATTCTTAAAGCATGCAAAGACAACTTCCTTTCATACAGCCAATATAGAATAAACTCTGTCCTAAATGTTTTTAAACTGCTTTTGCTTGACTTTTATTGGTCTTATACAGTTACAGTGGTTTCTTCACTAGGCAAATGGTTCACCTCAAGTTTGACATTTGTGAGAATTTGTGAGTAAATTTGAATGTGGTTGACGCCGTTTTCTCAGAGCAAAAACCTGCTGTATAGCAGCCAATAACTGGTTTCTGTAAAGCCATATTCCCTCAGAAACCACACGAGACATATCTTAACACAATCAGGTTCAGTCTAGAGTCGAGACAAGGTGGGATTAACGTGTCTGATAAACGTCCAAGCAATATGCAGCTTCTGTAACTGTAAGCACTGATTGTTGCATGTGAACTCTAAAATGCATGCATGCAAACACTGCATAATAAAGATGATTGATGAACCACAATATGCACGCCTTAGAAAGCATGACAAAGAGAATTTGATTGTATTTTAGTTAGTTTGCCAGAACAAACATGCATCGTGAATGCAAGCATGAATGCAAGCAATGTTGCTTTGAGTGACATAAGCATGTTAACTGATGTGAGCGATTTAACTTTGTTTGTGAGAGTATGACTGTTACTTTTAAAATGTTTAACATTTGTAAATTGTTTTCAAAAAGTCTCTTAACGGGTTTTATATCAAAGATCAAGACCAATTCTTTGTTAATGTTTGTGCAATACACGCTTCAGTCATTTATGTATTCATTTAAATTACATCTAATTCATTATAAGAAGTAAAACATACTTAAGTTTTCAACAATTTGAGGGATATTTAGTGTATTCAGACCACCATTATCCTCTGATTAACTATTTCAAACATTAAAAGGCACCTAAGTTACCACTTTTTCCAGATTTAACGTTTGTGAGAAATACTACAGTAAGAACTTTATCAATGAGTATTTGATGCATTTGTTGTGGAGTTGCAACGATAAGTCACACACAATGTCGTAACAAAGTTCACGCACACACGCACACTGCTGTATGGACATCTGTTATGTTAATGTACAAAATAAACCTGATTTAATGTCCACAAACCAAGATTGAACCATCTTCTTCTATAATTGTTCTGACACACGGCTGTGTTGATGAAGTAAAGCTCAAGTTAATCACTGTAATTCATTAACATGCACTTAAAACTGTTTTGTTAACCTTGTAAAACTCACTTTTGATCACATGTGATGATGATTGATGATTCTAGTGAACTGAACAGACATTTTATTACCGGTTGCTTTGCGCACGTCCTGTCTTGTTGATATGACAATACACGTTACTATGGAGACATGTTAATACGTAGCTGTCAGTCAATTCGGTGGGCGGGGGGACCGCACTCCTATGTCAAGTTGCGGTGGGTCTCAAAACCGCTCCAATTGGTCCACCGTTTTATGTTGTTAAATTGAAAAAAAAAAAAAAAGACTGGGTGTGTTTATATGACCCCAATATGAAGTTCTATACACTGTACCTACACATATGTCTGTCCAAACAGCTTGCAAAGTAGATTTTTTACCACAGGTGCCCTTTAATGTAGGTCAAACTATACAAACTATGTATCTAGTTTGATATTACTTTTAACCTATATGTGAAGATACAAACACCTATTTTACGAGAAAATCTGTGAACACTTACAATGTCTATCGGTGCTCTAGATCTGTTGGTTTCAGACTGTTGAATGTATTTGTATTCTCACATATAGACTGATTGGCGCAAATATGCATTTACAATGATATGTACGAACCATTATAGGTGTGGTCAAACGTGTATACAGTATATATATATATATATATATATACCCCGAACCCCCCCCGTAATTTGCACCCTGGTTGTCATAATACCAAGTACACATCTTATAAGATTGAATCATTCACTGATTCATTCAAGTCAGCTGATACATTCAGGTACTTAGTCACTTTTTTAAATTACTCAAATCATGAATCACTGACGGATTCCTTTAGCTTGGAGAATAGCAATAGTTATCCTGTGTTTGGAACTATTTTTAAAACAGCAGTAAAACAGCTCTAAAACATCAACACTGCCAAATTTTGGTCTAAATGCTTTCCTTTTTTTGTAATTTTACTTTAAATGCAATGACATTAACCTATTCATTGCCATAAAAGTGACATTTTTGAACCTAAACAGAAGAGCCTGAGAAAATGCAATTTTTAATGTTTTTTTTCCTATTTTAGTATGCCAACTGTTGGGTTTGTCCATATTTGACCCCAATTTTGTATTTTATATATTTTTATAGTGTAATGATTTTATAGACATGAGGGTTAAAATGAACAAAATATTGTCAAGTAATAATAATAATTATAACAACAACAACAACAACAACAACAACAATAGCACCATAATAAAAACAACAGCCCCATCATTATTTTGATGCTTCATAACTGCAGTTTTACTGTAGTGATGGTTAATCATGAAACCTAGTCTCTTATGCTCAATAAAACTGCATTTGAGGAATTCCATGCAAACGTCAACCTTGCCATGAAAAAAAATTACATTCAGCAAAATCCGGAAAGCGTTTCTAAGTGTTTTGTGTAAGCAAGTATTTTACAGTACTTTAGAAATACTCAGAAATGTTTTCAAACTATTATATTTCAATTACCAAAGTCACACAAGTAGGAATTTCACATCTGTCACATCCATAGCAGAGAGATGTCACATCCATAACAACACTTCTTCCGCATAAATGCAAAAAATATAAAATCAATCATTTTTGTTTAATAGAGAGCCAACTCCTATCATTTTGATTAGCTTTATTTCTTTTGGTTGTGCAGTTTAATTCACAGAATTTCAACAAAGTATGTTGTTTACTGCAAACTCTGTTACTTTTTTGTCACATCCATAACGCATGTTTATTTCCCTCATTTAAAGTACAAAACTTGTTTACAGATTAATATTTTTCTGATCCCTTAACTCTGTGGTTAGTTGTTCTGGAAAATATAAACAGATGTTTAAATATAATTTTAACGTAGACTTTCTCTTTGAATTCATGTTTTGAGGTTTTACTGCAAATGTCACTTCCATAACACTGGAATTGCTCATTTATTTTATCTGATTATACAGTCAAACAGCCCATTTGTGAAATACTACCAGTTTTATAATTTAATATATGTGACACTTATATTTAGCCATTACAACAGCCTTCAGTGTGTCATGATTCTTTCAAAATAATTTCAATGTAAAAACTGGTTCAAAGAAAAATGTATTTAAACAATGCTGAAAACAGTAGTTCATTTAATATTTCTGTGAAAACTGCTGTCTGATTTGATCATTTTAATTCATGGTGGCTTATAAAATTAAAAAGTATTTTAAAAAATGGTACAGTAGCAGTAGTGTAACAGCATATAGATCCATATAATACAGTTTAATGCAATCAGACACAGCTTATTTATTAAAATATTTGTAACTAGGTTTTATGCAAAACTTTACAGCTTACTGTCAATTAAGTTGTATTTTAACTGATCACACGAACCTTGGTTAATATTTAAGTCAAGAAATGGTTATACAAACGAACAGTGGTTTGTGAAGAGGCCTCAGTATAGCAGCTTATAAACTGTAAAGTCATTCTCATAAAACGAAACAGTAAGTGGTTTAGATCACAATGACAACATGAACATTAAAGCTAAAAATAAGGTCTCAAAAGCCCCTGAAAGGAAATGTGTGGGTCCATTCTTGTCTACAGACCACCTACAAAAAGATGAGCATGAGATGTCAGAGGTTGTTTCTTTGTTGAGTTTGGCACCTTATCAGACGGAAGAGGAAACTTTCTGAGGTCAGTTTTGAACATGACAATGCGGAGGAACAAAAAGCAGCAGCTGAAAGAAAAATCAGTTTTAGAAAAATCTACTTTCAAATCTAATAAAAACTAAATAATATATGGTAAATACAGTTCTTTCACATTTTACTCATTTTAATAACTAAATTATTATAACTAATTTCTTTTGTCTTTGCCATGATGACAGTGCATAATATTTTACTAGTTATTTTGCAAGGTAGTAGCATTCAGCTTTAACTCAGTATAATTTAAAGGATTAAAAGATTGCGAGTTTATTTAGGCAAGTCATTGGACAACAGTGGTTTGTTTTGTAGCCAATCTAAACATTATTTCTTAAGGGGGATAATAATAGTAACTATTTATTTATATATTTATATTTAATATATATTAAAATGTATTTTTAAAAATTCTAAACTGCTTTTATTCAAGGCCAATTAAAAAAAATAAGATGTTCTAAAGAAGAAAAAAATACTGTGAAAATTTCCTGTAAAACTGTAAAACATATCTTGGCAAATATTTGAAACAGAATTTTAAAAAAGTTCACAGGAAGCTAATAATTTTTCTTTGCAATGCACTTCAAGTCAAATTTAAGACTTTTCATTATAAAGAATTTTTCAAGAATTTTGCATTATGAAACTTCGGATTTGCACAAGGCTAAATGTTAAGAAATGTTTCCAATGGCCCAGTTAAAACATCAAGGCCCAATCCCAATTCTACACTGTAAAAAAAGCAGGGTTCCACATAATTTATTCATGTTGACCCAACACAAATCGATTAAGTTAACTTAACACTTTTAACAAATTTATGTGGATTGAACATAAAAAAACTAAGTTGTCCCAATGAAATCTCAAGAATTGTGTTGTTTCAGCTCATTTTAAGTAAGTAGTTTGAACAAGCAAAAAATAATAATTTTTTTTTGAGTGTACCCCATAGCCCTTCCCTTTACCCCTACCCCTCGTTTTGCCAATCACATTAAGGGGTAAGGGTGTACCAATTCTCTTTAGCTTGAAGGCAAAGGACTAAGGGAAAGGGCTAGGTAGCCCTTGAAACTGAGATTTTTCAGGACCACACTCAAAACCAAGGGGTAAGAAAATTTCCCAGAATACACCATCTACAGCGGCAGCATAGCTGCACACCGAAGTAAGGAGAGCCACAAATTAGGATTTTTTGTCATCATTACGAATTTTTACAACAAACAAGCATATGTTGTAACACATTCATAACACCGTTTGTGTTTTACCGTCATGCTTTCAAAAAAACAACAACAAAAAAAAAAAAAACGCTAAAATAAAAATCGCTAAATTTCGCTATCTATAATCAATAGTAATAATTCCTATATAGCAGTCCCACAACATTCTGTCACTCGATGACACTCCAACACCCTGTCAGAAAAGTCTAGTGGCTGGGAACTGGCTTTTTACAGTGTCTGCTATGATGTTAATGTTGTTTTTGTGAGTTTACATAGATGAATATGGCCACGGTGTAAATACACAGTACAGTTACGATCATATTGTCACATTATATCATTTTGATAACATGATACATGCCTTTAGTGATTTCCAGAAGATAAATACAAAAAAATAAAGCAACTGGAATAACTACAGCAGTCGCGATGTCATATGAAGCAAGAGATCATGATGACATATGATGACGTGTGCAAGTGCTGTAGTAGTGTCCCATTTCTTAGGGGTTAATTTGGAAGCCCTTCCCCTTCACACTCTGTTTAAAGGGCCAAGGGAAAGGGGAAGGGGTAGGGGTACGAAAACAGAATTGGGATTGGGCCTAAAAAAAATATTAAAATGAAATGTTATTGTAAGGAAGATAATTTAACCATATTGGTAAATAGAGTTAATACATAATCTTTTGTTAAAACTTTTATTAATATGTTACTGTTAGTGATGGATGGGTGTTGGCCCAGTTGGGTAGCTTTACATGGACATAAGAAAATCAAGACCTGTTAAAATGATTTAAGACCTACAACACAATATTTCAGTGAATTTAGGACTTTTTAAGGCCTAAAACATTGTTATTGAAAATTAAGACATTTTAAGACTTTTTAAGACCCCACTGATACCCTGAATAAATAACATAACCAAAATATTTTAGTTTTTATTAAATATCTAAAGAATGTTCAAAAATGAATGTGAATAATCATAAAACAATAGCCTAATCTTTAATTATTTCCACAGTACTTTTTAAATATTATGTAACACCTTAAAAACACTTAATTCTTAATTGTCAAAAGGTCTACACTCTTCAAACGCAAAACGAACTGACGAAGATCAGACGTCAGAACTCAGAATTCACCCACATTCTTCCATACAGCAAGCAGAACAGAGGGGTGAGGTGATGTTACGCAACTACTTCACATCAGAAAAACTCTTTCCAATGCTTGCAGAAACAAACCGCTATCTGAATGTTTGGAAAAGCAGCGACAGCAAGGATAGTGAGGTCATAAAGGAAGCTCTAAGATAAAGTAAGCTTATTAACTTCTGAGTCACATCAAAATCTACACATTTTTACTCCAGCCGCAGTTCTTATTCTGCCTTGGAACGTGTGAACGGGTTCTCTGTTAGCTGTCATGACCCTGGGATGAAAACATTGGGCTCCGCAGGGAGGCTAATCCTAAAGCTGAGCCGCAGCATACCAGCTGTCTTCTTCCAGCAGACATCTGAGCCAGAAGAACGTCAGCACTGCTTCTCCTCCACCCATGTTAGCTATACATCATTCACATGACAACTTCTGCGTAATTGCTGCCTTTCACAGGAATAAACAGCCACATATGCCAGAAAACTTATATCACAGAAAACTTGCAAGTGTTTATCTGCTAACACATAAACTTTAACACTCCTAACTGTTTTTGTAACACGTTTAAATCCACTCTACAGATTTCCACGAAAAGCAGTGAAGAAAATGCAGAAAATATCTGCATGTGTGTTTGGGTGGCAATAAGTAATCTGCTTAAAAACAAGGAATGGTTAAGCCGATAATTAAACAGGGCCATAAAACCATTAAACAGATGTATACTGTCTTTTAAAAATGTTATTATTGCTAAAAGCAGGGAGGAGGTGGTATTTCTGAGAAAATCTTGGCTCATTAGCAATCATAAGTGACTGTGGGCTCATAAGTTTTTTACTGAACTATAAAGTCCAATAATTCCTCATATGAACAGTAAGGCCTGTGAAGATGTGGATCTGATAGTCAGTATGAGGCTGTGAAATTATGCAACCCCATTCATTCAGTAAAAACCACAAAAATGATATATATATATATATATATATATATATATATATATATATATATATATATATATATATATATATATATATATATATATATATATATATATATTTTTTTTAGGAAATAAAGAAGTTTATTTTAAAGATGTCAAAGTTTGAACATCCCAAGCTCATTGGAATTTAGTAACACTGTCTTAGGCCTGTCACTATATATAATTTTTAACGGGTGATATATTGCACTGAAATTATTTGATAAACAATATTATTGCCACTTTATAGCAGGGATGTCCATATCCGATCACAAGATCGGAAATCAGGCCCGATCACATGGTTTCAGACTCTATTGGAATCGATGATCAGGACTCGAATATATATATACAGGGTGATTAAAAAAAATACCACAACTTTTGAATAGTATCTAGATGCACCCTTTATGATGCAAGCCGAGATTGCATCGCTCAGAGATGCAATCTCAGACACAATGCATTAAATGGAGCTAGTGACGTCACTGTGAGGGGTAGAGTTAGGGGTGGGGTTAGGTGAGTGCATTAAAACAAGCATTGGATGCAGCTCAGATTGCACTGCACCGAGTCTGCAGCCAGACCCCTCTCCAACTTTTAGGTTGATGTCACTCGAGTGTCTGGAGGGGGTCATATTGAACATCTATGTTTTCTAAAAAAAAAAACTTTGTTAAGTACTCTTTGATTAATTACCCAAGCTTCCATCATGTTTTTTTGATTAAATGCAGATTTTTAAAAATCTTCTTTCTTTTTTTTATGTATTATAGAAGCATTGGATCGGATTTCGGTAGATCTTCAAAATCAAATGACTCGGACTCCAGGGCAGAAAAACCTGATCGGGACATCCTGCTGCTCAATATATTGACTATCGTTACAAGCCTACGCTGCCTACATTTCAACAAAAGTCCATTAAAGAACACCTATTTTACCCCTTTTTCAAGATTTAAGATAAGTCTTTTGTGTCTCCAGAATGTGTCTGTAAAGGTTCAGCTCAAAACAGCCATCAGATTATTTATTATACCTTTCAGAAAATTAGATTTTCTGCTCTGAACAACCATGTAGCTGTTTTTGCAGCCTTTGCCTTTAATGCTGGTTCTCCCTGCCCCCCATTCCGACATTCCTGTCAGTGTGCCTCAGCTCAGTCTCCGCCTTGGCTGCGACAGACATCAAGGAAGCAGATCTCACATAACGTTTGTGAGAAATACTACATTAAGAACTTTCCTAATGATTATTTGATGTACAGTATATGTTGTGGAGTTAATTCAAACCTTTCTGCGATGAGTCACACACAATGTCGTTACAAAGTTCACGCACACACACACACAGACACACACATGCAGCGGAGACACATACATGCAGTGGAGACACATACACATAGCGAACACACACAGCACGCACGTTTAACTTTGCACTGTTTTTGCACAGCAAATGTGATAAGATACACGTTAATATCCACTGTTGTATGGATATCTGTTATGTTAATGTACAAAAAAAAAAAACTGATTTAAAGGTGCTGTATGTAAGTTTTTGATTCTTCTAAAGCATAAAAATACCATAATATGTTTGCAGATATTTAAGAAACATCCCTAGTGAACATACTTGTTTAACTGAAAAACAATGCTGAAGTCAGATATTCTGCTTTGAAAATGTTTTTTCCGTGCCGGAACGCTGTCTTTGTTTAGGTAAAGTTAACCTGCACAATGCCAGTTTAGCCAATTATAATTCAGCACTCCGGGTTGCCTTGTTGGAAAACAGCGTATTTCATTCATTCATTCAGAAAGGCTCTGAAAGCATGCGCCCGTGACCGAAATGGACAGTATCAGACGTCAAAATGAGACAGATTCAGTTCCACATGAGGTTATTAATTAGCAAATGATATAAATATTACGAACGTAAACATTAGGTGAGCAGGTTACATTGTAATCTCGTGTCCTAACAACACGCAAACAGCAGTTTGACTCTTTGCACCAGACGAAACACGACAAAAATGTAAATACAGCCTTTCAGAAGCACAGAACATGCACTCACTCACGAAACGGTAAGGTTTAGAATCCATTCAAACTCACGTTGTTAGCATTTAGCACTGAATAAAACACACGAGGCTTACCTGAGGTGCACTGTCATAGGTTTCACATGTTAAGCTGTGAGAAATAGAAGCCGTTTCTAATATCTCAATTCGAGGTGTTGGTTAGAACTAAAACTCCTTTTAATATGGAACATAATTCCTTCTATCGCGTATCGTTGATTTTATTTAGAACACGGTTTAAATCACTCGCTCCTGTACTCAATCTCTGGCATCCCACGCGTGTGTTTATTTTGATCTAGGAGTGCAATACCCAGTTCAACCACTGGGTGTCAAACTTACATACTGCACCTTTAAGTCAACAAACCGGAATTAAAGCGTCTTCTTTTATAATTGTACTGATATGCGGCTGTGGTGATGAAGTAAAGATGTTAGAATCGCTGTAATTCATTACAAACATGCACTGTTTTAGAAACATTTTAAACTTGTAAAATTCATTCTTGATCACATTTGATGATGACTGATGATCACAGCGAACTAAACAAATCTTTTAATCCTGGTTGCTTGGTGCACGTCTTGTCTTGTTAATACACGGCTGTCAATCAATTTGGTGGGCGGGGAAACTGCACTCCTACATCAAGTTGCGGTCGGCCTCAAAAATGGGAGGGATTTGGATTTTGGTATTTTAACGTAAAAAAACTTATTGTCTTTATATTTTATTGAGACTTATTGTGTTTATATCACCCCAATATGACTGTGGGCACACTATACCTACACGCACTTCTGTCCAAACAGCTTACAAAAGATAGTTTTCATCATAGGTGCCCTTTGATACATACATTTCACAGCAGTTTCTAGTGAAAAAGGTATCCTTTTCACATGAGTTTGTGGTGCAAGTTAAAATGAGTTTTTGTTAAAATCATCTGTGACAGTATTGCTGAAAATTCCAAAAGCAGAATGTTGCAGCAAAACAACAGCATAAACTACAAAGACAATTATCGCCTCAGGTACCGATTATGTGCTTTACTCAGCGTTAAATGCTACCAATGTGAGTTTGACTACAATTTTACGTGGCATTTATATACTATTGTGAGCAGCAGCAGATCATTTACCTCAGATCTTGGGGAAAAAAAAAAAAAAACGGTTTGAAAATGAAAGTGGCTCTAGTATTTGTTTCTGTTGTGTTGAGTATCGGTTGGTGCAGACAGCCAAATTGCTTGTCGCTGGACTCTTGTGTTGCGCGTAGTTAGGATATGGTGTGAGGCAGTAACTCAACTTTTTCCCCACACAATTTACAATGTGGAAGTCTATTGATTATGAAAGACTTACGGGGTTCCCTACTGACATTTAGGAGGACAGGTGCCCCTAAATTCTCAGATGGATCTGCACATGTAATATTAGTTAGGCCTTCCCATGATTTCTTGATTCTGCAATCGCCGAACTAAAGGCAAAATCATGCAAACGAGATTTCCTACATATTTTGGGAATTCAGAACATGGTTAAAATTTCTGCCACACCACACTGTGCCATCTGATTAGATTTGCATAGGACAAGGGCATAGGACAGGTATAATTTTATATTCATTAACAAAAACTTTTTAAAAGCTTCATCACAATATTCACAAGTAATGTCATAAAAGTTTATGCAATTATGTTATAAATCCTATAAACAGACAAATGAATATGACATAAACAAAAAATGTAACTATATTACTTTATTCTATTTGTATTTATTTATTTTACATTAATGGAATAGAAAATTGACAATTATATCACATTTCTACCAATGGTTTCCATTAATTGTTCCTAGAGTTAAACCATGGTAATATTTGGTAATTTGTGAAACAATCTTGATGACAGATGTTTCATTTTAACTTAAACATGAAGAATTTGTTAACTTTAAACTACTTTAACCAGTTTACTTTGTGGTGGCATCAGCGGTCATGTAAATGACAATTTTAGCAAGATGTATTCACTTGCACAGTGTTGTCATTTCTTTGGAACTGAGCTTATGAAATGATCGGTGAGGCGTGCGGTTCAAACAATTATAGCTTCGTTTCATTTCTTTTTTTTTCACCGTTGTCTCTCATTTACAAAGTCTTTGTTTACATGTTTAGCAAATCTATAGCGATGGCAGGCCAACCTCTAAGTAAATTTAGTTGAGCTGACGGGAAAATTGCTCACAAAATTCAACCATTTATTCACAACGTCTTTTCTGGCACTGTAAACGTGCTCAGTATATCTCACCTGATACAGAGGTACATTTATGAAAGGTTTTTATAGCTGTGGCTCAAACAAACGCATTTCTTTTTTATGTTTGCTTTGGTTAACACTATTGGTTATGTTTAGAGTTGATACCTTGTTGTGCAAAAGTGCAATAACCTTTTATATGTATATACTCCTCTGGCATTTCATTTCTCAACTAGCATGATATGTACCACCAATGCAAAACTACTGCCATAGTCACTTTGTTTGAAGAATTTAATTTTGCAAGTGACTTTTTTTTTTTTACAAGCAATGCAATATTGTTTTGGAGAAAAAGTAAATCACTTTTTTCACCTCTTGTGGACATTTCACCTGAAAGTTATAATGAAGCAACATAGACACTCAAATACTTTCAATGAGCATGTGTTACTTTTAGACCTCCTTGACGTTCAATGCAAATATTATGTTTTATTTCAGTAACATTTTTTCCAGAGGATTAAAAAAAAAAACATAAAATGTCACAAAAAATGTCAGATGAAGTATCCCTAACTGCTGTGTCTTCAGCTTTTTAGCGTTAATGTAAGTGAGACAGAATATAGAATACAGGATTTAAAATTAGATTTATATTTTAAAATAAGTTGAATTTCTTAAACTTTCCTAACTCAGAAATTAGACCATAGTCCAAATAGTAAACTAAAATGGAGCAGCCAAAATGACTAGTTCCAAACTTGTACAAAAAGATTAACAGGTAAAGCATGACAATTAATTATATTCATTTTTGTTAATTTCATTGCGTATCCCGTGAGAACCCAACTAGTGTTTAACTTCTTTGAACCTGTAGCTGATTTGTAGTTCTCTTACCAGTCCTGATATCTTTAATCTTTTTCTTTTGGAATGATACATATTTATTTGACTGCAAATTGTATTTTTGAAATCTGCTTCATTCTCTTCAAACTGAAGCTCTCTCACCATCGTTCAAATTGTGTTTTTAATAAGATATAGATTTGTGAATGTTTTATTTCATGTCTTTAATGTGATTTTAATAATTTTATTTTATTCAAAGCAACATTCACATACTCAAATTTAGCCTTGAAAACATTGAATGCAGGAGTTGCATTTGTATGACTTTTTTTTGTGTGTAATCAACTCCTTATCTTTTGCATTTCTACACATTATTTAATTATGTTTGATGTGCGAAAAATGTTTGCCAAGAATTGTTTTTAAAACAAAAGCATATAAACATGTTAAAACTGTGAAACAGAATATAATGTATAGGTTTCATAGTTCGGAAATAAAATAAATAAATGTTCAATAATTTCATCAGTTAATGCATAGTCATTCATAAATGGAAATTTTAATAATATTTTTCTTGCATGTTATACAATAATTTACATGATTTAAATTATTTTTAATTTAATATATAAAAATGTAACATTAGACTACATTAGATTACATTATAATAAACATTCAGTAATGTGTCACCTTTATCCACTTTTGATCACATCGACAAACACGCATCTTAATACCAGTTTGAACAGGGCTTAAATGACTTTCTTTTTTTTACTACATTGGAATTGAAACTAGGAATTGATAAGAAACTAAATCGTTAAGCAGAATTGAAATCGACAAAATTCTAATAATACCAAACCCTACTTATAAAGTACATATTCTGTATGAGATTATTCTACATCCCTAATTCTACCCTATACCTAAACCCAAGCAATACCTTAATACCTATTAATACGCAGCAAATAAGGAGTTTATTATTATTGACAATTGACTTTTAAAATAAATTGTGTGACAGCTTAAAATTTAAAATTGAATAAAAGATATAATATAATATAATATAATATAATGACAGACACAGTTTTACACATTTTAAGTGAAATAATTAATAAATATTGTTTTAATGTTTTATCTTCATGTCTCGACTTTCAACCTACAGCTTTGCAGGAGTCATCATGAAACACCTGAATATATGTGATCTGACTCACCCTGTAATTGGTACTGCTGGGAAACAGGGACTCGACAGCCTAAATTAAACCATGCAAGTAACCCTTAAAAATTCACATCTAGCCATTTACAATGGAGTAAGCAAACAATTCACGAGTCAAATGACTGATCCTGAATCAGCAAAACGTATGTGCATGATGTCGATGTATCTGCATGTCTAAGCACCTGTGACTCTCCACTCTCCAGATAAACAAAGAGAAGCTTTTTTAGGGATTCTTATGACTCCAGCGGAAAAGTAATTTGCCAGGTCAGTCTGACCCTGGCCTGCTTTGCCTCTTGGACTAGACTGCTCTTATCAAATGTCCACGGTTCAGAGAACAAAGGCCTTCATTCATTAAAAAAAAAGAAACAAAATAACAATTTTCAACTACATCAGCGGATTTATCTGTTTACTTGTTTTGCAAAAGTAGGCCGTTTTAACTTCCTTTTCTGTGACCCAAATGTATTAACCTAAAACCAGCATATTTGTATTTAATTCGTGTTATAACTTATGAGTTTTATTTGATATTTTATTATTTGATATTTAAATAATTTTTTGATATTTATTATTTGATAAACACAAGACATATTTGCCAAAGAACTGTAAAAAAAAAAATCACCTCACCAAACCAATAGAGTAAAATATAATATAATAATATTTTAATCATCATTGTTTAGGGCATTTTTTCTTTGTATTGAAAAGTTAAGAGACAACAGGTACAAACAAAGGTATACAAAGGATAAAAAGGTAGACATTTCAAAGGTACACATTTCAAACAAATACTGCTCTAATGAACTTTCTAGACACCAAACAATAATCATCATGAAAAAAAAGATGGTTAATGTTTTTTCTCAATTGTTTACATTTAATTAAAAAAAAAAAGAAAAAGAAATTAAGTTTTGATGAATTGTAATTGTATTTTACATTTTAGCAGTGTGTTTACATTCAATTAGAAAAATATTGAGCATTGATTAGCACAAGTGAATTCTTTTAAAACATTTCTAAAAAGCCGATGATAAACTTTAGAAAATTCAATACGCATGTAATTAACTTTAATATTTATATAAGCACTTCAGCAATAATGTATGATAATCAGTCATAAATAAATAACTTTTAAAGTACATTTAAAGCACATTGCAATACAAACAGTATTATGTAAAAACTTCAGATCAATGAGATCTTTATATGTCTGCTCCAAGTTCCTAGAATTTAAGAACCTGAGAGAAGAACCCTGTTTAACTTAGTGAGAGGCCACTGCGGAACTGAAACCTAACCTAGAAGTAATATTTCAAGAGGCCATAACAGGACATCTGCATCAAAGCTCTCATTGAGCGCAGACGACTCCTTTTAAGAGGATCTCTTTGTTCCTTTTACATCCAATGCCTTCTAATCAGGACAATGAATTTGATCTACGTAGAAAGATATCTGTTGTAATGATCTCCCTTATGTTTTCTCTTTGTTTTGTTTTCTTGTTAGTAAAAAACTAGTCCACCATCCAATGCAATGATTTTTAATGCACTAGCTCTGTTTGCATATAAAAAGATGCAAATGATAAAGTATAAAGCTTTCTGTGCAAACTGATTGTCAAACAGAATCTGTGAACCCTCAAAACATTGTGGTGGATAATCTTTTTATGTAGGGATGCTCCGATCGATCGGCCGAAGCTCGGTATCGGCCAATAATCACATTTCACGACTCGATCGGTACTCGTTGATCAGACCGATCTCATGAACTGATCCCAAGTGTTTGTTTACAAGTTCATAAGCAAAGCAAGCTGGACCCAAGCTATGCGCTCAGGTTATGCATCAGCAGTGCTACAACACATGAGCAATGTTTTCAAATTTCATTACTGGTAATTTTTCTTAACATTTTTTTTCTGTTTTATCTATTTTCTTTTTGTAAAGCTGCTTCTGACCATTACATGTATGCAACATTCTTAATTTATTATCTTAGGTAAGGCGAGATCTTATACTTAAAGGGTAATTGTGCTTATGCAATGGCAAAGTTATATAAAGCTTGAAGAATTAGAATCGGTACTTGATATCGGCAGATCACCATGACAAGGAATCGGTACTCGGTATCGGCTGCAAAAATCCTGATTGGAGCATCCCTATCTTTAAGTGTTTTTTTTTTTGTCTGCTGAATTTCATTGTTAAACAAAACATTTTTAGATAATAACTAATCACTCTAATGAAACTAAGTGCAAAACAATTAATATCTTTCCAATTGGCACGTTGATTACTGGAGCATATAAAAATTATAGTATTTTTTGCAATGTGTGTATTCTGTGAACACATAAAATGGTGTATTGTACATATGTGAAAAGCAAAACTCCTAGTCATGTTCGCACAGGTCTTAATCACAGTTAAGCATCTCATCTAATCCAAGTCTTTTAATAAGTACGTGTGCCAGTCACTGCAGTGCACAGCTAAACCAAGTGAAGTGAGGTCATTACAAAACTAGGTTTCAAAACATTTTTAGTCATCTTCAGTCTCATTTAAAAACATATATATTAAAATAAGTTTTATGAAAGATAATCAACAGCACTTTCTGACAGTGTAAAAAAATGACCTATTTCATGATTAAACTTTAAAGTACTAAAAATAGCATGCAAAAACTGTCACAACTTGACTAACAGGTCAAAACAGAACTTTATATCTTTTTAAGTGAGATTTAATAAAATTGCAGCATGTTGACTGAACCGCACTCACACTATGCTATCCGAACCATGCTTAGGCGTGTTTCCTGGTTCGTTTGACAAGCGTGAGTGCTCCGAATTGGGCACAGTTCAGTTAGCCGGCCCTGGCCCAGTTGAAAGAGGTGTGCCGGAGCACGGTTCGGTTGGGCTTTAGTGCAGTACGCTTTTATTGTGAGTGCAAAGCGCGCCTGAGCCCAAAACTGAAAACACAACGTCACTTTTAAGGGATAGTTTCATATGGATTTATTGATCATTCTCGCTTTTCAATGAACGCCAACTGTCATAGTTTAATAAAGATGCAAACCCCTCGCTGCACGTCAGCTGCACCTTCAGCAAACCTCCTAATACCTGCAGCACGAGGATGTTTATGATAATTTATAAGCGTCAAAAGTTGTGGATCTGTTCAGCAAAGTGTTTGACTGCATGTCACTGCATCCCAAATGACTAAAAGTAATACAAAACGATATAACTAAAACAATGTCCACTTTGCTGAGCGAGAGCGCTTCTCCTGTTAAACTAAACAGTTGCATCATTGATGACGCAAGCGTGCTTCTGAATGCAAACGGCAGTGTGAGTGCAGGCTCTCGGGGGAGAGGGGAGGGGGGGAACAATCGCACTTCAGCGTTGTTCAATGCAATGTGAGCACGCCCTTAGTTTGAAGCAGAGTTGGGTGTAACACGTTCCACAGTAATGTATTACTTTATTCGAATTCCATTTTTGGGGAGCGTAGCAATGTAACGAATTACAAATTAAAGTCCATGTAATTGTGTTACATCAGAAATATAGTTTTTAGAAGAAAAAAATTCTTTTAAATAACGGTTTCCACTGCAACGTCAGTTAATGAGCATGCACTTTTGAATTGCTGGAGATTGCGAGCTGAAACGGCTGCTGTCGAGAGTGGTTGCTTCTTCAAGCGGAAATAGAGACATTACTTTGATTTCATTGAGCATAAAAACTAAATTATTGTTGTGAAATGCAGTCTATGTCCAGTCTCTAAAGAACTTTCCACTGCTTTAAACTCGAATAGTAGCTTGAAGCACTTGAACAGAAAGCATTCTATGACAATACTCGTCATCAAGGAGGACACCAGCACCCAAAAACACTGCGGCCCAACTCACCCTAAAAAGGCTAAATTTATTTTTGTGCAGGACCATGAGTGAAGGTATCTTCTGAATGTGAAGAGAAGCATAGCCGCTTATGGGGCCGTTCACATATTGCATCTTTTGCGCAAGTTCGTTATTTCCAATGGAGGCGTGTGGCTTGTGCACACATACTCGGAGCACATATTGCACATGCTCGCATTTTCCAGGAGCACCAGTTAAAAAACCGCAAGTCATGCAACAAGAACTGAGCGATCAGCTTCATGCTTTGTATAGAATATACACATTTCGGTAGACTAATTACTTCAGACAAACACAGAACACCCAAACACTGCAGTGCTTTTGCATACTATGGATGTCAGTGGTTACAGGTATCCAGTTTTCTATATGTCTTCTTTTGTGTTCAAAAAAAGCCAAACATGTTTGGAACAAGTGTATGACGAGAGAACTTAAAGTTTTGGGCGAACTCTTAAGTCTTTTGAACATGTCAAGCTGCTGTGATCAACCTATTGTAATGTTTCTCAGTGAATATTAAAATCACTGAAAGAGCCGCAGTTTATTTAGTATTTTTTATAGGTATATTTTAAAAGTTTTAAAAGTAACTTCATAGTAAAGTAATTAGTAATCTGATTACTTTTTACATTAAGTAATTAGTAATGTAATCAGATTACAATTTTCCAGTAGTAATCAGTAATTTGTAATCTATTACTTTTTTAAAGTAACTTACCCAACACTGGTTTGAAGCATCTATTATTTGTTAAAAACATTTTTTTAAATGTACCCCAATTTGAAGCAGCACTTTTACTGTTAAATAAAATATAACTAATAATAGTTATTAACTAAAAAAAACTGAATTTATTATTATACAAAATAATTTACTTCAGTTAGTCAAGACAACATTTCTTGTTAGACTGGAGTACTAAAATTATTAAAACCTAATCAAAATAAAGCTACACAAAACAAAAATAAAAATTGCTTGCTAAATTAACTGCCAAACAAGATATAAAAAAGTATATTAAAGCAGCATAATATTCTTTTTAATGCCATCCTTTATCTTTCATTTGGCTTTTAAAACATACAAGACAAAAAAAGCACCCTTAAATGTTATAGGAATATAACAGAACATCAATGTACCAATATTTTTATACATAATTATTACAAAAAACTCAATATATTCAGCAATGGTCGTAATGTCCTAGCTATTACAACATTATGAAATAATAAAGTATTCAAACTATGTTTAACTCAAGTGGCTTATACGTTTTAATTGATTTATGATGTAATGGATAATCAAATCTAAATTAACCTAGTAAACACCACACACAAATGAGAACAGAACAACAGTAGATAAGTTAAAAAAAGTCACACAAATATCCAATGGGATTCAAAAAATAAAAATAAACAAAAAAAAACTTACCCATTGGAAAAGAGAGTCGGGGGAGGACATGAGAATGACAGCTGAGGGCAGTCAGAAGAAACACACAGGCACAAAGTGATGCCGAATTCACCATCCTGATGGAAAACCAGGAGACCGTTGAGCACAACAGATGAGCTGATTCCAAACACTGGTCTATCTGTCACTGTTGCCTTCTGTTGCCGTCCGTTCAGCACTGAGTCGCCCACAAGGACACCACTTCAAACAGCCAAAGGAGTCTGCCGTCATCTCATCTGCTCATACGAAAAAAAAAATATTTAAGTTGTTTAGAAATCGGAAGGCGAGGACATTTAAGTCATCACTTCCTCTGTAGTCGCTTGCCGCTTCTTCCTCTTTCAGAAGTGTGTATAAAGGACAACTGATATCAGCATATGACTGTCTTGATCTATGGTTTGGGGGAGGTGGATTTCAGTTACACTTTTACATTAATGATTCTGAGAAAGACACTAAATACCATGCGGATAATGAATGGTCTATAAGCTTTGTGGATGAGGAAAAATATGTTTCTCAAGTCAAGTCTATCTATAGTACGCTAACCCAATGCATGCATACTAAACATAACATTTTCACATAAAGAAGAAAAATAGGCAAGAATATGAACCAAAAAAAAGGTCATGCTGTGTTGAATTGCCCAGCACCCTGATTTCACTCTCTCTCTCCAGCTGTAGTTACCATGCGGTCATACCTAGCCCAACGCCAAATAGCTATTGCGTGCCACAGTCAAAGTTCAAAATAGCTTAATATTCTGCTCATCTACACATGTACAAATGTATGCATGTACCGCACATGCTCACCGGAAAAGCAAAGTTCACATGAATAATGTGCTGATATATAGTCTAATTGTCCCTGCATCTTATAATGATGTTAATGTGCTGTCATGGCAATGCAAGTAAAATTAGGCCATTGACTTGTTCAGTGTCAATAAAATTTTACTGCAAAATTTTACTAATAAAAGTGGTTATTTAATTTGCTAGTCTATTTTTCTTTCTCAAAGAGTATAATTTAAGTTATTAAGTCTTAAAAAAGACTAATAAATAATAAAAGCATTTTTTGTTTTAGTTGTCAGTAGGGACTAGGGAGGATGCTCATAATAACCGATTAACCGTTAACTGAAAGGGTGCGTTTTTAACAGATTAATGTTATCAGTTAAAAAATAACTTTTTTTATTCAATATATTTTTTAAGATTGATTGCATACGGGGCCGATCAAACTGAACGTGATTTTTGCATCGAGAGCTGCATCATTTGAATGGTTTACTAACAGTCGCGAGCGTTTGCAACGAAGAAGCAATTATTTGACACCCCTACACTCTCAGAAATAAAGGTACGAGAGCTGTCACTGGGGTGGTACCTTTTCAAAATTTGATATTAATTTTCTATTAATGCTTCTGAAGCGGCAGATGCCATGATCCCACTCGTTTTCGCAACTGCGATTCGATTAAATCACACAACCCTACTTTGAGGTAGCCTGCTATTTTTATTTGACAGAAGAAGAAAAAAAACATGATTGGAAAAAAACAGCCTATTCATATTGTATTCTAATAGCCGGTTCTTAAAAAGTATTCAGTTAGTGTTTTCATTTTGTAATCGAAATATGTAGTGAAAATGAAAAAAATAAGTGAAAAATATCTAGGGCAGGACTATTTTTTTATTTAGTTCTATCTTTTTTCTATGCTGTTGGAAACACTGCATGTGTGTGAAGATGTTCTGTTATGATCTGTTGTTAATATGTTCACATGTTAAAATAAATCAGTATTTTAAAATGCAATATTTAATGTGTCAGACACAAAATAGACATGTTTATTTTTTAATGATTAAGGTTCGAGCCTTGGCTGGGTCAGTTGGTGTTTCTGTGTGGAGTTTGCATATTCTTCCCGTGTTCGCGTGGGTTTCCTCTGGATGCTCCGGTTTCCCCCACAAGTTCAAAGACATGTGGTATAGGTGAATTGGGTAGGCTAAATTGTCCTTAGTGTATGAGTGTGAATGAGTGTGTATGGATGTTTCCCAGTGACGGGTTGCAGCTGAAAGGGCATCAGCTGTGTAAAACATATGCTGAATAAGTTGGCAGTTTATTCCACTGTGGCGACCCCAGATTAATCAAGGGACTAAGCCGAAACGAAAATGAATGAATGAAATCTACAATTTACACTGTGGTACGGCCAACTAAATGTGCTGCTTCTCTGCCTCAAAACAGAGGCTAAGAAATGCAAAACTACACCCGGGAACTCAGACCTAGCACTCGTGGCGCAGTACTGGAGTTAATGTTTATTAGAACATTAGAATGTATATATTAGAAATGTTTGATGAAAAAAAAATACTGTTAAAGTGTCTAAAAATGGCTAAATATAGTGCTAAATTGACCTTTTCAGTAGGTCAAAAAACCTCCTTTCACAGTAATACAAGTTTGTTTAGTTGTTCAAACATAAAACGAGAAAACATATGTAGGCACTGTGAGAAATAACAGCACTGCACTGAGCACTGCAATCCCAAAAAACTGTGCTTTTCTTTATGAACAAAAAATCATATTTCAAAGATGAGGCACACCACAATGAACTTTAATGAAGTGCTTGATGTCCGATCTGAGACCCACTCTGTGTTGTATCTCAATCAGCTGGTGTAGATCATTGATTTTGAGCAAAGCAGATCTTAAACACAGAGAGTTTATAATGGCATGACAGTTCACTGTAAGTGTCGGGGTAGCTTTACCAAAATGAAAAGTCTCTGTGCAAAAACAGATGCAAAATTAATGGCAGGGAATAGTAAATGGCTGCCACAAACAAGTATATGTTTAAAAAACCCTGGAAACTGATGGGGGTTATTGTTTATCAACTTTACAGTAGCAAACTAGTTATCAACTTACTTTTAAGTAACTGCTTGAATGTCGCTGCAGGAGCCCGCTTTACTGACCAAAAAGGTTGCCTGGTTGCCTGTAGCAAACAATAGAGTGCGCTCTGCTGGCCTAAGTAATTATACCATTTTAAGCATTTCACCATGTTTTGTAAAAATGCTCATATCAGTAGCATATCTGCTGATATCAGATATCAGAGACAGGCTCATAAAATTGGCAGACTGAAAATCAGTTGGGCTCTGGACAATAATGTCCACACACATTCAGCTCCAGCCAGTTCAATGTGGATTCAGAGATTTTAGCCATATATCAAATTAGCTACCAGCTACAAGCCCTTGAAATAAATCAGAAGGTTCACTATTTGTCTTAGGTCAGTTTAATGTCATGTTCAGTGACTTATTATAAAACAGCTGATTTGCTATAAAGCAGATCTACAAAAAAAACAAGTGCCATTAATGCAGTTCAATATAAATCTTATATTTATATTTTTCACTTAATACAGTCTTGTTTCAACCATGATATTAACTATATTTATTAAAAAAACATTTTTTTAAGTTTTGCGAAGAAATTGTAAAGTACAACAAAGAGGATGGAAAATGGAAATGTTTTTAATCATCTCGGAACTAATGACTATATGATGGAAATCCCTGTGACCCAAAAACATGACCTGTGTCTTGTGCTTGGGCAAACCAAGATTTACTAAACACTAGGCCTAGTTGAAGTGAAGCTCTCTCTTCACTATTAGGCATTCATACAGGGGTTGAAGACATTTTTTGAGAATTTACTCAACAATAAATAATTTCAATAAACCCCTTTTTTATGAGAATGTGTTTACATTATCAAGTACAATAATAATCCCTTGCGGGTATAAAAAACATTAATGTCATAATGCAATTATGTCACTGATGTGGTAAGACCATATGACTTTATCACATGAATTTTATTAGAAAAAAAACCTTCCTTTACCTCATCATGGACACGTCATTTGCACGAAAGGGGGAAAAATTTAAAATAGTAAAAGTTAATTTTTACTTATATATGTTTTTACTTATATACTTTATATACTTATATACTATATTTTTTATATATGAATTGTGCATTTTAAACTTTTTCTCCAGAAAAACAGAGTGTTAACCCAATCAAAACTCTCTGAAAAGTTGCAAGGGCCTTGCCATGTAGTTGCTAATGCATTTGTAAGGGTTTTTAACATGTTGCTATGTTGAGGTGTTTTGGCCTTTATAATACATATATTTATTTGGGATTAGCTACATTTTATGCACATGATTTTTCTTCACTTGTTTAATTGCTTGACTTGAGGAAATTACTTGTAACACAATTTGAATAATTGCACCTCTCTAAAACAAGCAATAAAATCAACTAACGTATGATGTACGCACCATGCAACACAAATGATAAGTAAAAAAAAAATTAGAGCAATATTAAGTGAATACGACCAAAAGCAGTGACTTTCCTTGGTTAAGTCTAAGGGTGTTCCTAAACTAGACAGGCTTACAATGTACACAGTCAGCAGTAACCTTTCTTTTACAATCAACAATGTTGTACTTTAAATAAAGGTCTTGAGGAAAACATGTTCCACCTAAACACAATAAACAGGTCAGGCACATGTCCTACACAAAAAATCCTGGAGCGACTGGCATAGGATACACTGTACGACATTACCATACAAACTAAAATTATTCATCCATTACTCACTCAGTGGAATTAGCATATATTTGTTTAACTTCCCATTCTTATATATCCAGCCAGTGGCATTGACTGGAAGAATTGCTCAAACATTAGTTCCTTAAAATCAATGGTGTGTAAGAGTTGGATGGCAATAGTGGTTCAAGTAATAATGAAGAGAAACTGCACAGAAGGACTTACTTCAAAATAACAAGTGCTCTAATTTCTAAAGAACTGAACTGCTAAACTGAAGATTAGAAGTGAAATCAAGGCCATTATTACTTTTTATTTTTTAATGGGTTGTAAGCAAAGTCCTACAAACTCTTTCTTTTTAAGACATTTGGACCAGAAGATGGAGCTGGTACAGTGGAGGAGGCTGAGGGTCTGCTGTTTGTCCAATCATGTTTTTTTTCTTCCGTCAAATAAAAATATTAGACTACCTCAAATCGATCGCTCCACAGGAAATATGCATTTATTTAATGCTCCGCTGTTATTGTTATTTCACAAAACGTCTGTCAACATTTTTAATAAAAGTCATTAGATTAAATATTATGACTTATAATTTTGACTTACACTTGCGGTGCATGTGTGCGCGTGCTGTGTGTGATAAAACATATAAAAAAGGTTGGTTTGTTGGTTGTACACTAAATCATCAATAGCTTGCAATAGCTTGCAGCACAGAGGCCATCAGCATCAGCGTTGGTTTATGTGTGTCAAACTGTGACCAGAAATATCCTTCTTTCATTTTGCTTCTTTGGCAAAATACGTCAGTAGACACGTGTGTTTGCACGTGTTACTGTCCCACGAGTTAACCAATACTTGTTGCACATTTAGGGGCCGATCACACCGAACATGCCTTTCCGTTCCAAAAACGTGAGCCACCACACTGCCTTTTATGTTGACAAGAAAAAAAGAAGCGCTGTGCTCTTTTGTATGTCACTAGGAAATGACTGAATCAGCTGACCTGTATTGTGCGCGAGTCGTGTTTTGCTATCAATGTAATAATTGTAATTTGTAATAATATTGTGATATTCAATATCTGTAAAGTCATACAGCTCTGGATAACTTGAAACAGTGATGACAAGTTTCTCCTCCATCTTTAAAAGTTCACCGTAGTCGCCTTGACAACACAAACCCTGCTGTCACCTCAACAGAAACCTTACAGTGCTTTCATTTGATTGAAGAATAAAAAAGATGCGACTGACGTAAAACTTTTTTTGCTCGAGCACACAGTGCGCAACAGCAAAACGTGAGGCGCCCAGGGCGTATAAGCAGACCGTTAAAAAACACTCGCGGCCGTTAGTAAACCATTCAACATATTCCCCTCTCAACGCAAAAAACGCGTTCGCTGTGATTGGCCCCTTATGCAGCCAAACATTAAAAATATATAAAATATTTTTTAATCGTTTAATCGGTTACAAACGCACTCTTCCGGCTAACGGTTACTCGATTATTTTGAGCATCCCTAATTAAACTGCATGCACAGGCTCAAAAAAAATATTTTTTTCCCAGCACGGTGCCGGAATACTTTAAGCCCTGAAGATAGCATCAGGGCTGTACAATTTTCCTGCTCCTTTTGTCAGTTCTGGAATCAGTAGTAAATCTCCAGCAGCACATACTTTAGGATGTAGCAGCATTTACTTCACATAGATTTTAGGCAAAAAAATTTCCAAAAAATTAAGAGGTGTGAACCTACACTGGTCTCACGGTTCGGTTACGATTATCATGCCATCGATTCGGTTCAATTTGATATCTCGGTGCATCACGTAGGGATGCAACGATTATAGATTTTGGTTGTACGATTATAGTCTGAGAAATAATCACGGTTTCACGGTTATCACGATTATTTTGCATTTATTAATTTCAAAACACGACTAGTTTAGAAAATAACATGAAAACTCCTTTTTATTTTTAAGTGTTGATTATTGCTGCTCAGTAACCAAATAATACAGCACATACTAATAATAAAAACAAACAATAGCCCAATTTTTCTCTTTGTGCTTAAAAATAAAACAAAAAAAAACTTTAAACTAATTTTACGCTGTAAATAAATGACAGAACAATGAGTAAATAAATAAAAATGAGAATAAAAAAAAAATTGTATTTGTCTAATGCAAGGCTCGAAATTAACTTTTTTACTTGGTAGCACTGGTGGCACCAGACAAAATTTAGGAGCACCCAGCAAAAATGAATGAGCACCACTGAATATTAAATATTAACAGACTTATGTATTTGAAAAGAACATCAATCAGGACCAACAAAAAACAGAAACTAAGTAAT
This sequence comes from Danio kyathit, assembly GCA_903798195.1. NCBI lineage: Eukaryota > Metazoa > Chordata > Actinopteri > Cypriniformes > Danionidae > Danio > Danio kyathit. The sequence continues at coordinate 30,148,700 of LR812537.1, read as the reverse complement.
TCTATTATGACTTATTGATATTTGTGCAATAATTCTAAAATGAATGTCTAATATTTATAAAATATTAATGATGACTCTGATGACAAAAATACTAACCATGTATTACATTTCTCATTATCATGCTGCCTTGAATGTGCTTAAATGTGAGTTGTCTGCTATAAAAAGTCAAACTGTTACATTGACATAAATGTATGGTTTGCGTCAAGCAAAAATTAAGGATTGCAGTTAGAAATAGACATTTTGCACTATTGTTTTTATAGGTATATACTATACCAAAGTCCCTATTGTATAGTCAATATTGTATAATGCTGAAGACGCAGCGAATGCAACGCATTGAGATTCGGGCTATCAAACAGCTGATCCACTCCGAGTTTTTCAGCACTCTCCGAAATCATTCGATTGATCTCGGCTGGCGGATTAACTTTCTCTCGTATTAACATGCGCTCATCAGCGCCATTATTTGTCCCTTTAAATGGGTTTGCAAACCTGTGTACTTTTCATTGCTTCTTCCCCAAACTTCAGCCGTTTGCAGTTCTCGTAGTCACGCATCTCCCTGTCATCTCAACTAGGCGTGGCTGAAAAGCGTGAGCGCGTTGCGTCGCGTGCGCGTCCCTCCATTGGAAATAACCAATTTACACGAGCTTGCTTTAATTAATAGCCTTATTCATAGTTAATCCAGTGTGCGTGGTTATTAGTCTCGGTGTACAAACTAGCGCACAGTTGGCATACCTTTGTTTGGTTGCTGCAGTTTTGTTCTGTGCAGAAACGCGGTGTTGAGAAGCCTTTACGATTAATTAACCGTGACAAATTAAAGCGCGGTTAATAGTGAAACCGGTTAATCGTTGCATCCCTAGCATCACGGTGCATTTACGATGCTTTCCATACACAGTTTTATATTTTCTTCACAGCACAACAATTCTTGTATTAAAATGTATAAATATATTTATATACTATTTGTAAAACAATTTTGTCCTTTAATACAAACAGTCATATATATAAACTGTACCTTTAAACAACACAAGCATTTATAGACAATTTTGAGGGATGTAAAAAAAAACAATGGTCCTAACGTATTTCCTGTTTTACAATTTTTATTTCCATTGCTTCTGAGAATCCAAAAAGGTCCACATATTGATAAATAGTGTTATGACGGCTGAAAAATCAAGTTATGATTGAATTGCCTCTTGTTACAGTTAGGAAATAGTTTAACGTCAAGCAGGAAATGTTCATGGGCCAATGACATGATCACATTGAAATAGTCTATAGCAAATAAACAAATATAAATATCCCGCTCGCTTTCTGAGCCTTGTCGACCAAGTTATTTCTTACACCCCTTTGATTGGTCACGCGCTCAACAGAAAGGGCTGCGATTGGCTCTTACACGTTGGCGCTCTACACAGATGCACTCATGGGCCACAGTGAGAGAGAGAAATGGAGTTTACTTTCATTCTCTTAATCGCCGTGAAATAGGGGCTTTGCTGTAAGTGTCAGTGAAACACAGTCCAGCAAACACACACACAGTGAAATTGTGCACAGTTTCTGAGTTTTTCGTAGTTAGAGCGTTGTAAATACTCGCGCTCGCGGCTCGCCTCCCTCGCCATAGTAAGCTACGGCGACATAGCCCATGTGAGATAAATGACGTCAGTACATAATAACCGGTTATGATTATTACTGAGCTGATACCGAATTGTCCGCGTCTGCATTGCGGTACACCGAAGAAACGATTAATTTTGACACCCCTACAAAAAATATAACAATTTAAACACCTGATGATGAATCGAAAATGATCAGTCTGCGATACAGTACAGTACAGTACAGACTTCAAATACAGTTTTTTGCTCTCAGCTGTCTTCATAATTCAATTGAGTGTATGAAATAAATCTTTCTGCGAGATGATGTGGCTTTTTACATTGAATAAGACATGCAACTTATTTTATAAGCACTGATAAAGACATTAGATCATTTTATAGTTTATTAGTAGGAAAAATATGAGCAGAACTCAAATATAACACTTAGTTTTCATAGTCGTGTGTTTATTAGTCATATCAGCCATGTTGAATCAATGAAAGCAGTTAAATCTTATGATTGATCAGCAATATTTGGAGTTTTCGATGAGAGGGCCTTCTGTCTTCGAATGGATATTTACTACTGATTACAGAAACGTGCTTCACTGACAAGATGTCCATGACAATCACAGCTTTTGCTAAATTCTGAAGTAATTACATGAATCCAAGTATCACATGAATGCCCCGACCCTGGGATTTCAGGAAGAACACTGCCCAGAGCATCACACTTGTCCAAAATATACATTTTCTGATGTTCACATGAATGCTGACTCGACAGTAGCAACACAAATCTTTAACAACCATCATCAAAATTTTCTGTAACTTGTGGCACAGTAGATGATCTTTTGGCTCAGATAGGATGAGAAAGGCTTTGTTGTCTTTGTGTATTCATAAGCCTTGGGCCCCCAGTTTGTGGTTTGACCTTCCTCAGAACTCTGTTGGTAAATTCTCTCCACTGCTGACCAAGAGCAACCCACAAGCCTTGCCCTTTCAGAGAAATTCTGACCCATTCCCCTTGCCATAACAATGTGGCCCTTGTCAAAGCCACTTTAGATCTTTATTTCCCCTGTAACTTACTTGTTGATTATGAGAACGGATGCTTGCTTACCATGTAATCTAGACCTTAACATAGCCTTGCTAGGAGATCCACAACATTCGCTGTACAGACTGCTCTTAACATGTTGGCTCATCTGTACATAAATTCGAATATAAACACTTTTAATGTAACTTACACCAATTTGTTTTGTACTTTTTACAAAAGATATGATTTATAAGCATGTTTGCAGAGAACACAATGTACACAAAGTATAATAGTGTTAAAAAAAGCATATTGCACAGGTATTGAACCCTTTCCTCACAGGACCTTCACTTCCATGCATATATGTACAGAATTAAATTCTTGTTGTGCATGCAGAATATTAAAGATTTCAAATCCAAGTTTCTACATAACTTCTGTAACCCAACGACATCCACGGTTCAATACGCGCTTGTGAATTGCGTTTTTTTCGGTTTTACGTTTAAATAATTTATGTGCCTTTTATTTCTCTTCGAATTGACTGTTTGTGTGTGCCTGTAAATCTATGAGCTAAGATGAGGAAACTCCTCCCCACAAGTAAATATTCAATCACTATGCTCTAAAGTTAGGGGGCACTCAACCATCATTCCACACTTTAAAATGGTGAGCTGCAGTGAAGTGAGGCAACACAGTACGAGGAAGCGCCGGTGTCTTTCAAATCCACGGTATGGGGACATTTCGGTTACACGCATAGACTCCAAACGGAAACACTTCCAACATGACTGCACATCTGTGGCGCCATCACTCAGCAATATCACTGTCTGAAGGCAGGATAGCAGAGAAGGTAATAAAGTCCTTTAAAAAAACAACAATCCCTCACTGAATCCTTCCAGCAAACATACCCAACTGGTTCCAAAAGACAGATAAAAATAACAAAGGCAATGTTCAGTTTAATTAAGATGGGCAGCTAGTGAGATTTCAGTGTAAATTTTTTTTAATTATATAATACACTAGGAACTAGTGTACCTTTCTTGGCTTTGAAGTAAAATAAAGGAGTATTGCAATAAATAATTTTTATTTTTTTTCCTTTCTTACTGTTCCTATTGCCTAAGCAAAGAATAACAAAAAAAAAAAAAAAAAAACACTTATGTGTCAAGACATCAGAACCGAACCCAACACCGTGTTAAAAAAACCGAGGTATGTATTGAACCGTAAGCTAACTGTATTGTTGCATCCCTAATATATATATATATATATATATATATATATATATATATATATATATATATATATATATATATATATATATATATATATAGGGAGTGCAGAATTATTAGGCAAGTTGTATTTTTGAGGATTACTTTTATTATTGAACAACAACCATGTTCTCAATGAACCCAAAAAACTCATTAATATCAAAGCTGAATATTTTTGGAAGTAGTTTTTAGTTTGTTTTTAGTTTGAGCTATTTTAGGAGGATATCTGTGTGTGCAGGTGACTATTACTGTGCATAATTATTAGACAACTTAACAAAAAACAAATATATACCCATATCAATTATTTATTTTCACCAGTGAAACCAATATAACATCTCAACATTCACAAATATACATTTCTGACATTCAAAAACAAAACAAAAACAAATCAGTGACCAATAAAGCTACCTTTCTTTGCAAGGACATTCAAAAGCCTGCCATCCATGGTGAACGGATCAAAACACTGACAGAATCCATCAACATTGCTTGCAGCAGCAACCACAGCCTCCCAGACACTGTTCAGAGAGGTGTACCGTTTTCCCTCCTTGTAAATCTCACATTTGATGATGGACCACAGGTTCTCTATGGGGTTCAGTTCAGGTGAACAAGGACGTCATGTCAATTGTTTTTCTTCTTTTAGACCTTTTCTTACCAGCCAAGCTGTGGAGTACTTGGACGCATGTAATGGGGCATTGTCCTGCATGAAAATCATGTTTTTCTTGAAGGATGCAGACTTCTTCCTGTACCACTGCTTGAAGGTGTCTTCCAGAAACTGGCAGTACGACTGGGAGTTGAGCTTGACTCCATCCTCAACCCGAAAAGGCCCCACAAGCTCATCTTTGATGATACCAGCCCAAGCCCCAAACCAGTACTAAACCTCCACCTTGCTGGCGTCTGAGTCGGACTGGAGCTCTCTGCCCTTTACCGATCCAGCCACGGGCCCATCAAGACTCACTCTCATTTCATCAGTCCATAAAACCTTAGAAAAATCAGTCTTGAGATATTTCTTGGCCCAGTCTTGAAGTTTCAGCTTGTGTGTCTTGTTCAGTGGTGGTCGTTTTTCAGCCTTTCTTACCTTGGCCATGTCTCTGAGTATTGCACACGTTGTGCTTTTGGGCACTCCAGTGATGTTGCAGCTCTGAAATATGGCAAAACTGGTGGCAAGTGGCATCTTGACATCTTGGCAGCTGTACCCTTGACTTTTTTCAGTTCATGCACTGTAAACCCGGATTTTGTGCTAATAAAACATTTTAAGTGATCATTACTAATTATTTATTGTTCTTTAAGAAATTGTGTCATTACTAAATCAAATGAGCTATTTGCACTAATCAGAAGAAAAAATGAGCGTACTGATCATGTTAAGCAGAGACAACTCCGTTCCTTATGTTTTTGTTAGGGAGGGGAGGGGCCTTGATTGGCTGAGGTGACGTGAGCAAAACGCTCAGTGAGTGCCTGCAGCTTTTAGGATGCTGGGTTACCGCGGATTTTTGAAATCAACATGAAACGGTAAGTGTGCAAAGAAGCTTTTATCAGTTTATATGTTCCTTTGACAAAAATGATAACTGAAAATCCACACTGATGCTAAACTCAAAATATGAGAATGAATGTCAGTTAGCGCTATTTTCCCTGTCACTTCACAGTTAGGTTATACTATTATCATGTACATTTGCCTTTTCTGTCTAGTCACCGGTTATAAAGTTAACATTATCTACTGTTTCTCTGTATGTTCACTGTTTAAAGCATGTTCCCTGTAAACCGTGATCGGCTAATTATTACACGTCGTGTTGGTTCATAATAGCACGAGTCCATGCATGAGCACATGCTAGCGGCTAACGCTAAATAAAATAAATCTTTAATAACGCTAAAAGTTTCACATAAGTGATTTTTTTTGTCTGTAAGGGGCGAATTAACATTGCTACTTAAACTGTTTAGAAGTTGAGGTGACAAACGCTAGCAAAATTGATTTACTTTCACAGTACAGTTACAATTATATTTGCAGCTTTTTCTAAACTTTTTTTTCTTAATCTTTCTTATTTGCCGTTTAAAGATGGACCTTATGTGTGCACTTAGAAAAAAGAAGTGGTAAAGCCTGCAATAAGCCTGATCCTGCTACGCTGGCCTGCACTTTATACAGTAGATCAGGTATGTTTAAGAATGTAATAACATTTATCTATTACTTTATCTCACTGTTAAGTGTTGCTTACAGTCTTTTGTGTCACTTTATTATTTTACATACTTATGGGACAACAAAGCTGTGCAAAACATGACCTATTTTTTATTTATTTGAAGTATCATTTTTGTTATTAAGTGATTTAGTTTAGAAATATTAATATTCTGTATTTTCTCTTGTTTTGCAGGTGTTCTTAAAGTTCAGCAAAATAATGGAAAAGAACCCCAAGCAGGAATTTGGTAACACTTTATAATAACTACACACTATGAACCATTTACTAAGCAATAGCAAATAATGAATTCATTATCTGTTAAGCATTAACTCTACATTAATAAACGTTAGTAAGCAGTTTTTAACTGCAGCTACAAATGCTGTATTTTTGACTTACAAACACATTTATAATGTGCTTAATAATTGTACTTCCATACATCGTAGTGATTTATTTTTCAATACTAAATTAAGTATTGCATTATTTACAAACCTGTTATTTTTGTTTTTAAAGATAATTCAGAATGAGTTAGTAAATGATTAATAAACTATTGAAATAACCATTTATAATTCTTATTATTCAGGCATAATAGTTAATTTATATGTTAATAAATGCTTTATTAACTCAACTTTATCCAGTTTTGTGACCTAATCTAAAGTGAGGACTATTTGTGCTTTATAAATGCCTTATAAATGATAATTAAAGGCTCAGTTATATTCCAAACAGGAAAAAAGTACAGAAACAATATTATTTATTCCTATTCGTTTGAAGATACATAAATGATACTGTACTTCAAATGAAAAAGTTACATTAATAAAGCATTTATTAACATACATAGTAACCATTACTACATGCCTGAATAATAAGATATATAAACGTTGATTTCAATAGGTTATTAATCATTTACTAACTCATTCTGAATTATCTTAAAAACCACCAACCACTCTTAAATAACTGGTTTGTAAATAATTTAATACTTAGTTTAGTAATGAAATTTTGTTTTTTAACAAAGTATGAAAGTACAAGTATTAAGCACATTATAAATGTGGTTGTAAGTCAAGAATACAGCAGCATTTGCAGCTGTATTTATAAACTGCTTACTAACGTTTAATAATGTAGAGTTAATGCCTAACAAATAATAAATTCATTATTTGCTAATGCTTAGTAAATGATTCATAGTGTGTAGTTATTATAAAGTGTTACTGGAATGTTTTATCGACACAGTCTGTTTATTTGAGATCTTTCAATCAAAGAGGAGGAATGTTGGAGAGCTGTTGTCAAATCTTTTACAGCAAATCAAGGTTGGTTCATGTCCATTATACATTTGCATTCTTTTTTAACAGTTAAATTATTGAAAATTTCCCAAGTGTTACTATATTGTTTGTCTAATACAATTGTCCAACATTATTTATTTATTCATTTATTTATTAACAGACTCAAGAGCCTACGGATATTAGGTCCTAAAAGTGCTTTTGATTCTCCTGGAGGACAAGCCTGCAGACTTCTTTAAACCATGCTTTGTAAGTAACTAATTGTCTCAAAGGATATATTAAAGGACCACGAAAACATTCTTTCCATTAATGCATGGTCCTTATATTTTATGAAAGGTTCACACTTAGTTTAAAACATTGAAACTTAAGGGTAGCAAAACATCTTTCCAAACTCTCTAACATGTCATCATATATTCAACCCACAACATTGTTTATCTTCAGAACACAGTTTAAGTTATTTTTAATGATACCTGTGATTTTTGTGATGTTTTATGAACTTCAATTTAAAGATAAATTGGCTTTGTGACTTTTAATTGAGGGAAAGTCTGATAGTTAAATTGGGAATGAGGGTCAATAATTAATTGCTAAATTTAACATTGTAGAATGAAATAAACCTTTTGCAGTGTAACTAAAGCAAACCAATTCACATATTGTCTTTTGTGTCTCTGTCATTAAAAAGTTATTTGTTTAACATTATTAATGATTATGTAATGAGAAACATAACTGTTCTTCTCTGTTGGTAGTAGTAATGGGCGATATAAACGATATGCGATATAAACGATACAAAATTGGCCTACGATAGAGATTCTAATTCTATTGAACTATCGCGATAATACATGTTTGATGACGCAATCTACCCGCGAAATTAAGAGCAACAGCAACAACAGCACTAAGCAACGCATGGCACCGAATGACGGCGTGTCGCACAACTTGCGAGCCTCATGCATGGCATATTGTGGCTTGTCTAGAGAACATCAGTGCCTCCCACACAGATTTTACCTGGGCGGCCGATATATTATTGGGGCGGCCCGGTTCTGTGTTCGCGAGAAACAGAACACTCTGCCACAGACTCGCATGCTCTGCATGCAGACCCACAGAGACGCGCTGTATCGCGCTGGATACAGATCTGTTGTTCTGATTTGGGAGCAGCTTTAAGAAGAGCGCGAAGACTAAATAGACTGATCCAGCTCATTATTTGGCATTATTTGGGATGACAATACATTCTCTTTTCCCCGGACGTGTCCGAGAATCTGCTTTCGCTTTCGATATGAATTAACCGCAGACAGAGAGAGAGAGAGAGGGAAAGAGAGAGAAAGAGCAGATCAAGACACCAGTTTTAATTTCATTAGGAGAACAAAATGTTTAAAATCAAGTGCGTTACCTTAGGCTGCAGGTTAGAAATATGTTTTTATTTAAAGTATCTGCAATACACAATTTTATTTGACTTTTTAATACTGGAAATAATTTCAGTACAGTGTAAGTTCCTTAACTAAAAGGAACCAAGGTCTTAAAAGAAAAGTCTTTCTTTCAGAAAGGCACTACATTTAGTTTATTTATCTGCAACATTGTGTTGTTTAATTACAGTTTTGCTTTTGCACAATAAATGTTCTCAAAATGACATGCAACGTTTCTTTATTTCTTAAAAAAAATAGCAGTTTGGCTTTCCTAAGGGTCTCTGTAACCTGTTCTGAAATGGTTCTATTATAATTTATATATCGCAATATATATCGTTATCGCAAGAGGCTGCAATGTATATCGCAATATGGATTTTAGGCCATATCGCCCATCCCTAGTTGGTAGGACTCTGATGATCCAGTCATTCCACCACCTTGAAATCCTACTTATCGCGGAAGAAGCCTCAGTTAAGATGATCATTGAGGGACAACTTGTGATGGACAGCATCAAAGACTTACCAAAAGCTGTGCTTTCTTTTGGACTACTACAACGGAATGAACCGCCAACTTATCCAGCATATGTTTTACGCAGCGGATGCGCTCCCAGCTGCAACCCATCACTGGGAAACACCCACACAAACTCATTCACACACATACACTACGGACATGTTTAGCTCACTCAATTCACCTATAGCACATGTCTTTGGACTGTGGGGAAACCAGAGCACCCGGAGGAAACCCACACGAACACGGGGAGAACATGCAAACTCCACACAGAAATGCCAACTGACCAAGCCGAGGCTCAACCCAGCGACTTTCTTGCTGTGAGGCAACAGCACTACTGCGCCACCGCGTTGCCCTCTGTAGAACTTCAAAAAAAATAAAAATTAAAAAAATTGAAAAGTTGTTTGATTCTTTGTGCTTAAAATTGTAAAATTTCAGTGGTATTATTTTTAATTATAATAGATTACCTAAATATAATAATTATCATTGCATAAAAGCATTTTTTTAATTAATATGATGTGTTTAATTTAATAGTCATTTTACAAAACATATTCTCTATAAAATTAGTAATGTGAACTAATGATTTTTAGTAAAGACTACTAATCCAAATTTGATTTGTCTTCTACACCCACTAAAGATTTTCTTTTAATACAGCTTAACCTGTTTAGTTGAATATATGTAAAAACTAAACTTATTTCGTGCAACGGGTTTCCACGCAACAATCTAGTAAAGTCAACTAATCCGGGTTTACAGTGTGGGCAGTTTATTTTGCGCCTTGGTTTTTCCACACGCTTCTTGCGACCCTGTTGACTATTTTGAATGAAACGCTTGATTGTTCGATGATCATGCTTCAGAAGCTTGGCAATTTTAAGAGTGCTGCATCCCTCTGCAAGATATCTCACTATTTTTGACTTTTCGGAGCCTGTCAAGTCCTTCTTTTGACCCATTTTGCCAAAGGAAAGGAAGTTGCCTAATAATTATGCACACCTGATATAGGGTGTTGATGTCTTTAGACCACATCCCTTCTCATTAAAGAGATGCACATCACCTAATATGCTTAATTGGTAGTAGGCCTTCGAGCCTATACAGCTTGGAGTAAGACAACATGCATAAAGAGGATGATGTGGTCAAAATACTCATTTGCCTAATAATTCTGCACTGCCTGTATACATATATATACATATATATATATATATACATATATATATATATATATATATATATATATATATATATATATATATATATATATATATATATATATACATATATATACATATATATATATATACATATATATATATATATATATATATATATATATATATATATATATATATATATATATATATACATATATATACATATATATATATATATATACATATATATATATATATATATACATATATATATATATATATATATATATACATATATATATATATATATATATATATATATATACATATATATATATATATATATATATATATATATATATATATATATATATATATACATATATATATATATTACTTTAACTATATACTGTTACTCAGCTAACATGAAAACGACAATCATATTTCCTAGTTTCTTCAAAAGCCCGCCCTCAAGAGGCTCTGATTGGTCAGAAAGCATAATGTGCTACTATTCGCAGATAGGCTCCACATCACCAGAAAGTGTCACATTCAGCCAATAGCACGTGTTGTGCCTCTGCTGTGTAAATACTGTCAGTCAGTGTGAGCCTGAATTAGACAGAAAATGAAGAAGACACAGCTGAACCTCATGCCTGCTCTCTAAAGTATCTTTCATATATAATCGGAGCATGTTTATAAGCATGTTTAATTAATATGAAACGTTCACATATAGCAGCATAGAGAGACACTGCAGCGCTGCTGAAGATTGGGGACGTTTACAGGGGTTTGATGAATAAATATGAATTTGTAGCTAAATTGTTAAACGGTAAACGGTGCCAAACAGCATTTCTCGTTGTTTACATCCTTGTACAACATACCATTAACGTTAGAAATTGTGCACGTAAAAAATACATTTTAACAAATAAAAATACTTACAGGTTGTAGGCTTTGCTAAGCTAACTGTGTAAAAGCCAATGTCTCCCTTTGCATTTAACTGTGATCATATTTCATTCAGAAATGTTTATGTTCACACAGCTACATTACACATCAACTAAAGTTTAAAATATGATATCATAGTGGACGACTCCTTGAACATTCTGACTTTATGAGGAAACTCTTGAAACCACTTGAGGAAAAGTACATTTACATTACTGGGTGAACTATTCCTTAGGTTAGTACATTCAAATTTGTATACTACAAGTCAGACTAGACTTTCAACACAACATTTTTCCAGTTGGACGGAGTTGTGAAACTAAAAGAAGTGCGGGATACTCCAGTTTTGATCCACCGCATATGACACTTAGCTGTCTGACAGAGCGCAGGAATTTTAACTGAGTCACATCTTGACTTCCACCACATGACAGCAGACGCTGAGCATTACAACAGAAGCATTCACATCTGATTAAGCATACTGGCAGATTTAGACAGATAATGGTGCTGTGCGTGAGAACATGTCAGATGAGTGCTTCTACTCAGCAGGGTTAAATAACATACATTAAAGACTCCAAGTGTGACAGTGCTTGACAAGAGCTCTACAGCAGGGGTGTCAAACTTCCATCAGTTGGTAGCCCTGCAGATTTCAGTTCAAACCCTGCCTCAACACAATTACCTGTAGGTTTCAAACAAGCCTGAAGGACTCAATTAGTTTGATAAGGAGTGTTTGATTAGGGTTAAAGCTAGACGCGGCCCTTTAGGGTAGGGTTGAACCAGCAGTTTGTAAGTTCTTGCTTAAACTGGAACGTAAAGTCTACACTTGAGGCTTAGGGCATACTCACACTATGTACAGTTGCCTTGAACCCGGCCGAAGCACGCTTGTCCCCCCTCCCGTCTCCCCCGACGGCCTGCACTCACATTACATTCGGGCAGAGATGGCAAAAGTACACACTAGGGGTGTAACGATACACCAAAGGCACGGTTCGGATCGGTTCACGGTTTTGGAGCCACGGTTCGGTTCGGTTCGGTTTCTGTTTGCTGTGGGGTTAGGGTTGATGTCATCTTAACAGCAATGCTAAGGAATGGATTCACTTAATAACAAGAACAACTAAACTTTTTCTTTATTAATTTTGCCATCACATTTTTAGTACAGTCAGGATACCAGAGTAAACAACAAAAATGAAATAAATACCTCCAATATAGACTAGTCAGAAAAAACAATTCTCTTTAGTGCAGCCAACTTAAGAAAGTAAACTCAAATTAAATAAATATCTGCAGTGTAGACTATAGTAAAAGATAAACAGGCTTGTCCTTTCTAAGGACATTTGGAATATTCAATTAAGTTTTAAGTTCTTCTTTAAAAACACCATAATGTCCACATTCTCAGGTGAGGGGCTTGATTTCTGTGCAGACACAGACAAAGTGATGCTCATTTTAGTCATCATTTAGATAGGTTTCTGTTTAAATTAATGAAAAAATAATATACATATAATGTGCTTGTAAAGTGTTTTTTACATGACCTATTCACCAGTAAAATACATTGCAGTTTTGTCTGAAACTAATGTTAGGGTTGTAGCCGTATATTAGTTGTATTTTTGCCTCTCTCTCTCTCTCTCTCTCTCTCTCGCTCGCTCGCTCTCTCCATGCCTGTCATTTCTGTATATCCGCCTTCACGACAGCTGATTGGTCAGGAGACCGATCTATCATTACTGGGCGACTTGGCGCGGGAATATAAAAATGAAGTCAGGAAAAGCGGAGGAAAGCGCATCTTCCTTTGATCTCGTTTTTCGTGTATTTTGCTAACATGATTATGAATTTCGTTTTTTTTGCTTAACTTTCGTTTGGGCAAAAATATTTTGCATTAGTTTTGCCCACTTTGAGAAATTTTGTGATTTTTGTACACTTTTATTTCGATTGATTTGTTTGGTGCTTTTTTGTTCAGCTCTTTCTCGTCATATTGAGCTTTACCTCCTCAAGTTCACCCTTTTCTCAGAGTAAGGTGGATAGGGAAGATGTCTTACGACTTCCATTTTGCAAACACGTAGAAAATGTATTGTTAAAGACATCAGGTAAGAGGTGAACGTCATCTTTGTATTTATTTTATTCTACAGTTCAGTATAGGGAAGAATAATCAGTGTTTCCTCTAGGATTTTTTCCAGCAGTGGCGGCAGGACTTTTTTTTTTACACAGATCTGCCAACTATTTTAAAGACAAATATTACACGCAGTATAACAAGTCGAGATAGCATTCATGTAATACGAGCATGCGAATCTCTTTGCTTGCGCGCCGATTTCCTCTGTTCGAGCACAGAACTTCTTCCACGCACTCAAATTTACACGTTCAAGTGCAGATCTTCTCGTGCGCTCTACAGTCAGCGCTGCTGAAGCGCGATTTAGTGTGTTTTTGTGCGTTTTCCAACATTAACCCATCCTGAAGTAAAGTGAAACGGCATTAAACTCCAGCAAGATAAAGTCATTGTATGCAAAGCCATTGACCTTTATCAATAAAGTATACTTATGGAAACTGTGTTCATCTTAACTGAAAGCTACGCGGTGTTTGCTAGACTCACGCACCTGTCAGTCTGTCAGAGAGTCAGTCAGCATGTCACCTTGAACAAATAGCGCACAGCACTACGGTTACAGAAAAGTTTGCGCTGTTTACCTCTAATATGTTTTGGTGCGATTATAATCCGCTATAAAAAAACACGACTAAATGTTTTAAATAAGAAGCTGTAATGTAGCCGTGGCGGGATGAATTTTGGTGTGGCGGCCCGCCACGGATGAATGAATGTAGCGGAAACCTTGAATAAGGCGCACGGCGCTGAAAACCTTTTTTTCTTTTCATCAGTTTCTAGCGAGGTAAGGGGTTAAATCCCTTTTGTTGGCAGTTCTGTTGTCAGTGTCTTTTGCGTACACCCTCACATTGTGAAATTTAACACATTTTTAAATGTTATTCCTTATTAAGTTTCGTGAAACAGTTAGTTACGACGTGCGCTTTGTCTACGACACAAATTCCATTCCTGTACTCCACTGGAAAACCAAAATGTTCCCAAACAGGAGACTTAAATGTATTGGGGGATCTGCAATCTCAATATATGCGAAGCAGCCGTCCTGCATATACAGTAGTAATGGAGTGTGATCGCTCACTCAAGTCACATGACATGACATGCACTTGGAAAATACTATTCTAAATTCTAAAACATTAGAATATAATATTTAGAACGAAAGCTCATCATTACTAATACAATTTAATCAAATGTGATAAAATAAAGATGTTTTGGTTCAATTAGAGACAAGTGACGTCAACCTTAACAGTGGGCAGCAGGGGGCGTGACAGTATCGCGGTCCGCCACGAGAGTTTCGCGATACGTATCGTGGTTGGTGTATCGCGATATTTCGGTTCGGTTTGGAGTATCGTTACACCCCTAGTACACACATCCTTTACTTAAGTTGAAGTACAGATACTCATGTTTAAAACGACTCTGGTAAAAGTAGAAGTACTGACTACACTTTTGTACTTAAGTAAAAGTAAAAAAGTACCGCCTGAAAAATGTACAAAAGTAAAAAAGTAAAAAGTACCCGTTTTAACCACAGTTCCAAAGACATGCGGTATAGGCAAAAAAAATTCAACTAAATTTGCAGTAGTTTATAAGTGTGTGTGTGAGAATGTGTATGGGTGTTTCCCAGTACTGGGATGCAGCTGGAAAAGTATCCACTGCGTAAAACAAATGCTGGAATAATTGGCGGTTCATTCTGCTGTGGTGACCCCTGATAAATCAGGGACGAAGCTGAAGAATAGCGAGTGAGATAGGTACATAGGTAATCATCCTGACGCAAACTCACAGTGTTCAGCATGTAGTTTTGCCATTGTTAGATCGAAAACAACAGCTGCCATTCATGTTGATACACTCGGTCTATCTTAATAATGTCTTACATTTTACACTGAATTCTGTCCAAAATATATTGATTTTTTCTTTTGCTAAAATAATTTCTTATCAGATATGACTGCAAACAATTTTTTTGCATTAGGCTATAGCTGCTTTTCTTCAAAGAGTAGCTCTCATATATAACCCGCTATTTCAGTGTTTTTTTCAGGTATTGTGGTTATTTTATTTAATGAATAAACATTAATTCTGTTACAGTTTTTCTCAGTCACTTTGGTCCATTTTTCAGATCAGAATTGAAATTCTCTAAACCCACAGTTCAATCTTCAGATCATCATCAGAAAAGCAGTTTCTATGTATGAACAAGTTGCACATTTGTTCATCCATGCAATTTGCAATGTGCAATTCTCTGATGCTTCCTATATTATCAGTTGCTTATGTCATGTTGATCAACATGTATTATTTTATCTCTGTTGAATAGACTCACCCCCACAACATTTAATCGTTCAAATGCCTGAACAAGTTGTCTTAATATTTAGTCATAATGCATTTTTTACATTTCTCCCAGGTGAATCTCGACTTTTTCTAATAAAGGTCTGAAAGGAGGTTGCCCTATGTTCACATTTTTACTTTTCTTTTTTCTTTGTGCTATGCGGTGCTGTCTTTTTCTTTCTGTATCAGAATGACATGATCTGGCAACAAATTACAGTTCAAACAGCAAAAATATTGCCATAGTTTACACCAGAACAGCCCTCCAGAGTACACTGTTATTGACATCATGACTACTAAGTAATTTGAGTCTTATTCATATACAACGACACAAGGACATGTCATTCTGACGTCACTGACATATTCATTGACACAGAAATTTAGTTTTGAGAGATGAACTGAAGGATTTTGAGCAGGAGACTGGCTTTTGCAGGTAATCCATGGTGTTTTGCTATTTATGTAAAATCATATAGTCAATCAAATCAATAAAAACTAAAAAACAGCATAAATTCTGTATTAGGAAATATGAACTTATCAGAAATAAAGGAAATAAACCGTAATGCATACATTTTTTATAAAGTATTTGATTGTTTTAATACTAAATGTATTAATCTTTACAAAAAAAGCACTATTTTTCGCGGTATTAGATTGAAACACCAGAGAAAGCCCGTGCAGTATGATCGGAAGTGGACAAAAGGCTTAAGCATTTAAACAGCATGTTTTTGACTGGAATATGTCTCGTTTATTTGTGATCAGATCGAGCAAAAGTTGTCTTATTACCGTGTAAACAGGGCAGCATCAGTCATATTAAATTTGCAGACTCCCTCTGTCACTGCGTAGTAATACTAGTCTTTCTCATAGTAATATTCATGAACTAGGGCTAGGCCATGTACGGTGCGCGATAGCCTTGAAGAAGCTGCGCGCTGCAGCACGCAGGCGCGCAATGAGGAAAAATAGACTGACTGCATCAAAAATGCGCTCATATTATTGCACAATGACAAGAAATAATATAGATCGCGCCACCAAACACATAAAAACGAAAGTAACGATCGTGGTTTAAAAAAATGTAAGAAGTAGAAAGTACAGACATTTGTGTAAAAATGTAAGAAGTAAAAGTAAAAAGTTGTCAAAAAAATTAGTAGTGGAGTAAAGTACTGATACCAGAAAAAAACTACTTAAGTACCGTAATGAAGTATTTGTACTTCCCATCTCCGCATTCCGGCCTGAGCACGCTTATGTCATCGATGATGCACTGTTCAGTTTATGAAGAGAAGCGCTCTTGCTCAGCACAGAGGAGATTTCTTTATAACGTTATATCGTTTTAGTCGTTTGGGCTGCAGTGACATGTAGTAAAATAATTCGCCGAAGAGATCAGCCACTTTTGACGCTCATAAATAATAATAATAAAGTTCTCGAGCTGCAGAAATTAGGAGGTTTGCGGAAGGTGCAGCTGTCGTGCAGTGAGGGGTTTGCATCTTTAATAAACTACAACAGTTTGCGTTCAATTTATTCAGAATGATTAATAAATCGCACTCACACTACTCAAACGATCCAGGAAACGGGCCTGGGCATGGTTCAGATAGCATAGTGTGAGTACGCCCTTAGTAACTACTGGCTAGTTTGTAACTAAATTTGTCCTTACTTTGGTTTAGAACATAGTTAGTAGGTCATAAACTCTTTGTAAAGTAATGCATAGTCGCATTGAACATAATATCCAATAAGAACCATTTAAATTATTACAATTCTGCTGGTGCAACCCGCCCCAGAAACAAAGTTAGACACCCCTGCTCTACAGGGTTCCCATTATGACCAAAGACAGATGAATCACTGATAACATAATTATGTTAGAGTCACCGAAAAAGATATTAATGATTTCCACTAGGGCTGCACGGTTAATCGAAAAAACAGAACCATCAAGGCAGTCGCACAAGTCTTCACAGCAATATGGACCCCTTCAAATGGCGTTAAAAGTGTCACATACTGTATTTATAAGGTATAATTCACCGAGAAATATAATTCTGTCTTAATGTAATGTATTTACAGCCGCGAAAGGGGGGTCTCACACCAGAAGCACCGCGTAGCGCCATGCATTTCAGAATTTTAGACATAGGTTTCTATCAGGGTACACACAGCGGCGCCGCAAGTTGGCAGCTGTCTGCAGCAGCTAGCCATGACTCGGGACACTGTTCATATTTCTTAAAACTTAACATGTGAATGTGTGCGTGTGGTGTGCGATACTTTCAACTGTCATGTGCGCGCCGTGTCGCGGCCCATCTGGTGTGCTACCTGCTGAAATCACAGCATAGATGTGTTCCAACTTCCTTCAACACACCTGCCTGGAAGTTTCCAGTATGCCTAGAAAGAGCTTGATTAGCTGTTTCAGGTGTGTTTAATTGGGGTTGGAACTAAAATATGCAGGACACCGGCCCTCCAGGACCGAGTTTGGACACCCCTAATGTACACTGAATGCCTTTTCTGAAGTAAATGTGATGATGTTGAAGGGACTCACTGATCAAACCAGTTCGAATCAGGCTTGGAATCTTGGGGCAGCCACGTTGTCATTCATTCATCGAACTCGCTCCAGGGCTTATACCATCACATAACAGTGCGCCAATTCATTTGGCTCTCTTCCCCCAATACCCTGGCCGCAAATGTGCAAGGAATGCTTTAGCAATTTCGTAAATGATTAACCATCTAGACAAAGAGGTTTTATAAAGTTTCGGCAGGGATCTCTCCATCACGAGACTTTTGAACGACCGATCGTGATTTTGTGGCCATGTGTTCGCCCTCAGGACATTCTAATTGCAGCCAGATGAACAGAATTCAGAGACAAAGAGATATCTGGCAATTAACGCATACGAATTAAAGACTTAAGAAAGACAATCTCTTAAATGTTAGAACCAAGGCAAATTTTGATATTTTGAATAATATTATAGGTTTCCTTATGTGCTGTGTTTATTCCAACCAACCAGGTTAATAATGTGTGGTTTTACCCTTATAACAGGTTAAAATGATCTTTATGTGTCTGAAATGTTTGATGTTTGGTATTAAACCAAACCCCTTTTTATTTGCAATACATTGGTGTAAATGAAAAACTAGTAGTACGAACAGTATTCGTCTTGTAACATTTGATGTCAGATAGTTACAATCTTACAAGAGATTTTACCACGTCCAATCTCTTGGAGTCTGTTAATAAGTGACTTTAGCTACGCTGGTACGGGGCGTGGCCCCGCCCTTCATGGCAACTGCTCATTGGAGAGGAATGGATCAATATGTGTCCCTTAAAAACCCACTGCAGCCCTAAAAACGTTGCTTTTTGCATCAAGCTGGCTCGCGCCTGCTTTTGCTCTCTGCCCCCTCTCGCATGCCCGGACACCGCGCTGCACGTGATTGGGTAACCACGAACTCTTCATGCAAACCTCCTAAGTTTTGAACCGCCGAAACTTCCGCAAACTGACTCTCCGCAGTCCCTTACCCCGGCAACCCAGAACAGTCTCCGCTCACGAGCGGGAATCCCAATGACGTCACAAAGCCAACCTATCAGGAGCGCCACGTGTTTCCTCAGGCCAGCCCTTCGAGGCAAACTCCAACAAGACTTCAGCAAATACGCAAGTAACACAAACAAATATTGTCTCTTGCTGATTTGGTGCCTATGATCTTAAGCAGTTAAAGATAAGTCAAATCTCTGCTTTTGTGGTTTCTTAGGTAATTCTAAGATCTAGTAAGAAATACTAGAAATAATTTGGGGACGGTTGTTAACTCATTTTGCATCCTCTGAACTGCCTGTGTGTATGTGTGTGTGTGTGAATGTGTGTGTGCATTTGTTTGTTGTTTGCTTATTACGTAGTTAGTTTTATGTATTGTAGTGTAGCTCAAAAAATCTTTGTTCTCCTTTTGTAAGAACTGTGTTCGTGTTTGTGTGCTTCTAAGTCATTGCCTCAAGCTGTGGATCTTTTACCTTGCTAAAAGTTAACCCGATTTTGCGTTATGTTATTATCGTTGGCCACAAAAATAATATAAACGAGATTGGTAAAATACGAAGTCTGCCATTTATTTACGAATGGTGGATCAAGTGTGAAAATTTTAACCTGATTTAATCTGACTCAATTGAGTCGAATCAATGATTCGAATCTTCAAGATCCGAGTCATTGATATGAGCTAATAAATCCCTGATCGATCTTATAACGTAGGTTGATATCTTACAATGTTTACTAACATACAATCAAAACAATGATTAATCCATTACATGCGATACATTTAAATGTCAAACTGTTTCTTTCATGAATGGGCTTGATGTTCACAAAGCAGCTTCAGTGATGCATCATGGCACATTTGCCACAACGTGCCTTGCATGTACTTCTGTTATCATCTTTATGTGAAATAAACTCTGCCTGTCAAAATGAGTGCAGCTGAGAAGTGCTGATGAAATGGCTTCCAAAATGTGCAGACAGTACAATAGCCTTCATCATTTCTGCAGTTACATGACTGTCATCAATGAAGACTAGAGAGAACGTGCTCTACTAAATGCTTGCATTTGTCTGAAAACTTTTTTTAATATTGACAAATAATAACATTGGTATAGTAAAAGCAATGCCGATATTAGATACATAAAATGTCTGAGCACCACTTAAAATCAGTTGGTACTCAGAAACCAAGACTCTTTCTAAAGGTTGTCTTCACATGATGTCATTGATGACGTGTGAAATTCAGGTGAAGGGCAGGAAGTAGGGCTGCAACAACGAATTGATTAAATCGATAAAAATCGATTACTAAAAGCGTTGGCAACGAACTTCATAATCGATTCATTGTGTCGAGCAACACAGGGATGAACAGCTTTGCAAAGCTGATGGTGTATAATTATAGCGTAGAAAACTAAAGCCTATTGAATAATTTGTTTAATGCTACAGTACCACAGCAACAATATAATTACTACGACAGTTTAATTCAAGTAATTATCTATAGTATTCTTCCAACCACTATAGTACTTACCAGAGATGTGGACTCGAGTCATGTGACTTGGACTCGAGTCAGACTGGAGTCATGAATTTGATGACTTTAGACTCGACTTGACAAAATATAAAAAGACTTGCAACTCGACTTGGACTTGAACATAAATGACTCGTGACTTTCACTTAGACTTGTGCCCATTGACTTGTGAAGACTTGCTGGTTCCCATAAAAAGCCCAAAGATAAAAAGTATGTTGACACGGACCGCTCTGCGCACTCTCTCTCTCGCTCTCTGTTTGTGTGTGTGACAGAGAGCATGCACGCATTAGGCACGACATCCAAAGTACCATACATTGTTTTGATTCGACAGCATCCAACGTGACTACTGGGCGCCGGAGTCGACAAAAGTCAAGCGAACGCAGAGAGACTGAGCCTAGTTTATACAGTCATTGAACCGAGCCAATACTTGCGCGCCAATACTCAGTTTCTCTCACGCGTACATTCGGTCTCTCGCACCCGCGGTGCGTACATTCGGTCTCTCGCACACATATTCAGTCTCTCTGCGTTCGCTTGACTTTCACTCTGGTGCCTCATACCATTCGTGCTTTTGCTCTACAAAGATCCTTCTGTTAAATTGGTTATCCCAAGAATGTTGATATGGTTTCTATATTGCTACACTATTTATTAAAGGTGCTGTATGTAAGTTTTTGACTCTTCTAAAGCATAAAAATACCATAATATGTGTGCAGATATTTAAGAAACATCCCAAGTGAACATACTTGTTTAACTGAAAAACAATGCTGAAGTCAGATATTCTGCTTTGAAAATGGGTTTTCCGTGCCGGAACGCTGTCTTTGTTTACATAAATTTCATATGCACGATGCCAGTTTAGCCAATTATATGTCAGCACCCTGGGTTGCCTTGTTGGAAAACAGGGCATTTCATTCATTCATTCAGAAAGACTCTGAAAGCGTGCGTCCGTGACCAAAAAGAACAGTATGGGAGACAGATGCAGTTCCACATGAGGTTATTAATTAGCAAATTACATAAATATTACGAACGTAAACATTAGGTGAGCAGGTTACATTGTAACCGCGTGTCCTAACAACACGCTGTGACGAGAGAGGCAGTGATCAGCTATTTGGCTGTTTGCACCAGACGAGACACGGCAGAAATGTAAATACAGCCTTTCAGAAGCACAGAATATGCACTCGCTCACCAAACGGTAAGGTTTAGAATCTATTTAATACATGTTAATCCACTTTTACATCAATGTAGATGCTGAATCACTCATATGTGTTTAGTTCTAAAGTTCAATTTCAGACGGTTTATTGTATTTTCAAGATCTGAGGTGAACTTTCTGCTTTCAGTATATGGCAACAAATGCCATGTAAAATGCATTCAAACTCGCATTGTTAGCATTTAGCACAGAATAAAGCACACAAGGCTTACCTGAGGTGATCTAGCTGTCATAGGTTTCTGTTGTTCAGCTGTGAGAAATAGAAGCCATTTCTAATATATCAATTCGAGGTGTTGGTTAGGACAAAAACTCCTTTTAATATGGAAAATATTCCCTCTATCGCGTGTCGTTGCTTTTATTTAGAACACAGTTTAAATCGCTCGCTCCTGTACACAATCTGGCATCCTAGCGTACTTTTATTATGATCCAGGAGTGCAATACCTAGTTCAACCACTGGGTGTCAAACTTACATACTGCACCTTTAAGAATACACGAAAAACTAAAAGGTTATGGTAACTTCTACAATAAACACTAGTGTTTTTGAGTGTTAGGTATACTGCCTATGCTTTAGGCTAGTATTATTTACAACTTGTTAATGAATGCTTCAGCATACTGTAGTATTAGGAATAGTGAACTCATAAAATAAAATACATAGTGTAGTTTTACTATACATAGGTATATTTGTCAGAGGGCCAGAGTTTTACCAGACAGTCTACTTGGGGGCCGGACTCATTTCAAAGTGTAGCCTTATAGTCATAAATGGTGGTTATTCTGACAAGAGACTCAGTTGTTGTTATTTTTAGTTGCTTTAATAGTGTGGACCACTATTTTCTTTTTGATTCTCACAATTTTGGAATCCAGTCGCGGGCCGGATTGAACGGCTCAGCCGGATTTGGCCCGCGGGCCGCCAGTTGATGATCAGTGCCCTATAGTGTAAAAAAAAACAAAACAGCACTGGGTAATTTGTTTATATTACACTTGCATACCTGGCAACACTCCCATTTTTCCCGGGAGTCTCCCGTATTTCAGACCCGTCTCCCGTATTGTTCTGTCTCCCGGTAAACTCCCGGAATTCCCCCGCCCCTCGGCATTTTGGTACAGTCCGGGCTGAAACTTGGTGCTTGTGCTTTTCCGGTCGCGCGCTACAGTTCGCGCGCCCCCATCTCCTCAAGCCTCTTACCCCTCCCGCTCCCCGCTCTTCAGTTTGTGCCAGTGTTGCCAACTTCGCGACAAATTTTCAAAAAAGCGACTAGCGACAAACCGAGCGACTTTTTTGTGTGTTACTGGCGATTTTTATAGACTGTCGTTTGTCCATTACTGTACCGTCCCTACTCTTCTCAACGAGCTGCGGGTAATGCTGCCGGCCCCTCCCCTGCAGCCTGAGAGCAGAGCACCTCTCAGCGTACCGACGGCAAATGATTTAGAACAGGTGGCAGTTTGAAGGTATTTCCCTTCTACAGTCAACCCGATCTGCTTCTCCTTTATTTTAACAATTTAATTTGACCGTTTATTCTTGTTCACAATCAGAGATGTTTTAAGTGTGAGTTTCAGAACTTGTCTGAGTATATTACGTCTGAGAGATTACTGCAAATTCCCTACTCATCTATAATGATATACTGTATTCAAACAGCAATAAATTTAGTTAAATTGACAAGCTTACATAAAGCGCAGTGCGAATATAAAATACCCCATTTATTTACCATAGGCTGTTAAACAAACAGAAATGGTAGAACGCGATGACGTAAGTAATATGCAAATTAGCGTATGACGTACCCCCCCCCCCCCATCCCCCCCGCGTTTGCCTGGGTTTCCTCCGGGTGCTCCGGTTTCCCCCACAGTCCAAAGACATGCGGTACAGGTGAATTGGGTAGGCTAAATTGTCTGTAGTGTATGAGTGTGAATGAGTTTGTGTGGATGTTTCCCAGAGATGGGTTGCAGCTGGAAGGGCATCCGCTGCGTAAAAACATGTGCTGGATAAGTTGGCGGTTCATTCCGCTGTGGCGACCCCGGATTAATAAAGGGACTAAGCCGAAAAGAAAATGAATGAATGAATGAATGTTGTGTTACCATAGCAACTATAGTATTACCACAACAGATTAATCGAAGTACTTTACTGTTTAAAACACTGTACATGCCAATATACATGTTCAGGGGCCCTGTGGAACAGCTTCTCCTCAAAATGAAGATGATGACAGGCAAAATGTCCTCCACAATCTCATCAACAATGTGGAAGACAGAAAAGACTAGTTCACTTTATTTTAGTTGCCATGATAAAATGGGATTGATAGTGACATTTATTTTAAGAGTGAATAGTACAGTAAGTAAGTTTTTCCTTATTGTTATCACAGTTACATTTCTGCTTGCGTTAGTTATTGTTTAAATTTTTTATTTGTTTAGTATGGTGCACCTTTAGGATGTTTAATAAATGTTTTTAAAATAAAATGTATTCTTTACATCCAACGTCTATTCCAGGGGTGCCTTCGAGGGGTGGCCACGGCCACCCCTGTGTAAACTCAAGCCACCCCTGTGGCCACCCCAATATGATTTTGCTGTTGACATTATTATTTTAAATGTACTTATGTAAATGCACAATATTTCAATAAATAAATGAATAAATAGCAGCCACTAAATTATTGTGGATTGATTGGTGCCACTAATGTAGCTGATTCACTTCCCCACCCCCCTCCCCGATTGTCGTTGACAGCACGCACACACCTTCAATATAGACAGCAATGGCAATTTATTATTTACCCTGAGGTACATCAAAAGAAAAAGCTGTTTTAATAGTAATGTGGCTCAGAAAGGAATATGGATAAATGATATTATTAGAGTCTGTATAGTGAGCGTGTGTGTATATAGTAAAACCTTTTGTTCATTTGTTTGTTTTATTAATTAATTCATTATTCTTCATTAATTTTAGACACGGCATATACCGTATGCTGTACAATAAAAGTATGTGAAAATAACTGAAAGTTTTTTATATATATAAAACGTGTTTAAAAACTAAATTTAAATTTTTTATTTTACTGAATTTGCATTTATTTATTTTCGGGGGGGTAAATAAATTGTAATGTTTCTAGAGTATTTAATTAAATGAATTAAAACCACATTATTTCATTTACCAGAAACAAAAATCTAACATTACACTGAATTTAGGGCTGGGCGATTTTTTTGATTAATTCGAATTTACGTTTTAAGACGATTTTATTTTTTAAAAAAACGAGAAATCGCGATTTTTTAAATAAAAATATTAAAGCCGCTTTTCCAGTATCGTGCCAAACCGTTCTAAACTGTTAGACAACCGTGCTGAATTGTGCTGATTCTGTGTGTTGATGTCGCGGCTCTGTCCCGCAGTCGCCTGTCTCTCCCGCGCGAGCTGCGAGACGGGCGCGCGCGCGCGAGGAGAGGAGAGAAGGCTCGACAGGCGGAGGTCCGCTCCTTGCCTCCTTCATTCTAATCATCCACCCGCCCGCACATATTATTTTATCTGATATATATATCCGCACCCGATCGCCACTTTAATAATTCTAATTCTTTGTTTTAAGCATGATGATAGGTGTAACTTTCTCCGCAATGTCCGGCGGCAGAGTAACAGCTCGTTAATTCATGCTCGAGCAAATGATGAGACGGACAAAAGTACTCGATGCATGCCCTTCTTTTACTTATTTCAGTGTTTTCAGTTTCACAGTGCAAAACAGCTCCCGGGTGGAATTACTGAAGTAAACATAAAACAAAAGAGCAGCATTTTGCTAAATGCTATAGTCCTTTATATCCTGATATGCTGTGTTGATTCATTAGTTTTTTTATATTTAACTTGATGCATTCGTTATTTAATGTTTGAATACTGAAATCATTTAAATGGTTATATTTTACCATCAAAATGTAGTATATTTTATATCATTACCACCTTTTGATATAAAACCGCTGTTAATTTATTGATTGTTATGAAATAATTTAAGTGCTATATTTTTTATTAGTGAAAGTGCCCGCTCACTTTGACAAGGCCTGTCTAAATATATATTTCTGCCATGCCACTAATACAGATAAACTATTGTTGCATTATCATTGTTTATTTTTCTGTTATTTGAAATATTTATTTCCCCTCCAATCCTTTTCAATCTTCACGTTACATTTTGGTAATTTTCTCTCCAAAAAAAAATTGCCCAAAGCTGCACAACATATGACCTCTACATAAATACGGGTGCTGTGATTTCTATTGTAGCTATGTTTAGCATCCCTACATGAGAGAGTGCCATAACCACGTTTAGTCACACAGTTGCTTTTCTTTTACAAGTGAGCATGAAAAAAACTAGTTTCAGCATTTATTTAAATTTAAATGAACAAGGTAAACTGGTAAGGTAGTTACACAGTAAAAACAAAATTAATAAAAAAAATAAATAAAAAAATCGAAATCGAAATCGTGAATCGGTCAAACTTTATGAAAAAAAAATCGAGATTTTTTTTTTTGCCATATCGGCCAGCCCTAACTGAATTCATTCTTTTTTTTTGTGTGCCACCCCAAGATTTGGTGCGGCCTCTTCTAGCCACCCCTAAGAAAATTTTCTGGGGGCGCCACTGGTCTATTCTCTGTGTTTTTAAGTGTTTGAAACTGGAAATATCTCATCATATAACACAGCCAAAAATGTTATGATTTATTAGATTAAAAATTTTATATGTAAGTCTATTTTAGTATTTTGTTTATTGTTAATAAACAGTGCACAAATTAAATCATATCAAAAAGCACGAAAGGAAGAGGGAACACAAGACAGAAATTGTGAGTCTGCATATAATCTCTAAGAACGTGCAAGAAAATTTGTGCGTGAGCAGTGCATATTTGAGAGAGTGAGAAAATTTGTGTGTGAGCAGTGCATATTTGAGAGAGTGAGAAAATTTGTGCGCGAGCAGCGTATATTTGAGAGACATTGCTGCTAGACAGA
This sequence comes from Danio kyathit, assembly GCA_903798195.1. NCBI lineage: Eukaryota > Metazoa > Chordata > Actinopteri > Cypriniformes > Danionidae > Danio > Danio kyathit. The sequence continues at coordinate 30,121,968 of LR812537.1, read as the reverse complement.
TTTGCATCTTAATCTCTTCATCACACACGAGATTCAATTGACAAAATACCAATTTCACTCAGTTTTACTTTGCAGCATACAGGAGTTGTTGGTCTACTGCTGCCTCATTGAGGTCGTTTATGTAATTTTGGTTAATCACAAGTTAATCACCGAAGACATAACATAGCACAACTAAACTTAATGAATTAGACAGCAGTAGACCTGCAAATTCTGTGTGATGTGAGGCTCTATTGTGGTGGAACTCGTTCTTGTGCAATATGCTGTGGAGATGAGACGCAGCACTTTTTAGCACTTTTTCAGAAAATTACATTTGTATTTTTATGTATCTGAGCAATGTTCTTTCATAAAAAGGATTGTTTAATTAATACAAAGTCAAACCGTAGGACTTTGGACTTGACTTGAGACTTGCTGGCCTTTGACTTGGGACTTGACTCGGGACTTGCCTGTTTTGACTCGGGACTTGAGGGCAATGAATTGAGACTTACTTGTGACTTGCCAAACAATGACTTGGTCCCACCTCTGGTACTTACTATAGTACTATAGTGCAAAGATGCGAATAGGCATCCTGCAGCGCACTACACGTGAATGAAGCGTTTTGCGTGTATCATGCGTTTCGCACGAATCGCTAGAGATGGAAAATCTGAACTTCAGCAGAGATTCGCGTTGCGTTAACCAATCAGGAGTTTTCTCTTGTAGGGGCGTGATTATGACGTAGAGCCTGTTGTTGTTGTTGTGCCGGGGGGAAATCCTTTTGCAGACACCGGACAACACCGCTGAAAGCTTTTATCATCCAGTTGTAGTTTCTGGAGAAGTTGATGAACTCACAGAGATGGGTGAACCTCGGATTGAATCTAGTTGACTCAGACACGGCTCCAAATGAATCAACGCTGTTTATCAGCCTTCCTAAAGCACATAAACACAGCTATTTCCCTCAATAAATCCATATTAGCCATTTAGCAACAGTCACCAGGCAGACAGAAGCCCCGCCTATGAATCCACATCTATTGTGAAGTAAATTTCACAGCGAATTAAATGAGTAAACTCAAAATATTTCCGCGTCTATTTACGTGCGAATATCGCAATTTATTTACGAGTTCCGTGTCTGGTGTGAACACAGCATTACATGCTGTGATGCAAGGCTGTTTAGTTAAGGGAAAAATCATAATCACGATTACATTGGTCATAATTATAATCACTATTATTTAAAACAATTTTCAGAGGACATTGAAAGTCTTAATATGATTTATATGACAGGTGCCATGACCAGTGAGGAACCAAGCGTCATCTTCAGGTATTCCTTTGAATATTGGACCAAAACAGTTATGTGCACCCCTGGCTATAGTTGAGTGAAAAGCTAATAGACCATGGACTAATATTGCCTTCACCCCTACCCCAGGCTAAATCATACCTCAGGGTTGGGTGTTTATTCTTATGATCTCACGCATAGCATTCAAGTTTGAAACAAAACAAGTATAAAAAAAAAAATTATTACAAAACAATAAACCAAATAACATATGAATTCTAAATGATTAAAAATATATCTTAATCTACAGACCAGTGTTTGAACCATGGTTCAATATGGCCCTTCACTTGAGTGCATTATGTAGGATTCCCTATTTGTAAATTTAATGTTGCTTTGTAATTATAATTATGATACTTGAAGGCCCTAAAAAAATCTGTTATTTTCCACTCCTGGACTAGTCTCTGTAATAGGTTTAACAAAGAGATACTCTGTTGAGCTAAGACTGGGATCGAACAGGTACAAAAATATCTACACCACAGTCAAATTAGGGACAGTTGTGACATGTTTTTTTTTCTGGTTAAAAAAAATGAATGAATGCCTTACAACCGGTACATTTTCAACATCCAACTTTATGCTTGCATTTATTTCAGTCTGTTGTGAAACTATGTTCAGACTGTTGACTGTCAACAATTTATATTTATATTGAGCATGTACTTAAATCTAATACCCTATTCTGATGCCCACAATAATCACACCGAGTTTCATACTTTCTGCACGTTTTTCATAAGAAAATCTAAATATGAGTCTATCATAAGATAGTCATATATAAAACATAAATATTCAATAGAGAACTGAAGTCAGCTGTCTATGACACGTGCAGAAAATGCCTTCAGCAAACTTGATAAATAATACACAACTCCTGCATCAATACAGTCGTGTCAGTACTGCCTGAAAGGTGACACCTCTCGTGTAGGGAGTCACGCAAGCCTGATATAAACACAACAAACCTTACATCACAACCTGTAGACTTAAAGCCTTACCATACCTTAACCTATATAGAGGTGCTTGGCATACTCTATAGAATTTAAATGACAAGCTTTAGGTGCAAAACGAGCACTACTTGATTCAGACTGAAATTGCACTGAGTCAAATCGGCTCGAGAAAGTTCCTTTTCTTGTTTGCTGTAAGATCATTTGATTTTCACATCCATTTGCTGTTTCAAAAAAAGGAGATGTAGGCTGTATACCCATTCACTTGTCACTCGAAGGTTGTGTTTCGCATTCTGGAGAAGTCCAGTTGCATGGTTTAGACATCATTGTTCTTGAACTGAAACTCTCTTAAGTGGCATGACTGTTTATTTACACAACAACAGAGTTTTTACTGGCCTGAAAACTGTAGAAAACTGTTTTATAGGGTTTCAAAGTTTTTGAAAATGTTACAATCTTTGTGTAAAAAAATGCAAATTTGCAAAATCGTCAGATAAAAACCATACAGCGCTTTTCATACATATAGGCCTAGCTAGATAACTGAATATGAATGAACAAATTATAGGCATTCTTTGAAATTCATTACATATCCACATTTGATAAGCCTAGCTGAAAATGCTAAAATACATTATAAGAAGATATTGCATTAGGAATCCTTCCACTATCTTACGTAACTGACATTTCACTGACGCCTGATCAAGAATATTTTCCTTTGAAAACATAACCAGGGAAATACCTGAGGGGGAAAAATGAGCTATAACCAAAGCAGGTCCGACCACACATGGAGAATCTGACATTTAAACAAAACAAAGAGTTTTGGTTGAAGTACAGTGTTAAAGCAATGACAGAGCACAGACTTTTTAAGCTAAACGTAGTTCTCAGTGTTCTGACCAAAAACACAGTTACACTAGTTTTCTCAAATCTGTCACAGACAGACAAATTAAAACAATCTAACTTTTTCCTGAAATGGTAAACAAGTTAAATTGCCACAAGGTTTATCATTTAGGTTTATCCACACAAAACATGAGCTATCCAATCTTTTTAGAAATGGTTTACCTTGAAGGAAGAGGTTACCATGTCAGTATAGGTGGACCATAGGTCGGGGTGGACACTCATGACATGTGAAGTCCCACAACATTCAATTCTGGCACCTCTCCTGTTCAACCTTTATATGCTACACTGAGTTAAATAATGAGAAAGAACCAAATCTCTTACCACAGCTATGTTGATGTCACTCAGATCTACTTACTCTAGTCTTATTACCTTATCGTATACATGACTTATCGTATACATGACTTCAGCCCCATTGACACCCTCTGCCAATGCATTGATGAAATTAACTGTTGGATGTGCCAAAACTTTCTTTAGTTAAAGAGAAAACTGAAGCCATTGTATTTGGGAACAGAGATGAGGTTCTCAAGGTGAATGCATACCTTGGCTGTAGGGGTCAAACGACAAGAAATAAGGTCAAGAATCTTGGTGTGATTCTGGAGTCAGATCTGAGTTTCAATAGTCATGTCAAAGCAGTAAGTAAATCAGCATACTATCATCTCAAAAACATTGCAAGAATTAGATGCTTTGTTTCCAGTGAGAAACTTGTTCTAGCTTTTATCAGTAGCAGGGTGGATTACTGTAATGGACTCCTCACTGGCCTTCCCAAAAAGACAGTCAGACAGTTGCAGCTCATCCAGAACACTGCTGCCAGGATTCTGACCAGAGCCAGATCACACCTCACACATCACACCTGACCTCGGGTCTTTGCACTGGCTCCCAGTTACATTCAGAATAGATTTTAAAGTAGGGCTGCACGATTCTGGCTAAATTGAGAATCACAATTTTTTTCTATTAAAATCAAGATCACGATTTTCTCTCAATTCTGTAATGTAAAATAAAAGGTTAATATGAGAAGGCTGTTATTATTGTTATTCTCAAACATATGATAAAACAACAATAATAATATTAGGCCTGTGTGTAGGTCTACTGTTGGTTAAAATGCAAAATTTTGTATAGAGTTGAAATGGTGGACTTGAACAGACTTTCAATTTGTGCTGGTTGTTAATTCACAGTAAAGTGATGACATCAGAATATAACTATTCATAGTTATAAAGTTTAATTATTGTGTTTGAGATATATGCTTGTCATTTGCCATTGACAACATTATTAGACCTTTTTTTTTCCACTGGTAATACGAGACATTTGTCATTATCGATGGATTGCTATTCAGTGTTTGGACTCTCAGTAGTGATTATTAACCCACACTGAACTGAGCTAAACTGAACTGAACTTAATCTCTGAAAACTGAACTGACACTGTTTCAATTCAATATAACCTTCTATGTGAAGCTGCTTTGACACAATCTACATTGTATAAGCGATATACAAATAAAGATGAATTGAATTGAATATCAGATTCCATCTTGCATTATATTCAACATTATAGGCTAGAGTAGTTATAATGACCCTGTAAACATTTATTCTCATGTGCAAAATTTTGTGTTCGCTATGAAAGAAAAAACATATCAAGTGCTTGTAATAAAATGTGATCAGTTAAATGATGTGCACGCAAGTTTCACTTTCACTTCCGTATTATTTGAACATTATTTACAACTTTATTGTCTGTTATTCACAGGTTCTGTTCACTAAAGTAGAGATAGCGGGCACATTTACTCACGCCTTCTCTCTGAGGTAAACAAACAGTACATCGGTTCACATGTGATTTCACGGCCGCAGATCATTACATTAAGAAAGAAATGGCATTTTTGGTTAAATTATACCTTATAAATACAGTATGTGACACTTTTAACACCATGTGGAGGTGTCCATGTTGCTGAGCATCAAATGTAAAACAATGAGAAGACTTGTGGATCCGCCTTTACGCTTCTCTCCTGATCTCGAAAATATAATTGGCTGAATCGTAGAAGAGCTGAATTAAGATCGTGTGTAGAAACGAATCTAGATTGCGATCTTTTTTTCGATTAATCGTGCAGCCCTATTTTAAAGTATTATTACTTGTCTATAAAGCACTTAATGGCGTATGATCTCAATACATTAGAGATATGCTCACTGAATACAAACCTAACAGATCACTTAGATCTTAAGGATCAAATAAATTAGAAATTCCAAGAGTTCGGTCAAAGCAGGGTGAATCCGTCTTCAGCCACTCCACCCCCACTGCTGGAATCTGGTTCCAGAAATGATCAGATGTGCTTCAACATTACGCACAATCAAATCAAGACTGAAAACACATTGTACCACATCCGACAGATCGCACTATGTTTTTTTATAACCTGTTTTAACCCATTTTAATCTGTTTTTAATTCTTAATCATTTTTGTTTTCTTGTTTCTTTTATTCTTGTTTATGTAAAGCACTTTGAATTACCATTGTGTATGAAATGTGCTATATAAATAAACTTGCCTTGCCTTTTTTTTGGCTCATCTTAAAATTTATAGCATATATTACACACAATACCCCTGAAACTGACTAAACACAATGTAGTATACATGCCAGATCAGTATGTTGCACTATAGTTCTCCCACAGAAAAAAAACCTGAAGAAAACTTGGAACATGCACATAAACTTGATTTATGTATACAAACCAACACAAGATGAACATACCGAATGCTTTTAGTTTGCTATAATAAGCTTCTCCAACATGAACACAAGCATTTAGTCCACCATTGCTGTTGTTGTCTGCATTGTGATGTAGAGGTGTCTGACTAGGGTCGAGACTTGAGCTGACGACATCATTTCGTCACCTTGGATATATAAGGTTCTATCTGCGTTCTGAATGATTTTGAGATATTGAGCTTCAAAGTTTTTGCATTCCACATAGAAAACAGTATGTGTGTAACATTTGTTTTTTAAATGAAAAGTCTTAAAATGTAAACAACATAAAAAAACATTCCATAATGCAAATAAGTTGTCATTTAATAAGAATCTGTCAATAACTCAATTTTGACAAAAATGTCACATAGAACCATAGAATTCTAATGTGAGGATTTCACAAAATATATACAATAGACTGGCTGTTCACACAAAAACACGTTTTCAGATCTATGCACTCTGAAACACGGCTTCAAAATATTTTGTACTTTGAATCATGACCACTCTTCTGTTTTCTGCACATCCACCAGAAAATAATGCAGTGTTTTTAAATTCTGAAATATAGATTTTTTATTTATTTTAAAAATGCATTGATTCGCTACAGAAGGCCTACATTGCACCTCCCTGGACTGAAGAAATTTAACACATACTGTCTGCCATTCTAAAGCCTAAAAGATCAAAGAGAACTTTGAATATATCTCTGAATGGATTCGTCTAAAGAGCATAGTCATATACACCTAGGTTGCCTTGAGGGTGAGTAAATCATAAAGGGTAATTTTATTTAGGGGTAAACCCTCTAACCCAGGAACATTTGTCAGCTTCAACGTTTCTGTTTTAGTTGGTGACCCTCTCTTAACTAGAATATTTACTTAAAGCAGCCTTTTTCTTGAGATCTAAAGTTTTATTATTTGAATGTGGAAGAGTACATCAGCCATCGCAAACAATGATTATGATTAGGCATGACATTTTTCTCCTGAATTTCTATAAGACCTGAAATGCAATCAGACAACAACGTCTGCCATTTCCTTCAGAAGATAATGTTTGTGTTCTTAAAAACTTCTTAAGAACTTTCACAAATGGAACTGATCATTATTCTTTATATGATTCTTGTGAATCCTGCACATGCAGGTAACAAAAAACAAAATTATTTATATTTTTATAAAGAATTATTTAATTAGTAAAGAATGTATTGTGGGTGTCTCCCGCAAATGCATAAGGTGCGTCCCAAATCGCATACTTATGCACTATTCTACGCCATTTTGTAGTATAAATAGTGTAGTGCATTCACACTGAAAACTCTAAAAATAATAAGTGCACTTTAATTACCCGGATGATGCACTCATTCAGCCGGTAAAATGAAGTGTGTTATGATGGACACTTCACACACTCAACAACTGCAGATTTGCTCACGTAGCGGAAGGGGCGGAGCTATCGGGCGCACATGTTGGATAACTTAATTTATTTTGGATGGTGAAAGCAAAATTCTCCTATGAGAGTGATTATAGCGCCTCCTGATGGTAAATGCGGTTATACTCATGGCAGGTTAGTTATAGTTATAGTTAGGTCATTTAATTCACTGATTTGGCAACCGTCAAAAGTCAATAGGGCGTTAAATTTCTGCTTAGTAAAAAAAATTAGTGTTCCATTTGGGACGACACTACATACATGTACTATGCTGTTGAGTGTGTAAGTACATAAGTACATAGTCCATGAGTGCATAGTGTGCCATTTGGGACGGATGCCCGCAAACAAATGATAATCTTGCGGAAATTGCGCGTCTCCCGCCCGGTCCTCAAATACGTCCCGCAGCCTTTCTAGCTCTTCAGATACGTTGCGCACATCCCATGCTGTGAGGGGTGTTGCGGATGAAGGACGGAAGTGAAGACCAGGGGGTTTTCGCAGACGAAAGTAAAGAGGGTTGGGGAGTCGCGGAAGGAAGTGAAAGTGAACAGCGGACGGGAGAGGAGGGCAGTTGAGGAGGGGGATCAGTAAAATGAGATGCCAGATCAGATTTCAGAGGTGCCGGATCCGTATCCGGCGTGTTCCGGCACAAATTAAGCCTTGGGTCTAACCATTACATTTGTTAGGTTAAATGAATAGAGGAGTAAAGATATCGCGAGTGCAAATCCCTCTATCTCTCATTGAGAGATCTGCTGTCAATAGTTGGAGACGAGCAAAATATTTGAATGGTCCCACATATATTTAGGCCTTTTTACATATAACATTGATATAACACTGATAAATAAGGCACTAGGCTCAGTAAAATGAATGGATGAATTATTTTCTGTAAAGCTGCTTCCATGACATGTTCACATCTAAATTTTTATAAGAGACATGTTTAATAAATATCTCAATAAATGGGCCAGACATTTCAGACTTTCCATACCAAGAGGCTCAGAAAGCCCATAAAGATACATTGCAGTGACAAAAGCTGCACAGTTTGTGTATTAAAAAGATATAAAATAAATGTTAATTTATAATTTACAAACGGTTGTACAGTTCAAATAGTTGTTCAGTTATTTACTGCTGTCATTAAAGACCACGACTCCTTGTGTCAGTGTGAGTCTGAACAGCCACGATGCGTCATATATATATATATATATATATATATATATATATATATATATATATATATATATATATATATATATATATATATATATATATATATATATATATATATGTGTGTGTGTGTGTGCTTAATATCAGATGGCCAGAAAGTTATTATTTTTTTATAAATTGTTAAAATATTGGTGTCTGCAGCATGTCCATAGACTGTTGTGTTCACCAGGCTTTTATATAAAATTCACTTTAATGTGTGAATAATGTGTTCAAATAAGTAGCGATTGGACCTGGAAACAGCATCTCGTATGTCACAACTTAACAAGAGGACAGTCATTCTTATTATTGTAATGTTTCTTGAAATTGTATTTCTATTTTATTTTTCATTACATTAATTAAAAAAATATGCTTATAAATTAATAAAACTTTACAGCATAAATGAAACCATGAAAAACAGTCTCACACTGTATTAATATTCAAAATAAAATACCAATACAATTTCATATTATGTAGACTATCAGGAACAAAAAAAGATAATATGTAAGAAATGATGCTTTACTGACACTGCAAATTGTAATCATTCCAATGCCAAAAAAAAAAAAAACTATATTCAGAAACAAAGCGGTAGAATGGGGGGTGGGGGGTGATCGCCACCAAGTCTTATTCAGAGATGAAGCGAAAAATCCGTTGGGGTGAGAATTCAGTGATTCCGTGAAGAAAAATCATGGTGGCATTTGTGTGCAAGCAGGTAACTTGTCTTAATCCACAGGGGAAAAGCGTTGAGACAATGAAGGAGAAGAGAATCACTCTCCCAGAGGATGCTTTCATCCGCATGTCCAGTTGCCATGACTACAGATGATGTGATTGCCAGGCAGCAGTGGAGTTGTGAAAGTGTGTGTGCCAGCGTGATGATGCTCTAAAATTTAATTCTAGAGTAATCAATGTGTGAGTAGAGGCAGTATGAAAATGCATATTTTTATGTTTGTTTAAAATCCAGCAAACCATTAAACAGCTGGTTATATGACTGTATATTACGCATTTTTCCAGACAGAATTTATTTGCACTACACCCAAAATGTAAATCTAAAACTTCCTTAGCAAACAAATATCTAAATAAGTCAAGGCAGTGGATGTGCAGATGTCATGCATCTCATATTAACACATATATGATAATAATAATCCCACATTTTTTTATTAAATTATTTAAATTGTCTTTCGATGACTGATAATCAACACTGACAGGCCACGTGTAACTACTTGGCCAGTACCAAACACCTTCTGAACTGAATAAGTAATCAAGTGTGCATACTTGCACTTCACTGCAGGTCCGGCTAACAGTTTGCAAGAAAACACCAGTTTGATATAATCTGAACTAGATTAGATCAACCAGCAGATTGTTCTTAAAAGGAAATGTACATTCACAAATGAGCAAAATGTGCTCTTGATACATCTACTGTGAACAAATGTTCAAAAAGCACAACACACTGCAAACTAAATTTAACTTTTCAATACTAAGAAAACTCCTCAAGTTTATAATAAATAACCAAGTCACACAAAAATGACAAACACATCCTGCATTGGCGAGGTTGAAACGCACGTGTTTCTTTCTCATTTTTTCGTTTTATTTATAGAAATATATTAAAGATTTAATAGAGACACTAAACAAACATTCATAAACCACACCGACATAGTCGATGTTTGTTACATGATGTAAAGTTCACAGCTCAACTTTGCATGCAATGATTTGGTTAACCGTTCACGCTCAGCGCAAACATACTTTAACTTACTATGACTATCACTTATCGCTCACTTTCAGCAGTTTTAGGATTTGTCGTATTTTACTTTTTTATTTTTAAATACACACTGCACTACACATTTATATCACTTCACAATGCTGTGCAACGATTTAACGCCTGTACTCACATGAAAACGTGCTTCTCCGGGATCTGTTGTTTTGCTCCAGTGTTGTTATGATGTTATGTCTCTCGTTTTTGTAACGTTAGGCTACAACAATTACTGACGAACTCCCAGATGACGCTGGTACTCCAGATAATGGAAACTCTGAAGCGCAGAGTCTGTGGTTAGTAACACGTTAGTAACTCTTTTTTTAAAGCAGCTCGTCTTCATGTAAAAGCTTGCCTCTCTCTATTGTGTCCACGCTACTGATAAGTAAACGCCGTTTAGCCCAAGGGTAGACGGCAGAGCCAAAAAAAAACGTTTCACCTACACTATACAACAGCGCCATCTAGCCGTAAAAAGAGAAAAAAAAAAGTGAATTCAAATATAAAGGCTTAAAAAGGGGTTGCCATAAATACCATGTAGTAGAATAATCATTTTGGAATCCACAAAAGAAGATATTTTAGAAGATATTTTTTCTTATACTGAGATACCTTATAATAATCCTAATAATGTTTATTATTTAAACCTTTTATACAAAATGTCATGTGAATATTAAGTTCGATATTAAATTTATTAAAAATAAGTTTAGATTACTCAGTTCAAGATATAGGCAATTTTTTTTAATTATTTTGTATAATAATAATAATAATTTTAAATAAAACCATCCTCAATACCATACCAATAGCCCACCATTGATGTAAATGCTCAGTTTCCTGAATCATCAGGAGCCATGATTATTCATTCATTCATTCATTCATTCATTCATTCATTTCTTTTTGGCTTAGTCACATTATTAATCAGGGGTTGCCACAGCAGAATGAACCGCCAACTTATCCAGCATATGTTTTACTCAGCATATTTCCTTCCAGCTGCAACCCAACACTGGGAAACACCCATACACTCTTGCATTCACACACATACCCTATGGCCAATTTAGCTGTATCAGTTCAGCTATACGCATGTCTTTGGACTGTAGGGGAAAACGGAGCACCCGGAGGAAACCCATGCGAACCCGGAAGGAACATGCAAACTCCATACAGAAATGCCAAGTGACCCAGCCGAGGCTCGAACCAGCGACCTTCTTGCTGTGAGGCAGTCGTGCTACCCACTGCGCCACCGTGACACCCTAGCCATGATTATTAATTCGGTTTTTCTCATAGGTTTTTTTTTTACTCAAAGTGCCAGCAGGAGCAGATTTAGGGATTTTGGGGCTCTAAGCAATAACAGCCGAGGGGTCCAAAAGTAAAAAAAAAAATGCACCTTTTGTACTTAAATTTTTCCATTATTATTATTTTGCTGTTTTTTCCTTATATCATTTGATCTCTTTTTCTACATTTTATCCTAATGCAAATTAATAATAACACGTAAAGCACCTTGTAAAACCTTTTAAACAATTTGTTTTCTGAAAATGAACTCACAACTAAACATAATAAATGAACTGTTTCGTTTTTAAAACTAAATCTTTACTGATTTGACTGCTAAACTGGTCCATGATTGAAGGTGGGGGACACATTTGCACACATGTAATAATTACGTTCAAATTAAAATTTTTAGACCCTCACCATACAAAATATGATAGGAAACAATGTTATGTATAATTTTGTTGTATCATTTATACTTCTTGCTATTTATTTGGGGGCCCTCAGATTTTCTCAGGCCTTAAGCAGCCGCTTACCTTGCTTATTCGGTAAACCCGCCCCTGAGTGCCAGTGGACATTAACTAGCATTCTATAAACCATGAACGGCAAAAGTAGCTAAAATGATAATTTTTTTTATTGTTCTACTGAAGAATAAAAGTCTCTCACATCTTGGATGATTTGAAATTGAGTACATTAACAACAAATGAAAATTTTGAGATGAACTATCCTTTAAAAGGTGTGTCAGTGAGTCTTCAATGCCCATAAAAAATACTTTTAGGAGTGGATGAAGTGTTCGTCATGAGACATTAAACTGAGGTCCTGACTCTCTGTGGTCATTAAAAATCCCATGGCACTTCTCGTAAAGAGTAGGGGTGTAACCCCAGTGTCCTGGCCAAATTCCCTCCATTGGCCCTTATTCATCATGGCCTCCCAATCATCCCCATCCACCGAATTGGCTGTATCACTGTCTCTCCAATCCACCAACAGCTGCTGTGTGGTAAGTGCACTGGCGCCGTTGTCCTGTGGCTGCCATCGCATCATCCAAGTGGATGCTGCACATTGGTGGTGGTGTGGAGAGACCCCGCCCCCCACCCCCCCCCCCCCCCCCCCCCCACCCCCCTCATGATTGTGAAGCGCTTTGGGTGTTTTGGGCGCTATATAATTACACATTACATTACATTACGTTACTATGAAGACTGGCAAACAAAAAGCCCCCCAAAAAATCTTAGACTAAGTTAAAATGGTTTAATGTTGAGATGAACTTGGTTGGTTTTGGCTTCTTCCAAAAACCTTTACCAAAATGAACCATGGTTTTATAATTACAGTCTTAATACAATGGTTAACTATAGGTTGTAGCCTAGGCCAGTGATTCCCAAAGTGGGGATTAGGACCCCCTTGGAGGTCGCGGGACAATGACAGGGTGGTCCTTTTGTGATTTCCAAATGTCAAATAAATTTTATTAAACTATTAGAATGACCATATTTTATCCAAAACCCACAGAAGATAAAAATAGTATAGTTACATAAAAAACAACACAATGCAAATAAAAAGCCATCAGCCTTTCAATTACTTTTTTCATAGTATTGGTGTGTTTACGTTAGTTTAATAACATAGCAATAGCGTCAGATGCAGCAGATTGATTTTATAGCACCAGGTTAAACTTTCTGACACCTTTATGTCATTCAAATGCATTAAAAATAAATACAGGCCACAACTGAATACTGAGAATGATCCCTGATTGGTGGTCTCCAAAATTAAACCAAGAATAGATTTGTGCTGAAAACGTTGTGCCTACCAATCTCTTTAGGTGAGGTGAATATTAAACGAATTAAAAAATGACTATAAAAAATTATATGATTGTTCGACTGTTGCACTTTTTTTGTGTTGTCAATATGTCTGTGTTTATATAGGCCCATTGTTGTGTGTGCATTGTTTGTGTATTTTAAACCACCTCCAAGAAATGTGGGAGTCATGAGTCACTGGCATTGTTATTTTGAAGTTTGGGAACCCTTGGCCCAGGTTATTGTCTAATTGAAGTAAAATAAGTGTTTATCATGCTTCTGTCTCTCTTTATTTTACCCATTTGCAGTGAAATTATGAATTATTCTAATCAGTTTAATAACAGTATAATAACACACAGTGAGAAAAATAAACCTGACAGACATTGGAGATACAGTCGTTAAATGTTGAAGTTGTTTTATCAATGCAGGTGTCTATAGTGCAAACATGAGGGAGGTGTTCGCTGTCAGTTGTGAAGAGCGTTTATTTTTCTCTGCAAACTTAAACAAACGGAACAGACTGTCAAAGTTTGACCATATCTGAACACGTTGAACAGGAATATGTCATGTATTAGCCAAACCAAGGCATACGTGACAAAGCCAGTTTGTTACAAATGCTGTGCATAATTACCTTAGGTGATGTAACAAAGAGCCATTTAATTGTTTGTATAAAATTTGAAACGTTTATCCAATTTAAACACATTGTGCACGCTTTCAACATGTTACAGTGTACTCTAACAGGACTACAGCCAATAAACAACACTTATTTTTACGTGAAATTGAAAACCATTTACTTACCTGAGTTTTTCAACACAACAAATTTGCTGTTCGAAATCCACTGAGTATTCCAAAGTGCTGAAACTTAACCTCCGCGGTCATTTGAACAAGAACCGCTCAAAGGCACATTTGTTATCTCTGAGGAACAGTATAACTCACCAAACCCACGATAACAAATGCTTAATATCAAATTTGAGCTCTACAAAGCAGCACTACCGGCTACTCGTCCCTCTGATGAAAAAAAGGCGCGAGTTGTCCTGCATCGCACCTGTTCCGTCTGTTCATTCCTTCTGTTTAAGCAGCCTAGGTGTAGATCTCATTATTCACCTTAGAAACAGGTAAATACTTTTACAGTTTTCTAAAGTTCTCTGCAAACTATATGATTAATCTACTTTTGATGAGTAATTATTCATGCAGCAGCAAGCCTCAATATTCAACAAGACTTCTTAAGACGTCTCAAGCTTTCACTGATTTAATAGGTAGGTCAGGGGAGCGGGTGGTAAGATTAGTAATATGAGCAAAGAAGATTTGAGGCTTAGCGCCGACCTCGAAACTGGCTTTTCGGCGCTCTCAACCAGTGCGAACCGAAATAAGATTTTAGCTGGTTGTGAAGCGTTTCTAACGAGCTCCAGAATTATTGTACTTGTAATTAAACACGTGTGCTGTTAAAATATAATAACGTAAACAATAACCTAATTTTGATCATAAAAAATGGCAAACTTTACAGATAAAATATCAGAAGACGCATGAATGATCTAAAATTGATTTAAATTATTTATGGTGCCGTAGGTTATAAAACTACCAACGTTAACGTAACCTAGTCTATTGTGTTGATATTCGGTTGAATTATTTTAGCCTATGATTTAAAAAAAGAAAAACTGTTACATTGATTAATCTTGGTTGTGGTTATGGAAGTAGCAATTTACTCTCCAATCTATGGGCTACAGAGATCAACAAAGTGCGCTTGGTTCTCAAATGTGACGAAAGACATTCCAAAAGTCCAGTGCTCCTTATAGTTGCAGCATGAATATATTATGCAGCCTAAAGGTCTTACAATTTTCTTTCTTACCTTTATTTTATGTTGTTTTTTGGGGTGTAATATTTCAGTAGAGTGTTTTGTATTGTTCTGGATTGATTTTTATTTTTCGTTTGTCACCATTGTTGAGATTCAAAGACTAATTGTTGATGTCTGTGTGTTTTTTTAAATTCTGCCATGAATCAAACATTCTCATTGTGAATGGTGTACTTAGATCTGGTAAACAGTCATTGGCTGCTTTAGGTCAAGTGGTTTCATTTACATATGGTATTAATTTTTAACTTATAACTAACAAGATACTCAATGAGGTCAGAAGCAGGTGAGGGTGGTTTTGATATCATAGTTAATCTTATCAGACTTTATTATTGTATTTTCTTTTGGCTTTTCGTGCTATACAAATAGTGTGATTAACACAATTAATTATAGCAGCCAAAATTAAATGGAGTGTCAGAACAAATAGTTGAAGAGCCCAACTAAAGCAGACTCTGTCCTCCATCATGGTGACTTCAAATGAGCAAGAGGAATTTCATTAAGAGTTTTTGTTCATGTGACAGAAATAAAGCCAAAGGTCAATAATAAGTGAAGCTCCTGATGTTTGTGCATTTGTTAATGATCTCTGCAGAGATCTTGAGAAATTACATTTTGATTGTGTAATTTGTTTCATTTTTATTAATTATTATTTTATTTAGAGTTTTATTATCAGTTGATTTCATCTTTGGTTTTGTCTGTAATTTGTGTTTTTCTTTCCTTCAGTGATTCTGCTTGTTAACAGTTGTTGATCAATAATTTTCAATCCTCCTTTAATTAGACACTTAATTATCTCATTAACTTCATCACTGTCTGAGTGTTCAACCCTCCGAAGTGAGGACACTTGTGAGGATTTTGCTCTGGGATTTAAGGGGTTAAATGTGTTCGATAAAAAAATACAGACTGTGGAATAAATTTTTAACGGAAATATTCTGTAGATTGAATTCACGACCGTAAAATGTTAAAAACAGTAGATTACTGGCAACAACAGCTGCCGGTACTTTACCGTAAAATCAAGTAAAAAAAACAGCAAAATACTGTAAAACGTTTTTATGTCACCATTGTGGAAGATAGTAGCATCGTGGTGCAAGTCCAAGATGAACTAAGAGTATTTGATGTTATGCTGCATGTTCTTTTGTTTAAAGGTAACTGTGTAGTTACTAATGCAGTGAAAATCTGTTAATTGTAAACACACATGAACACATTAGTGCATTGAATGACTTTACGTTTTTATGCACTAAGCTATGTTTTTGTGAACTGAACATTGTATCAGTTCATGAAATACGGTTATTTTCGGTAAATTTAAACCGTTCTATAAACTTCCGTATTTTTTACGGAAAAATTCTGGCAACCACAGCTGCCGGTATTTTTCCGTAAATTTAACGGATTTATTTTAACAATATAGGAGAGGCCTAATGGTGATATCTATTCCTTCTTGTCTTTAAACACTTGAGACCATAGTTCAGGTTGAAATTCAGGTATGCTATGAGACCATTCAGCTCAGCACACACTCCAGATCTTTGCATGTGATGCTTTTGGATGCTTTAGCCCAGAGGTGCTTCAAAGTACGGCCTGCGGGCCAAAGTTGGCCCATGGTAACCTTTGGTTTGGCCCACCATCCCATCTGAAAAGAGAGGGAAAATGATTGGGAGTTGGTTGGGGGTGAATGCCTTCGACAGAGACGTGATTTCGAATTGAATGTAACCTTTTGTTTCTTTGTTTAATTGAGGAGCTACAAAAAAGCAGACTGAAATTAAATGTTATAAATGAATCAGACTTTTAAAATGTAAATACTGTCACTTGACAGATGCACAAGACATCAGCAAACAAATCAAGGCAAAGGCAGGAGCAGCTCGACTAGTGTCTTGCGCATTGAACTCCATTGTGTTATAAATGGGATTACTTATGTTTTTACTATAAGTTCATTATAAAATGTTAGAAATGATACTGCATCATTAATATGTTTTAAAGCTACTTTTTCTAGTTATTTTTAAATAATACTCAAAGGAATTAGACATTACCCATGGCAAATTTAATGGAATACTGTTTGGTATCTTCAACTTGGGGCCACAGCCCTCAATCAAGTTTGGTTTTTGGCCCTTTATAAGACAATGTGAGGGCACCCCAGCTTTAGCCTAAAAGAAAATTCTTATTATTATTGTTTTTTTCTTTGGAGAAAAGGTGAAAGTTCACATTACAGCTGTGTCTAGTCTAGAGAATATTGAGAAACTTGGACACAAAATATTGAAATGTAGTATCAGAAATGCAGTAAAATGCAGTAATAGAAAATATCTAATATGCAGTTGAACTGACAGAAGTATAGTTTGGAAAGGTACAAGCGTCATTCCTTCATATTTTGTTTAAAATAGGCTATTTACTGGCAGAATGTAACTAAGTTATATCAATAATTAATTTAATTAATGTAATTATTCATTCATGATGAGTTAATTTAAGATTTCACCTGTCTATTGAAGAGGTTGTGATAATTTTGCTAATTTTATTATTGTTATTATTATTATTATTATTATTATTATTATTATTATTATTATTATTATTATTATTATTATTATTATAGGGCAGCATGGTGGCTCAATGCTTAGCACTGTCGCCTCACAGCAAGAAGGTTGCTAGTTCCAGTCCCAGCTGTATCAGTTGGCATTTCTGTGTGGATTTTGCATGTTCCCCACAGTCCAAAGACATGTGCTATAGGTGAACTGGATGAACTAAATTGGCCACAGTGTATGAGTGTGTGTGTGAATGTGAGAGTGTATGGGTATTTCCCAATACTGGGTTGTGTAGGGCATCCGCTGCATAAACCATATGCTCAATAAGTTGGCGGTTCATTCCGCCATGGTGACCCCTGTTTAATAAGGGACTAAGCTAAAGGAAAATGAATGAATAAATAAATTATTATTATTATTATTAATTGTATTCATTGCATTTCCATGTTTTATGATCGAAGAAGATTTGATAGTTAGCGCCAACATTGGAATATGCCTTTTGCTCGCAAAATTAATTTTATTTTATTTTGGACCTGAATCATTGCCATAAATTTTTGATGCATGTGTAGCAAGGAGTTAATAAGTTTTTTTAAAAAATCTGCAAAAATGGTAGCTTCCGTTTTTTCCTCATATTTCATTGACTATTTCTGTCTTTATTTTTATTATTATTTATATACCTTAAACAACTTTATTAATCATAACATTATAGATTTAGTTAATTTGGGTATATTAAAGAATGGCATAAAGCTGTCTCTGGAGTAGTACCCCATGATAAAAAGCTAAATTCTAATATGTGTCATGTATGAGTAAAAATGGCACAGAGAATAACTTTATGCATATTTTGGGTTTTGCAACACCAACAGCTTTTTTCTGTGTGATGAAAAACCACAATGCATGCCAACAATGATGCAAATGCGTGGGCATATAGCCTTTTACGCTCGCATCTGAACACCGTGTGGTTAGACCAACGTAAAAGAGGTGCATGTTCAGCAGGATGTTTGATGTATGCATACACTGTCCCTCACAGATTATAAATAACCAAACTGCTAGTGTCATGATTTATTGAACGTGCAATATTCAATAACACTGCATTTTTGACCATAAATATAGACATTTCAAATTCTCTATTAAAGTCTCAGTTTTATTACTTCAACACAGATGAAAATTACAACCTGCTTTATAAAACAATAAATTTAATTATTTTTTCTTCTTGATTTTCTGCTTAAATTGCAGAAAATCAGAACACAGAGATGTATTCCTGACACAAGGACACATGTAGAATTTATATTTCTATAGTGACATTTAAACATGACATTGCACAGGCTTTGAAGTGCAGGCTGGAGAAATCAGAGGGATGTTTGCGAGTGAACGTGTGGGCGTTCACCACTGGCCGATCTTTCTCACACCATTTCTCTTTTTGTCTCACTCCCGTGTGGTTACATCAAAACAAGTCACAGCATCCAGAATAACTGCAAACAATCGTACAAAAGAGTCAACTGACAAGAAGAACACCTGCTCAGTCTGTGTTGACCTTTCTGGATGAAAATATGCACTACAAAGCAAGCGACACCAAAGTAGAGCAACAGTGACTCTGTGGATGATATCTGAAATATACTGTATTATAACCTGCATTAAACCTCTGTTATCATAAACCCATAAACTCATATTATATCAGTCGCTCCAGGATTTTGCGAGTCCAGTGGTTCTTGAGGTAAAATAAAAAGACATTAAACAAGATTTTTGTGTATTTTCACAGCAGAACAGAAGAACTGAAGCAAATAATAGCATACGTTTTGAGAAAGTCACACAATTAAATAAAAAAAAAATCTAAAGAATGTCCCTGCAACATCGATATATACCATGTCAAGTTACCAGCCAAATATTTAATCAATCCTCATTGGCTGCTGAGTTTATTAAATGTTGACATTCAAAATATGAGTAATGGGTGATGGCAAGACTGACACAAACACACGCACTCTTCGGCAGTTCTTTGGGGTGGTTAAGGTGCTATTTAATA
Source organism: Danio kyathit (assembly GCA_903798195.1). Classification (NCBI taxonomy): domain Eukaryota; kingdom Metazoa; phylum Chordata; class Actinopteri; order Cypriniformes; family Danionidae; genus Danio; species Danio kyathit. Next base: position 30,102,400 of record LR812537.1, on the reverse strand, counting down.
CCATTGCCAATCAAAGAACTTGTTAAGCCCCTGTATAGTGTCCTAAAAAGAAATGTTCTCAATTCACTCCGAGTCTCTCAGTTTAGTTTTAGAAAAAGATTTTTTTTTAAAAAGCATTTAATAAAGCATATTAAAATAAAGTGTATTTGCTGAAAATAAAATGATTCTCAACACTATCTTCCCAACGTTCCCCGCAAGGAAATATTCCAACATGAGACTTTTTGATCTCTGGAAAACATAAAAGTGACTCAAAACAGCATTTGTCACTGCAGTAAATTCACATTAATAGCAAAACACATAAGAGTAAAATATCTAAAACAATACTGTAGTTATACACTGACCATTTGTATAGAGCCTTTAAAAATAGGTGCTACCCTATGATTATGAGTCTATTAGGGGAGCGCGGGGAACAAAGTAACGCGGGGTTAAATGTAACACGGAGTTTTAAGGTATTTGCTCAGGGTTAACCATGGCATGCTTCCGAGGTTTTCACTGCAGTGTCGGCAGACATCTTCCTGCCAATTATTGAAAATTTTTTGACGAAATTTGGATGAGATACACAGGAGAATCCATTTTTGCAGCATAACAGTATTTTTTATTACAGTCGATATTTTTTTATTTTGAAAAAATCAGTGAAAGTATGAACGTAAAATCTTATATTGTCGTGATCACCGTCTTCATCTAGGCTAAAAGATGAAACCATTTTGAAAGATGTATAAAACACATAGTGACTGCTAGCCAGTTTTGAGTAAAACATGACACAGCGGGGCTAGTTGTAACTGGGTGTTACAATTAAGCCAGACACTGTTGAACACCAATTAAACTAACTAAATAATTTTTTGAATTTTGAGTGTAATGTTGAGAACTTTTTAAATAAAAATGTTTTTTTAATGTAAAATATTTTTTTTATAGAAAAAAAAATATTTTATTGCTTATAATGCAAATAAATGCATTATATAATAATGGATAAATGGATAATAATGCAAATAGATTCAAATGTGTTTATCCAATAAACAAATAAATAAATAAACATACTGTGCTATGTTGAATAAAAAAGAAATGAGCCAGTTACTGAGGAAATATAGCTACTATTTAAAGTAGACTGAATTTAAATTAATTGTGTGAAATCTGCCTTTATAAGCATGTGTTACACTAACCCTCTGTCTGTTACAACTTGCCCCGCATACGGGGTAAGTTGTAACATTTCACTTCCTGCGCTTTTGGCAATATTGTAAAGAAACGGTAAGTCCGATGGACATGCAAATTGTGCTAATTTGTAGGAGAGGCTTTTATTTTATCTGTATAAAAATATAATTTGTCTAACCCTATTACTTTTGGTCGATAATTGGTCAAAACAATAAGTGTTACTTTGTATCCCGCGCTCCCCTAACCATTAGAGTGTAAATTATATAACTGTATAATAATAAAGTAACTGAGCCTTATATGAAACAGTCAATGCAATTGAGGTAAAATTGGTTTAATATTTACATATTCGTTCAGTGACATTTTGTGACACGGTCCCTATATTGTTTATCCCGCTGCTTTGAATATTCAGCCTGACATTGTGAGTAAGAATGACTTTAAAGCAACATTAGCACTATTTAATTGACTGTGAACAATACTTTGATAGCCATTGATTGCTAATATGATTTCACTATTTAGAATCTGCAAAGAATCCTTTCCTGAATCTATATTATTAAGAATGTCTGAATGTGCAAACAGAACAAACTTTACCTCAATGTCATTACACTAGATAAAGCTGTATTGCAGTCCCTCCATAAGAGAAAGGTGATAAGCAACAAAGTGCTATTTTGTATTGGAAGCATGATATTTTAAAATCTTATTGAATTAGTTAGTAAGTTTGAGCGCGACAGACTATTGGGAACATTGATGCGCATTGTAGACAGGTCTTTCCAGGGTAGTGTTTGCACGACTGATTTACATTATAGGCATTGAAGGTCCACCCCCTGGCAACTTGTGAGGGATTCTCTCTTTTTTTGTGTTTCTCCCTGCAGCTCATGTTCAGTCAGTCAGACAGGCTGTCATTTGATTTTGAGAATGCCATATTCAGTACATCAGACTCTTTGAAATTGTTAAAATGGATACCTGCTTGCATGGTTGGATGCTGATTTGTTCTTGCATTTCTGCTTCACATGGTAAGTTTAAATACATATATTTTGCCAGTATTTTTTATTTAAGAACATTCTATGACATGTATTTATTTAATATCACTTAGGATTTTAACATTATATCAAAGTTTAACTGTGTGTGAGACACTATATATAATTCTGAAACATTTTAAGCTAATTTTTGTGTTATCTCACTTGCAGCTATGAATGGGTTTCTCCAGTGTCAGTCTCCGCAACTCGCACAGGTCTCAGTCGGAGGCTCTGTAGAATTAAGATGCACATTTGAGCAGACAGTTCAGTACTGCCTCACTGCTATATGGCAGAAGCTGAATCTACGGACTGGTCAAGTCAAGCCAGTGTTGAATACACATCAGAATAATGTCCATCCTGATGGTAAAACTTGTGTTTTAACTATTAATAACTTGACTCCTAAAGATTCTGGCTTGTATGTTTGCATTGGGCATTCTAACACAATGGCTATGATCGGCAATGGATCCAGGGTGATCGTAACTAGAGGTAAATCTGAAGTCAAATCACTTTTTCTTTGTTTTATCAATAAAACAAATGAGATTTTGTCTTGATGTTCTGTGCTGCAGATGACTCTGTGCCAGAACTCTCCATCTTATACTCGCCTCCAAAAGCTGATTCACCCTCAGTCCGGCTCCAGTGTCTGGTTTTTGGAGTCGTCCCGTATCAGGTGCAGGTTTTCTGGATGATTGGAGAGAAAGTGCACTCTGGATGGACCGAGTCGGCCTGGACAAATGACACTGATTCAGCCACAGAGTTCACCAGAGCTCATCTCTCTGTTCCTGCTGACCAGTGGACTGAAGCTTGGGAAATTCAGTGCTGTGCTGAATATAAAGGCCAAAACTTCTCTAAATCTCTGAAGCGATACGGTAATTGATGAAAGCATCAATAATAGCATTAGGTTTTCTTTTACATTGTAAAAATAGCAATCAGCTAAACTAAAATTAACATAGTAAAATGAAAGATAGTTTTTACTAATGTTGTAAAAAATCAACTGAAAACTCACAAAATTAGTTTGTTAATACAAAACAAACTGTGATTAAATGAAAAGCAACAAATTGTAACTAAATTTGGACAAAAGTTTGTTGAGTAAAATTGTAGTTTTAAATAAATGTAAAAGAAAAAAAAATCCATATTTGATGCAATTATTTGACACTTTTTCTATAGTGTACTGTATAATGAATAGAAATTTTACAAAGTACACAAAGCATTACATTGGAATTGTTGAATTTTTATTTATATATCTAGTTAGTATTATAGATTTTAATTTCAATTGATCTGCTCATTTTTATATTTCAGAGCAGCAAGCAGTTCATTCGTGGCTTCTATACACCGGCTGTGTGGCAGCACTCCTTACCATAATAGTAACCATCATTATGTTTGTGGGGTTACATAGAGGTGAGATCTAACTTTCTGATTTTGTAGGTCTATTTATTATTATAAATACTCAAAATAATAGCTTGTATATTTTCTAAATACGTAGATGGAACTTAAACCTTTGACAGTTCACACCTGCCTCTGAATGCTGGTTATTCCTTAAATGGTTTTACATTAGTAATAATTGAGGTTGTCCATCCTGCATGTAATTTATTCTCAATGTTAAGTACCATGACAGTAAAGAGGTGAAACTGCTGAATAGATACCATATAGCAAATGTATTTGCAAAAAAAAAATACATAGATATCCCTATAAATTTAATACAGGTGATAGCACAGTTACACAAATAGTTGATAACTATAAAGTCCACCCTAACAGTTAGTTAGTTAGTTAGTTAGTTAGTTAGTTAGTTAGTTAGTTAGTTAGTTAGTTAGTTAGTTAGTTAGTTAAAATGTTATTAATCCCAAAGCGTAACTAACTAAATTAGTTTTTTGCTTTTGATTGTAATGTATAACGTGCAATTTTTTGTGAGGCTGCTTTGGAAGCGCAGAAACTCCACTGACATTATTGTAGCAAATAATTTTTCATTTTTAAATAAAATGAACAATGGAACTTAATGCAGTGCTTCTTGTACATTCTGATGCCCACTTTATATTGTATGTCAATTCAATTCATCTTTATTTGTATAGCGCTTATACAATGTAGATTGTGTCAAAGCAGCTTCACATTGAAGAATATAGTGAATTGAAACAGTGTCAGTTCAGTTTTCAGAGATTAAGTTCAGTTCAGTTTAGCTCAGGTCAGTGTGGGTTAATAATTACTACTGAGAGTCCAAACACTGAATAGCAAATCCATCGATGCGCAGCTTTACAGATCCCGAACCATGCAAGCCAGTGGCGACAGCAGCGAGGAAAAAAAAAACTTCAATTGGCGAAAGGGAAGATTTAAAAAACCTCGAGAGAAACCTGGCTCAGTTGGGCACGACCATTTCCCCTATGGCTAAACGTCTTGTGCAGAGCTGCAGTCTAGGCGCAGGAAGGTGGACCTCAGCGAAGACTCGTCTGTCCTTGGAGCATCACAGGAGTCAGTCTCATGCTCTCACTCCACGATGACCACCACAGCAGCTGCTCAGGATACGGCCTGGTCCAGAAAACCTTGGTATCATCTCGTCGCTGGTCTTGGATCGCATCAGTGGCACTGCATAGTCTGAGGGCCTCGGGATGAGTACCCCCAGGTGGAAATAGAGAGTAAGGAGAATAATTAGCATAGCTGCTGTTCATAGTGTATATAAACAAGAAGCAAAATCCTGTGTGGGGCACATCATGCGTCATACCGATATGTACTGCACTGAGTGTATGCTTTGCTAAAAAGATAGGTCTTTAACCTAGTTTTGAAGAGCGAGATTGTGTCTGAGCCTCGGACATTATCAGGAAGGCTATTCCAGAGTTTAGGGGCCATAAATGAGAAGGCTCGACCTCCTTTACTCGACTTTGCTATTCTAGGTACTACAAGAAGCCCTGAGTTTTGAGATCTTAAAGAGCGGGTTGGGTTGTAGCGAGACAGGAGGTTGGTTAGATAAACAGGAGCTAGATTATTTAAAGCTTTATAGGTAAGGAGTAATATTTTAAATTCAATACGAAACTTAACAGGCAGCCAGTGTAAAGAGCATAAAATTGGGGTGATGATCATATTTTCTAGACCTGGTAAGAACTCTGGCAGCTGCATTTTGCACTAGCTGGAGTTTGTTAATAGAGGATGCTGGGCAACCAGCGAACAGAGCATTACAGTAGTCCAGCCTAGAAGTCATGAAAGCATGAACTAGCTTTTCTGCATCTGATATGGATAGCATACTTCGCAATTTAGCAATATTTCTCAGATGAAAGAAAGCAGTTTTGTGACATGGGATATATGATTTTTGAAAGTTAAATTGCTGTCTAATATGACACCCAGATCTTTTATAGTAGAGCTAAAGCTAACTTTGTATCCCTCTAGTTGCAGGTCGAGTTGTGAGATCTGCTGTGTACAGGATTTAGGCCCAATAAGTAATAATTCTGTTTTGTCTGAGTTTAAGAGAAGAAAATTGTTGGTCATTCAGTCTTTAACATCATTAACACACTCAGTTAGCTTAGACAGTTCAGACATCTCATCAGGTTTAGTTGAAATGTATAATTGAGTATCGTCTGCATAGCAGTGAAAGCTGATCCCGTGTTTTCTAATAATGTCTCCCAGGGGAAGCATGTATAATGTAAATCAGGCAGTGAAGATCATTGATTTTTAAAGAAAACAGACCTTAAACACTGCGATTTTGTAACAGCAGAACTTGGTTGCTGAAAATTCAAAGTCCTTGTGCATGCATACCCTATTTTATTATGAAAAGTGCTATACAAATAAGCTTAAATTGAAGTGATTTGAAATTTAATCTTGTGAAAGTCTAGATCATTACAGACTTTTTGAAATAAATAAAATGGGTGGAATAATATTCCATTAACCATTCAGTGAAACAGATATATTTACATAAAAGTTAAACAAAGTTATTCCAGCCTGCAAAAAAGGATAAATGGAAATATATATTATAATATAATCTTGTGACAAATAGTAAAAGCTTGTTATTTGAAGTGTACTGGCAAATGTGAAGATTTAAAATGAATGAAATACTGAATCATTTTGAGCCTGCATTGTAATCCTCAGAAACGCCTATCATTATGCCAAAATATGATTCTTGTTATAAAAGATTGTTTGGTATATACAGTACACTGTTGTTACACTATTAGACATTTCAGTGGGTGTCTTCTGAATAAATCAAAATAAAAATGTATAATAGTCTTATTTTCTCCTTTAAAAAATACAATTAAATGACTAATTAAAAGGGACACACTGTAATTATCAAATAGGAAAATAAAGCTGTACTACACTATAGTATATCAATTTACCTATTGCTTGAAAACTGCTTTTTCATCTTTGACTTATGACCAAATGCAAAAACAATCTAAGCCATATATATTAAATAATATTATACATATAATAAAAATAAAAATATGCATGGTGGGTAAAAGAAATGGTCTAAATTATTATACCACTGTGGCTTATTATTGTAATATATCATGCAATTACTGTTGGATTCTTCATTACAATTTTCAGATATTTCGGTGACCAGAAAGTCCAGAGGGTCAGTATTACAACTTGCACACTTAAAATAAAAAGTACTGTGAATTGAATAAAAGGTAACAAAACCTTTATCTTCTTAAGGCTCACAAGAAAAGATGCTCATCGCAAAATTTCATATGGTAATATACATTTCTGACTTAAAGCTATGTAATGTAATGTAGGATTGTGAATTGTATTAATGAATAATAGCTGTAAAATTATAGTCAGGGGAGAGACACTGCAAATACAAAATTAATTTGTTTGGTTGTTTTCCTTTTTACAGGTAAACAGAATACTATGAAAGAAGATATTCCATCTGTTATGGTAAGAGAAACAAATAAAATTCATCAAAAATGTAACTTTTTCCTGAAAATTATGTTTTTGCTGTTTAGTGTGACATGACTAAATGACACGCTTCAAATACTATATGTAAAGTTTGAGATAATGTATGCTACTGTATATGTGTTTACTGAAGCAAAATAGTTTGGTCTTTTTTGCTTGTGTTTCTTATGAGACCACTACAACATAAAGGAATAATTTGGAACCCAGCATTTTTGAATGTGCAAATAGAAAAACACACTGCAAATCCTTACAACACATGCAAACAGCATAGACCACAATGGAAATATTTAAAGGGGATAAACTGAAAACAGTTATAGAAAGTGGTCAGTGAAGTGGTCAGTGACCTAAAGGCAGGGGCGATTTTAGGATTTTCATTTTAGGGGGGCTCAGCTCCTTATAAGGTAAAAAAAAATTATATATATATATATATATATATATATATATATATATATATATATATATATATATATATATATATATATATATATATATAGAACGCCTAATATTACATTTATAAGTAGTAATTTAATAGTAATACACTTAAAAATGTTTGTTTAATATGGGTTGTATACTAGTATTCCACTGTATTACATAGAAAGGTAAAACCATTTGAGTTCTGAATAAGCCAAATAGGCTCAACTCACCTGTTTACTGTAGTAAAAAACACTTTCTATATTCAACTGCATTTTTTGTTTCCATGTATTAAATACATAAACTGCCACTTTTCTAATTAAATATAAATATATATTTCTAAACTTACAGGCTAATTCACATATTTCACGATCTGAATGATAATTTAAATAAAAAAGTAACACAACACTGTTTCTATCTCTGTCAGTGACTCAGTGACTGTTAAAACGAGTACATTCACTTAGTGGTTCAGTCACTGTGTTTAATTTTCTGTGCAAGACTTTCTGTGTATAGTATAGTTAATGTCACACGAACTGTAAAGTGTTTAATATTGGTAGTTCATTTTGAAATAAAAATAGCGAAATGTTCATAAAGAGTTATATTTTTCGCTGGAGGAAACAGCTGTGCTGATGAGGTGAAGACAGAAAACAAGACTGCTCCTCCGTGACATTGGGATACAGGTGATAAAAGGTTATCTGTATCAAAAAACTGCAAATAAGCAGATATTATAACAATTTATCAACACACACCTCATTCCCTCGCTGTCCACGGCTGGGGTTTGCTGATCAAAAACAAAAGTCGGGGAGGAGCCGAATTCTGCCACCGTCGTCTTATCAAATTTAAAGGGGACTGAGGCGATAATTTAGTGTACAATTTATGAGCTAATCTCAAAAGTTTTAGGGGGGCTGAGTAGAAATATAGGGGGGCTACAGCTCCCCTAAAATGGGCCTCGCAACGCCCACGCTTAAAGGTAAGTTTTTTGTTTATTTTAACACTCAGATTAAATGATTACTTTGTCTTTTGCATAAAAGCCAAAATAAACTGACAATAACTGTGAATTGTTATTAGATAACTACTGTAAATCAACTTAATATTTTTAACTAAATATAAATTCTTGGTTCATGAGAATACATTTGCATTGTTTCACTGTTAAAAAAAAAAAAGGTCAAAATAAATTGCAGATAAGAATAACATTTAACAAAATATTCCAAAAAATAGGATAATGATGAAAAGGACAACATACATTAATACAAATACAATTCTGTTTGTGTTTGCATTGTGAGGATTTGCAACAGGTTTTGTTATTTGTGTTTGCATTATGAGGTTTTGCAGCACATGTGCTGCAAACCAATGAAGATGTTTTCTTAATTTGCAGGTGTTTTTTTTTTATTTGCATGCGTTTTCTTAATTTGCAGGGTGTTAAGCTCTCTCTGCTACCATAATAATAACTATTAGCAATATCATTGTGGTGCTTATGCTTCTAGTTTTCTGACCGTTTTCATATTAACGCAGAATGGAATAACTCATTGGTGTCATCTTGCATCTCAAAAATATACTAAATGTTTTTGGAGAATGTAACTGTATAGTACAGCTATAGGTTAAATTCCACATAGACTCACAGCAATTTGTAAAGTTTTGGTTTGGTGACTAGTTCACTTGAATTTGTAGAATTTTATTCATAATCTGTGTGTTTTTAAAAAACCTAAATGCAACGGTGTGCAGCAGATTAAATGTAAATGTTACAACAAAGCAAATGCATTGGCCAGCTTTTAACCACTGTTCAATTTTCATCTTTATATTTTGTATACAGAGATAAACACACAGTAGTTATCTAATAACAAAATCAGAACATGTGTGTTAAACAGTAGATCGTAACCGTTTAAATGATAATTCTCAAAGAGCCTTGAAATTATTGTTTTGATTTTTTTCAGAGGGAAGAAGAGGATGCTTGAGTATGCTGGAAAAAAACTGAAATTAAAGTTCACAATCTGAAACACAATGTGTATATGTGTGTCTTCATATAAAACTGCCTGATTTCTACATTTTTAAATGTTTTTAAAGTCTCTATGATCATGAATATTTATTAGTTAGGAACTGTATGCTTCTTTGTATGATTTATGTATCTATGTATTTTGTTATTTAAATATAAATTAAAGTTTTCTAATAAAAAGTGAATTTGAAAATGGGTTTCTCAGTCTGTGCCACATCACACATTCAGACCATTTCCCAAAGATATTCTTTTACAGAAATTTAGCAATTTACAAAAGCTTTACAAACATTTATTTTAAAATGAAATATGTTGACAATAGTACTGTTTTTGACTGTATTATAAAAAATAATAATAATATTAAAAACTTTGGCCAAAAACTTCACACTGGGGCTACCATGAACGGTATGGTTTCATACTGGTATAACAAAACTTTTTAAACACAAATAGTACTCTACCATCTACATTTTAAAAATATTTTTCATGCTTTTCTCAGAAATATACTTATAATGTTATGTTAGCATACATGTGACCTATATGTACATTATTTTGATCAAATCAAAATTATTAGCCCTCCTGTAAATTTTTTCCTTTTTCAAATATTTTTCAAATAATGTTTTAAAAATTTCAAGGTCAATAATATTAGCCCCGTTAAGCAATATTTTTTTTGATTGTCTACAGAACAAACCATCGTTATACAATGATTTGCCTAATTACCATAAAATTGGTCTAAATAACCTAGTTAAGCTTTTAAATTGTACTTTAAGCTGAATATTAGTATCTTGAATAATATCTTGTAAAATATTATGTACAGTCATCATTGCAAAGATAAAAGGCAGTTATTAGAAATTAGTTAAAATACACAGAGGGCTAATAACTGAGGAGGGCTAGTAATTTTGTATTGAACAGTACCTAAAAGTATAATTAAAAATTTAAAGTTGGCTTGAAGTTGTGCTTAATCATTTGATTAAGTAGCCCAAAACACTACTAGCTTATTAAATGTTTTTCAGTGTTTTATTGTTCACAGTTTTAGAAACACAATCAAGTTCATATAGTCACTAAGTCATTTCAAATCTAAACAGTATTTAAATGTTCAGTTACACTAGTTTTCTTGTTACTGTATAACTATTTATTTAATACTACTAAGTAGTAGTTACTATATGGTTAGGGCTAGGTTAGGTTTAGTAACATGTAATTATGCATAAATAATTGTATATAGTAAGTGAAACTAGTGTAAAGATACTTTAAAATAAAGTGAAGAACTCGTAGTTTAAGCGTTTCCAAAAAGTACAAAGAATGTAGACAACATTTTTGTTATGGACTGAAAAAAACAGTGTCTGAAACAACACAGCATTTGGACTCTTGCTGCAGCAACATCCTCTCACTTCCGTTCTTGTGGTTAAACAGAAGCTACATAACAGGATGTTAGATGAGATGAGGGTCTCATCAAACTGACTGAACACCTGCTTTCACTGCCCACTTTTTGCAGAAAACGCACCAACCTTACTCTAACCTTGATATGAAACTGGTTATGATGTTAATTTTTTTTCTTTTTACCCTGGACATAAACAATCACATTTGGGCTGTTATACATATACATAGTCTAACTTAATCAAATTAAACTGCACATCTGTATTTAAAACATATTTTAAGGGATAGTTCATTAAAAATGTAAATTCTTTAAGAATTCTCTTGTTCTTTAGAGCACAAAAAAGGAGATTTTGAAGAAATCTGAATGAAGCTTTGAGTTTCATTTTCTTTTTCTTGAAGAAAGTTGAGAACCTGTAATCACTGACTTCCATATAGTATTTGTTAATCGTACAAGTTAATGGTTACAGGTTTAGTGTTTGTGTGAACAGAAGAAAGAATCTCAAAGGTTTGAGACATGACAAGAGTAAACGGTCAGATAATTTTAATTTTTGAATGAACTACCCCCCCCTTTAACGTTACCCCTTTAATTTGAGCTAATGAAAAATGTCTTGGATTTCAGATCTTACATTTGTCACGGTCACACAACAAAGACAAGGAATGTTATCCCTTTTCATCAGTTTATTCAAAACAGTGGTTGGTTCAACAGGAGAAGCAGGTAAGTGATATACTTGGATGGAGCAGACTATGACGTTCACAATGTAAACAAAGATCCTCATGCAACCATCAGTGTGTAAATTTAATTCCCTTAATCATTATATGTGCATCCACAGGTTAGGAGAAACATCCAATGGCGAAGGGAAACATCCACAGAAAAAGGAGAGCCAAGGAGAAGGTAAAGTGAACAATCTGACTTCGATTCCAGCCACTGAATGACAGGAATCGAGGAGGCTTTATGAGGGACTGTGATTACTGGTGCAGGTGTGTGTAATTAGTACTCAGGTGAGTGTGCTCGGGTGTGATGAGAGGTGGCAGGAGAAGGAGAGCGATGATTGGAGCTGAGGGAACGAGATGGTGAGGGGGAATGGTGATTGGAGCAGCAGGAAAGAGCCGGGGATGTGACAATATTATATGTATTTAGGGAGGTAAAACTTTTTTTCTATTTAAAGCCGCGGTCACACATAGACTTCCATTCATACACGCGAATGTGTCAGACTGGAAAATGCAGGGTCATGCGTCAAGTTTCGCAGGTTGCTGCAGTGCAAAGTACAAGCTTGGTGAACTATGACCTGCGAAATCCGCTGCTTAAAGCCGCGGTCACACTGGACTTTACTCCCCATAGACTTCCATTCATACGCACGCGAATGCGTCAGACCGGAAACGCAGGGTCATGCGTCGAGTTTCGCATTTCGCTGCGATGCAAAGTTCAAGCTTGGTGAACTCTGACCTGCAAAATCGCATCACTTGTCTCCGTGAGACCAATCCAGGATCAAAACATGACCTCTGAACAGAAATGTAAAATTCTGAAATTCTGTCGTACGGCGCTGCGAAAAGGGGTGGGATTAAACAAGATGATTAGACATTAAAAAAAGCGAGCGATTGCACCTTTTAAAATTTCTGTTCAGAGAGGTCATGTTTTGATCCTGGATTGGTCTCACGCAGTCAAGTGATGCGATTTTGCAGGTCAGTTCACCAAGCTTGAACTTTGCACCACAGCGAAATGCGAAACTCGACGCATGATCCTGCGTTTCCGGTCTGACGCATTCGCGTGCGTATAAATGGAAGTCTATGGGGAGTAAAGTCCAGTGTGACCGCGGCTTTACTTCAATACTCACATCATTTACCCACTCCCATGATGTTCTAAACCTAGAGAGCAATGTTGACTGCTTGTAAGCAACCTTTCTTATATCATGCATCTTTTTTAATCTCAAAACAAGTGCTATAGCATCCAGATTTACAAACAGTTCACCAAAAAACAGTGTTAACTATCAAGCAGAACACCTTTTTAGCTGCCATTGATTGCAAGTTTAACAAAGTAATCTATGAAAGAAGATAGACATTGTTCCTACAGAAAGATATTGTTCCTACAGAGTGCTACTTGTTTGCTAATAGCTATTATTACAATCACAAAAAAGCAATTAGTAGACTTTACTTTAAAAAAGTAGGTAAACCTGTCTTGCCTTAAATTTATTAAGTAAATGTGCATATTTTACATAACTATGTCCATAATTTTATAAGTTTAAGGGATAGTTCACACAGAAAATGTTATTTACTTACTATTTATTCAGCCTCATGTGGTTCCAACCATTTATGAGTTTTTTTCTTTTGTTAAACACAAAAGAAGATATTTTGAAAAAAGCTAAAAACCTGTAACCATTGACATCCATAGTATGAAAAACAAATTTGATGGAATTTAATGGTTACATATTTCCATATTTCTTCAAAATATCTTCTTTGGGTTCAACAGAAGAAAGAAAGTCAAACAGGTTTAGAACAAGTAAAGGATGTGTAAATGATGACAGAATTTTCAAGTCAACTTAACAGTTACAAGTCACGAAAGGTTTACTTACTTTTTAAGTAAAGTAACTATTTTTAACATAAAAAGTTGTTGCAATTAATTGCTGATGCTTTAATCACAATAAACAATATTATAAAAATATTGTAAAAAAAAAAATTATTTTATCAGGTATAATAACCAAAATATTTGTCTGTACATTTTAGTGTATTTTTTATTGTATTGCTTTATTAGGTTCTTCATTCATTCATTCGTTTTCTTTTCGGCTTAGTCCCTTTATTAATTAGGGGTTGCCCCAGCGGAATGAACAGCCAACTTATCCAGCATATGTTTTACACCAGGGGTGCTCAACCCTGTTCCTGGCGATCGACCTTCCAGCTGATTTCAGCTCCAACCCTGATCAAACACACCTGAACCAATTAGTTAGAACGTGAGGAGCACTTGATAATTACAGGCAGGTGTGTTTGATAAGGGCTGCAACTGAAAACTGCAGGAAGGTCGATCGCCAGGAATAGGGTTGAGCACCCCTGTTTTACACGGTGGATGCCTTTCCAGCCGCAACCCAACACCGGGAAACACCCATACACACTTTTTCACACACACACACACACACACACACTACGGCAAAATAAGCTTATTCAATTCACTTATAGCGCATGTCTTTGGGCTCGGGGTGGGGGGGTGGGGGGGGGTGGTAAGGGAACCGGAGCACCTGGAGGAAACTCACGCCAACACGGGAAGAACATGCAAACTCACACAGAAATGCCAACTGACCCAGCCGGTGCTCGAACCAGCGACCTTCTTGCTATGAGGCAATTGTGCTATCCACTGCGCCACCGTGATGCCCTTGATTATTTATTTATTATACTATTTTTATTTAAGTATATTTTTTATTTTGTAGCCCTTGTGTCCAACACAAGTTTCATTAAAAAAAGGGAAAACATTACTAATAATTTTCTATCCTGTATATAAATGCAAAAGGATGACAAAGTACACTTTACAAAAAGTCTCATTAATAAACATTAGTTAATGCAATAACATCAGCATTGAGCAAAAAACAGTTTATAGTAATATTGGGTTGGGTTGCAGCTGGAAGGGCATCCGCTGTGTAAAACATATGCTGCAAGTTGACGGTTCATTCTGCTGTGGTGACCCCTCATGTATAAAGGGACTAAGCCGAAGGAAAATAAATGAATGAATGTTAAAGTTCATTTAAAAATGCAACAAAATTGAATTAACTACAAATAATAAAATGTTTACGACGTTTTAATGTGTTACTAGGGAGTAACTAAGAAAGTACATCACCTAAAAAGAATAAATGCTTTAGTATTGAAGTTGTCATACTCACTGAATTTTCAATATTGTGGGCCAGATTAACTTGAAAATGTTTATGTGTGAAAATAAGTCTTCAAGCACTAACACAACAATCAGAATATTCTAAAAAGCAAATAAATCATTATTTGTGGGATTTTGAAAGGGCCATAATATCAGTATTGTGCATCTTCATTGTCACAATATATTGAATTATTGAATATCGTCATACATCTCTTAAGCTAACATAACAATTTAGAGTCTCTGACAAATAACAAAAGAGTGTAACCTAACAACAAAAACAGACCTTAGAACGCTCTGGTTACTAAAGTAACCCTCGTTCCCCGAGGGGGGGAACGGAAATGCTATGTGGAAACTTCCACTATGGGGAGATTTCATTCAGAAAGCCAATCATCTGAAAGAGTATGTAAACGGGCCAATGAAATGCCAATGAGTTGGCAGCTTCAGCTTGCGCACCTGATGCTCGTTGCAATTAACTTGCTATATGAGCACAGAGCTAGCAAGCCAAAGCATCATTTTTTTAGCGGAAGAGACTTTCACCTCAACAGCTAAGGGGCAATCATTATGGCGAAGGAACATAGCATTTCCGTTCCCCCCCTCGGGGAACGAGGGTTACTTTAGTAACCAGAGCGTTCCCCTTCGGAAGGGGAACTTCAATGCTATGTGGAAACTTCCACTATGGGGAAATGTTTGGAAAACGCCATAATGATTGAACCTTACCTTCGCCCCCGATGAGAGGTTTGCCAGGCAAAGAGCGTGAGCGCACCTGCGTCACCAGAGGCGCGGTCTTCCAACGTGTTCCCTGGCCCTTACTTATCCCACTTCAACAGAAGATTTACGGATTTAGATATATTTTTCGGGAGCCGCAAATGCGTCTAGAATAATTTCTAGGAATTTAATACGACAGTACGTTGGGAATGCGTGCAGTCCCGATAGGGAGGACGCTGCGGAGGCCACCTGCTACCCAAGTGGGGAGACTGGGGCAAATAGCATATGAACTAACCCTGAGAAGGGGGAGTAAGCATATGAAAATTAGATGGTTAGCGGTGAGGGAAGACACGGGTCCGCCTGTGAGGGGGGACTGCACCGTGGCAGTATAAGCATATGGGATCGCCTAGTGGGGATCGCACATAGCAGGCACCTATACCCAGAACGCGGGCTGACCATCGGGCAGACCAGCAACGTAACGGGCCAGTGCCTGACTCCTCCGCTGAGTCAGGTGCTGGGGGCCTCGGAGGAATATCTGCAGGGTTCGCCAGCGGGGAACTTTTCTGACAGAGCGAAAAAGCGCACGTATCCCTGGGTTAGAGAGAATGGCGCAGCAAGCGTTTTACAACACCTAACCGAATTTCTCATTCACCGCGTGAGAAAAATCGGCTCCCCTCAAGATTAATAAATCTTCTAATAGGTGTCGCCCAGCCCGCAGCTCTACAGTGTCTGTTAGAGAGGCGCCGCGTGCTAACGCCCAAAAGGATGCGCGCTTCGAGGAGCGCGCTCTCACTCTTGGGGGACGCGGCTCGCCCTGGCTCAGATGAGCGAGGGAGATGGCATTCAGAGTTCAGTGGGTATGTTCCAACCTCTGTTTGGATGCGGCACTTCCCGTCTGCCGATCACCATAACAGATAAAGAGCTGAGTACGGTCCGTGTAATAGCAAAGTGCGAAGGACCAAATAAAGGGGCTGGGTCTGCCTCCTCCGTGGGCAGCGCTTGCAGGTTCACTACGTGGCTGAAAGAACGCTGTAGGAACCTAGGGCACCTAGGTGGGCCAGGGTCTCAGGTAAACGTGAGAGTGGGCCGACCCAAAACGTTGGCACATTTCGCTGACCGAAAATGCCTCCAGATACCCGCCCATTTGACCGATGCAACGCGACCAGCAGAGCTGTCTACCTGGACAGAAATCTTAAAGATACTGAGTCGAGTGATCGAGCAGACCTCTCCTAAGAGAGATCTCCAAGTGGGTATGAGAGGGAAACAGGAAAATTAATATTCATGTCTCGCGCCTCTGGGAACTGGATGATGAGACGATACTTCCCAGCGCGCCGCCATCGCCGCATCCTTAGAGCGGGGATGATCGTAACGCCAACCCCTCAGAGCGGAGGGGACAGCCTTAGCTCCAGTCAACTGAAGGAGGATAGCATCACTCTGATCTGGCATGTTCAGGGTTCCTTCTCGGGGAAAAAGGTAACCACACAGCGAATAGACTCCACTTCAGGCGTGGGCATGCCTCGTAGAGGGTGCTCAGCCTGAGTGACAGTGTTAACCACCTAATCGGTAAGTCACCTAAGTCCTCCGCGCTCCATCTATGAACCGTACGCGAAGCATAGATCTGGGCGCGGGTGCCAAACGGTGCCTGTCCCCTGTTCCCAGGGGATGTGCCAGGGAGGGCCATCACGAGGAGAGAGTTGAAAGCAGGTCCGATTGGGCCAGAGAGGCGCAATACGAGAGCTGTTCCTCGACCTCCCTGACTTTACACAGTATCTGTGCGAGTAGGCTCACTGGAGAAATGCGTATTACGCACGCCCCGAGGCCAGCTGTGTAGCCAGTGGACTTTGCAGGGTTCGCCAAGTGGGGAACTCAAGCGAGAGCGCGAGAATCTCTGAGTTAGAGAGAGAAAGGCGCAGCACCGAACAGCTGGACAGTCGGGGGTGGAGTCTCCATTTTCCCAGGCGAACTGCCGTGAGAGCGAATGGGCTGCACGGTTGAGCTCGGTGGGGGAAAAAATGGAATGCAGCGATTGCGCCGCGTATGACTCCGGGGGAGCAGACGGCGAGCGAGCTGAGACATGCTGCGAGAGCGGATACCCCCACACGGTTGATATTCGCCCCCGCTGCCGTACTGTTCGTCCTGACCAGTACGTGTTGTCGCTCCAGCACCGGTAAAAAACGGCGGAGAGCGAGAAACACTGCCAACAGCTCTAGGCGATTGATATGCCAATGCAACTGGGTTTTTTTCAGCTGCATGCCCGCAACACACGGCGCCCCAGCCAGTGCTGGAAGCATCTGTCAAAACGACAATATGTCTGGACGCCTGTCCTAGAGGCACTCAGGCCTGTAGGAACGAGGGGTCGTTCCAGGGGCTGAGGGCGCGGCGACACAGCGCAGTGACAGTCACTCGGTGTGTGTCCGCGTGCCATGCGCGTCTGGGGACTCGATCGTGAAGCCAGTGCCGAAGTGGTCTCATATGGAGTTATCCGAGCGCATACAGCGGCTGCGGATGTCATATGCTCCAGGAGCCTCTGAAAGATTTCAGTGGAACCACTATTTTGCTGTCGAACTCTCACCGACAGTTCAGCATTAGCCGAGCGCGCTCTCCGGAGAGGCGCGCTGTCATGGTGACCGAGTCCAGCTCCAACCCGAGAAAAGAGATCCTCTGCACGGGGGCGAGTTTGCTCTTTTCTCGGTTGACCTGAAACCCCAATAGGTGGAGGTGCTGGAGCACCCTGTCTCTGTACATAGTCAATTACTCCCGCGAGAGGGCTAAAACAGCCAGTCGCCGAGATAATTGAGTATGCGGATGCCCGCGAGCCGAAGGGGCGCTAGGGCACCCTCCGCGAGCTTGGTGAAGACCCGCGGATACAGAGAGAGCCCGAAGGGGAGGACTTGTACTGTCAGGCTCGCTCGACGCAGACCGCAGAAAAGTGACGGTGGCGTGGAGTATGGAGACATGAAGTACGCGTCCTTCAGGTCTATGCTGCAGACCAATCCCGAGGACGAACGCACAGGAGGATGCGCTTCTGCATAAGCATTTTGAACGGCAGCTTGTGCAGACAGCGGTTCAAAACGCGCAGATCTAGGACTGGCCGTAACCCACCGCTCTTTTGGGTACGATGAAGTACAGGCTGTAAACCCGCTCTCCATCTCGGCTGGAGGGATCGGTTAGATTGCATCCTTCGCCAGGAGGACAGCAACCTTCTCTCACAAGACAGGGGCGGGCACAGGGCTGACCCTGGTGACGTACACCCCGTGAACTTGGGAGGCCGTTTCGCGAATCGAATCGCGTAGCCGAGTCTGATCGTGCGTATGAGCCACCGCAAAGGGCTGGGCTGCGCTAACCAGGCAGGCAGAGCCCTCGCTAATGACTGCATCGCTACAATCGCTGACGTACCAGCAGTGGGGCAGCGCGGAGTGGGAGTGCTGATCCGGGGAGCGCTGGGGTCCCGCGGAAGAGCTGGAGGTGAGAGATTTACTCACCTTGCACTCAGACTCCGGAGGAGAGGGCTGGAGGTGTGAGAGAAAGGAGACCGTCCTCCCAGACCCCGTGAGCCACTGGCGAAGTGCGCCGATCCTGCGAGCTGGAAGGCTTTTCATCGCGTCCCAGACTGGCAGTATTCGGGCTGTCACATCCAGGGAAGGGAAAGATGCTCTCTCTCTGAGGAGCCCGGCCCCCCACCGGGGAGAGAGCAAGTTCCCTCTTCTCCAGATGGCCGTCTCAAGAGCGCTTCGCGGTCCGTTATCCGGACTTAACGGCGCCCTGGGACGGGGAGCGCTGGTTGCCTGCGAGGTGCTCGGCGCTGCCGCTGGCCGGAGGCGCAGTCGGGGGCGGAGCAGCACTCGAAGACGGGCGCTCTCGGCGACAAGCAGTGGATGTGGATGGTTCGGCGGGAGGGGAGCGGTCTTACATCCCCGCCGAAGGATGCCCATCGTATCCGACTGCACCGCCGTGAATTCCTGGGTGAATTCACCAACGGTGTCGCCGAACGGGCCAGACTGGTATATGGGGGAGTCAAGAAAGTGAACTTTGTCGACTCCGCGCATATTTTTGCCAGGTTTAGCCCGAGGGGGCGCTCCTGGACCACTAACGTGGCCATCGTCTTTCCCGGGGCACACGCAGCGGACTTGAGGTCCGTGGAGCTCAGTCGGGTGCGGTGCGGGGCTTGTAACAAGCCTGGGTCAGAACCACCCTCGTGCAGCTGGGCCAGCGCGCGCGCATGGACCCTGGCGTGCAGGGTGGAAGCAGTCTGGCCCGCGGCTGTGTGGGCTCTGGCTCGGGAGGCAGAAAACCAACACGCCTTGGACGGGAGATGAGGCTAATTCCAGCAGAAGGAGGCACCACGCGGGCCCGTGATGGCACTCTCAATCTGGGGAATCGACTCATACTCCCTGGCTGCTCCACCATCAAGAGTGGTGAGGTGGAGGCGCACGCAGATCAGGCAGAGAAAGGTGCCCTCAAGACTGCGTGAGCCCACTGTGCACTTCCGGGAAGAGAGGGATGGGAGGCTAGAAGGTATTGCCTTTTAATCCTCCACATACACCCATCTAGTCGGTCCGGCCGCGGGGCTGGGGGATAAACCATCTCCAGACCCACGACCGAAACAGCCCGGGAAAGCACGGTTATCATGTCTGTTTCAAGATCGGCCGCCGCCGCGCTCGCTCCCGATGGGAGGGAACGGAGGGGGGGGGGGATCCTTCATCAGACCATGACAGCCCAACCTCCGATGCAGCGGTGGACATCTGAGCCTCGGTGTCATCAAGTGAGAGGGCGGCCATCCGAGGATGGAGCGCTTCTCTCACTCAAAGCTTGGATGGAGCGCATGGAGGAGTGAGAGGTCCACAAGCCCGAGGGCGGCAGATTTACTCCCACTGTAACCCTCAGATCTGCCCGAGTGCCCACCGCGGAGCGGGGGACAACTGGGGTGGGTGGCTCTTTTGCAAGAGCGAGCCGCGATCTTAACTGCGCAACAGACATGCCACCGCAGTGATGGCATGCACTGCCCACGAGCACCGCATTAACATGCTGGACCCCCAGACATGAAACGCAGTGCTCGTGCCCATCATCCGAGGACAGGAAACCACCGCATCCAGAAACGCACAGTCGGAGCGACGTCTTGAAAAAGACGCGCTGCACGACCGTGTTGCTCTTTTAGGAAATTCGCAACAATACATACCGCTCTGGAGGACCGGACCCAAAGGACGCCAGGCAAGGGAGAAACCCAGCTCGACCATCTGCCGCTGCGTGTCACACACTCTGGACCGGGAGATCGCTCTCGTTCACTCTCTGTCTGAAACTCAGCTGGAGGAACCCTCATCGACTCTCTCAGAAGGCTGTTGAAGTCTCTGAAGTGAAAATGATGCTTTGGCTTGCTAGCTCTGTGCTCATATAGCAAGTTAATTGCAACGAGCATCAGGTGCGCAAGCTGAAGCTGCCAACTCATTGGCATTTCATTGGCCCGTTTACATACTCTTTCAGATGATTGGCTTTCTGAATGAAATCTCCCCATAGTGGAAGTTTCCACATAGCATTGAAGTTCCCCTTCCGAAGGGGAACTACTATTGTGGTATATTCTTCACAACACTTCTGATTCTAAGAAGTATGAAGGTCCACCCACTGATGAGGGTTTTGAAAACCTATAGGGTACTTTGAAAATCAAGCACTTATATACTAGGATCTTCTGGCATTAGGACTGGAATTATTTAAAGTGCATCATCCAGAGCATTAAAATGGGTACCAGTGTGTGCTGTTGGAATTTATGTTTTTGCATTTCAGCTGTACAATGTAAGAAGAACATTTTGTGCTATTTAACAATCTTATCACATTAATCCCAATTCATCAGTAATATATTAATATTTAATTAATATTGATTAATATCTTTTAAAATATTTACTGTAAATGTGTTGTATTCTCTTGTTTGCAGCTATGAATGGGTTTCTCCAGTGTCAGTCTCCGCAACTCGCACAGGTCTCAGTCGGAGGCTCTGTAGAATTAAGATGCACATTTGAGCAGAAAGTTCAGTACTGCCTCACTGCTATATGGCAGAAGCTGAATCTACGGACTGGTCAAGTCAAGCCAGTGTTGAATACACTTCAGAATAATGCCCATCCTGATGGTAAAACTTGTGTTTTAACTATTAATAACTTGACTCCTAAAGATTCTGGCTTGTATGTTTGCATTGGGCATTCTAACACAATGGCTATGATCGGCAATGGATCCAGGGTGATCGTAACTAGAGGTAAATCTGAAGTCAAATCACTTTTTCTTTGTTTTATCAATAAAACAAATGAGATTTTGTCTTGATGTTCTGTGCTGCAGATGACTCTGTGCCAGAACTCTCCATCTTATACTCGCCTCCAGAAGCTGATTCGCCATCAGTCCAGCTCCAGTGTCTGGTTTTTGGAGTCGTCCCGTATCAGGTGCAGGTTTTCTGGATGATTGGAGAGAAAGTGCACTCTGGATGGACCGAGTCAGCCTGGACAAATGACACTGATTTAGCCACAGAGTTCACCAGAGCTCATCTCTCTGTTCCTGCAGACCAGTGGACTGAAGCAGAGGAAATTCAGTGCTGTGTTGAATATAAAGGCCAAAACTTCTCTAAATCTCTGAAGCGTAAGTAAATCATGAGGGTCTTAAAGAAAATGTGCTATTTTTTTCTGTTTTATTATCTTTATAATCAGATTTGTAAGAATGGATTTGTTGTTTGTTACCATTTTTAACTAAGATCAAATCTCTGTTGTGTGTGAGGAATTTATTTTAAACATTTATTTTAAACAATATAACCTATACTGTAGATCATTTAAAGAATTCCAAAAGACTGAACTTCAAATGCTACATTTTCATTATTAGGTTTCACAAGAACTTCCTGGCTCATCTACTGCAGCTGTGGATCAGTATTTCTGTGTATGGCTGTAGCCTTCTTTGTTTGTTTATGCAAAGGTAAAGATTTAAAATCAATCTGCTTCATTATAGACAGAGTCATACAGTCATAATAGTTTTTCAAATACTGCAAATACAAACATTTCTGAATCTGTTTTAAATACTTTATTTAATCTTATAATCTATATATTATCAAAACGTCAAAAATCTCAATTGTTATAAAAGACTAAAAAGTGAGGAGAAAAAACACACCTTTAAATATTTGTAAAAACACCATTAAAATTGTCTCGATTCCTGATTTTAATTTTCTACATTTTTGCAAATGCAGAATGCTAAACGTATCAAGCTTCAAACACAATGTACAATTGAAATTACATTTTAAAAGTGTAAAATAGACAAAGAAGGAAAAGGAAAGGCTTTTTCAATTTATGGTAATATAATTATTCTACTGTAAACTATACATATATACTGTACTGTAAACTGTTAAGATTATGTGCATATGCTATTAGCTTACCTAAAAATAAATGTAGCTTATGCTAACTGTAAAAACAAATTTTGGTTTCGATAACTAAATACTATTTTATGCTTTAAATTGACTTCGTTGTGTTTTCCAAACAACTTAGAGTAAGTTGATCTAACTAATGTAATTTTACAGCAAATCAACAACTGAATTTCTGAATTGTATTTAACTGATCAATGATTTGCTTTATTGGTTTTACAGTGTACTGAATGACTTTTTAAGAAAATAAGTGTCATTCAGCATTAGTGTCATTAATTACAGCCATTCAGCTATAATAGCATTTATACATGCTAGCATAACTAACAGAGAGACTACCACTGCATAAACAACTCTACTTATTGCTTTTTAAATAAAGCAATATAGTCTTAATATTTGCAGACACGTCGACTCTAGTGATTTAGCATAGATTTAATTGAAACCTCCATAAAGTGCACATATCAAAAGAAATCCTCTTAAAACTAACCATAAATGCATATGTGATTTATATATGCATATTATTATATTTTTAGACTTAAGAATCAACAAACTATTCATTGTCAACTTAAAAAAAAACCTATTAGTATTAGTTCTAGTTTACAGCTCCTAAAAAAGAAATTCACTGAATGTATCTTTTCATTAAATTAAATAATTTTTTTACTCTTTAACAGGTAAACAGAGCGCAGGGACTGAAGATATTTCATCTGTAATTGTAAGCATTGTGTGGTCTAATAATTGTTAAGTTGTGTGAAAATGTATTTAAATTAGCATATATATATATAGTTGAAGTCAGAATTATTAGCCCGCCTTTGAATTATTATAATTTTTTTTAATATTTCCCAAATGATGTTTAACAGAGCAGGGAAATTTTCGCAGTATGTCTGATATTTTTTGTTTCTTCTTGAGAAAGTTTTAATTGTTTTATTTCGGCTAGAATAAAAGCAGTTCTTAATTTTTTACAAGCTATTTTATGGTCAAAATTATTAGCCCCTTTAAGCTATATATTTTTTTGATAGTCTACAGAACAAATTGTGTGGTTTAATAATTGTTTGTGGAGATGTTAAATGGACGTTATTTATTGTTTATTAATTACTGTTTTTAAATTGTTGCTGGCTAAGTTGTGTGAAAATGTATTTAAATTAACAGAAAATAAATTACTAGCCTATTCAAAAAATTTTTCCACCCCTAGTTTTACCCTGTTGATCCCTTCAGGTCAAAAAAAATAAAGGTAAATATAAAATGTGTGTATTCCTTTTAGCTGAATATGTGAAGCAGTTTATTTTCATTATCTTCATATATTTTTTACTCTTTTGCAGGATGTTGGTGGAGATCAGAGTTATTGAAAGGAAATTAAAGGAATGTCAGAATATGACAAACATTTTGTAAAAAAAACATTTATACTTATACTGTTTATTAGGCTGAGATTATCACGTATTCTTTGCTTTGCTTTATTTTGTGTTCTGGGTAAGCATGAGTCCTGCAATTAGTTGTTCTTGAGTAAAAAAAATTATGAATAAGTTGTTATTATTTGATCATGACTCCTCTTGGCTTCAAATAAACAAATCTGAAAACTTTGTTAAGAAACTGAATTTTTATTTTGGTGTGTATGAATATGTACAGTGTGAACATTTGAACATGTCCATGGGAGAGAACCTGACAAGATTTACTGTAATATATACAAGTCTTGTTTTTTTCTTGTATAAAAGTTTTCATAATCTAATGTTCTGTAAATACATAAATAAATAAAAAAATTATTTATATATATACAGTTGAAGTTGAAGAATTATTAGCCCCCCTTTGAATTTTTTTCTTTTTTAAATATATCCCAAATGGTGTTTAACAGAGCAGGGAGATTTTTGCAGTATGTCTGATTTTTTTTTCTTCTGGAGAAAGTTTTATTTGTTTTATTTCGGCTAGAATAAAAGCAGTTCTAATTTTTTAAAAGCTATTTTATGGTCAAAATTATTAGCCCCTTTAAGCTATATATTTTTTTGATAGTCTACAGAACAAACCATCATTATACAATAACTTGAATAATTACCCTAGTTAACCTAATTAACTTAGTAAAGCATTTAAATGTCACTTTAAGCTGTATAGAAGTGTCTTGAAAAACATCTAGTAAAATATTATTTACTGTCATCGGGGCAAAGATAAATCAGTTATTAGAAATGAGTTATTAAAACTATTGTTTAGAAATGTGTTGAAAAAAATCTTCTCTCCATTAAACAGAAATTGGGGGACAAAATAAACAGGGGGGCTAATAATTCAGGGGGGAAAGGACCATTTTTTGAACTAAAGAAACTTTTCCACTTCAAAGAACTTTTGTTGAATAAAAATGTTACGTGGATATAAAAGGTTCTTCTTGAAAGCAATGATGTCAATAAATTTTTATCTTATTTTATGAGTATGAACCCTGCATGAGAATTGTAACAGTCTACATAATGTACTTGTATACATGAGTGCATGCCAAAGTACTAGTCTAACGGATAGACAATTCCCTAGTTCACCACAAGAGGGCTAACAGTTTTTCAACTGTTTTGAGCAATGGTATTATGACCAAGGTTTCAGACACAGCCCCACCACTAATACTGTAGCTACACAGTAATTGATTGTGTGTGTGTGTGTGTGTGTGTGTGTGTGTGTGTGTGTGTGTGTGTGTGTGTGTGTGTGTGTGTGTGTGTGTGTGTGTGTGTGTGTGTGTACAAACACGTAGTCAAAAATAATTTTTTATTAATTAATAAAACATAATAAATAAAACATTTTTTTCATATGAACAGATTTGGGAAATAAAATCTAAGATGACCTACAACATTTACAATTAACAAAAATATATCAGGCAGTGCTAATTAAATGCCTGAGCCGATCATCAGCAGATGTTTTAGCAGTTTGTTGGTCTGGAGCCTTCAGATGCGTGTTAACACAATGCCCGTCCCACAGTGAAAACCTAGCCAAAATTGAGTCATGCAACCAGACAATGATCCAAGCACACCAGAACAGCTATAACAGAACAGCTAAAAACTACTTAAAGACCTGCCATAATCATATCAATACATCTTAATATATTTGTAACTGTAATTTTTTACTTTTGGTTTTCATTCAGCAAGAACATCACTATAATCCATTGTCTTTGTTATGTGTAAATAAAAAGATATTTTCACCCTGTATTGACATTGCATCTTCTAACTTCACCTTAAAAACTACAAAAAAAAAATGGCATGATTTAAAAAACGTGTCTACATTACACATTAAAAGTTCACATTAGAATTAGAATAGAATTTTTGTCATGATGTTCGACCTAGACCTAGATTATTTCACATTTATGCTCATCAGTTTGCTAGTCAATTAATTAGCAAAAAAGTTCTTTATATGTAATCAGGGACGGACTTAAAAGCGAGGTAAGCAGCTGCTCAGGGCCCCGGAGAATCAGGGGGCCTCGAACAATGCCAAGAAACCTATATTAACCATATAACTCTTTTATACATTTTCTATCAAATGTTGTCAAATCTGTCTATAACTGTTAAGATTTTAACGTTATTACTTTCTTTTCAAAACTGGGAACCCCCATGAATAATGGAACGTTTCTTCCGTACTGCACATGCACGAGGTGTGAGCGCTGCAGATCAAAGACACTGCCACTCTGCCAGCATATAGAATTGTGGTAGAGGTAGGTAGAGTGTGCAAGAGTGCGAATTTTGAGAACATTTGAGAAAAAAAGTAGAAATAAGACAAACAATGCAAACAATGGTAAAACCTGTGTCTTAACTATTAATAACTTGACTCCTAAAGATTCTGGCTTGTATGTTTGCATTAGCCATTCTCACACAATGGCTATGATCAGCAATGGATCCAGGGTGATCGTAACTAGAGGTAAATCTGAAGTCAAATCACTTTTTCTTTGTTTTATCATTAAAATAAATGAGATTTTGTCTTGATGTTCTGTGCTGCAGATGACTCTGTGCAGCTACCTTCACTATTCTGCTTTCTGGCCGAAACACCTGTAAGATGGTGTGTGCTGTGAGCTTGTGAAGAGATCAAGGGCCCATTCAGATAAAATAACATTTCCCAGTGAAAAGTAGCCTAACGGCTGCTGATTCACAAACAGCAATTATTCAGTTCATATGAAAAATGGTGAAAAGTTTAGTTTGATTAATTGTAAATTAATTTTTTTAAATGTTTTTTAATATTAAATAATATTAAAATCTAATCACAAAAATAGCTAAATAACTGCATAGTTTGTGAACTTGTTTTTTCATTTGTGAATTTATTGCATTTAATTGTACATTAAGAAGATAAAGATTCCTTTAAATATAAAAAAATATAAAATATACATTAAATATATTTTTAACATGCATGTTTATTTACAAAAAAAGAAAAAAAAAACTTCTACAGAGAAAAAAAAAGATAGAGAAAAAGTTTTTTTGTTTGTTTTAATGCTAGGGCCCCATATCTGGATTTGCTTAGGGCCCCCAAATCACTAAATCCACCTCTGTATGTAATGCAGCATTATTCATATCGACATTACATTTAATTTTTTGTAACAAATCAACTTTCTTTGATGTTTTTAGATCTTAAGCTCACATAAAATGTCTGGGGATTAGAAGCGATGTGCTAATATTAATAAAGTCATGTAAAAGAGTAGAGCTGTGACAAATGCAAAAAATCGAGTTACGCTGATGACAGGATAGCAAGTCTCCTGGAAATCTGTAAGGAAAAAAACAACACAATGCAAAACAATGTGAAAAAAGCAGATCATTTTTTTTTTTCTGGATGTTATTATGGATATCAATTTTGTGCAAAATAAAACCATCCAGATTTTAGAATAAGACCAGTCAAAAAATTTTTACACAAATAATCGCATATTTCATTTGGTATAAGTGGATGCATATTGAAATTTACCATTATGATTCAGAGTTTTGGTGAAGGTTTGTCCACCAAGCTTCACAATGCAGATGCCTTCTCCTTCTGTTTTCCACTCCTCCTTTGATATCATCACATAATTCTGGGTTTTTACAGAGTTCTCCTTACCTTCATCCCAAACAAACAAAACCTGTCCATTTTCCCTTCTGCTCCCTATGAGCCAGTACATGTTGACCTGTGATGGATCAAATCCACTGAGTGTACACTGAAGAGTGACTGTAGAGTCATGGTTGTTGCTGCTGGTAAATGCCATGATTTCAATAGACGGCATTTCAGTGCTGTCAGCTGCAAGACAGACAGAGCACATTTTGTTTGGTTGTTTTTTTACCGTGGACTGTAAAAAAAATCAGTTATTTCAAATTATTTTTTGTCGGCAGCTGGGGTGCTAAATTACAGACATTTGCTGTAAAATAACAGACGGTAAAAACAGAAATTAACTGGAAATTTAAGTTTAGGGAAATTTCTGTAATGTAACGTCCGTTATTTTACGGTAAATGTCTGTATTTAATGGCCGTTATTTTACCTTTTTTTCCTGGCACCCCAGATTTGTTTTTACAGTGTGGCTAGCATGAATTTGTGTCTTGCTTTCATGTTTCCATCACATTGCTAGTAAGTCTTAACTACACTGTAAAAATGTCCATTAATCACCTGGTTCCGTATTTTGATTCACATGATTTTTTTCAGGTTATTTACGGTTATGATTTGCACTATGAGACCTTAAACTCTGCTCTATCAACTTTAGCAAAGTGACTTTTAATGCGTTTAAGTCGTTTGAAACAATATATTGTATAATTAATATTATATAAAGAAATTCTGTCCTTTAAAAAAAAGTTTGCAAAATAAAATGTACTGGGAGTTTATTACCAGGTTTTAGTACCATAATTTACAACACCAATACAGGCAATATATCACTTTAAACTATTTCAAACTTTTCAACATCTAAAGCTGTTAGTGAAAAGATCAATGCAATTAAAAAAAACATAAATAATTGACGAAAAAAAAAAAACACATCAATCACAAAATATTGAACACTGTTAATTTAGTTACATGCTATTATGAATGATCACTTTAGTAGCATGTTTCATGGTAGAAATTGACTTCCATCGTCCTCATTTGTAAGTCACTTTGGATAAAAGCAAATGCTAAATTATTAAATGTAAATGTACATGTAAAATACCATTACAGCTTGGCGAATGCTTTTTGCACTAACATCATTTTTTTTTAATGTAAAATCCAATCAACTAAAATGAAATCATGAGAAAAAAGCAAGGGTTAATCTATGGTCCAGTACCTTGTACAGTGATAGCTGTGCCATTTCCAAGGTGAAGATACATTTGGTCACGGTCTGTAGCGATGCAGTAATACGTCCCAGAATCCTGTACCGTTGCGTTGAACAGGAAGGCCTGGCACACAAGGTTTTCCACCTGATCTTTAGTCTCATGAGGTGTCTTTGTGTCCTGCAGAATATCTATTACTCCACTCACTGGATGAACTCTCACCCAGGCCACTGTGTGACAGAATGACTTTACCTCACTCATCTGGCAGAGCATGGAGACAGTTTCACCCGACTTCACCTTCACCGATGGAGGAAACTGAGAGACTGTACCCGCCATTACTGCAAGAGGATTCAGACCTACTGTACAAACATTACATTCAAGCTGCTGAAACTCTAAAAACATGACTAGTTTTAGGTACAGAGATATTCATATACATAAATGAGAAGTCAAATGTTGTAGCTTACCTTTAGGAGAAATTAAACAGAGCAAGATAAGACAAAGAAGGTCACGCATGTTGTCTGAACACTTTGCAGAGTAAAGTAACTGAGGGAAAAGTGCTGAGTCTGACAAACTCACACCTTTTCCTGTATGTCCACAGCTGTTGATTCAGATTGTTTATTTCATTTACTTTCTATTCTTCTCATTCTCATTACTACTCCCAGCAAGCATTTTTTGTTTTTTATTAAATGTCTAATAAACGTCTAAACATAGTCATCTTGGCTAAAACAAGTCTAAATTTGGGCTGTCAGTGAAAATCTAATAGACGTCTAAAAAGGCCAAAAATAGACTAGTCTGAAGTGAATGACTACACATATAAAGTCTGTCTAATACTGTATGTCTATTTGACGACTAGTCTACTTTTGAGTTATTCTTAGATATGTATTAGATTTTCACGGACAGCCCAGGTTTAGCCTTGTTTTAGCCAAGCTGTCTACATTTAGATGTCTATTGAACGTCTGTAAAATAAACTCAAAATTGTTTGCTGGCTAGTTGCTGATATTATGTAATCAAATGCAGTCACCAGGCAGCACCTGTTAAAATACTGTATCCTATATGTTTTTTGTGTGTTTACAGTGTGTTGACTGTTTGAAATTAAACAAACAAATTAAGTTGAACATTATTAAATTTCATTTGTTTGTTTAAATTCAGGCCATGTACATTTTATTTGCAATCAGTTACTTTAAAAAATTGTAGTAAAACCAATGAATCATTTTATTCAGTGTTCATGTATTTTGATTGAATTATTATGGCCTAAAATTACAGTTTTCTTTGGCAAACTTTCCTCATAATTTGTGGCAATATTTGAAATATTTCTTGTGTTGTTTTGTTACACAAATTTACACATCTTAGTTATCACTTTTTATCAATACTCAAAAATAGTTTTTTTGCTGCTTGTTCCAACTACTTATTTAAAGTGAGCTGAATAAACAAAATTCTCGAGTTTTATATGGGACAATTTAATTGTTTTATGTTTAATCCACATAAATGTGTAAAAGCAATTGAATTAAATATATGCATTAAATTCAATATCTATCAGTTTCAATATCATTTTTTTCCTGTTTTTTTATTATTATGTCAATTAAGTTGCCATTTATTAAATGTAAAAAAAAATTAAAGAGTTAAATGTTTATTAAAATTAAAAAAAAACTGCTTTCTTATTGTATTTAGTTTTAAATAAAATTATTACTCTAGTTATTTATTCTTTAATTTTCTTTACAACTTAGTCCCTTTATTAATCATGGGTTGCCACAGCAGAATGAACTGCCAACTTATCCAGCATATGTTTTATGCAACAGATGCCCTTCCAGCTGCAACCCAACACTGGGAAACACCCATACACACACTCTTTCACACACATACAGTACGGCCAATTCAGCTTATTCAGTTCACCTATATCACATGTCTTTGGACTATGGGGGAAACCGGCATGAACACGGGGAGAACAAGCAAACTCGACAAAGAAATGCCAACTGACTCAGCCAAAGCTCAACCAGCAACCTGCTTTATAATAACTATCACCATTAATAATAATATTACTAATAATAATGATAATTAATATTAGAGTGATTTCTGAAGGATCATGTGACTCTGAAGATTGGAGTAATGAAGCTGAAAATTCATCATTAAAATCAATGGAACAAATTATTAAATTAAATGAATTATTTTTGAAAAGTTATTTTATAGAGCAATAATATTTCACAATTTTACTTTCTTTTCTATATTTTAGATGAAATAAATGCAGCCTTGGTGAGCAGGATAAGCTTATTTTAAAACATTTAAAAATCTTACTGACCCCAAACTTTTGACCGGTTGTGTATATATGGAACACTGATAGAAACAAGAGCAAAAGTGTTTACCATTTAACCATATATCATATTTGATGTATGACTAACTGATCAAAATAAACAA
Source organism: Danio kyathit (assembly GCA_903798195.1). Lineage (NCBI taxonomy): Eukaryota > Metazoa > Chordata > Actinopteri > Cypriniformes > Danionidae > Danio > Danio kyathit. Next base: position 30,071,082 of record LR812537.1, on the reverse strand, counting down.
AACTATTTAAATGTCTTTAACATTAGCATTAGAAAAATCATGCAAAGATTTCATGAACGCACCCTTGTTCAAATGGCATTTGTCTGAATGTGTGTTGTGATAACATGATGCATCTAAAGCGGGTCACGCACCTAGTCATGCACCTAGATACAACTCGATGTATCGCACATCAGATGAGCACTTTCTATGCGAATATAATGATATTTGATGTAAAACAATGCAGAAGGGAAAGTGATCAAATTTTAAAACATTTGAACATTCATTTATTTTATTTTCGACCTAGTCCCTTTATTTATCAGCGGTCACCACAGAGGAATGAACCGCCAACTTATCCAGTATATGTTTTACGCAGCGGATGCCCTTCCAGCTGCAACCCAACTCTGGGAAACATCCATACACACTCATTCACACTCATACACTTTAGCCAATTTAACTTATTCAATTCACCTATAGCGCATGCAAACCACACAGAAATGCCAACTGACCCAGCCGAGGCTTGAACCAGCGACCTTTTTGCTGTAAGGCGATTGTGCTACCCACTGCACCACCATGACGCCCACATTTGAACATATGTTGAACATTTTTAACATTGTCATGGCTGAACAAAATCTGCAGGAAGTCTGTGTAAAAAAAAAACAAGCATCTTTTAAATTTGTGCCATTTGCTTGATTTTGCGCTAAATTCAGCAATAACAGAATCACAACATTTTTGGATATTTGGTCTAATGGGATCATGGATGATGAACCATAGCTGGACAGTGAATATAATGCATACTTCATGTGTAAATAAGTTTTGCAACTGCTTGGTAAAGCAAAATGTAACTGCCAATCAAGTCATATATTATCAATAATAACTTATTAACTGTTTAAAAATATACAACCCTCACAGTTATGTTGGTCTGGATAAGCACTGTGTTTTCATGCCAACTGCTAAAAAAAAAAAGGCAAGTAAATTGTGATCCAAACAACTTTCCCACCTTCTATTTTAACGTCCAAACATCTAACTTGTAAACTTGGGGTCAGTTTGATCAACCAATCAATAGGACACATTATTTGATGTTACTTCTAAGATGGCAACACATCCTATGTCCAACAGGTGTACTGTGGAACAAAAACAATCCCCACTTTCGGTTTGACATTTTACATTCCTGTTTTCCTTTCAGTTTTTGACACAACTAACATCAAAATACAAAATGTTCTATGGTCAAAATCTGACACTTGACAAGATGGTAGTGAGACATTTTAAATCTAACGTTCTCACTTCTGACCACCGTTTGCGCAATACAGGAAAGACAATTAGATAATCTTGTACTGTAGTTACTTACAGTATATCTTATGTATACTTACATCTATGTTTCACTGAAATGATAACATCATTGCCTAAGAAAATATCTTGTTTTACAAATTAGACACTAAAATAAAATAATGTAAAAATTGTGCATATATGCAGCAAAATAGATCATAAACGTTTTAGATATATTTTTACTGAGATAGAAAAGCAACATATTGTTTATGCGACATACAGGTAGCTGTTTTATTTACATCTTTCACAGTTGAAATATTGATTTAGCAATTATATGAGATCTGAGACATTTCAATATTTGTATGTTTTTTTTTTTTTAAACATATTATAATGTCAAATAATGTTCTTATCTTTCTATGGTTACTTTCTTTCCAAGGTTACTTATCTTACTTTGGTAAATTGCACATCCAACATGATCTTCACCATGCTCTCTATGTCATTAGCTGCACTCACTAATATTTCAAGAGTTCACACTTAGCTATTGCTGGATTTGGCATGCTGTCCCGGGAGAGAACTATGGAGCCAGATCAGTCTAAAAAATAATACATTTGCATTCATAAAAGCACAGCACAATTCGTAAATTCAAAACACAAATCATAAATCCACAACTCCAAATCATAAAAAACATCCAACATAATTTATAAATGCATGAGGAAAGTAATTCAACAACTTCACATTTTCATATATATATATATATATATATATATATATATATATATATATATATATATATATATATATATATATATATATATATATATATATATATATTAGGGGTGTAACGGTTCACAAAAATCACGGTTCGGTTCGATACGACACAGTGGTGTTACGGTTCGGTATGTTTTCGATACAGCAAAAAAAAAAAAAAAAAAAAAGGAAAAAAGCCAGAGGATTTCTCTGATTGAAATCTTTTTATTGTATGAAAACTAACATCATAAAAGCATGATCTCTCTTCTTTTCTTTTTTTTACTTTGAACTAGGGATGTCAGTTTCTACAAAATCCAGTGATCAATGATCATTTAAATTAACGACCAATTAATCTACGATCCGTTTAAATCTAGGCTATCAGCCTGTGTTGAGGCTACTGAAGAATGAGCTGAATATGCAATGCATTATGATTCTTGCTGAATCGTCACAACGAAAAAATCCCAAACTAGGCTACAGGCTGAGTAGCTACGTCAGAGGTGAATGCGGCACACGCTTCTGTTACAGCTTCCGTGAAGAACGAAAGCGAAAGCAACTACTAAACACTGTTATGCCATAAAATTATTTCGTTTTTAACAATCAATTAAATTACACAGCGGTTTTATATCAAAAGTTGATAATAATATAAAATATACTACATTTTGATGGTAAAATAATGATTTAAAGGACAGCTGTTATTTCTTTCAGCTTTCAAACATTAAATAACTAATGCATCAAGTGAAATAAAAACGAATATGAAACAACACATAGCAGGATTTAAAGCATATAAAGAACTATTATATTTAGCAAAATGCTGCTCTTTTTATCTTTGTATTTTTTTTTATCATTTTATTTTTGTTATTTTTAATATTTCTTTGTCTTCATAATTAAAGCTAATCGACAAATTCCTGCTTGACATTTTAGAAAATATTTTGCGTAGCTACCCAGTATATATTAAAGATCACTAGAACAAAAAAACAAACACAAAAACATGTTACATGGCCCCATAAATGTCCAACTTATATTTAACTGAATCGTATAAATTATGAAAATTGCTCCTTTTATTTTTATAAAACATTTGTTATTTTTTTTTGAGTAAAAACAATATCGACATTTAAGAATCATTTTATTAATTCACTCATTCCTTTGACTTGTTTATTGGCGCATATATAGGCTATAATTTAAATCAAACAACAGTAAATTGGACCTCTACAATGCCACTAAGCTTTCAAACAAAAGTCCAAAAAATTAAAGAAAGATTGGACTTTATCCGGTGACGGCCGACACTGAGCTCAGTAAAATGTTTTTGATAAGTTATTAATAATCTGTTCAATAATTCGTTAAAGCCAAAATGAATGGTAATTTAATATAGGCTATTTAAAAATATATATATAATAAATATAGGCCTAACATATTTTTAAATAAAATGAAATAGGCTATTTTCTGAAAAATGTGCCTGTCTGTGTTAATTATTCCATCGAATTAATTTGATCGCAACACCTGTTATTCCAGAACAGAACATTTGAGCTGGTTTCAGTTCTTTTCATTTTCTTTTTTCTGTAGATTCATTTTTACAAATAATTTTATTTCATTTGTTTGTTAATTAAATGTTGTTATTTAGCCTATTTGTTATACAACAAAGTTGCAAATTAATTTGCTACAAGATGTGGCTGTGTAGTGCGCTTATCCAGAGCGCGTGAACTGCTGCTGCAGAGAGAAAGAGCGCAATGGAAATAGGCTATTTAAATTTTCGCATGCTGATTTATGTGAAATTGCGAATACATGACTAATCGCATTGCAATTTTAAAAATTATTGTATTTTTTCCTTTAGGAGGGAAAGTCGATTTCAATTCATGCTAAAGACATGTGGTGCTGAAGTCTGTAAGTGCCGGTCATGTTGATGTGAACAGCTGAAGCTGTCAAATTATTTTTAGTTTATTTATTATTAATGATGATGATTAAAAATAATAATGCTATTCATTTTATTCAATAATGTAATTAAAACATGTAATATATCTACATTAATGCGAAACAAGCTAAATATCGTCTTTAAAGTCGTCATACTGTAGATCTCAGCTCTCTGCAATATCTTTGCCTATATCCTCCTCAATACACGATATTGCAGGACAGGCTTAAAACAAAATTCGCAGCACTGAACATGTTCCCAGACTGAAAGTGATTGATGATGAGAAAACTCAGAAACCTGTGAAAACGGAGATGTTCACCGCATATAGCCGTGACGAGCGATTTTTTTTAAATGAAAGCATATTTGTGCCAGTCTGTTAAGATTGCTTGAAACACTTTAATATTTTAGAGTAAATAGTTAAAGTTTGCATCACCAATAATTGATCTTACCCACGCGTGACCCACGTATACTTCAATATCATGCGACCTATTTTTTGATTACCTGACTCACGGATTAACGGCAGCACATGTTGATTTGACCGTCACCTGCCATCTCAGTGGATCTGAAAGCAGGAATAAGCAAAGTGCTCCCAAACGCCAGACCCGTTGTTGGTTATAGGAGGATTACATTAATGTTAGCTACTAGCCATTTTGCTAGCTGTTGTGCAGTCAGTCCGCGGCGCGTTTCCACCCTTTCGCTTTCGTCCGGAACAAACCCTGCATCATCTCAGCGCCCCTCGGTCTTCGCTTTTGTCCGGGACAAACCCCGCATCATCTCAACACCCAGCTCCGCCGGCTTTTTCGGATTGAAAGCGGCATAACTTTCGGTTTGAGTGCCAATTGAGTTTACTCCGACCCTGAGTGCAGTGTGTGCCTGACTGGAGGTGGGCGGGGAAGGCAGATGTTGCCTGTCACATCATGGGATGCCTTGTTGAGCATTGTTGCGCTGAAAACATTATATTTGTCTGAATCGTTCGGTTCGTATGCGTACCGAACCGAAAGCCTCGTACCGAACGGTTCGATACGAATACGCGTATCGTTACACCCTTAATATATATATATATATATACACACACAGTACATAATTGTGTAAACATTTTAAATGTATTTATGTAAGATGCATATGTGTGAGCATTTGGGAAATATTTTTGCTTTTTACTTGATGATTACTTGATGATTTGTGTTTGGAGTTGTGGGTTTATGAATTGTCATGTAGCATGACAGGGGGTTCGAGATCAGGTAGGTCTTGAGAGCTCTCCCTGGTAAAGGAGTAAAGGGGGAGATGGGGTGGATAAGGAAGGTAGGATGAATTGGCTTATTTATTGGAGGCTAGAATTCATCTGATTGATCTAGAAATTATATCTGATTGGACTAGCAATTATTAATGATGCGAGGCCAGCTGCGATCAATCATACATGCTCCTCTCAAAATTAGTTTATAAAACTTAATTTTAATTCTGAGATTTCTTCAGATAAAAGTTTTAATGTCCTTGTAAAGCTCATAATTATAACTTATAACTAGGCCCACACGGAATCTGTGCGCACAGATTTCTACAGATTTTTAGCCTATCATTGAGTCTATATATTAAATTGTGTAAATTTATATATATTCAGTTTTTGAATTCATTTTACTAATATTATTTTGCTATAATAATAGTATTATCAAAATGTTCATATGATTGATTTACAACACAGTTTGTAAAGTAATATTTTCTGTAGATATATTATATGAGACTTGCTTTGTTTACCAAATAAGTGGATCTAATTGGATTTGCATTGTAAACATTAAATTAAAGTCAAAAATGTATAATATCTTATTTCAAATATTAAGTTTTTAGTTATGATTAGCAAAAAAATGTTCGCAGATTCTGTATGACTCTACTTATACAGTAACTTACTGAAAGCCATGTATCATGTGAATGCTGTGCCTCAGATTTATTTAAGAACTTATAAGCATCACTGTAATTTTTTCCCGCCCTATTTTGTGATCTATGTTGTTGTTGTTGTTGTTTTTTGTGTGTTGTTGCTGTTGATATTTGCTAGTTTTTAAAATGTATTTAAACTTTTGAATTGCATTATGGAACAGATTTTGCTCTTTAAAGGTGACTTTTAAAATTGCCACTAAAACTACTTTATAGTGTATAGTTTGAAGTGATATTTTGTCTGGGTTGATGTTTACCTATATTTCTTACACAATATATAGTCAGAGAATTTGCAATATCAATAGTCGACAGAACAGAGATCAATGTCCCATTTTGCAATTCATAACTTTAAATCACAAATACAGAAACAGTTCATTTATTTACTTTTATGTTTTTTATTTTATTTTTTTACAGTTTTGGTACTGAAAGCATTGACATAAAAATTGGAATGGTAATCTTTCAAAATATACTAGGGTATGATTGGCTAAAGTTATTTGCTTGACAGAAGTCCACTACTAACAATCAGAAATAAAGAAATTGGAGGAAAGATGATGAAGTAATGCAAAACATTTTTTAAGCCATTACTGTAACTAGAAATTATTATGACAATTAAATGAGTTCTAGATAAGATGATTAAATCATGTAATCACTATTGCACTCCTGTTTTCTTTTTAACATAACAAGGTCACTCAGATAATGAACATGAAGCACTTATACTTGTGTCCTATTTTATTTCTACAAAATCAGCAATTCACACAGAAGGCTTCTGAGGTGAAATGATGCATCTCTGTGGTTTCACTGTGGTACTTTCAAGATACAAGTTTTCCGCTGACAAATCAAAGTGTGGACATTAACAGGTATGAAAGTCAGGTCCATATCTGCATTTTGCCCGTGTGGTTAAAGGAAACCACACGATAAAGAGGACACAGATAAAACAAAAACACTAAAGAAATGAAAAGGGCTTCCTGTCTGTGACCCTGCCACACACAACACAACAAAAGACATTTCTTTGTTGCTAAGAATTATTACACTTGACATTCAACAACATGAAATAGAGTTTTATTGGTTAAATATAATAACAAACACCATACTGTATAGAGTAATACATGAAAATACAAGTGTTCTTGCTGAAATTGTGACTAAAATGATGCCTGTCCTATAAATATCTAAGACTTTTATTTAGATGTGTAGTACTGATGTATGTTGGTCTATTTGATTTATTCTGCATGCAATGAATATGTAATAGAATCGACACACAGTAATGATGTATAGTTTGTTAGGTACATCAACATATCTAACATGATCTAATTTTCTAATATTTTTTTTCATAGAAGAAAAATAATTATAATTCAAACCGACACAATGTTTTTTAGCAATTGCCAGAAATATACCTCTGCAACATAAGATTGGTTTTGGGGTCCAGGGTCTCTCTCTCTCACTCTCTATAGTTAACTGCATATAGTAAATACAGTTGAAGGGAAAATTATTAGCCCTCCTGTGAAATTTGTATTCTTTTTTTATATTACCCAAGGTATGGGAAGGAACATTTTCACTGTATTTCCAACGCTATCTCACGGCCAATTCGTAACTTTTTGATTAGTGGCTAATTCGTATGAATTTGTACGATCTAATTCGTACAAATTAGTACGATTTGCCTATCACCCAATGACGGTTGGGGTTAGGGGTGGGGTTAGGTGCCACGCCTCCTTTTTAAAATCGTACATTTTCGTACGACTGAACTCGTACGAATTCGTACGAATTAGCCACTAAACTGACAAAACGTAAAATACTTACGTTTCCTCGTGAGATCAGGCTGGTATTTCTTATATAATTTTTTTTCTTCTGGAGAAAGTGTTCTTTGTTTAAGTTTGGCTGGAGTAAAACATTTTTAAGGTCAATATAACTAGCCCATCAAGAAATATATTTTTTGATTGTCTACAGAACAAACCACTGTTGTCCATTGCCTAATTAATGTTGTCCACACTTGCCTAATAAATCTAAATTGCGTAGTTAATCTAAATAACCTAGTTATGCCTAGTAATAGTGCTTAGTATTTTGCAAAATAGAAAAATATTCTAGAAAAATATTATGCACTGTCAATAGTATTAGTTAGAAATTAGTTATTAAAACTATTATGTTGAAAAATGTGTGAAATATTTGTTTGGCTCTGTTAAACCAGACTCAGATTTTTTTATTATTACAATTTTAGTTAAAATTAAAATATATATTTTAAATTCACATCAATTTTAACTTATTTCACTCTCATTGACTATGTTTTGGGTTATTCCCTGGTGAGTCAACACAATGGAATGAACCATCAATTACATTTCAATGGCATATGTTTTATGTGGCGAATGGCCTTCCAGCCACAACCTAGCACTGGGAAACACCCATAAACTCTCTCATTTACACATACACTCATACACTATGGCCAATTTTGTATACCAAATTCACCTCTACCACATATTTTTGGACTCAGGGGGAAACTAGGGCACTCAGAGGAAACCAAGGTAAACACGGGAAGAACATGCAATCTTCACACAAAAATGACTCGTGGCCCAGCCAGGACTCGAACCAGTGACCTTCTTGCTGTGAGACAACACCTTTTTTTTAAACTACATTTTTTTGAGACATCATTATAAACTTTTCCCATCCCAGTTTATAAATTGTGACTGTTATAAAGAGCAGGAGAGCAAAGATTAAGCACAGAGACAAATATATGTATTTTACAGCATAGCATACATTCACTGCATCTGTGGAAAGAGAGAATAAGAAAATGTATATTGAGGTTAATAGTATACTGAACACAAGTATTTATTTGCTGAATCTAACATTGAATGAAAAATCATCAATATAACAAGGACCCAAAAGTTTGGGGTCAGTATTATTTTTGATTGTTTCTGAAAGTCTCATTTACCAAGATTGCATTTATTTTAAGAATCTCAATAACATTAACAGTACTGTTTTTATTGTAATGTACACCCACCAGCCAGTTCTGAAGGCAAAATGAGGTCCAAACTGGTACTAGTAGGGTGTACCTAATAAAGTGGCCAGTGTATAATTTTTGTATTGTTAAACTTGAGCATTTAGCATCCTTACTCCAATATTCAGTGTCACATGATCATTCAGAAATCATTCTAATATGCTGATAAATTAACATTTATTATTATCAATACTGGAAACAGGGTCATGGAAACTGAAACTGGAAATTCATTCATTCGTTCATTTGGCTTAGTCCCTTATTTATCAAAGGTCACCACAGCGAAATGAACCACCAACTATTCCAGCATATGCTTTACACAGCAGATGCCCTTCCAGTTGCAACCCAGTACTGGGAAACTGAAACTGGAAATTGTTTAAAGACTTTTTTTAGCAATGCAAATGTCTTTTCCCTCACATTTGATCAATTAATTGCATTTTCTAAAAAATAAAAATCCCTAAAACATTAAATGCTATTGTATTTTATACATTCTTTTATATTGTCATACTGTACCATGTGTCTGAAGGGTTTTGGTAAAGATCCGTCCTCCCAATTCCACCACGCACACACACTGCATCTTCCTCTCCCATTCCTCAGCAGTGATCAGGATCTGGTTCCTGCTGATCTGAACGGCACCATAATTTTCATGTCTCAAAACTGCCTGTCCTTTCTCTTTTCTTCCGTCCACAGACCAGTGCATTTGAACCTGTGAAGATTTGGCCCCCGTCACAACACACTGAAGCGGGACTAAAGGAGCATTTGTGATCAGCGGTGTAAGAATATCAATAACAGGAAGCACAGTGTGTTCTGGAAAGAGATTAGAGGAAACATTAGACTATGGTGGAAAGACATACCAAACATCAAAAGACATTTTGCATTTGGCAACTGTTAAATAGGTTTATCTGTGGTATAGAGTCTGAGTCATGAACACTATAAAAACAATGGTTCCTAAAGATACCCAAAAATGGAAATTCTACCATCCTTTACACACCCTTTACTATCCTTTTTCAAACCTTTATGAGAAGATTAAAAGTCTGTAATCAGTTTTAGTTTTTCCTACTATGAAAGTCAATGTCTACAGGTTTTCAGCTTTCTCTCTACAGTAGCAGTAGAAGGAACTTATGAACGTTTTGAAAAGGGATGCACCGATACCAGTATCGGGTATCGGGTCGATACTTGGTTAAAATACTCGATCTCGTATCGTACATGAAATGCCGATACCACATACCGATAACACTCAACAGTAATTCATTGCGTGGATGTGATTGTTTTCCCTTCCTGACTTTAATGTCTTAATGTATTAGTTAATGTATAATATATCAATAGCTCAGTCAACAATCTGTTTATAAAATACATTATTAACGAATCTATAGGCTACTGAAGAATAAACCGATTATTCCTTGCATAATGATCACAGCGAAACAAGCTAGCACTCATTTTATACATAAACTATAAATTAAAAAAAATTAAGAAATTTGCAGTAATGGAATATTATGTCAAAAATCTAAACTACTATGTAGACTACAGGCTAAACAAAAGAGCCTCGTCAGAGCTGAACATCACTGCGGCAAAAAGAAATTCAGAAACATTGTGAGATGATGGTGGCGTGATTTTTTTAATGAGAGTATGCATATTTGTGGCAGTATGTCAAGATAAAATTGCTTAAAACATCTTAATATTTTAGAGAAAGTAGTCAAAGTTTGCATAACCAACTATTGATATTATCCACCCACGACCCACTCATAATTAAACATCATGTAGGCCTAGCCTTTTTGATTACCTGACCCATGTACTGTATTAACGGCAGGACTCATCAATATAAAGAAGAACCGTGCATTACAGGGTTTTATGAATCCCCTATATGCAATGTCAAGAGAGTAACTCCGTAAGGTAATGTAAACTGCACACACTTTGTGTAAGTGTTTACACAAGGATATCTTATGCTTTAAATGTCCATGCTCAATCGTTAACAGATAAGGTCTATGGATTTACAATGTTATCAACAATGTGTGTATATTTTTGCCTTGGAATAGCCTTTTGTTAAAGATTTTTGTGCACTATAGGGATTTCGTGAGAATTCGATCATCTGAAAGAGTATACAATCGGGCCAATGAAATGTCAATGAGTTGGCAGTGTCAGCATGCACACCTGGCGCTACTTACAATTAATCTTGTATATAAGCACTGCACTTGCCAAGCTGAGGCATCCTTTTCGCTTAAGATCCTTTCACAAAACTTCTGAGAGAGTCGATAAGGGTTTCTCCGACTGTTACATCAGAGAGAGAGAGAACAAGAAAGCGGGCTGCTTCTCCTGGTCGGGAGTGTGCGATACGCGGAGCAGAGAGTCGAGCTGGGTTTCTCCGTTGCCTGGCGTTCTTTGGGTCCGGTCCTCCAGAGCAGTATGTACAGTATTGTTGCCAATTTCCTAAAAGAGCAACACAGTTGTGCAGCGCATCTTTTTCAAGACATCGCTTCGACTGTGCATTTCTAGATGCGGTGGTTTCCTGTCCCCGGATGATGGCCATTTCATGTCTGGGGGTCCAATATGTTGATGCGGTGCTCGCAGGCAGTGCATGCCATCACTGCGGTGGCATGTCTGTTGCGCAGTTAAGATCGCGGCTCGCTCTTGCAAAAGGGCCACCCACCCCAGTTGTCCCCCGCTCTGCGGTTGGCACTCCAGCAGATCTGAGGGTTACAGTGGGAGTAAATCCGCTGCCATCGGGCTTGCGGACCTCTCGCTCCTCCATGCGCTCCATCCAAGCTTCGAATGAGAGAAACGCTTTGTCCTCGAATGGTCACCCTCTCACTTAATGACACCGAGGCTCAGATGTCCATCGCTGGTCATTGTCTGATGAGGATTCGAACCCACTCCCTCCCTCCGGGGTAGTGAGCAGGGCGTCAGATCTGGAAGCAGACATGATAATCGTGCATTCCTGGACTGCTTCGCCCTGGAGATGGTTTATCCCCTAGCCCCATGGCCAGACCGACTAGATGGGTGTTATGTGGAGGATGTAAAGAAGGCAAGACCTTCTAAGCCTCCCATCCCCTTCTTCCCGGAAGTGCACAGTAGGTCTTGGAGGGCACCTTTCTCTGCCCAATCTACATACGCCTCTGCCCTCACTACGCTTGATGGCAGAGCCACCAGGGGGTGTGAGCCGATTCCCTAGATTGAGAGTGCCATTGTGGGCTCGCGTGGTGCCTTTTCCTGGTGGGGTCAGCTTCGTCTCCCGTCCAAGGCGTGTAGGTTATCTGCCTATAGCCACCTACCAGCGCTACCAAGCGCAGGCGCTGGCCCAGCTGCACGAGGGTGGTTCCGACCCAGGCTTGTTACACGAGCCCTGAACCACAACCGACTGTCCACTGCGTGTGCCCTGGAAAGCGCCACCTCTGGCTAAACTTGGCAGATATGTGCGAAGTTGACAAAGTTTACTTTCTGAACTCGCTCATATCCCAGGCTGGCTTGTTCGGCGACACCATCGGTGAATTGACGGCAGTGCAGTTGGATGCGATAGCAACCTCGCAGCACCTTGCAGGCAACCAGCACTCCCCGCCCCAGGGCACCGCTAAGTCCCGTAAACGGACTGCGAAGAGTCCTTGAGACGGGCCATCTGGAGAAGAAGAAACTTGTTCTTTTCCCGGTGGGGGGCCGGGCTCTTCATCCAACGGTGGTTAAAAACGCCATCAAACCCTCAAAGAAAGCATTTTTCCTCTTCTCCGGATGTGACAGCTCGAACATTGCCAGTCTGTGACGCTATGTCTGCCTGCCAGGTTAGTGTGGGCCAGCCTGTCGTGGTGGCTCATTTTGCACGATCAGACTCAGCTACGCGATTCAGTTCACAAAACGGGCTCCCAAGTTCATGGGCGTGTATTTCTCCAGGGCCTGCCCTGTGTCCGCCCCTGTCTTACGAGAGGAGATTACTGTCCTCCTGGCGAAGGATGCAATCAAGCTGGTCCCTTCTCCGAGATGGAGAGCAGGTTTTACAGCCCATACTTTATCGTACCCAAACAGAGCAGTGGGCTACGGCCAATCCTAGATCTGCGCATTTTGAACCACTGTCTTCACAAGCTGCCGTTCAGAATTCTTACGCAATAGTGCATCCTCCGGTGCATCCGTCCTCGGGATTGGTTTGCAGCAGTAGACCTGAAGAACGTGTACTTTCATGTCTCCATACTTTCACGCTACTGTCAGTTTCTGCGGTTTGCGTTTGAAGGTTGAGCCTGGCAGTACAAGTCCTCCCCTTTGGGCTCTCTATGTCTCTGCGGAGCTTGCGGAGGGTGACCTAGCGCCCCTTCGAACCATGGGCATCCGCATACTCAACTATCTCGACTGGCTGATATAGCGATCTAGCGGGATCAATTGAATATGCACAGAGACAGGGTGCTTCGGCACCTCGACCTATTGGGGCTTCAGGTCAACCAAGAAAAGAGCAAGCTTGCCCCCGTGCAGAGCATCTCTTTTCTCGGGTTGGAGCTGGACTCGATCACCATGAAGGTGCGCCTCCCCCGAGAGCGCACCCAGCTGATGCTGAGAGAGTTCGACAGACAAACGGTGGACCCACTGATATTATTTAAGAGGCTCCTGGAGCATATGGCATCTGCAACCGCTGTCTCGCCGCTCAGGTGCTCCATATTAGACCGCTTCAGCATTGGCTTTACAATCGGGTCCCAAAATGAGCATGGCACACGAGTGCTACACCCTCAGCCTCTGGATGGACCCTGCATTTCTACAGGCCAGTGTGCCTCTAGAACAAGTGTCCAGGCATGTCATCGTTTTGACAGATGCTTCCAGTTGCGCTAGGGGGCCGTGTGTTGCAGGCATGCAGCTGTGTGTCAGTGGTAGGAACCTGGTTGCATTGGCATTTTAATTGTCTAGAGCTGTGGGGAGTGTATCACGTGCTGTGCCATTTTTTACCAATGCTATAGGGAAAACACATGCTGGTCAGGATGGTCAGCACGGCGACGTTGGCATATATCAACCGCATGGGGGGGGGGGTATCTGCTTTCAACGCATATCTCAGCTCGCTGCATCCCATTCTTCCCTGCTGAGCTCAACCGACTCAACCACTCGGAACGCGCATCCTTTTGGGCATTAGCATGCGGCGCCTCTTTAAGAGACATTGTAGAGCTGCTGGCTGGGAGACACCTAATACATTTGCGAGATTTTTTAATCTCAAGTGGAGCCAATTTCCTCACGTGTGCTGGACAACCCTGGTGAATGAAGAAATTGTGTTAGGTGTTGTAAAACGCTTGCTACGCCTTTCTCTCTAACACAGAGATATGTGTGCTTTCTCTCTGCCAGTTGAGTTCCCCATTTGGCGAACCCTGCAGAGTTCCTCCGAGGCCACCAGCATCTGACTCAGCAGAGAATTTAGGTAACGGCCTGGTTGTTGGCATGTCCGCTGGTCAGCCCACGTTCTGGGTATAGGTGCCTGCTATGTGCGATCCCCACTGGCGATCCCATATGCTCACTCAGCCACGATGTAGTCCCCCCTCTTAGACAGGCTCGTGTCTTCCCTCCCCGCTAACCATTATTTCATATGAGCACTCCCCCTTCTCAGGGCTAGTCCATATGTCTTCTCACCACCAGGTCTCCCCATTTGGGCAGCAGGTGGCCTCTGCAGCGTCCTCCCTATCGGAACCTATTTATAATTCTTAGAGTTTAACTAGGTGCATTTTACGATTCCCGAAAAATATATCTAAATCTGTAAAACTTTTTAATAAGTGTGATAAGTAAGGGCCAGAGAACATGTTGGAAGACTGCACCTCTGGTGATGCAGGTGTGCTCACGCTCTTGGCTTGGCATAACCTTTCATCAGGGGCAAGGCAAGGTTCAATCATTGTGACCTTTTCCATAGATGTCCCCATAGTGGAAGTTTCCACATAGCAGTGAAGTTCCCCTCGCGAAGGGGAACGCTCCGGTTACTAAAGTAACCCTCGTTCCCCTAGGGGGGGAACGGAAATGCTATGTTCTTTCACCACAATGATTGCCCATTAGCTGTTAGCCATGAAAGGCTCTTCAGCTAGAAAAGGATCCCTCAGCTTGGCATGTGCAGCACTTATATACAACATTAATTGTAAGTAGTGCCAGCTGTGCATGCTGACGCTGCCAACTCATTGGCATTTCATTGGCCTGATTGTATACTCTTTCAGATGATTGGATTCTGTCGAAAACCCCATAGTAGAATTTTCCACATAGAATTTCCATTCTCCACCTCGGGGAACGAGGGTTACTTTATTAATCGGAGCGTTCATCCTTGTTACAGACAAAAAACCCTCCTTTTAAATTAACTGCATTTTCACTGAAACAAAATCTAAGAAGTATTGGAATAGGTACCTGTTATTGGCAAGTACACAATTTAAAATACTCGTATCGGTTAGTAAAAAAGTGGTATTAGTTCATCCCTAGATCTGAACCACTTGAGTATGAGTAAACAATAGACTAAGCCAAAAGAAAATGAATAAATGAATATCCCTTTTGATTTAACATTCTCGCAGTCAAATTTTCATTAGATTAATAACATGTTATTCAAATTGTTTGTTGAAAAATGTTTTTTTCTACCTATGGCGTCATTATGAAAACTCCTTTTAGGAATCTTTATTTCCAAGGCCGCTAAGGACAATTTAGCATCATATAATTAAGAATTAAATGGATTCAAATAGAAATGAGTAATACTACGCTAATGTGTTGTGTAATGTAATAAATGCAAGGCACTAACGTTGTCAGGGCTTTAAAAATGAAGCAGTATAACAAATAAAATAAGAAATAATGCACTGTTTATTGGTAGAAAAAAAATCATTTTACTATGTATTGATCCTTGCGATGAATTCTGTATATGACAACCTAAATATAAGTACAGGTAAAGAGTGAGCATTTGGGGATATGGGTTTGAGAGACATATTTGACCACTTCGCAACCTAGAACATTCATGCGTTTTGCCCACATCTGGAGTTTTATGACTGTTATTTGTGTTTGACATTGTAGATTAACTGCACATTGATATCCGTGTGAAGACAAAATGTGTTATAACATTTAAGAATGAGCACAGCTATTCACAGCTATTGTAATACATTGCTGAAATCATAAGCACATTGGTTTGTATCCCAAATATTTCATATTCTGGTTATTTCAACAGTTTACATTGAAATTTAAGATAGAAAAGGATGTGCACAGTATGTGATTCTAGACCGAAAGGTCCAGAGCGTCTTTTTTTTTTTTTAGAAATAATCTAATCTATTCTAATTAATCTAATAAAGATACATCATCTAAAAATAATACAGAAGCTTCCATTGATGGTTTAGGACACTACTTGGCAGAGTTAAAATTATTCTGAGGGTTCAAAAAAATCTAAATACTGATAAAATAACCTTTAAAGTCATTCAAGTTAAGTTAGCAATTTATATTAATAATCAAAAAATATGTTTTGACATATTTATAGTAAGAAATTTACAAAATATCTTCATGAAACTTAATCTTTTACTTAATTTATGCTATTGCCATTAAAAAAATTCAATTCAATTCAATTCATCTTTATTTGTATAGCGCTTATACAATGTAGATTGTGTCAAAGCAGCTTCACATGGAAAATTATAGTGAATTGAAACAGTGTCAGTTCAGTTTTCAGAGATTAAGTTCAGCTCAGATTAGCTCAGTTCAGTGTGGGTTAATAATCACTACTGAGAGTCCAAACACTGAAGAGCAAATCCATCGATGCACAGCTCTACAGATCCCGAACCATGCAAGCCAGTGGCGTTAAAATCTATAATTTTAACCAATACAATGTATTTTATGTTTTTATTGTCGAAAAATACCTGTGCAACTTAAGCTTAGTTTTGTGGTCTAGAGCAGTATTACTCAACCACGTTCTTGGAGGACCATCAGCACTGCATGTTTTGCATGTCTCCTTTCTCTGTCACACTCATTACAGGTCTTTCAGTCTCTGCTAATGAGCTGATGATATGAATCAGGTGTGTTTGGTTAAAGAAACATGGAAAACGTGCAGAGCTGCAGGTCTTCCGGAACATGATTGAGAAACACTGGTCTAGCGTAACATATGTTAAAAAAAACTGGGTAAATGAATGGACAACCTGTGTTTTCATTTAAAATCTTTCTTAATCACATTGTGATCAGGTAAATACACAAGCTGCTAAAAATATAAAGAATAAAGTCATAAATTAATAATAAACATTAACATCATGACTTTACCTAAAAATTATTTAAAGCAATGCAAATTGTGAAAAGTGCTTCATAAATAGTCAGAAAGTTTGACTTGATTTGACTGTTTGGATGTTTATGGCCACTTTTCACATGGTTCTAGTATAACTGTAATTTATTGCTTACCTTTTAAATAATTTAGTATTAAAATGTAAAATCAAAAAGTAAATAAAAGGCAATTATACGTACTACACATCTCAAATAAAATATAAATACATCTAAAAGGGTTTTACACATAGAATAAACTAAATTAAAACTTTCTTCTAAGGCCCTCAATGGGAATCAATGTTGCATTTTGATAAAATAAGAGAAATTTAGATTGTCAATTGAAGAAATTGCTGAGGCCCATTCTGGACCACAGGGCCCCATGCACTGCAATTTTGCTGTGTCAATTTATGTTTGTTAGGCTACTGATATGTATATTACTATAAAGCAAAAAAGTCACAATAAAGAGATTATTATTATTTTGAAATACACAAGATCTCACCTTTCACAATGACTCTGGATCCATTGCCAATGTGAGCGAAGCGGCCATGGACAGCTGCACAGTAATAAATACTGGAGTCATGCACCGTTGAGTTGGTGATAACAGCAGTACAAATGCTTTGTACAGATTGTGAGTTTTGAGCATCCATTTGAAGTCTGTTGGTGAGGCTGATTGTTGCGTTTTCTGAATTGACTCTCAGCCAAGCCACTGTTGAACATGAGGAGTATAACTCTACAATATTGCACTTTAAAACAACGTCCTCTCCAGCCGTCACCTCAGCTACCATCGGCCACTGTGTCACGATGGACGGCTCTGTCACTAAATGATTAAAAAGATTGTAATGTCTGTTATATTTCTCACTTCCTTTTACAACTGACATTAAAGAAGTATTTCATTTCCAGGAATGACAACAATCAGATCAGTGTATTATATCAATTCCATCAATAATAATTTGCTTTCTGGATATTAAATGCAAATATACAAAAATATATAAAACACATAATTTATTTCATTTTAACTACTAAAGCACATTAGCACCTTTAAGTTCACATGACTGTTATGGCAACTTAGTAGTAGTCACAAAACGTTTCTAATAGCAATATGCATTTTTGCAGACCCTTTTATCCATAAGAAGATGATCAAAATGAATAATATTAATTTACCTGATCCCATAGCGTGAGATACCCAAATCATCAGCAGGCACAGGCTCATCTTTATAGTCTTACTTTCACTCAACTGAATCTAAACTTCTTCTGTCTAGGTCAGCATAAACCTGGTCTTCCTTTCAGCCATCTGATAGGTCTTCTTCTTGAAGTCAAAGACTACAAAAAAGAAAAAAACACAGGATACTCAAAACAAAACTTATGCCCAAAACAAATGCACATCGATGTCCAATCGCACCTCTGTTCTCTGGTATTTTTACCAGTCTGACTGAATTTCAGGACCTCAGCACACTACACTGAGCTTTAATAAAACCTAAAATATTAGATGTGGAATTTGAAAGCCTGAAAGAAAGAAAAAATCTGAATCAAAATCCAAACACAGATGTAAATCTAGAATTTTTTTTTTCCAGTAATTCCAGCAATAGTCCACTTTGCAACTACAGTAGGGGAGAGCAGGGCACAAAGTAACACTTTGGTTTTGGCCAACTAATGAACAAAGTAACAGGGTATCATCTTTTTTACCAACACCACACAAGCTTCTCCTACAATTAAGCACTGAAAGTATGATGGCCAGACCTATGACTTCTGTATAGTATTGCCAAAAGTGCCAGGAGTAAAGATGTAACTATTTACCCCACTTGCGGGGCAACAGACAGAGGTTTAGTTTTAACATGTGCTTATAAAGTCAGATTTCACACAATTATTTTAAATAGCAATATTTCCTCAGTACTTAAATTTTTTTCTACATAGCACAGCATGTTTATTTATTTATTTATTGGATAAATACTTTTGGATTCATTTGCATTATTGTCCATTGTTATACAATTCATTTATTTGCATTATTAGCCATAAAAAAATCTATTAAATATAAAATATATAAATATATTAATATTAAAATATAAATATATATTAAATATAATATATAAAATATTTTCTATTAAAAAACTTTTTATTTAAAAATGTTCCCAACATACACGCAAAATTTGAAAATAATTTTGTTAGTTTACTTGGTGTCCAACAGTGTGAGGCTTTACACCGTTACAACCAACCCCCCTGTGTCGTGTTTTCCCTTAAAACTGGCTAGCAGTCACTGTGTGTTTCTTACATCTTTCAAAATGGTTCCATCTTTTAGCCTACGGGATCGTAATCACATAAATATAAGATTTTACTTACATACTTTTACAGATTAAAAAAAATATAGAGAGAGAGTTTAATAAAAAAAAATACCCTAATGCTGCAAAATGGTTTCTCCTGTGTTTCTAATGCAAATTGTACTGGACTTTTTTAATAATTGGCAGGAAGAGGTCTGCCAACACTGTGGTGAAAACCTCGGAAGCATGCCATGGTTAACCCCGAGCAAATACCTTAAAACTCAGTGTTACATTTTACCCCACGTTACTTTGTGCTCCGCAGTCCCCTATTAGTAGATTGTCTGCTTAATACACTCTAAAAATATTTTAAAGCTGTTTTAACCGAACTATATACATTAAGTTAAATAAGGACAAACTCTACCACTGAAAAAAGTAACCCTCTCATTGAGTTTGTCCATATCTGACAAAAAGTTGGGTTGAAACAACATAGAGTGTATCTGCTAGCGCTTTTTTTTGAAGGTCCACCATTAGACATTTCACTGACAATAATAATTTTTTATCTAATTGTAATGCTTGTGGCGATGCGGTGGCACAGTGGGTAGCACGATCGCCATACAGCAAGAAGGTCGCTGGTTCGAGCCTCGGCTGGGTCAGTTGGCATTTCTGTGTGGATTTTGCATGTTTTCCCTGTGTTCGCGTGGGTTTCCTCTGGGTGCTCCGGTTTCCCCCACAAGTCCAAAGACATGTGGTATAGGTGAATTGGGTATGCTAAAAAAAATTGGCCGTACTGTATGTGTGTGAATGAGTGTGTATGGATGTTTTCCAGTGATGGGTTGCAGCTGGAAGGGCATCCACTGCATTTAACATATGCTGGATAAGTTGGCGGTTCATTCCGCTGTGGCGACCCCAGATTAAGAAAGGGACTGAGCCGAAAAGAAAACGAATGAATGAATATAATGCTTGTTTTATTATCAGTATGATGACGTATTTCCAACTGAAACTAATATTGAGTAGGGGCGGGGCTTTTATTTTTGTGCTCCTCCTTTCAGCTTTCCCTCACAGTAAACTAACTGTTAAAGGGGCGTGGCTACGAATATTTCACCCAATCCATTAAGCTGACATCATCAGAGAAGAACTGTTATTCCAGAGTGAAGCACATGATTAGACTTTGATAAAAGATTAACAAAACAATGTTTTGTCAGTGGATGAACTTGCACTTAATTATTCACATTAAAGACACATTAGAAAACAAAGCTTTCTAGTAAAATAAACATTTGAATTTAGATTTCATCCAAATTTTATATAAAGTCTTAATGAGGCCCCTTGTTGAATCTGCTCTCCTACAGTAGCTGAGTACAGTAACAGAAAGATATATTTTTGATTGGGGCCTATGTCTAGGACTGATGAAAAGGCAAAAAGAAAGACCTGTGGTTAAAATGGATACAATGAGAGTCATGACTCTGTGATGTCAATGGTAATGATAAATAAGGTGGGGCAGATGTAGATTTAGTTGAGCACAGGTTTGAACAGAACAGGCTATTGTGACATTGGCATCAGAGCAGGCAGAGTAAATACGTAAGCTATCTGTCATGTTTTAGCTCTTGTTTAGATGACAAGAAATTAATTCTATGTACTCAGCTTTTCTGCTTCACTTTATACACTTTTATGTACTATAATAAATTTGAAGGCACTCTCCATGTAATTTCAAAGTTATGTTACTAGTAATCCCACACATTGCAAGCTATTTAAAAAATGGATGGACTAATGTTGCTAGTGGGTCTGGTAAAATAAATAAAATGAAGTTATAATATATATCATTATAAATATATAATTATAAAAAAAAATATATATATATATATATATATATTATTTATTTATTTATTTATTTATTTTTTTTTACATGTTTTTTTATATTTTAATGAAAAAAAATCTTATACAATATGCCTTTAAGGTGTATATATATATTTTATATGATTTATTTTGTCACTAGAACTGTCATAAATATTTTGCTGTCTTATGAACTTACATTATCCCTAATGTTTAGAAAAATGTTCAAATACAAAAAATAGGCAATTTTACCCAGTGACATGGATCGTGTTCTGTGTGGCCATGCTATTGTTATCACACAGTCTCAAAGTCTGATTTAAGGAAAAGATTTGTGCATATTATTAGTCTGCACAAATCAGCATTATAACAGAACTCTAAAATGTATTTATTATGATAAAACAGCACTGCTTCTTTTCCACATGACTATGACCAGAAGAGCTGGAAGCGGTCCACTTTGGGATAATAACAGCTTCGCTACTTTTGTACCACATCATGCTCGTCCTAATTGCTTCAGTGTTCAGTGTACTCTGCTTCATACTATGATAATACGTTTTAAAATAGTTTCATTTTTAAGCTTTAGTTTAGTTTTAGTTAAGCTAAAAAAATTCTCACAATTATTTTAAACTGCTTATTGTGTGTGTATGTGTGTGTGTGTGTGTGTGTGTGTTTGCCCTCAGGAAGTGGGCTGATTAATGCCAAGTGGCCAAGTATGGTAACCAACACTGCATTTAACCCATGTGAACACACAATCAGAGCAGTGGGCAGCCTTGCTCCCATCACCTACGCATTGGTGTTGAGAGCACTGGCTATTCACTCCCACCACCTACAATCCCTATACCAGGTGCCAGGACTCGACCTTGTATTATTACTGATACACAAACAGACCACCAAAACACATTCATTCAAATGTCTATTTTTGAGGAGTTTGGAATAATAATTGTTTTTTGGTGGCTCAGTGATTAGCAGTGTCACCTCACAGCAAGAAGGTCGCTGGTTCGAGTCCCAGCTAGGCCAGTTGACATTTCTGTGTGGAGTTTGCATGTCCTCCCTGTGTTCGTGTCGGCTTCCTCTGTGTGCTCCAGTTTCACCCAGTCCAAAGACATGTGGCATCGGTGAATTGAATAGGTTAAATTGGGCGTAGTGTGTAAATGTGAGATGGGTGTTTCCCAGTAATGTGTTGTGGCTGGAAGTGCATCCGCTGTGTAAAACATATGCTGGATAAGCTGGCGGTTCATTCCGCTGTGGTGACCCCTAATTAATAAAGGGACTAAGCCAAAAAAGAAAATGAATGAATGAATAATTTACCAAAATGTACAGAAAATCCAGTTTTGTGTGACTCACGTTCAACCTTTGCGAATTGTAATGATTCTGAACAGTCTGAAACTATCTGTTAGTAATTTCAGTGATACTTTCAGCACTAATCTATGTAGGTTTATGACAAAATGGTCTTCATCCACACATATTAGCTTTAGCTCTCAAACATTAAGGGAAGAGGCTGTTGAGCTGGAATGTTAAGAAGTGCCCAAACTTTTCAAACCAAACTTTATTGAGCTGAATTTATTTAATAATATTTAAAAATAACTAGAAAACATTGCTTTATATTAACTAACACAGTATAGTATATATATATTTTTTTACATTTTATAAAGAACTTATTACAGTAAAAACAAAAACAATCTCATTTATAATAGTTATACTGTTTTTTTGCCTTGATTTGCTCGCTCATGTCTCCTGTAAAGTCCTCTATTTATCGAGTGACAGTTTTTACATTTTAAAAAAACTCAGATTCATTTACGCTTAGTTGAAACATTAAATTTCAGTTTGCTTTTTTTTTTGTAGCTCAGTAACAAAACAAACACACAAAAAAGGTTACGTCAAATTAGAAATGACAATCTCTGAAGGCATTCTCCGAAATCCTCTCCATCATTCTTAGATGGATGGTGGGCCAAATCAAAGTTTACAATGGGCCAATTTTGGCCCACATGCCCTACTTTGGGCATCTCTGTGGTAAAATATTGTATCTAAAATATTTGAGTTTTGGAGAGAACAGTTTTTACACTGTTGGGGAAAAAACGCTTTTATAAATGATGTCAAATGTATGTAAAAATAGATTTTATGTAAAAGTTTACAACTTTTCAAAAGGTAATAGAATCATTAAGACACCAATATGGGGATAAATAAAGTGAGAAGGTGCTATGAGAAAATTATTGTTTTTCATCGTAAAACAAATACTTATTTAGGATTGTTAAAAATAGCATTACAAGGACTCTTTGATTACTATCACTAATACAGCATATATTAAAACACCTCTCTGCAGGTAGATGATGACACACTCATGAGCAAATACTTACGCTGAACACTGAAACATGTGTAATCCATGCATCACAAATGCACAAGTGTGAACATGAGTCTGTACGTACAAAGCACATTTGTTCTCTTTTTTTTTAAATATGTTACATTACAGACCGCAGGTAAAACAGGCAGTTTCCAAATGGCAGTTTGCCATCCAAAAAAAAACTGCATGGTATGTGAAGTATGTAGACTTGCACTGAGCTGAAATTACCATCTGCAATGAAAAACAGGGCTGTTTGTGCTTACACTGAAAATTAAACACATGTGACAATGTGTGTAGCAAGAAAGAGAAAAGAAAAAGATCTATGATTTAACTAAATATAGGTCTAAGCCATGATAGCTTCAAATGGACACAAATAACTAACCAGAATCAACAAGCACTAAATACAACTGACATCACTTTATAAGACAGACACAAAAGGCCTTTGTTTTCGCCTATGAAATGAAGCTTATGTAATTGTATTGAATTTGTACTTTTAAAAATTGTATAAGAAGATATAAAACTTTTAATGAAACAAAAGGCCCCTGAAATATTTAATAATATAATAATATATATAATAATATAATAATATAATAATTATATATAATATTATAATATAATAAGAGTTCAATTTCACAAAGTGTGTTTTAAATTATTGTCAAATTAAAGTTTTACTTTAAAGTAAGAATATTTTAAAATATTGTTTTAATAATCATGTAATTTTGAAGTAAATGCGTCAGTTCGTTCCGCTGTACAGTTTAACCGTATTTTAAACACAACAGAACTGTTCTCTGAACAACTGAAATATTCATATTATTCTGCTTGTGTAAATTCATCAGTTACCCAAACCTTAATATCAATTACCTTTCTTGCACAAGAGGGTGGAGCAATCGTTTGAAGATGAGGACACATTGACTGATTCATTGCTCAGTTTGTTTATGTGTAAATCTGCATGCTTATACACACACCTTTACATTACTGTCCTATATGCTGTAGTAAATCACACCTGTAATGTTGTCAAAGGAGTATCAAGTCTCGTAATCTCGTTACACCCACCCAAAAACTGAGCATGCCCTTGCCTGTGCATTGCAACTGTTAAAAAAGAAAGAAAAAAATACAAGCTGAAGAAACCTGGAACCTAAAAAGACAGTGGATGTTGATCTGCAAAGCACACGCCTTGCTCAATGGAAATCTGTACAGTACAGTTGCTTTTGATCAAAACATCTTACTTGAAACTCTGACCATTTGCTTCTATTGATTGAATATCCTAACAGCTTATAACTTCTTAAAAGATTAAACCATGTCAAAAATAAAACCCAATCCTAATCACACTTCAAGCTATTCAGATCTAGGGGCATTTTGTTGCGCTAAGGAATTTTTATCCTGAGAGCTTCCAGATGTGTTCCCGAAGGAGCAGAGGCCTACGTCTGTTTGCCAATAGTTTTCATCCATCAACAAAAAATGTGTCATATGGAAACCTGGTTTTCCAGAGTTTTCCAGTGTGAAACTTGATCGTCTCCACCCCTGTTAGGTTAACTGTCCGAAAGCATCAAATTACAAAAGACATTTTTCCCATAGAAGTCACTGAGAAGGAAGGTGGGTTTAGTTTTTTTTTTTTTTTTTCATGCCCGAGTGGGAGGATTCAGGATGTCAGCCAAGATGTGACAGAAGCGATGGGAAGCTGAGAGTGTGAAGTATATCGAGTACAACACGACGGGAAGAGTAAAGTTTTTCTAGAGCCAAGAAAATATAACAAACCAAATCAAATGGCGACAGAGGTATGTGGTGTACAGTATATTGCATATTTATTATTGTTCGTTTATTTCAGATTAGTTGTAGGCGTTTAGTTTATGAGTGTTTTATGTAAGCTGATCCTCGTCGGTTTGGAAGCGGACTGCGCCTCTTAAACTTGGCGTTTGCCTGTCAGTCTCGGTAATCTTCCGCACTTGACCGAAACGGTGTCCAGAAAATGTATTATTTTGTTGTCAAAGGAACTGAAACCGTTTTTATAACAATTGTTTTAGTTTTTGGTTAAGGTTTGCGCTATGCTTACCTTTTACACGAGCAGTCGATAACTTGCGCCACTAAACGCAACCATTCGTTTTACGGATGTCTTTTACCGCTGTGATGTTTATTCGTATTTCTAGACCCGCTTTTTTATTGACTTTAAAATAATCTAACTCCTAAAGACGCATATGCGTTCTTTGACACATCGCTGCACCGAATCTTTATGTTTTAATTCAGGAACGCTTTCTGTGTGGAATGGTGCCTAACAAAGAAAGAATCTCAGAAATACGGCCAGTGTCAAGATAATTCAAACCATATGAGCTAAAACTTTCTGTGCGTTTCTGAACGTTCGTAGTTTTATCTATGCAAACGACATGGCTGTGTGTCAAAATCTGTAGCGAGATGACTGCGGTACCACTCCCATGACTTATGACACCCCCAAAAAATGCTGTCTAAACAGGCAGCTCAGTGGGTTTTGACATGCAGCCATTGTGTAGAAATTGAAAGCACGGGGAATCAATCAGGCAGGGGCAAGACGAAGATTTCTTATGTTAATTAGGAAAAGTATGTAGAAAGTTTCTAAATTAGGCTGAATAAGTTAGATAATATATGTGTTAGGCCTATGTAGAGAGAAAAAATTATGTAGCCTATTATTTCCACATTATAAAGTAAAGTCAAAGCTCTGAAATTCAAAACTTTTGTCTGAACAAAGTAGCAAAATGGTTTCTGTCTGTGTGCGTATGTACACAGAGGGGCGGGCTGTTTTGGGCCTGATATGCAGGTATTTCAGGTACTATCCTGAATAATTGTGTGAAAGTGAGCAGTTTGAACAAACAGTTTACAGAGTCCATTGATATGGCGTTTAGTATTGGAGAAAAGAAGTGAATAACAAAAAAACAAGGGCATTTTATTGTTCCAGTCAGAATGTTCACTGAGGAGTCCAAACCTGAAGTAATAATTTCAAATACTTTAATAATCATAGCACTGTAAGTCAAAAGATTTTCCATTTAAATTTTGATAGAGCTTAAGCAACAAATATTGTTTTAAAAGAACCAAAGACTTATTTTTAAAACTTAAACCATTTAGTTTTAGCCCAAACTTTTTAAAAGCATTTTCTGTACCACCACCTACATTCTTCTATTTATCTAAAGTATATGTCCCCATCTCATTGCATCATCTGTACTCTCTTATTGTAACAGTATTCTGACCTTGAGAAGGCCATTAACACCCTGGTCACAAACTTCCATGCTGCTTCTAAGGATAACCAGCCTACGCTGAAGGCAGATGAGTTCAAGAACCTTCTCTCCTCCCAGCTGCCAACTTTAATCAAGGTAAAAACCCATGATGCTATTCCAGAAGATAAGAATGACTCAGAACTGGTATTACTCATTTCCGGTAAAAAAATTAAGCACTGTTGTCTTTGCAGTAAAACAGATAATGGGAGAATATGGTACAGTAAAAAGATTACACTAACACAGTATTTCGCTGTATTGTGTAAGTAGTGTTTTAGAATACAAAGTATAAATTGTAGCTGTCATAAAGTTAATGTATTGCATTGTTTTAGAGAGATGTGTTACTCTGGTGGTGTTTTGGCTTTGTGTAGAAAACACAGTGCTCTGTCTTTGTTATTATTGGCACCACATACTGGAAAACAAGTTTTAAATAACTTTAAATTAGCATGCAAGTTTTAATTACTATTACATTGCATGTGTGGTAATTTTAATTAAATAGCATAAATTGGTAGGTATTTTATAAACAATCATAAACAGAACTGAATTCTATATGCTGTCAACTATGAACCATCCCCCCCTAAAAATCTAATTTGTTCTATAGTTTTTTTTAGAATATGACTAGTGTAACAGTTTATTTGATTGGTTTATTGTAAAATATTTCCCAGAGTTCGTTTCCTTGTATAGAGGTGTGGGCTGATTACACAGATCAGTTTAAGCTCAGGTAGAGCCAGCGACAGACACTGGGTGTGGCTCCATTCAGACAGCAAAATGGTGACTGGTGTTGCTCTGCATATACAGATAGTTTCTCCTGCAGTCCAACTAACTCTTCAGCTGTAGTCAGTATCAGGTCATGCTATGACAGGCTTTTTACAGCTTGAAGGAGAACCTCTGACATAGATTTTATCATATGAACAGTACTTCAGAGATTATTCAGTGCTGATGCACATATACTCACAGATCATGTTTTCACATGTTTGTAACCAAAAAGAGAAAAACTACATATTTAGAGAGAAAATAAATTGATTATGAAAGTGTTCTTAGGTTTGATATTGCAGATTCACAATATTTAAAGGT
This sequence comes from Danio kyathit, assembly GCA_903798195.1. Classification (NCBI taxonomy): domain Eukaryota; kingdom Metazoa; phylum Chordata; class Actinopteri; order Cypriniformes; family Danionidae; genus Danio; species Danio kyathit. Next base: position 30,043,367 of record LR812537.1, on the reverse strand, counting down.
TTAACTGAAAGTTGGGTGTGTTATATTGACTTATTATTACTGAGCCAAACAGACCAACCACTGCCCACTTGAGGGAGACAAAGTGCCACTTTTCAGATACAAACTTGGAAAAAGAAAAAAAGATAATACATAATTGCCATTGACATTTCCTACTTTCTTTCCCCCTAGTCGGAACAAGTTGGTGAAGTGCTGAAGCAAATGGGAGTGAAAGATGGGGAAGGCATCAGCTTCAAAAACTTCTGGGGCCTGATCCAGAATTTGGCCACAACCCAGCATGGTCTGCTGAGCCATGAGAAGCTGTCTAAATGCACCTGCCTTTTACTATGAGCCGCCTGAGTCAGCTGCATCTGCCACTACGATCTGGGCTCTCTGCATTTCTCCAGTACCGCTCATCTTCAAACAATACACTAACTTTACTTCCTAACCAGTTAAATGCTGCCAAAATAAACACAATTTGTACATCGACATGTCATTACATAATCATTTAGTATTTAAAAAAATACAACATTTACATTGTGTTAAGAACTACAGTAATCATCTCTCTTCCAATCAAGTAAACCTTAATGTGCATACAAGTTAAACTTACTACTTCTTATACCACAACCGAACTGGAGTTTTCATTTGTAACTGGAGTTACATCTTGCCACACAATGCATTTAACTTGAATGTGTTTTTTTCCAGCCTTGTTATATAAAAGTGTAAACACTAAATTTAATCTAACTGGCATAATAGTCTATAATATGTGTATTTTAAAACACAGATATGTACTTAGTGGTTTTAGCAAACAACAACCAAAAAGCATTTATTTATATTTTTTAATACTGTTTTATGGCTAAAATCAATAAAACCATGAATTATTGTTTAATAAAATTCACATCATACAAGTGCCTTGTTGATTTTTTTTATTAAATGTATAACTCTTAATGTTTAAATAAGCTTTACAGTGAGTTGTAATTTTCTTAATAAAAAATGCTGACATTTTACGTGTGCAACAATAATGGACGTAGTTTCTGACTAAAGAAAAAAACATGAATTTTGACAACATTGAGCAGGTGCTGTAATATATCTTAAATCACTGTATGTCTTAAGAACTGCCCTCAATAAGGTTACATGCTACTATATCAATACGTTTCATTTGTTCTCATGAGAATGTTGTGTTTGCCACAAAGTTTTGGCCACACAAAAGTTGATCAAGACACCATGCATTGTATATTTTGTTGCATTAAAACGTTCCTTGCACAATAATCGACTGAGATTATTCAAATAAACAATTCCTTCTTAAAACACTTGCAAAACCTCAACTTAACCCCCAATTTAAATAGCCTTAAATTGCATTTAGACAGTAGGTGAACAGATCTGTTTTCGTAATTCATTACTGTGCCCAAATTGCAACATTTTTTTCTTCTTCTTCCTAACACTTTTACATCAAAATGTTTTCTCAAATCAAACCCTCATAATCTACATGTTGGTCTGTGAACAATTGACTTTACACTTTTTAAAAAGCGTCTTTTGCATGCTTAAAAAAATCCCTTAGTATGGTGTAGGGCCTCCTTTTGCACCCAATACATCATCAATTCATCTTGAGAATGACAGATACAAACCCTGCACAGTGGCTAGAGCGATTTTGAGCCATTCTTCTTGCAGAATATTGGCCTGGTCACTTTGTGATGGTGGTGAAGGAAAATGTTTTCTGACTCGCTCCTCCAAAACATCTCAAAGTGGCTCAATAATATTTAGTTCTAGTGACTATGCAGGCCATTTTCATGTTCATCAAATCACTCTATCACCAATCTTACTGTGTGTATTAGTACAATATCATTTTGATACACAGCACCGCCTTCAGGATACAATGTTTAAACCATTGGGTGCACATGGTCCTCTAGAATGGTTCGGTAGTCCTTGGCAGTGACGCACCGATCTAGCACAAGTATTGGGTCTAGAGAACTCTATGATATTGCAGCCCAAACCATCATTGATCCACCCCATGCATTACTCTGGGCATGCAACAGTCTGTGTGGTAAACTTCTTGGCGGCTTTTCCACACTGTAACTCTCCCGGATGTGGGAAAACACACCTACACCTCCCCAAACCCAACTGTCACAGTAGCATGGGCATTACAATGTCCACTACGTATTGGACCTGATCCAGTATGGAATTGTGCTTCAGACTACAGCGAGGACATCTTGGAAATTTGATTGATAGTAAGTAAGTAAGTAATGTGTATTTATATAGCATATTTATCATGTGTGGCCATACACCCAAAGCACTTGACAGTCATGAGATGGGGGTCTCTCCACAGCACCACCAGTGTGTAGCATTCACTTGGATGGTGGACGAAGCCACAGGACAACAATGCCAGTGCGCTCACCACACACCAGCTATAGGGGGAGTGGAAAAACAGTTATAGAGTCAATTAGGTGGCTAGTGATGATTGGGAGGCCATGATAGTAAGGGCCAATAGAGGGAATTTGGCCAGGACACCAGGGTTACATCCCTACTCTTTACGAAAAGTGCCATGCCACAGAGAGTCAGGACCTCGGTTTAACATCTCATCTGAAAGACGTTGCTCACTGACAGTATAGTGTCCCCTTCACTTTACTGGGGCATTAGGACTCACACAGACCGCAGGTTGAGTACCCCCTGCTGGCCTCACTAACACTACTTCCAACAGCAACCTAGCTTTCCTATGTATGTGGTCTCCCATCCAGGTACTGACCAAGCTCAGCCCTGCTTAGCTTCAGTGAGTAACTGGTTTTGGTCTGCAGGGTCATGTGGCTGTAGCTGTGACATCAGATTGATGTCAGGTGTTTAATTAAGTGCACTCTCACAACTGCATTGGAGGTTTTACTCATTGAAAAGCTAAGTCTAGGCAATTGTTCCTCAATTGTTTTCACTAAGGGCCAATTAATTGAGAGTCAATTTGTACCATCAGGAACTCTGAGGAGGACATCATCATCCTCATTGCAGAATCAGAATTCCTACCATCACCCTGCTGCATAGAGCAATTGCCCAAACACATTGCAAATGAACAACCAAATCCTGTCTTTATTGATAATTAATCCCATAAGAAAGTGACTGAGCTAGCCTACCATTGACCAGATCTACAGCTTCATGTTACGTCTGACCTGGTGGAAGTTTTAGTGGAATATGAAGTCATAGAGGAAAACCCACACTTCCCTGCTGAGAGTGAACTAAAATGGACTCAGCAATATTTTTCTCCTGCAACTGGTTTTCCCACCCAGTCCAAAGTCCCTACACACACGACCAGAGCAGAATCTCACAGAGAACAATTAAATACAAATTACAACAGAATTACCTTAATTTCTGTCATGCCGTTATATCAGTGTTGCAGCTACTGTATTGTGGTCAATCATCAGCAGTCCACATGAGCGGTCCCATTGTCTTCTTGACCTGGCCTGAAGATCCAGAGAAAACAAAGAACTTGGCATACAGAAAAAGCAATGATACACATATAATTCCAGTTTTACACTAAAGAGGGATGACACTAAGGTCATATAATCTAGACACTTAAGCACAGATTCAACTTTATTGAAAATCATACCACAGAAAGTATATAGGCCAATATTGCAGTGGCCATTGATTAGGATACCACTCCTTCACTCCAACCTAGGCTCCACCTCATTTCCCTTGTAACCACTTTTCCGTCCTGTACAAAGTCAATTTAGTCTTTAGGTAATCAGTTAGCTCCAAGTCTTCATCGTCTCGTTCATCAGCCACCACAAGTCCTCTTTGATCACCAACTCCAAGTGTCCCGAGTCAGTACCCAGCCTCCCTTTCCTGCTTATCTTCTATTTCCAGTCAGTTCCTCCGTACCACTTCCATTGGTTTCAGTCAGGTTTCATTTGTTGTTCCCCTCTTTAATTCCTATGACAACTTGTTTATTTAAACTTCTATTATTTATTGTTATTTTATTATTTTCTATTACTTCTATTATTTCCTTTATTTGCTCAGTTCATTGCCTGTCATCATTTGCTGATGATGTGGGTTGTGCTACATTGTGACTTTCTGAGACTTATTCTTGGCTTTATTATTAAAGGACTGATAAATGCCAATGTAAAATTATATCTTAAATTTTCATGATTAAATCTTTCCTAAGAAATTTGCTCAACAAGGATGCATGAGAATACTTTTATGCGCCTTAATTTGTGTTTGGCTTAAAGTGGTAAACACACTGATCAAGGAGACAGGCCAATACAACGTTTTCTCAGCATGTGCAACAGCATTTACAGTAACAACACTTTTTTTCTTTGCCATGTAAAAAACACCCCACAGAATGTGTATGTTTGTTTGTGAACACTTTTTCATACAAATAGCCTTAAATTGCATTTAGACAGTTAGTGGGCTAACAGATCTATTTTCTAATTCATTACTGTGAAGTTTTTTTTCACACTCTTTTCTTCCTAACACTTTTTTGTCTTCATCAAAATATTCTGTCAAACCAAACCCACATAATTTACATGCTGGTCTGTGAACATACTGTAACATCTGCAATTATATAAAATAAAGAAATAAATGCAACATGAACACATACAGACCCTTACAGTCTCCGATATGTTACCAATTACAGAAAAACTACACACAGCATACATTTAGTTCTTATTTAGGTTCAAAAACAACAGGCAACATATAGCCTACAGTCAGTGCAAACCACTCATCTGTGTCTTTAATCTTCAGCAGCACATGTAACCTCTTGTTAGAAAGGAATTCCATCATTCTGAGTTCATAATAGTCCAAAAGGTGATGATAATAGTTAAACATGGCAGTTTGTTCACGTTTGTTGAAAAAATAATTTGCTCCTTTTTTTCCGACTTCTCCTTTGTTTTTTTGAGCATCACTCTCGCGTTTGTAAGTTTGTGAAAGGATCAAGTTTTCAAAAGCACGTCAATAATCAAGCGCACGTTATTATCATCAGCTCAAGAAATTTGTTATTTCGAATATAGACGCGCATGCGAGCGCAAGCAAGAAAGTGAAACCTGTTTGAGCTCTGGTTGACTATGGCTTTCTTTTATATGTATATATTATTACGGAGTAATGTCTCGGCTGTGTGTTTTAAACATGGCGGTTCCTTTGTTTTCCTTTTGTTGCGCGAGCGAATGACATATTTCTGTAAATCAATAGCATTCAGCTGCACATCTAGCTCTGCCTTTTGGTACCCTTGGTACCCTTTTGCAAAGGGTGACCAAAAAGTGGTATGGTACGGTTCGCTTTTAGGTACCCTTTGACAGTGGAAACGGCCATAAAAGCATACCGAACCATACCAAACCACTCAGTGGAAACGGGCCATTTTTTTAACAGCTTACTTCCTCTGTGCACTTCTAAATCCTCTTTCCTTACTTTTATAGCTTGATGCTCGACCAGGTTTAATTTATTGTTCCCCGACACTATTTAATTTCCATGACAACTTGTTTAATTAAACTTCTATTATTTATTGCTATTTATTATTTTCTATTATTTCCTTTATTTGCTCAGTTCATTGCCTGTCTTCAGTTGCTGATGATGTGGGTTGTGCTACATTGTGACTTACTGAGACTTCTTTGTTGGCTTTATCATTAAATGTCTGATTAATGTAAATTTTTTAATTATATCTTAAAGTTCATTCATTCATTTTCTTTTTGGCTTAGTCCCTTTATTATTCTGGGGTCGCCACAGCGGAATGAACCGCCAACTTATCCAGCATATGTTTTACGCAATGATGCCCTTCCAGCTGCAAATATATCTTAAAGTTTCATGATTAAATCTTTATAAGAAATGTGCTGAATAAGGTTACATGAGAATACTTTTATGTCTTAGTTTGTTCTCATGAAAAAATTTGTGAATGGCTCAAAGTGGTAACCACACTTATCAAAACCAAGCCCACACTGACCACAAACTATGCTCAAATGCATATTCTATCCTCCTGTATTTTAAAACGCTTTGCACGCTTGTCCATTGAGTTTAGATCTAAAGATGAACTAAATCTAAAAAACTCTTGCAAAAACTGATTTTTAATTGCATACTCTGGTGAAAAAAAGTATACTAAATGGTATTACAAATATATTTTTAATTCCAATAGTACATTGAAACTATACATTGACACTGATGTTACACAATTGGCTGAGTTCACAGCATGACAACAACCACGTGTGTTGCGGGTTTACTACTGGACAAATTCCGATTCACAAATTTCAAAACAAACAATTAACTGTTCATACCCTCTCTATCTTGTACACATCATGCTTATTAAAAGACTACAAATATTTTACTGCAATAATCATCTTTTGTTAAATAATTTGTTTATAATGTCTAGATTGTTTGAACAGGTTTATTCTGCCTTTTTATACAGACTACTGTATTATACATTTTAGTGAATAACCAAATATTAACTCAAATAAGTCTTACAGACTTGTAAAATAATTATCATCATTGATCCTGACACCCCTATAAAGATTTCTTAAATTAAGTAAAAAATATTTTATTAAATATAAAAATATATAATTATAAAATATTTTTTCCTGTTAAGCCATTAATGCAGAAATGTTAAAAATGACAGTGATGTACCTGCTCTTTCTGGGTATTTTCTGTTTAGTGTAGCTCATTTATTGTGGTCCTTTTGTTCAATCTCTATAGATTAAAGTGCTTTTTAAAAAATGTTTTTTATTATCCAAAATAATCATTGTTTAAGACTTAATCAAAACACCTTGTTTTGGGTTTTACATTAATATATATTGGAAAGTTTTATATCTATAAATGTAAATAAATGTATACCCCTTTTACCATATTCAAACAAGCACTGGAACAGTATTGACATACCATTCAACATCTGGTAGCCCAAAAAGACTGATGCTTAAACTCCAAGAATTTGTGCTTATTGTTTTGTTTAATAGGCCTATTTATAGATATTTATTTCCTTTTTATGTGCCCTCTCGTTTTCCACTTATTTCTCATGTGTTTGTTATGTAGGCTACTTAAATTTAATTCATAATTCCCTTGTTTAAAAATTAACTAGGCCTATAGTTTGTAGAGACCGTATTCTGTTTTATGTGTACTGTAAATCTTTTGTTGTTATTGCAATAAATAAACAAATAAATAAATGGATGATCCCGCCATGTGATCGGTCATCATGACTGCAGCAACTTTGAGCTCCGAAGTGTCCGGCTTGACGGCTCCGTTTTCAACTCCGCCCCCGCCTGCGCACGGCTAATCTCGTTCATCACGGCTGCAGCTGTGCTTAATGTCGAACGCACCTAATGTTTTATTCTCAATGTAATAACCTTCCGACGTACCGACCAAATAAAGAACGTTGATTCAATGTCGAAATTTGATCGACGACTGATACTGACGCTTATATAACCAATAATCGACAATTTCAATGTCGGCTTGCTATCTGGGCGATCATGCGCAGTACAGGTTGGTTTTTTTTTCGCGGTCATTTCAAATACAGGATCATTAGCTCCGGTGGATAAAGAACCTACCGCGGTGGATAAAGAAGGAAAAAAAAACAATCATACAGGTTATTTTTTTTTGTTTTTATAATGTTATATTTTAATGACTTCATTAGCAAAAACAGTCGACCACGAGAAGTGTAAACCTTCATTTGTAGCCATTTGTTTTACTCCGTTTTACTCTGTTTTACTGAATATTCAACATGGTTATACAACAATAAAGGCTCGGGGCTTTTGTACTTCCATGGTAAACCACAAAATAATAATAATGCTTGTGGTACATTAGATTAACCGTGTTTTTGTAGTTTAAAATGTGGTAATCAGTCCTGTTTAAACAAATTAATACCACATTTTTCTGTAATAAAGTGTGGTTAATTTCTCTGAATCGATCTTATAGTTAATTAACAGAACGTAAATATTTATTTTCTATTTTTAATTAAAGTCATCATACACAAAACACCTGGGATCAGGACAGGTATCTGATATTACTGTATATAATAGAATAACTATCAGACATGAAACACCTGGGATCAGGACAGGTATCTGATGTTAAATTTAATAAAAGAGATCATACATGAATCACCTGGGATCAGGACAGGTATCTGCTGTTACTGTAATAGAATAACTATCAGACATGAAACACCTGAGATCAGGCAGGTATTTGATGTTAAATGCAATAAATATGATCAGACATGAAACACCTGGGATCAGGACAGGTATCCGATGTTACTGTATATAATAGAATAACTATCAGACATGAAACACCTGGGATCAGGACAGGTATTTGATGTTAAATTTAATAAAAGAGATCATACATGAATCACCTGGGATCAGGACAGGTATCTGCTGTTACTGTAATAGAATAACTATCAGACATGAAACACCTGAGATCAGGCAGGTATTTGATGTTAAATACAATAAATATGATCAGACATGAAACACCTGGGATCAGGACAGGTATCCGATGTTACTGTATATAATAGAATAACTATCAGACATGAAACACCTGGGATCAGGACAGGTATTTGATGTTAAATATAAAAATGTTCAGACATGAAACACCTGGGATCAGGACAGGTATCTGATGTTACTGTGTAGAAAAGAATAACTATCAGACATGAAACACCTGAGATCAGGACAGGTATCTGATGTTAAATACAATAAAATAGATCAAACATGAAACACCTGAGATCAGGACAGGTATCTGATTTTACTGTATATTAATAACTATCAGACACAAAATACCTGGGATCAGGACAGGTATCTGATGTTAAATAATCTAAAAATTATTATACATGAAACACCTGAGATCAGAACAGGTATCTGCTGTTACTGTAATAGAATAACTATCAGACATGAAACACCTGAGATCAGGACAGGTATCTGATGTTACTGTATATAATAGAATAACTATCAGACACGAAACACCTGGGATCAGGACAGGTATCTGATGTTAAATACAATAAAAAGTGATCATACACGAAACACCTGGGATCAGGACAGGTATCTGCTGTTACTGGAATAGAATAACTATCAGACATGAAACACCTGAGATCAGGCAGGTATTTGATGTTAAATACAATAAATATGATCAGACATGAAACACCTGGGATCAGGACAGGTATCCGATGTTACTGTATATAATAGAATAACTATCAGACATGAAACACCTGGGATCAGGACAGGTATTTGATGTTAAATATAAAAATGTTCAGACATGAAACACCTGTGATCAGGACAGGTATCTGATGTTACTGTGTAGAAAAGAATAACTATCAGACATGAAACACCTGAGATCAGGACAGGTATCTGATGTTAAATACAATAAAATAGATCAAACATGAAACACCTGAGATCAGGACAGGTATCTGATTTTACTGTATATTAATAACTATCAGACACAAAATACCTGGGATCAGGACAGGTATCTGATGTTAAATAATCTAAAAATTATTATACATGAAACACCTGAGATCAGAACAGGTATCTGCTGTTACTGTAATAGAATAACTATCAGACATGAAACACCTGAGATCAGGACAGGTATCTGCTGTTACTGTAATAGAATAACTATCAGACATGAAACACCTGAGATCAGGACAGGTATCTGATGTTACTGTATATAACAGAATAACTATCAGACATGAAACACCTGGGATCAGGACAGGTATTTGATGTTAAATAATATAAAAATGTTCAGACATGAAACACCTGGGATCAAGACAGGTATCTGATGTTACTGTGTAGAAAAGAATAACTATCAGACATGAAACACCTGAGATCAGGCAGGTATTTGATGTTAAATAATATAAAAATGATCAGACATGAAACACCTGAGATCAGGACAGGTATCTGATGTTACTGTATATAATAGAATAACTAGCAGACATGAAACACCTGAGATCAGGACAGGTATCTGATTTTACTGTATATGAATAACTATCAGACACGAAATACCTGGGATCAGGACCGGTATCTGATGTTACTGTATATAATAGAATAACTATCAGACATGAAACACCTGGCATCAGGACAGGTATCTGATGTTAAATACAATAAAAGTGATCATACACGAAACACCTGGGATCAGGACAGGTATCTGCTGTTACTGTAATAGAATAACTATCAGACATGAAACACCTGATATCAGGCAGGAATCTGATGTTACTGTATATAATAGAATAACTTTCAGACATGAAACACTTGGGATCAGGACAGGTATCTGATGTTAAATAATATAAAAATGATCAGACATGAAACACCTGAGATCAGGACAGGTATCTGATTTTACTGTATATGAATAACTATCAGACACAAAATACCTGGGATCAGGACAGGTATCTGATGTTAAATACAATAAAAGTGATCATACACGAAACACCTGGGATCAGGACAGGTATCTGCTGTTACTGTAATAGAATAACTATCAGACATGAAACACCTGATATCAGGCAGGAATCTGATGTTACTGTATATAATAGAATAACAATCAGACATGAAACACTTGGGATCAGGACAGGTATCTGATGTTAAATAATATAAAAATGATCAGACATGAAACACCTGAGATCAGGACAGGTATCTGATGTTAAATACAATAAAATAGATCAAACATGAAACACCTGAGATCAGGACAGGTATCTGATTTTACTGTATATGAATAACTATCAGACACAAAATACCTGGGATCAGGACAGGTATCTGATGTTACTGTATTTAATAGAATAACTATCAGACATGAAACACCTGGGATCAGGACAGCTATTTCAGAGTACTGCATATAAAAGGCATTGGACACGAAACCCCTGAGATTGCGTACAGGTATCTGAAGCAAACGGCTGTTTTCAAAATCTGGCATGATCCGTGACCTATGCAAATTTACAGATAGGCCACGCCCACCAGATGACGTGGTAGCGGTTACGCTGTACTGAAACCCCTGGAAAAAAGTGCCTGCCGTACTAAAACCCCAGGAAAAAAGTGCCTGCTATATAAACTCTTTGACACAGTTTCCCATTTAAATTGTGGGGTCTTACCTCGTTTACTCACTAGATGGCAGAATTGCTTTGCTGTCAGTTTTCGCTTGTTGAACTAGTGCAGAAGACCGTCGCTATTTGTTGACATGTCCCTATTATTGTCTAAAAATGTTCAAAATATCAAGCCATTTTCGTTACTTTAAGCAAAGACACGTCTGATAAAGTCAGAGACACTCTGACAGCTTCACAATAGAGACATGATATTTGTCCCAATCACTTTCAAATCAACAAGGACCTTTTCAGTGTTATTCGATAATGTTAAAAATGCTTTCAAACACGTCCGCACCATTAAAGCTTGTTTGTTTTAAAATGCCACCTGGCTCTTCTGGGAAAGGCATTTTACATATCACTAAATCTGCCAGAGGAATCACAATTAGACTTGATCTTATCATCAGTAAGCTGGTCCATCAATACTAGAAAAAGATAGCAGTCAGTCCCTCTTATTATCAGTGTATGGAGGTTTTAGGTTTGTTTGTTTGTTTGTTTGTTTGTTTTAACAAAGTAGAATTTATTAAAATGACTACAAATATCCAGAAAACAGTTTTTGTTCAAATGAATAAGTATAACAGCATATTTAAATATAGTAGATATAATATTAGTATTTTAGTATGATAATAATTAGCTTTCAGTAGAGCCAGACAGAATCTGCGAACATTTTTTGCTATTTCTGCAAAGAATTTTGTAAAAAAAAAAAAAAAATCTGCAAATTTGTGCAGACTTATTTTGGGTGTCTCTTAACTAAAAACGTAATATATAAAATAAAATAAAAAAATTATATCTTTTGACCTTTTATTTAATGTCTACAATGCAAATCCATCTAGTTCCACTTGTTTGGTAAACAAAGCAAGTCTATCATATAATATATCTGCTAAAATACAAACTTGTATTGTAAATAAATCAAATGAACACTTACATATTAGTCAACATTATTACTGAAATTATTTAAAAACTGAATAAATATAAGTTTACACACAATTACACAAGTAAACAAATAGACTTTAATGATAGGCTGAAAATCAGCAGATTTCTGCTCGTGTAGATTCTGTATGGGCCTAGCTATCAGTGATAATACATTATTATTAACTGACTTTATTCATTCATTTGCTGCTTGTATTTTTTTAATGATCATTTTAATAAAACACATTATGTTTTATGTTCAGACCATTTTGAACCTCTGTGTATTGCGTTGGCATAACTATATCAAAATCCTATTGTTAAATGATCTGTTAAGTATATTAATGTCAAAATCATTTGTAAAAAAATATCTTGATTTGATTTGAAAATGAAATGCATTTATTTTGTTCAAAAACTCTTTTATTTTCGTTGTAAGTTTTTAGACATTTTGAAATGTTTGACCATTCATGATTCATAAATGCAAAGCAGTTTAACTAAATTCCATTATTTCGGGGTGAATAACAGTAATTCACAGATGATATATTAATAATAAAAATTTCACACAACAATGTGTTAAACAGGCTTGTAGCCAGCCTATTAAAAGGGGTAGTTGTTTTTTGGACTTTTTTTTAGCAGTAATTTGTCTCATTTTCTATAAAATTATGTGTCAAATACAGCTTTTTTATGACATTTTAGGCACAAATTTTTGCTGTATTAGCTTGTCAGATGGTTATCATTACCACACTTTTTGATGCAACAAAAGTCTTAGTGCTTACCATACTATTTTATGTTTACGAAAATGTGTGTTTATTTACAAATGTGCATTAAGTTATTACAGTTTTATAACCAATGTAATGAGATTACAATTTTAAATAATTTTTTTGTACAAAGAAATAATAAAAAAAAAAAACTTATTTTTTAAATGCTATATATTATCATCCATCATTTAAAAAAAAAACTATTAGGAATCTGTTAAAACTTGTTTTAAATTAAAAACTGTAGCCTATGGGCAAACTGGCCAGCTCATTTCCTCAGTCAGAATTTGTCCATTTGAATATTTAAAAATGTTATTTGTTTTAAAGCCTTTTCTATTGGTTATTTTTACAATTTATGATGGCATATTGTCAAAAAAGGCACAAATGACCTTATATACAATAGGTGCCAAATTCTGGACATTGTATTTGGTGGGCTGGTCTTTCTAACCACCTGAACCCCCCCCCCCCCCCCCCCCCCCCAGGCTATGGGCCTGTTAAACATATACATTTTTGTATTGAACAATACTGACAATGTTGAACTATACTGACAAAAAATCTGTTTTCTTTTTTGTGTGGTTCATGCAATTTATGATTTTTGATAAAGGTATTCACAGTAATAATATGTAATCATTATTTTTTAATAACATTTGCATTAATAAAAAAAAATATTAATTACATATTATTAGTGTGTACCCCTTTATCAAAAATAAAGGGGTACACCACTTGAAAGTTATGCCACATTCCCTTATTGATTAGAAGTTGCTTTTCAGATACAATATGGTTTTAGATTACAAAATAAAACTAATTAACAGGGTAGTTCTCCCAAAAAGAAAAATGTCCTCAATATTTACTCACCATCAAGTGGTTCCGAGCCAAAGGCTAAGGAAGATATTTTGAAGAAAGCTGGGTGAACGATCACTTTAAGTTAAGACTGTTTTACAAAACAACTCATTTTGGAATTTGAATTGGTCCAGACTGCTAAAAAAACTGTACACACACTTCTAATGCAATCTGCGAGTTAACTTTCATTTATAAGTAGATTATGATTATAAGAGAACATGACTAAGAGAATAGCTCCGTCGGAACCTTTATTAAAAAGTCAAAATATTTAACGACAAAGGTTTCCATACATTGCAGTCCTCATAATCCTTCCTTATTTTCAAAGCGTTTCTTTTTTTACAAAATGAGCATCTGTAAAGTGAAGTTGGATGGCAGTAAGAGACTCTACATATCAGTGTCTTTCTCTGTTAAGATCAGTGGTGCTATCAGAGCGGTTCAGCGCACTCTCACTGCTAGTAAACCCTGGAGAGAAAAGCTTAAGACACAGCCCTCGATAAGAGACTGTTGACTCCATAAAATGTCACCCCAGTCATATCTCAGTGCTCAGATGAAGGGTCTTTAGAGGAAGGTTAAATATAGTAACCCTGCCATACAATAAGAAGGTAAGCAGAAATAGTGATATAAGAAGGGAATGAACGACTTACAAGAAGAAAAAGATGCATTAAACATCAGGAAATACCCTGAACTTCATGTGAACTTTATGTCAGAGCATTCAAGATTGCATAGAATTATTGGTATCCCATATATTGTTATAAGTCCATGAGAAATCAAATTTTATATTTTTCATTTTACTAGCGCACATTGTTATTCTCATTTTGTGGCTTCAGTCACAATATTCTTAACCACACCCCTCTTACTGTTAGTTTGCTACAATGTAGCACACAAAGAAAGCTCTGCCCCTTACTTGCCATAACATTCCATTTCAGTTGAAAATAAATCAACATACTGAAACAAAAGTTTCAGCATCTTCTGGTTCACGCAGACTTTAAGAGGCTATATTTGACAGCACTGTGTTCTTCACTGACACATAAATGTTCAAAATAATGTTTCATTTAATGCTGTAGCTATCAAATAATTATAATTACTTGAGTAATAATTACTCGAGTAATCAGATTTTTTTTGAAGGTTCAAGATACCCTGGAGTACTTTTTTTTTTTTTTTTAATTTTAACAGATTTGTGTGTGTGTTGAGCAACAGTTAAGACAACATTAGCACCTTTCAGCTTTAATTGTGGGGAAAACTGGATAATTTTGAGCTTTTGTCAGCTAATTTCATCTTCCGAGTTTAAAATAATTCAAAATCAAAATCTGTGATGTAGCGTAAATCTGCTAGTGGAGAGATGACGCATCGGTTTCTCATTATTATTCATAGCGGAGTTTTCTTATCCTGTGAGAAGACCCTGCTTCTTAATTATTAATGAGAGCACGTGCTTTCCGAAGGCAAGGCAGACCTGCCAAGCGGTGAGTCCACGCATGACACGCTCATGAAGGGTCGTATGTCTTTGTTTCCATGATTCACTGGGTTTGTTGCCTGTTTTTCCCTGTGATTCTGTCAGGGCCGATACAGCAAAACTGTTGGTTTGCAGCAAGCATTTTTTGTCGGGAGAGCTGTATGAGAATTGGAGAATGGTGGACTTTGTCTTTTATCAGTTGAGTTTGCTATCATTCAGACCCATCGCCTATATCCGTGCTGCTGTGTTTAAAATCCTCCAGATTACCTGCAGGGTTAATGGTTGGAAAAGATAGGGCAAGAGACTTGCTGCATGCTATCCACTGTGTCTGCATTCAGACCCGGAGATTGAAGAGGAGAGAAGTCCTCCTCATTTATAGTGTTTATATAAACACGATTACCTTTATGATGATATAACAAATTGTGGTTATGTGTATATAAAATTACGAATAACAAATGTAGCAGGGCATTAAATTATTTTCTGTTTGTTTCTTTGCATTTTAACTTTGTAAACAATAAAATAATGGGCCTCCTAACAGTTTGTTTCTTATTTTGGAAGCCAACTAACAGTTGTTCGCTCTCATCTTTTCCCCGTACTCTGCCAGCCTCGCCCACTTCCCCCTCTCACCGCAGAGCTCCACGCCCGTCATGAAGCATTTTTGGAAAAAATTCAGAGGTAGACTTAAACCGAAAGAGGGGGGGTTTTATGGCCCTTTAAGACTAATAAATAGAAAATTTAAGCCATGTCTCTTAAAACAAACAATGAATTTGATTGATTCATTCATTTTCCTTTGGATTGGTCCATGATTTATCAGGGGTCACCACAATGGAACGAACCGCCAACTACTCTGGCATATGTTTTACACAGTGGACGCTCCTCCTGCCGCAACCCAGGACGGTTCTGTGAAACACCCATGCACTCTCTCATTCACACACATACACATACACTAATTTAGTTCATCCAATTCTCTTATACCGCATGTCTTTGGACTGTGGTGGAAACCGGAGCACCCAGAGGAATGAATTTCGTCACCATGGAATTATAAGGTTCTCTAAGGTTCTAAAAATGCCATTTGCGGTTTGTTCAAACTACTTATTTCAACTGAGCTGAAACAACACAATTCTTGAGTTTTTTGGGGGGACAACTTAATTGTTTTATGTTCAATCCACTTAAATTTGCAAAAAACTAATAAGTTAACGAAATTCCTTCATGTTGTTCTAACACAAATCGATAATGTGGAACCCAGCATACAGTGCATGTTAAAATCATAAGTTAAAATACATGAAACACACATGAAGCATATGTGAAATGGATGGATTTGGAACAATTATTTAGGGAAAAAATGTGACCCTGGACCACAAAACCGATATTGAGTTGGCCAGGTATATTTTTGCAATAGCCAAAAATATAGGTCAAAATGAAATGACAAAAAAATCGTTAGAATATTAAGTAAAAATCAAATTAAATAAAAAAAATAATAAATTATTCCATAAAATAATCAGTAATATGCATTGCTAAGAACATAGACAACTTAAAAGTTGATTTTCTCAGTATTTCAATATTTTTAACCTTCAAATAGTGTATTACCCAAATGTTGTCCTACCATAACAAACCATCAATGAAAATCTTTTATTCTCAGCTTTCAGATGATATATACATCTTGATTTTGAAAAATTGACACTTCCCAGCAAGCATTGTTTGTTTTTTAAAAGATGCCTAATAGAAGTCTAAACATTCGTCTTGGCTAAAACAAGGCTAAACTGGGGCTGTCAGTGAAAATGTAATAGACGTCTAAGAATAGGCCAAAACTAGACTAATCATCAAATAGACAGAAATGAATGACTACACATATAAAGGGATACATTCTGAATTCTAAATTCTAAAGTCTGAAGCGCATGGTGCAAAAGCATAAAGGGCGTGTCAGAATTCACTTTTCCTATTTTAAGGATGGAAAAATCACTCTGCACCGTGGCACATGGTCTAACAGGGTTGAGCTTATTCTCTAAAGAGTTATGGGTGTGTTTTGAGAATAAACCAATCAGAGTCTCATCTCCCTTTCCCTTTAAGAGTCAGTTGCGCTGCACCATGGTGCATTTGCTATTTACAGGGTGGACTTTGTAAAAACTTTGTGTGGACTTTGTGTTAAAACTGAGCGCTTCTGTAACGGGGAAGTGTCGCTGACAACAGGAGTGCGGATCCAAATGCAGGTTTATTAGAATGGTCAGGCAAGCAATACCAGAAGTATACGGGGAATCCAGAGTCGTAGTCAAAATAGCAGGCAAATGGTAAGAGGCAGGCAGCAGACAGCAATACACAGATAAACAAGGCGAGGATCAAAACACGGCAAAGCAAGACAAAGGCAACACGTTGTAATGTCATTTAAACAGATAACAAGACTCAGCAACTTCTGTGTGTTTGTGTGCTGACTTTATAGTCCATGTAATCAGTTCATGAGCGGCTTCAGCTGTGAGTTTGCAATCAGACAGGATTTGGAACCTTTTGTGTGTGTGTGGTGCATGACTAAATATGTAGTCCATAAATGGTGGATTTGTAGTCATTAGTGAACTGTGTGCACAGGCTGGATCGCTGGTGATTATGACAGCTTCACTAGCGAGAAAACAGTTAAACAGACCATCTGCAAAGCAAGGATTAAAAAAGAGCCCCTCCATTTGGCCTTTACTTTCACTTTCTCTCTTTCATGGATAAGGAAAGTATTGGACGCACTCACTGAAGACATCCATAAGCCTACATAACAAATTTCGTTTGTTAAGCACAAAGATTTGTTTCAAAACTATTTCTAAAATTCGGTCCTAATCTCCAGCAAACGAATAAATGAACAATAATAACGAAGTGTGGTCAAAAACTGAGTTATATATCCAAAGACATGTCCTGTTCTTATCCCTTATATGGTCAAAAAACCTCACAGGTGGACAAAACTAAGCTTGTTTTTTAATAAAACAAATATAAATATGCATATAATAATAATAAATATAATAATAATAATAATAACATTATACAAAAGCAAGTTGTCGTGAATAAACTGAAAAAAAAAAAACAAGTTGAAGAAGGCATGGGGGTACTGGTTTTAATATTTATAGAAAATAATAGTTTTTGTAATATTTTATTCCTTTAATTATTTTTCATTTGTAAAGATATTTGTGTATTGCTGTATATCCTGCGTGTTTTAAGCAATGTGTAAGCGAGGCGCACAACTAACGTGCTTTGCGCTGGACTTAAGACCTGCTTTCAGCTGGTGTATTGAACAGTCTATTTTAGTTCCTCAAAATAGCAACGCACCAACAATGCGCCTTAAAACACCTCTTTTCTAGACTGAAACAGCCACGAGTCTATAAAGTGGCGCAAATGGATTTACTATTTAAACAACGTGGCGGATGACGGGAAAATCAAGGTTGCGTTGGTCTGAAAATAGCAACACGTCTTGCGCCTTATTGCGCCGGGTGTATGATAGGGCCCAAAGTCTGTTTAATCTGTCTATTTGACGACTAGTCTAGTTTTGGGCTATTCTTAGATGTCTATTAGATGTTCACTGACAGCCTAAGTTTAGCCTTTTTTTAGCCAAGCTGTCTACATTGATATGTCTATATAAAATTGTTTATTGAGTTATAACTGGTTTTGTGGAACAGAACCACAAATGTGATCATGTGATGACTTTTTCCATGTGCGTTTCACATGTGTTTTTTATGTAAGTGACAATTGTTAGGTGATTTTTTCTTCTACCAGATACAATAATATGTTAGATCACTTAAAAAAACTGCACACGTCTTGAAGCTGCCTGATTTGAAATGCTGCTTACCATTAATGCTCGCAACACTAGCAGAGGATGAGGAATTGCAATAGTTTCCTCAGCAAACAGCACTAATTAAAGGTACCTCTATATCCTTAAATTAACTTAATTTGTGCAAAGTAATAGCTCAATGTCACCAGCTCAAATGGCCCAGTGTGCTGCGAACAGTCAGTCCACAGCTGCCACGCGTCAGTTTGCTGAAGCGATAAACATCGTCCTCTCTGATGAAAGCTTGTCAACCCAGAGAGCGCCATTACGGCTGATGACTGACAAGTGCAGAATCTCGTAGGATGCCATTTGGGATTTGATTTTCCAGATGTTTGCCAACTTCTCCTTTCTCATTTTCAGAGGGATTGCGGGCAAATAGCGTACAGAGTGAGTGGGGCACCGCATTGTGGTCTTATACTGTAGTGCCAATCTCGACTGACGAGTCTCTTTTGAAGTATTCATCAATTTTGACAACCATCTGCACAGATTACTGGTTTCTTTACACACACGCACAATTAGAAGTTTGCTGTTGTTGTCTTCTGGTGCTCAGACTGGATCAAGCCATCATAGACCGTGCAGAATAACTCCCAGATTTGTTTATAAAGCAAGTACCATATGGATTAAAGTGAATGCATATGCGTGTGGCATATGGGGAAACTAATTAACGATTAAAAAATAAGTTACTTTAGAAAGTTGTATCATTTACAAGACTTTTTTAATCTCTTCAAGTTTCTGTGTTCTCATTAACCCAGTGGAATTTTTTTATTTCTTCGTCTCAGATGTCTTGGGTACAATTCTTGAGGAAATAATTAGGCTTTATAAGTCACGGAGAATTGAAAACTGGAATTTGTCTGATTGTACTTTCAGTGTTCAGCGTAATTAGTGAAGTTGTTTTTTCTTTCTTTCTTTCTTTCTTTCTTTCTTTCTTTCTTTCTTTCTTTCTTCTTTCTTTCTTTCTTTCTTTCTTAAATATAACTCCTAAAATGTATGGATGACAGATTTTTCTAAATCAAAAGTTTGTAAATAAATTTCTTAATCTTGATTACATGGGGCAGCACGGTGGTGCAGTGGGTAGCACAATCGCCTCACAGCAAGAAGGTCGCTGGTTCGTGCCCCGGATGGGACAGTTGGCGTTTCTGTGTGGAGTTTGTGTGGGTTACCTCCAGTGGCTCCGGTTTCCCCCACAAGTCCAAAGACAGGTGGAATAGGTGAAATTGAGTGAGCTAAATTGTCCGTACTGTATGTGTGTGAATGGGTGTATATGGATGTTTCCCAGTTATCTGTTGCAGCTGGAAGGGCATCCGCTGCATAAAACATGTGCTGGATAAGTTAACGACCGCAGATTAATATAGGAACTAATCCGAAAAAAAAATGAATGAATGATTACGTGCTATCTGTTTTTTTGATCAATAGTTTCAACGAGTAGTAAACCATTACTTCCTTTTCAAGTTAACCCTCTACTCCATGCATTATGACAGATCTATTAAAAATATTTGACTGTTTTTCTTTTCTTAGACTGACTTAACTTGAAGTGCTGTAAAAAAAAAGGGGGGGGGGATTGTTTTTGTAGGGTTCTTTATGATATGTTGCCATATGGCAACAACATCCAATAGTGGATCTAACTTAGAAATTTCTAAGAACATTCCTTATAATTAATCATTTTGTTGTTTGAAATGTTGTTTGTTTTGATTTAATTGATGTTGCAGTATTACAAGCTTTACACAGAACTTATAAATGACACGTTATACATACTTTACAACAACTGTTATTCTAACAGCTTTTATTTATTTCATTATTTTTGCAGAAAATTATTGAAAACAAACATAATATTGTATTATCATGTGAAGAGTTTAGATTCAAAAACCTTTCAATGCCGTCTAAAATTTTCCTCTAAAATGAGCATTTCTATCAGGCTCCTGTGTGTATGTTCAGTAATATCACTTTATGGCAAAGAGTAAGTCCTTTTCCTGGTCTTTAAAGTGAAATATCCCAACATAAACAAAGGAGGCTGAGAAAAATGTTCATTTTAGGGGAAAATTTCAGACGGCACTTAGAGGTTTTGCATCTGAACTCTTCATATAGAGTACTGTATACAACATACAGTAAGTAAAACAATGAACGTCATGTGACTTAACCAAAGCACATCATTGGCTAAACTAAGGTCTTCTCTTTCCAAAACAAAAATTACAACATTAGTCTTACAGAAACAGTAGCAGGGAAACGAACATAAATATCATGATACCTTATGGCAACATTGTGCGGTAGAGGGTTAATGACCTTTTAGCATTATTGTGCATCCGATTTTGAATTTTTGTTTATATGTCTTAAAAATCATCAACTTCTAGAAAGTAAAATTGGAGCTGTTATATGATCAGTAGTATTTCAAGCTGATCACTTACTGGACTGACTTTGTTTAAGATAAGCCTTTTCATGGATGGTCGAACGCACATCCGGTAGAGCGATAGTTGGGTATCGACACTTCCTGCGAGAGCAATAGAGTCAGATATGCTATAGTTTTCACTACCTTTTTGAAAACTTTGCCAACATTTACCATTTACAGCGAATGTTTATTGTCTTGTGGACCGACATTCTAATGCTCTGCACTCTAGACTTAATAAAGAATATAAGTTTTTCCACAAAAATAGCCTTTTTAATTACGAAGGTGGGTGACGATCCATACGTTAGCATGGTTTAGGAAAGGCTATTTACATTTGTGAGAAATGTACCTTTATCATAGCGTATGCTCTTAGTTTTAAACCGTTAAGAGATATAACGTATATAATAATAAATGTTTAAATACATGTATATTATGTAAAAGTATAATAAATATGCGATGTAATGAATATTTGATGAGAGGGAACCTGGACCTTTACTATTTCTGTACGTACATGGATGAATATCTTAAGGGAGGGCAACAGGCTTTATATGACTCATGAACGCTGTAAATGTATAACATGTTAATACTGCTGAAATAAGTCAGTCTGGAATTGTTTGTACATGTTTTTTATTCAATGTATTGTTTTCAAGATTCGTATCCTACATTACATAATATACATTTGTTGACATCCATACGTGAGTATATGCATCTATTTATATATATATATATATATATATATATATATATATATATATATATATATATATATATATATATATATATATATATATATATATCGTCACCTTAAAATTATAAGGTTCTATCTGACATTTTTGTCAAAATTGAGTTATTCACATATTCTTATTAAATGACAACTTATTTACATTATGGGAGGTTTTTTTTAAGTTGTTTACATTTTAAGACTTTTATTTAAAAAAAACCAAATGTTACACACATACTGTTTGCTATGAAATGCAAAACTTTGAAGCTCAATTTCTCACAATCACTCAGAATGCAGATAGAACCTTATAATTCCAAGGTGACGATATATATATATATATATATATATATATATATATATATATATATATATATATATATATATATATATATATATATATGTGTGTGTGTGTATATTAGGGCTGTGCAAAAATATCAATACATCTATTATAGTGATCATTTCTTTACGATAGTGTATCAATAGTCCAACCTCAAGTATTGATTTAAGTTGTGCTAAATGACCTACTCCTCCGCTCCTGTAGATGTCGCTAACTCGCAATCAACAAAACGCCAAGTAGCACTGTATCAGAAGTAAGCAAGAGTGAGCATGGCATAAAATATAAAGGTGCCTCCAGCTTTTAGAGCTGATGTGTGGCTGCACTTTGGTTTTAACGCTATTAGGAATGGGTCGATAGACGATGCCATCGTCCATCGCCGATGGCCTATAGACATCATGATGCTGAGGCGGCATCACCGATCCTCTGCACCGCCCCTGTTGCAAACCCGCTCGTGAAAAACACACACTCAGGCCCCGTTTACACTGATACAGCTTAGTTTTAAAATGGCATTTTAGAATGAAAATGATCCACATCCAAACAGACCTCTGTCTGCTGAAAACGCACATCACGTGACCACACACACACACAGACACAGCCACAGTCACACACACACACACACGCTGTCATGCGCTCGTCTGAGCTCCAGAGAACAGTGTACGGACTGTATATTTTATAGTCATTGGTACGGACAGTTTATCAAGGATGTACCGCTGGATCATATCTCACTATATGTTAGTTGTTAAACGTGATATTTAATTAATCTTGTCTCTATCTAATGACTCTTCTGTCTTTTGATTCTCTCAGGTAACGTGTCACAGCATCAGTACACTGCTTCAGTCTTTTGCTTTCACGCTTGTACTTAGTAATTTTAGTGAAAACCTCAGATACTGTTGGTTGGTTCCTGTTGTTTGTGCACCTTTTTTACCAAGCAAGTGTGTGGATGCCATAACGGCACAGTTCACTCTGCCTAGTCATGCCAGAGTCCTGCGAACAAAAAAGTGATTGACAGGTGGTAATTTGTGTGTAACTTATCTTTATTATTTATGATTTTGTTATGAGTAAACAAAGGCCATGCGGGTCAGGTAGTTGAAACGGTAGGCTACAAATAATTAATTAGTTATAAATTTATTAATTATTCATAAATAATTAATTCGCCTCCCCCTATGACGACGATGCCATGGTCCATCGCCATGTTTCACATTAGACATCGTACAATGCCAAATTGGTCAACATAGCCCAACCCTAAACGCTATACCAGGGAGTACTGAATTAGACAAAAAATAAATGCCATTTGTGAGCTTTGCAATATACATAGTTCTCTGTTCAATCACACTGTGCAGTTTTAATGAATTGAAATGGATGGAAAATAAATTGGAATTGGAATTTTAATTTGTCTGCCGACTTTATCAAGTTGTCAATTTAATGTAACACACATACTAATACAAACTATTGCAATATATCACAATATTTATTGTATCGCGATATGTATTGTATCGTGAGGCCCTTGCCAATACACAGCTCTAATATATATATATATATATATGCAGTTGAAGTCAGAATTATTAGCCCCCTTTTTTATTTTTTCCCCAATTTCAATGATTTTCAACTAATATTTATTTGCATTTTATGCAAGTTATACTTTTAAAAATCACAATTATTAAATAGCAAACTTTTAGAGTTAAATTTTGCTTTTTGTTTGTATAATGTAAATATCAGCAAATGCACAAAATGTAATACTTTTGCTCAGTTTGGGCAAATAGGAAAATAGGGTAGCACAGTGGCTCAGTGGTTAGCAGCGTCCCCTCACAGCCAGAAGGTTCTTGCTGGTTCGAGACCTGACTGGCCAAGTTGGCATTTTTTGTGTGGAATTTGTATGCTCTCTCAGTGTTTATGTGGGTTTCCTCTGGGTGCTCCAGTTTCCTCCACAGTCCAAAGACATGTGCTATAGGTGAATAGAACAAACTAAATTGGCCGTAGTGTATGAGTGTGTGTGTGAATGTGTATGGGTGTTTCCCAGTACTGGGTTGCGGCTAGTAGGGCATCCGCTGTTAAAACATATGAATAGTTGGAATAGTTGGCGGTTCATACCGCTGTGGCGAACTCTGAAATAGAGACTAAGCCAAAGGAAAATGAATGAATGAATGTATGTAAGATAATATACTGTATAACCATAAAACTTGATGTATCAAATAATAATTATAATGGTCTCCGACATTGTTTGGTTAATATGGAGCAGTTTTGACAGGAGCAGTGATGTTTTACGACAATCAAAAAACTGCCACTCCTGCTATCTGATCACCCATCACCTGTGTGCCCTTACGTAAGCAGGTGAGCTGACATGAAATGCAGGTGGAGCTAATCCACATCACTAAACCATTCGATCCGTGACACAGAATAATACAGCATATAATTCATCTTAATTACTCAAGAATCATACAACAAATAAACAATCAAAGTATAAATTATCTACAAATCACAAATGGCTTCAACAATAATAATAGACACATTCAGCTTGTTTTTTTTAGAAAAACTTGAGGAGTTCATATTGAAATCTTGATGGCAAGACTTTAGCATCCTGGGTTGAATCTGAGCACATTCCGAAACACTTTTGAGATCTTTTTTGAAACTTGGAAACAGGTGAGATCACGGGGGGGGGGAAGCCCAGGACACTTAATCAAAAGTCTCAGTTTGATCGCCATTTTATCTCAGTGCTATTTCGAGGAAAACATTGAGATGCAGAAAAGCTTGTTATTTCTCTCTATTTAGGAACCTGAAATAGCAAGCATAGTATGGTGCAAATGTTAGAATAAATGCACCAAAATAGTCTTGCAGCGCTGTTCAGATACCCGACTTGCTTCTTTCTTTGTCGTGCCTGTCAATTAAAACATCAAGTGGCGTGTGCGCATGCTGCGCGATGATAATCTTCCACAAATAATGAGGACAGGCAATGAAACTACCATACACAAATGGCTGCAAGTATCTAATCAATGTCTCACAGGGATGAGAATTGAGTTTTTTTTCTTTTTCTTCTTCTCTCCCTATTTTATTTTTCTTCCCCTCCTCCAGTAAATACAAATTGCTTATGCATCAGAATAGTCATTATCTCAGCTGCCAAGGTGCGTTGAATCTCAGAAACACGTTCGTTTTCCTGCAGTCTCCAGATCACAGGGATAGGCTAAATTAGCACGGCTATTACAGCGGAATACAGGCCCGGTGTCATTCTAATTATTCCCTATCTGCAGATATGCAAGCACTATAATCTGTTTGGGTGAAATAGCCATTTCTGATCAGCGGTGCAGCGTCGAGCTGTTTAGGAATTCACCGCGTTTTTGATCTAATCACAACATCAAAATATTCATGACACACAATGATATCTCGCCAAGGCAGGCTGACAGCCATTAACGGAGAAACATGGGTAATTTATTAACACTTATCTAGACCTGAAAAGGCCTTTCACTTCGCTCACCACAGAGAGAAGAGTAAAATAGTTTTATGTGATACCAAATGATTTATAATGGTCAGTCGTTATTTGCAAAAGAGATTTAATTAAAACGTGCCTTCCCAATTTTGTCCGGAGATCTCCTGGAGGAAGTTCTCTAGAGAGAGAAAAACAGCCGCAGGGTTTTGTTTGAATCACCTTTTCTATATTGTGCGTATTGTAAATAACAGCCCTGTCTTTGGTTCAGATGTAGAGAAACAAGGTGTGATAAGCTTCCAAACAACTCTGCCTTTCTACAATTGTCATACTTATACTCTATTGCTGGGTTTAAACTGATTTTGGACAAAATATGAACAAACACAACTGATGGGTTAATTTTTTTTTTATTAAATTTAAACCCAACTTTAACCTACAGTTGGTATTTTCATAAGGTGTGACCATAAAAAAAACAAGACTTTGGGTATTTTATCATCATAATTGCAATGTTGTCCATTAAGTTCAGATGTCAGAAATGCATCCCTTTTAGCAGATCTTTAAAGATTTCCCAGTGCTGTCCTGAATCTGTATTTTATAAACTGACAGTGATGACAAAAAATACTGTGTAAAAACATTTATATTTTATGATTTAGCAGACACTTTAATCCAGTGCTGGTTATTCACTTTGCCAACTACAATCTCTTTTAGATCACAAGTCCAAATCTCTGACCATTAGGCCATGGTTGGCCCAAACAAACCAGGATGGATACTGAGCAAGTGTGTGCGTTTAATAAACAACGGATAGATGTCTAAACATAGACATCTTGGCCAAAACAAGGTTAAATTCTCATCTTTGCTACTATGGCTGTACGTATACTCTAAAATATGCTTGGTTCAAATCAATTTGGGGTAAAATATAAACAAACTCAACCGTTGGGTCAACTTTTTGAATTCAATTTGAACCCAACTTTAACCTATAGTTGGTTTGTCACAAAGTGTGACCATAAAAAAACATATTTGGGTTTTATTGTCATAGTAGTAATGTTGCCCTTTACAGTTCAGTACAGATGTCAGAAATGCATCTCCTTCAGCAGATCTTTGAAGATTTCCCATGCTGTATTGAATCTGTGATTTAGAAACTATTACAATTTTATGGCAAAAACTTCAGAGTGAAAACATTTACATTTTAGAATTTAGCAGACACTTTTATCCAGTGCTGGTTATTTAATTTAATCTTATAGATGTCAAAACATAGACATCTTGGCCAAAACAAGGTTAAATACTCATCTTTGCTACAATGGCTGTACTTATACTCTAAAATATGCTTGGTTCAAATCAATTTGGGGTAAAATATGAACAAACCCAACTGTTGGAACAAACCCAACTGCTGTATAAGTAAACTTATTATGTGTCGTTTACATATATTTCAACTAATATGGAAAATGAGTGCATTGTTTAACCAAAACTAATACTGGATATTTTTTAAACGCGTGTGTGTAAAACAATATAATTTGCACAAAAAAGTATGTTTTTTTTTCTCCAAAGAAGTTGTTACTCCACCTCGTTTAGGGCATCATTATACATTTTACGTTATAACTAACATGGTTTAAACGATGGATCTGCGACAAAGCGATCTGCGACACGATTTTGAGAAACACTCCTGACTACATCGTTCTTTTCCCAAACGACGCATCTACTATGATAGTTCAGCCGCGAGTTATGTTGTTTCGGAAATGCACCCCAGGATGGATACTGAGCAAATATAGACAATTTGGGGTAAAATATGAACAAACTCAACTAATGGGTTAACTTTTTGAATCAAATTTCAACTTTAACCCAACACCAGTGATTTTTATATTTTACCAAAATTTGTCATTTTTACCCTGCATTTTTTAGTGCGCGCTAACAACTTTTTTGTCTACTCACAGTGGTTAAGCATGCTGGATCTCTTTGTCTTCTTGCAACTGTTCAATTAACCCAATCACCCAACATCAGAGCAAGCTGTGAGCTCTGATTGCAGTCTTGATAAACACAAAACAAATCAATATGAGCGTTGTAAAGGTTAAATGATGTTATGTTGTCTGTTGTAACACCGCTGTGTACTAGAGCAGTGAGCCTCTTACCTCGCCACACTTTTAATGCGCAAAACACTTTCAACTCATTGTATTTACATGGAACCAACAGAAATTCATTCAAACCTTAGTTTATTTCATGTTTCTAATCCAAGAGCACACATTACGCTTGCTAATTAGTCTAAATTAGCCGATTCCCTCAAACACATCTTTCCTCAGAGAAAGGTTATTTAGTCGATCCTACAAGAAACACGACTTTGGTGTTGAAGTGAACATTTTCCAACTCAAATCCTGTAAAGGGCTCAGCAATCTTTCCTTACAGGCATACAGTCACTTTCAAAAACAATTAAGCCAATGACATCACTGTAATTACAGTAACTAATTACCCTCTCTAAATGAACAGCTTAGCACAGAGAAAGCATATACCCACACACACATACACACACACAACACAAAGTGGTTGCAGGAAAAGAGCGTCCGCTAAACTTCTTTTCTGCTCACCTCTCAAGACCACACAAAGGAAGCTCTTGTTTTTGGCTCACGTATGCGTCATTCTGAAGGTACATCATAAATATTTGCACTCAGTTCTTATCAGTGAATTTGCATTAGTCTCTTATCAGTCCTCTTGCCGGGCTTAACTTGATAAGGAGGAAACGCATCGCATGCCTGCTATTAATGAACCTCTGCTTAGTCTGATGTCATTCTTTAGCCAAGACTTCATCAGCATCAATGCGTTTGCATGTTAAAGAACTAATCTTTTATTACTTCCTAAAGCAAACACCACTATTACTATTAGTCATACTTGGGGGGTTGTGATTTGAACAAAGCTCTGATGCTAAGTGATAACTTTGATATGTAAATAGTCTTTAACGTGTATTACATGAATTATACCTTAGATCATTTGGCTGGTTAAGAGAAGGTATGCTAATACTTCAGCGAGTGTTCACACTTGTGGTTCTGCTGAGAATATGGTGTTATAAGTTCAGTTCATGTGAACAAGTGTGAACTCTGCTATCTAAATGGTTGGAGAGTGCAAAAAAAATTTTAAAACTAGCTAAGACTGCTGAAAAGGCGGGTTTCATATGCTCGTTCTGAAAACGTAGCCCAATATACATTTCTGGAGATTGCAAATTACATAGCAAGAGCTACATATGGCTGCGTTTAATTTTTAAAACAAACGCTACAGGGCGGTATGACGCTGTTCCTTTTCGCGCTCACCAGCTGACCGCTTACCTTTGTATGTATGGATGGCTTTCGCGCTGTTACCAGTTTGTCTAGTTAGCTCGCCGTATACTTTGGACTTGAGACGCAGAGAGGAGTTGACCACGACGACAGAGTTCACCTGTGAAGAACGGTTCCAGAAAGCGGGTACGACAAAAACAGAAGTAAATAACAGGGTGAGAATGTGGTAAAATCTGAAAATGTGGTAAAAATTGGCTGAGGGCTTTTCTTTTTCTGGATTGCTTTTTAAAATTAAAATTTTTTTACATTGTCGGTTGGGTTTAGGGAAGTGTGGGTGGGGCAATCAAAACAATTAATTGGATTTAGGGAAGGAGGAGGGTGGGTCAGTCGATCGGTCAGTCAGTGAGTCCTTCAGTCAGTCCAACAGTCAGTCAACAGCGGCCTCTGGTGGATTTACGCAAGAAGAGCAGGTGCGAATGGCACTCGGGAGAGAAATTTGAGACCTGAAAAAGTGCACACAGCAGCCTGCAAAAAAAGTAGCTCCTTGGAAGTATTTGCGCTCTCCAGAAAAGTATACAGAGGTACGTTTTCAGAATGAGCCTGGGTTGGTTTCAGTCCACTTCCATTGGACAAAAGGCATCTGAATGAACTAAAAACCTTTTCGCAATGTTACTCATTACAGTTCAGTACAAATATCACAACTGCATCTCCTTGCAGCAGATGCATTGAAAAGATGCATTGAATTCTAGAGATGCGTTGAATTCATATTTTATAAGCTGAGACTAAATGGATACACAGCAACCTTTTTTTGTACATGTGTGTTTAACAGACATCTAATAGATATCTGAAAATAGATGTTGTGGCTAACACAAGGCTATATTTGGGCTTCCAGTGAAAATCTAATAGACGTCTAACAACTGTCCACTACACATGTGAAGTCTGTCTAATCTATTTGCTGACTAGTCTATTTTTGGACTATCGTAAGATGTCTATTATATTTTCACCAACAGACGAATTTTGTTTAGAATGTTGTGGGTTAGTTTTTTATTATTATTATTTTAAGTGTGAATACTCCCTCAGACCTAATGCATGGAGGAATCAATGTTATCTGCAATTTTATGTAGGTGAAAGATTTCCCTTATTTCCAAAGTAAGAGCCAACAATTTGCATTGGTAAGCTAAATGTACAGTTTTAAAGGTGATCCAGTTATTTTACCCAGGCCAAAACAGTTTGTTTTGCTGCTTTAGTAGTAGTATTTGTTGTCATTTTTTCACCCACTATCATTTTGTATTCACTCATAATCATGAACGCACTGTTTTGCAGCACAAACTGTTTACTGCACTTACAATTAAATTAAAATTCAATAATGCAATAGCTTACTTACTTAATAGTAAGATTATTACCATAGTAAAGTCTGATATAGTTTTCCAAATAAAATTTGTCATACTCCCTGGAAGTTTATTCAATTAATTTAATTCATGGTGCACCGTGGCTCAGTGGGTAGCACAATCAAAGGTCACTGGTTCGAGCCCTAGCTGGGTCAGTTGGCGTTTCTGTGTGGAGTTTGCATGTTCTCCCCATGTTGGTGTGGTTTTCCTCTGGGTGCTCCGGTTTCCCCCACAGTCCAAAAACATGCACTACAGGTGAATTGGGTAAGCTAAATTGTCCGTAGTGTATGTGTGTGAATGGGTGTGTATGGATGTTTCCCAGTGATGGGTTGCAGCTGGAAGGGCATCCGCTGTGTAAAACATATGCTGAATAAGTTGGCGGTTCACTCCGCTGTGGCAACCCCTGATTATTAAGGGTCTAAGCCGAAAAGAAAATAAATGAATGAATGAATTCCAGTTGTAGACACTTACATTGTGTTTTCCTTGGGTTCAATTTATTTTCTGTTGCTTCATTTTCATAGTGATAGTTTATTTCTGTGGTTACTCACTAGTTAATTGCCAGGGACTCCATGTCTGGTTTGGTTCCTCATTTAGCCATGCATTTAAGCCCTCAGTTTGGTTCATTCCTTTTATATATTATATTATAAATTATAGTATATTGTCTTTACATACGTGCAGCTGCTGTGTTGAATCTTGTCTTTTGGATTAGCTTCATTGTTTTTGGAAATGAAATAAATCTGCTGCAATTGAGAATCTCCGCTCTTCTTTGTTGCCTGCACTGTGATGCTGTAACCACACAAAAGCAGATTATTGAGGGCACTGGGGCATCATCTCTATTGACTTCTATTGAAAAAGGTCTGCTTGTTGAACATTTCAAAGCATTGTTGCTGCTTCTGTAAATCACCCGGCAACATCCTAGCAACCGCATAGCAGTATTCCAAAACTGAAAATACCCTTGCAACAGCAATATAGCAAAGCACAGCACTCTAGCATTATTAGTTTCTTAGTCATTATAGTGGGTAAAAACAAAGCAAGAAATAATGCACTGCAAAGATTCCCGGGGTTAGCCATCGGAACCACTGATTAGAGGAGTCCGCCTTCCATTTGAGGTTTGCACTGACCACAGTAATTTAACCTATATTCTTTCTGTCAAGCGACTTAATGCCAGACTGTTTTTTAGTTGCTTTTTATTGATCTCTATTGATTATTCTATTTGTTTTCTATTTATTGGTCTTTCTGTTCAGCATTGACAGTACTACTTTTGTTATTTTCAACATCATTCTGAAAACATAGCCATATATACATTTCTGGAGATCGTGAATTATGTAGCCAGAAGTATGTATGGCTGCATTTCATTTTTTAAATGACTGCTACAGGGCGGTATGACATCGTCCCTTTTTGCGCTTACCAGCTGACCGCTTACCTCAGTATGGACGGTTTTCCAGCTGTTACCAGTTTGTCCAGTTAGCTCACTATGTACGTCGGTGGACTTGAGATGCAGAGAGGAGATGACCACGATGACAGGTTTCGAGTGCAGTGAAGAATGGTTCCAAAAAGCAGGTAAGACAAAATCAACCAAAATATAAAATAAACAAGTAAATAACAGGGTGAAAATATGGTAAAACGTGGTAAAAATCAGACTAGGGCTTTTCTTTTTCTGAACAGCCCTTTAAATTTGTTGGTTGGGTTTAGGAAAGTGGGTGGGCGGGTCAATCTGTGCTTTTTAAAATACTATTGGTTGGGTTTAGGGAAGGAGGAGGGTGGGTCAGTCGATCAGTCAGTCAGTCAGTCAGTCAAACACCAGCAGTCTCTGGTTGATTTACAAGAGAACAGCAGGCGGGTATGGCACTCGCGAGAGAAATTTGAGATCTCAAAAAGCCTACACAGCGGTCTCTCGTGGATTTGCGAAAACAAAAACTGCAAAAAAGTTCCTCCTGGGACGTATTTTACGGTCTCCAGAAATGTATATAGAGGTATGTTTTTAGAATGAGCCTGGTTTGGTTATTTTTTTTATCTTGGTACTTTTCTGATTTCAGACATATTTTGGTCACATACTGTTTTTCACGTGGCTTCAAATTCTAAAGAAATGTTTTTTGTTGTTGTTGTAAAAGCAATTTTCTACCTTATCCCTATCTCTCACTGAAGGAATGTGTCATATTATTGTATGTGTATAGTTTATTTTACAGTTTCATTGCTATTGCCAGTACTGGTATATTGCGACATCCTTAATTAACACAATAAAAGCATTTCATTTTTAAAACAGATGTTTTTTAAAACATTATTTAAAGCACTTATTGACATTAATGGACATTTTTTAAAACAACATTTTGTGACAAGCTTTGTGATTAGTTTTTCTGAGGACTGAACAACCCAAAAGGCTAAATCTTATTTTAAAACAGGTAAAGATATATGGACACTTGTAAAAACCTTTAGAAAATGATTTTGAACAGACGTTTAGTTTGATAAAACAAGTAAAAATAAAAAGTTTGGTCACACTTTATTTTGACGGTCCGTTTGTTGAATTTAAGTTACATTGCAACTAATTGTCATTAGATTATAAGTAGACTGTTAGGTTGGGGTTAGGGTTGGGGTTGGGGTTAGAGTTAGTGTAAGTTGACATGTACTTGCAAAGTTTCTTATAGTCAGTTAAATGTCTGTTGAAGGACTGTTAAATGTCAGTGTCAACAGATATTAAGTAGACAGTCTACTAATACTCAAATGGACCATCAAAATAAAGTGTTACCAAAAGTTTTTATGTCTCAGAAAGTAATGGCTGAGCTAAGGTTTGGCACCATCACCACCAAAACCACAACCGCCAACAACAAAGCAGTGAAGCTAATTGTGTGTGGTGTTTGAGCTTTAAAGTGGTTAAATTTAAGCTACAGTTGATATATAAGCCTTTCAGCGCAACCTTTAACATTATTTGCATTTTAACATCTATTCTGATGCCTTACCATCACATTTCCTTAGTACATGCATTACTGTACAGTACTTTTATATAAAAAAAAGAATAAATAATAT
Organism: Danio kyathit; assembly: GCA_903798195.1. Taxonomy (NCBI): domain Eukaryota; kingdom Metazoa; phylum Chordata; class Actinopteri; order Cypriniformes; family Danionidae; genus Danio; species Danio kyathit. The sequence continues at coordinate 30,010,147 of LR812537.1, read as the reverse complement.
CACAAGAGAACTTCACAAGTTGCAGTGAGGGATGGTCCAGCAGTGTTTGGATCTTCAGGTCTCCGATAATAAAGTGTCCCGAGTGCTTATTTCTGTGTCTCCTCATCTTTCTCTTTGCTGTTGATTTAAGAGAACGACCTCTCTTCACCTCACACTGTGAGATTCCCCCATCTGCTTCCCCTCTATTTCATCAGCTCAGCGATCGACGGCAGCTCTTCCCTCTATCACAGTCACCTCACCGCATGCCACGGATTTGAAGATTAGCTACTCCCATATTTTCCCTTTCAGCGTTTATCTCCTACAAGACACAGCCATACTGAAAAAAAGGGCAAAACCACAATGAGCCGTGCGGTTTCTTATGCCTTCAGGCCTTTTAATTACAAAACCAATGAATAAACTGAGCTGGGGACGGTGTATTAAAATTAAGGGGACTCATTCAATATGCTGTTTGCCGTGTCTTAAAAATGTCTTGTCTCATCGCACAGCGGATACAGAAAATAATACCGATTCAGAAATGTATACAGTCAGTACAGCTTATGTACAAATGCAAAAATGTCTTTAACATAAAAATAAGTAGATGTGTAATTGCAGTATATTACCAAATACCAACCCAAGTGGGATTGATTTTAAAAATGAAAACTGGGTAACACTTTATAATAACTACACACCATGAATCATCTTTTAAGCATTAGCAAATAGTGAATTCATTATTTGTTAATCATTAACTCAGCATTAATAGACGTCAGTAAGCAGTTTATAACTGCAGATAAAAATTGTATTCTTGACTTTTAAGCACATTTAAAATGAGTTTAATAGTTGTACATTCATGCCTTGTTACTGATTAAAAATTGCCTAAAAATTTAAAATTGTTACTGATTAATTATTCATGTCTAAATTAAGTATTGCATTATTTACAAATCATTTGTATTTAAGAGCAGTTGGTTTTTTAAGATCATTCAGAATAAGTTAAATAAACTATTCAAATCAACAATTATATATTAATATTTAGGCGTATATTAACAATTTCTTTGTATGTTAATAAATGCTTTATTACCTTAACTTCATCCAGTTTTGTGACCTGATCTAAATGAGGACTATTTATGTTTCATAAATCCCCTAATAAATGACAATTATAGGATCAGTATCACATGAACAATACATCTTTACAATCTTATCTAAAAAGTACAATTACTGTAAAGTTTAAACATTGGCAAATAACGAGAGCGTCAAAATATAACATAAAACAACAACGATATAATAATTTAGCTATATATTATGATTCACCGTTTCAATGTTATTCAGCACTGTTTAAACTGCACAGTTATTTTAGTTTAGTTTAGATTGCAAAGATTTATTTTTCATTTGATACAGTTTCATTTGTGTGTCTTGAAATGAATAGAAATTAATAAAGTCGTTTATTTAATTTTTTCCTGTTTAGAATATAACTGAGTCTTTAATTGTCTTTTAGGAGGGATTTCTAAAGCATAAATAGACCTCACTTTAGATTAGGTCACAAAACTGGATGAAGTTGAGTTAGTAAAGCATTTATTAACATACAAATTAAATAGTATATGCCTGAATAATAAGAATTATAAATGTTAATTTGAATAGTTTATTAATTATTTACATATCTGAATAATCTTTAAAAACCAGCAGCTACTCTCAAATAACTGGTTTGTAAATGATGCAATGCTTAATTAATAACTAACAAAGTATGAAAAATTATATTTGCGCTTAAAGGTCAAGAATACAGCATTTGTATTTGCAGTTATAAACTGCTTCCTGACATCTGTTAATGTAAAGTTATTGCTTTAAACAAATAAATAATCAGTACGGTGGCAATTTAAGAAAGCACATGCAATTACAAAAAACACCTGTAAATAAAGAAACATTTTTTATCAATTTGACAACACAAGTGTCACAAATTCTCACAACACAAACAACTGAAGAAACACGCAGCAATCAGTCACAACACTTATAAATATCCACGTAACATAATGGAAATGTTTCAAGGGGACCCAAAACCATGACGGACCCTGCTGAGATATGCTATTATGCCGTGACTGTTGCTCAGTGAAGGGATTGGTGGTCTTTGAAAGATGAGTTGTTTTTCATTTATTTTAATATCCTGATTACACGACATTATAACTCATTCATATCTCAGCAGGGTCCGTCATGGTTTTGGGTCCCCTTGAAACATTTCCGTTGTGTTACGTGAATATTTGCAAGTGTTGTGACTAATTGCAGCACATTTCTTAAGTTGTTTGTGTTGTGACCTATTGCTGCGTGTTTCTTCAGTTGTTTGTGTTATGAGAATTTGGAACATGTATGTTGTCAAATTGATAAAGATCGTTTCTTTATTTGCTGGTGTTTTTTGTGATTGCATGTGCTTTTTTTAAATTGCAGCGCGTTAAGCCGAAGTCACACTAGAGTTTGAGCTTGCGAAATTCTGTAGCACGGTGCTGCGAAAGGGGGCGGCATTAAAGAAGATGATTAGACATTAAAAAAAGCGAGAGATTGCTCCATGTTTTAAATTTCTGTCCAGAGAGGTCATGTTTTGATGCTGGATTGGTCTCACGCAGTCAAATGTAGCGATTTCGCAGGTCAGAGTTCACCAAGTTTGAACTTTGCACCGCAGCAACCTGCGAAATCTGACGCATGACCCTGCGTTTCCGGTCTGACACATTCGCGTGCGTATGAATGAAAGTCCAGTGTGACCGCGGCTTTAAGCTCTCTCGGCCACCAGAAATCAGAGATGGGAAGTAATGAAGTACAAATACTTTGTTACTGTACACAAGTAGATTTTTCTGGTATCAGTATTTTACTCCACTCTTTATTTTTCTGACAACTTTTACTTACATTTTTACACAAATATCTGTACTTTCTACTTTTTACATTTTTTAAATCAGGCTCGTTACTTTTGTTTTCATGTGTTTGGTGGTCGCGATCTATATTATTTTTTTGTTTTTGCCCAAATTGAACACATTTTTGATTCAGTAAATCTATTTTTTTTTTCATTACACACCTGCATGCTGCAGTGCACGGCTTTTTCAACCCATGTTGATCATGCACATACGCAGACTAGCTTGTGAAGCTTACCACAAGAAAGGCAGGGATGACCAAGGTGGATGAGACAGGGAGTCTGCGATGTAAACATAATTGAAGCCGCCCTGCTTACACCATGTAATAAGCTGCGGTTAAGTCAATCGGATCATATATTAGACACATCCCCTTTCAAATTCCTGTCTTTTGTCCACTTCCGACCATGGTTTACTATACTCTTTACTCACAGTTTTTTCTGATAGCTTAAGCAAATTTTTTGTAACTATTGGCTATTTTTGCAAAACTCTACACAAATAGGAAAACCCTTCACTAAATTTGCAAAACATTTTAGATCTCTTGCAAAAGCTAATAAACCTTGCTAAACTCTTCAAACCTTAGTAAAAATGGTATTTTTGTATCAAACATTTAACACAAGCCATCACATTACAGTTTTTTCTGAATGTTTAAGCACATTTTTGTAACTATTGGCTATTTTTGCAAAACTCTACACACAAATAAGAAAACCCTTCACCAAATCTGCTAAACATTTTAGTTCTCTTGCAAAAGCTAATAAACCTTGCTAAACTCTTCAAACATTCATAAAAATTGTATTTTTGTATCAAACATTTAACACAAGCCATCACATTAATAAACACACAATGTGCCAAATACACACTGACGGAATGAATAAAAACTACATCTGGCTTTTGCTTTAAAAACAGCTCCTCAACTGATTGTCTTTAAAAAGGAGTTTGCCACCAATGTAGAAGCTTTAAAAATAATAAAGAGTGAGAAGACTAAACAATTGTATGATTTGTTTCAAGAATATGGTTTCATTTATACCCTTTCAGAGTTTCTATTTGATGTCTGCATGGTATGTTGTTCTTTTTTTGTTACTGTAAGTTATTTTATTTTATTTTATTTGTTGTTTGTTGGTTTATTTGTATGTTTGTTTGTTTTGTGTAATTGTATGGCTTTATATTTGATTCACTAAATCTGACATGTCTCTGTCAGTGTGTGCACGAAATTGGGCCTAAATTGTTGTGTTTTTGAAAGGCAAATAAAAAAACTAAAATAAAAAAAGTGTTTGTGCTTTTAATTTCGAAAACTCAGTGAGTGGTTTTGCTATAAGAATTAATCGTTTTATAAATTGTGCTATGAGAATCTCGGTTAGGGTTTAAGCATTCAGAAAAAACTGTAAGTACATTTTTGAGGCCGGACTTCTTTACTTTTACTTGAGTACAGAAGTGTAGTCAATACTTCAACTTTTACCAGAGTTGTTTTAAACAGGAGTATCTGTACTTCTACTTGAGTAAAGGATGTGTGTACTTTTGGCATCTCTGCAAATAATGAATTAACTATTTGCTAATGCTTAATAAATAGTTAATGTAGAGTACCCAAAAACATTACATTTTTATTGCTTTGATGCTTGTGAAAAAAACCCATTTAATCTTTGACAAGCTTTTCTTTAAATATGTGTCAGTTTAGCACCAAATGTGCACTTTTATGAACACCTTAGATATACAATATACACAGTAAAGCTACGCTTCATTTTTAAATAATTTCATTGCATTAGATACAAAATAACCAACACACATCAATCCATAAGTATTTGAATGAACTCAAATGATCTCATGCATGCTCATTCTCCTATGACACATATGTTTATGGGTGGACCTTCATGCTTATTTATTTCTATAAATTGTACACTTTCAAACAAATAAGAAGAGCAAAATATCTGATATTTATTTTTACAAACTTGTTTATATAAAGAAGTGTGCTTGTTAAACATTTCTGTCTTTAAACAAATGTAGGTAACACTTTATTTTACAGTGTCCCTGCTAGACGTTCCATGTACTTTATAGTAACAAAAATAAATGATGCATAATTGCGCACACAATTCTAAAAACATTTCGATATTTTGTAAAATGCAATTAAAACAAGATTCAGTATTCAGAATTTGTTAATTAATTAGAAATTAGTGCAAAGAAATGATTTCCAATGTTTTCACAAACTTAAACATATTTTGTAAATGCAAATAGATTTTGATTTTGATAGCTGCAGCACATTGCAAAGATGCGGAAAATCTGCGAAATTCTGCGCGCGCAGATTCCGTGTGGACCTACGCATGAGCTTGCGTTTCCGGTCTGACGCATTCGTGTGTGTATGAATAGAAGTCTATGGGGAGAAAAGTCCAGTGTGACCGCAGTTTTACTCATATAACTACAGATTGACAATGTCACACAAACGCAAGAGACCCAAATGCAAGTGAATGCAAGTTGATTTATTAAACAGGGATAACAGGAAATAATAGCTGGTCTGGATATCACCAGATATCGAGGGAAGGGGTAGAGCAATGATGCATCTCTCAAGGAAGTCGACAACGCTTAACAGCGGTAATAAAGTTCTTCAGAGCAGCAATTCAAAGTGAATATCTTGTGAGTGTCATCAGTGCAAACAGTGGTAACAATACTTCAATGAAACCAAGCCGTGCTGACAAGTCCAAAAGCAACAGTCTGTATGATCACTCACCACCAGCGGATTCAGCGGGAAAAGCCTAACAGGAACAGACACAGACATGAACAACAACGAACTGACAACACGAGATACAAACACTGAACAGATAAAGGCACAGTAACGCGCTGCACCTGTAGTTCAATGATTAACAGCTGAGTGATGCTGAGCAACAGCAAGGCACGTGACCGCTCAGCTGACGACATGTAAACACATACAGCCATGCGGTGAAGGTACACGCAAACAAACACACTCACACCCACACACACACATACAAGAGAAACAGACAGATCCACAACCGTGACAGACAATTGGGAGATTTCAATTGGGATATCAATTAAATACTTACCAGTCAGCCAATGGATACATGGCAATAACTAAAATCTCCACTTCTAGTGGAGTGGAGGCGGTCTTTTTATGTTCTACAATAATATGAATTTTTGAGCTGATTTCAACACATAATAAGTGTGGTTTATTTACAAACTAATTTTGAGAGGATCACGTGCTTCTGATTGAACACAGCTGGTACCTCATCAGCTCCGCATATTGCACCAATCAGACGAATACTGACACACTATAAGTTACCAGAGCTTCCTACTCTAGTCATCTTTGTCATAAAGAATCCCCCTATCCACCCCTACTCCTCCCCCTCTCTGATGGGATGGAACGGCGGCCCAGTGGTTAGCACTGTTGCCTCACAGCAAGAACGCCACTGGTTCGGCCCTCTCTGAGCCACTCAGCATTTCTGTGTGGAGTTTGCATGTTCTCCCTGTGTTCATGTGGGTTTTCCTCGGGTTTTCCGCTTTTCTCCCACCGTCCAAAGACATACACCATAAGCAAATTGACTACTTAAATATAGCATCCTTAGGCAACTCTTAGTCAAATTTATCTCAGCAGTTCACAAGTAGGGGAGTTCTCGAGACTTACCTGAGCTCAAACTCTCCTCTCGCCCTTAAAACGGGAGGGAGCCCCGGGGCTCAAGGATATTCTGAGCTTAGGACTCTCTCCCCGGACAGCATGCCAAATTTGCTTTATTATCAATCATCAGTTAAGTGTGAACTCTTGAAATATTTGTTGATCGGTTTTACATGGCAAAGTGAATACTCCCAGCAGTTGTCCTTGGTAAGGATAATGTTAGGTTGGTTCTTGGGTTCAGCTTGATGGGGGATTGCTTGCAGTTTAAACCCCAACCAGACCTCATAAAAATCCCTTCTAACCTGGTAAATGGGGAGGCTAGTTTGACCTGACCTTTGTCTCTCGGGTGGTCTTTGACTGGTGGTTTCCAGAGGATATCATTATTTCTTGTCAAATCTAGTTCTGCACAAAGCTGTTGGTTCTGGACTGGGGGTTCATAAGAGCATTGCTTTAGGTCAAAGTTGGTCTTTGGGCCCCGCTGGTTTGGGCATTAGGCATACTTCACAGGGGCCTAGGTTCACCTGAAAACATGAATATACATGTGTAGGTGGTAAATTGCTACTTGTATACATAAAACCCAGAAAATTATTAGATATTTTCTTCTCTTTCATGTCCTTAGCACAAAAACCAAGTAAAAAGGAGTATTTAATTATGTTGGTGTATGAGGAGTTCAAGGACTTGTTGAGGAGCCTATATGCCTTCTTCAAGGCCTTTCATTATGTAGATACACTTAGGAAAAGGGTTCAGCACAGCCAGCCACTAATCCAGCTCTCATGGCTGGTGGGTAATATAGATCTTCTGCCCACCCAGTCCTACTGACCCCAACCACATAATTGAGGGTTTATGGCAATGGCTACATTTGGCGCTGGACATTCATAAGGACCATTACCAGGAATGTCTGGAAACAATCTGAACTTGTGATGGGTTTTGAATGGCAAAAACACAGCCACAGAAAAAAAGGCAAAAAAGCCTCTGCTTGTTCTGAGGTACTCAAATTTGACTTGCTTCATGAAGATCAATGATACCAGAGTCCAGGATGTCAGTTATCCCATGGCCAAATTGTAACACATCTTATTCATTCTGAAGACTCCTAAAGTAGGGTGGTCATTTGGCCTGAACAACAGAGGAGATGGCAATATGGCGATCTGCAATGGCTGGTGCAGTAGGTCTTGGGGGTTGCGAAGCAGACCTCCTTTTCTGCGGAGATCCACACAGCTATAGCATAAACATGGGTTTTACACTGGCTGAATTCCTTAAATCAGGCCAATAAAATCCCCACAATTTATTGATTTAATACAATTTCAAGAGTTCACACTTAGCTGATGATTAGTTATAAAGCTTGTTTGGCATGCTGTCCCGGGAGAGAGCCCTGAGCTCATGAGATCCTCGAGCCCGGGGCTCCCTCCCGTTGCAAGGCGAGAGGGGAGATCGAGCTCAGGTAGATCTCGAGAACTCCCCCTTCGTAGTGTTGAAGAGCAGATAGTAGTTCTCTTTAACGAGATAGGTACTACATATGGAGCAAGTCTATAAAGTTGATCAATCAAATTTAGGTTGCGTGTTTTTAATCGGTGGGAGGAAACCGGAGGACCCGGAGAAAACCCACGTGAACACGGGGAGAACATGCAAACTCCGCACAGGAAATGCCCGCTGGTTAGGTAGAGCCTAGGACCATTGACACTCTTACTGTGAGGCAACAGCGCTAAGCGCTGGGCCACCGTGTCACCCATCTAGAAAAGGGAAGGAGTAGGGGTGGAAGGGGGGATTCTTCAAAGCGAAGATAGCGGTGATATGGAACCCGGGATATTTATAGTAGTTAAGGGATCATCTGATTGGTGCATGTTGATTTGGATAATGTGGGTCCAGCTGCTAGCAATCATAAGCACGTGATCCTCTCGAAATTAGTTTATAAATAAACTCCACTTCAAGAGTTCACACTTAGCTGATGATTAGTTATAAAGCTTGTTTGGCATGCTGTCCCGGGAGAGAGCCCTGAGCTCATGAGATCCTCGAGCCCGGGGCTCCCTCCCGTTGCAAGGCGAGAGGGGAGATCGAGCTCAGGTAGATCTCGAGAACTCCCCAAAATGCTTTACAAAAGCTCGGGACAGCAGCCGCGTATTGAAGAACCCCCCAAATGCAGATGGAACAATGCCATATCCGGCTGCTGGATATAACATTGATTGCTTAGGAAAGAGAGGCTCCTGCGGGAGCGGCAAAAAGTAGACTCTTGCTGGAGTCTAAGCGGGGGCGTGGGAGGGGCGGGATTGACTCCTGCGGGAGTCGAAGCTCGGATACCTCCTGCGGGAGCGAGCTGGGGTGGGCGGAATTTTTGCAGGGGTCGGGAAAAGTTTTTTGGTCTGTGAAGACTCCTGCAAGAAGGGGTGTGAGGTGGGCTGGGGGGGGCATGAACTCCTGCGGGAGTTGAAGCTCGTTTTAGTCACTCCTGCGGGAGTTAGAGCTGGAGATTGAGGGCCTAGCTGAAGAGGAAAGGGTGGCGGGTTAACTCGCCGAAATAAGATAGAGAGAAAAAAGGGGGGGCGGAGGATCTCGACGCCAGAAGGAAGAAAAGGAGAAGGGGAATCGTGCAAGCGCAAGCATGCGGGCCTACGTGCATGCAGAGACACACACGCTCGGGCGCGCAAAGCGAGCTTACATACGCGTATGAATACGCGTAATGCATATGCACGTTCCCGAACACACATACTCATACATACATGCGCATACGCCTGTATATGATTATATACAAGTGTATATGCATTCCTAGTGGCCATGGGGGGGGGCGGTGATGACTCCTGCGGGAGTCGAAGCTCGGAGCGACCCCTGCGGGGGTCAGAGCCATGCGGGGGCATTTCTCCTACCGGAGTCTGGGAGAGGGAGGGGGCGGTGGAGACTACGGCAGGAGGTGGCCGGGGCAAGACTCCTGCGGGAGTCGAAGCTCGTTTTAGTCACTCCTGCGGGAGTTAGAGCTGAGGATTGAGGGCCTATTGGAAAAGATGGAAGTGGCGTGTTAACTCGCCGAAATTGAGTTAGAGAAAAATGGGGCGGAGAATCTCGACGCCGGAAGGAAGAAAAGAAGGGGGGGGGGGGGGTAACATTCAGGCGCACGCAAGCTGGCCTACGCACGTGGAAGGACACGCACGCTAGGGCCCGCAATGCGTGCGCGTACACGCACACACGCACGCACACTTATTCATACGCACATGCGTATACGTGAGCATATGTAAATACACACACGTGACTACGCATTCTTAAAGGCTGGGGGGTGGGCAGTGATGACTCCTGCGGGAGTCGAAGCTCGGAGCGACCCCTGCGGGGGTCAGAGCCATGGGGGGGCTATGGGAACCAGAAGGAGTGGGGAGACAGGATGGGGCGATGATGACTCCATCTGGGAATGTGATTGTGAGGGGGTTGGCCTGGAATGGGCCTAGAAAGATTCCTGCGGGAATCGAAGCTCGTGATGGACCCCTGCGGGGGTCCGAGCCGTAGGGGAGGGTGGCAAGCTTAGCATAGCTTGGAAGCAGAAAGTACATACAAGCATAAGCATGAACACTCACACGTACAAAACATAAGCATACATACATACGCACATGCACAGACACGTGCACGTGCCCGCATACAAATGCGTCGCACGTACGCGTACCCGCACCTGCTCGTTCATTCACACACATATATGCGCGCATGCGCAGGCACTCACGCATACTCACATAGTCATGCATGCGTGTATACGCACGCGCCACCACTTACGCCCGTACAGCGGGTGCGCACTTAGCTGGATAGTGCCTTTTGCGCTTCCTTAAGGTGGGGTTGGCTGAGGCGAATGTAGGCTTTGAAGGCATCGGAAGACCAGCGGCCTAAGGTCTGAATTTGTTGTGAGGAAAGACCTCTGAGTGCTGCTGTAGTGGCTGCGCCAATTCTAAATGAATGGCTAGAATATAGTTCAGGGGAAAAGCCTGAAAGGCTGAGCACTTCTATAAGTGTTTTTGAAACCAAAAACGGGTTACTGGACGGTTGACGTCATCAGTAAAGGGGGGGCAAGGGGGTTAGGATCTTGAGCTCTCCTAAAGTGGAGGAATGCAAGAAGGGTTTGGAAAGGACGTGTGGGGGAGGGAATGTTGAAAATAAAGTGCCCTTTCCCTGACTGATCTGTTTTGCTGTGCTTGATGAAAAAGCTATTGTTTCATCATTCTGCAGAGTTAGATCAGATGGTGGCGGGTTTAAATTTGGATGTAATGGCCATTTCTGAACACCTAAGGAAGCCGAAAAAGGCTAAGGTGAACATGGCATCAAGTGTGCGGGCTGCATGAGTGGAAAGGTATCCTTTGCGCAGTGTATGGATGCATCTTGAAAGTATGTTGAGTGTAATGGGTTGTCTGGTGTCGGGGAGGGGGGGGGTGCATTTTTTGGATACCTTTGATAAGGAGGGAGGTTTGTGAATTGGAAATGGCTTCTGAGGGGGACCCGTGTATCAGTTTATGAAAAATTGGATCCCGCTAAGGTACCTTTTTATAGAGCTAGCCTGAATGTTTTTTGCAGTGTGTAGGTGTGAAAATAAAGGAGGTGATGGAAAGTAGTGAGAAATCTGGGAATTGTATTTTGAATAGGGAGTGGAAAAGCTTGAAGCATTCCATGCTGTGAGATATGTTTGCTGGGTTCTGGGAGCAATGGCGTGCAGGATAAGAGATATAGAGGTTTCGTGTAGCTGGTGTAGTGGGTGATTTATGGCAATATCATTTGTGAATAAGGTGGGACAGGTGTTGGATGCTGTTCTGCTTCTGGTGCCAAGAGCCGAAATTCTGGAAAAGAAGCATAGCAGACGTTAGAGACAGAAAGGTACATACATACATACATACATACATACATACATACATACATACATACATACATACATACGCATGCACGCATACTGTACATACGCACGCACATGTGCGCACACAGACACGCATGCATGCATGCATGCATATAAACACACGCACGTATACATACCTACACACACATACACGCATACACATATACCCACACGCACACACACCCACACGCACACACACACACACATACGTACTCGCATATATACGCAAATATGCGTATACGTATACGCATATGGAGACAGGGTCGTGCTCGAGCCCTTAGTCTGGAGTATGGCATTAGCTGGTTAGATGGAGGAAGGAGGTTAGGTGAGAGTCAAAGCAAGGAGTAAAGAGCTAGTAGGAAACAGCGAAAGCACTCAACGCTGTCAGGGGAAACAGAAATGTGAGGGGATAGGTGAGGCTCTTGTGAGAGCCGAAGCTCATATTAACTCCTGCGGGAGCCATGAGTTTATGATATTAGGGTGGAGGTGTCTTTTCTGGAAACGGAGGGACAGGCGTTGGGTTGGGGTCTGCTTCTGGAGCCAATGACCAGATTTCTGGAAAGAAAAACACGTCAGTTATTTGTTTTGCAAATGGCACATATTCAGCAGACAAGATAAATTATTTTATAGCTGATGTCAATATGAGGCGTCTTAAAGCGGCGTTTAAAGGTGGTGAATAGGAATGCCTTTATAATGCATTGTACTATGGCTTCCTTAATCTGTAATTATTAGATAGAATCCTTTGTTAAAGAGTTTGAGTGTTGTACTGCTTATGGGACTAATACGTGACATCTTGAAGGGTGGGGCAGAGAGCAGTCCAGTCATAAAAGGGGGTTGTCGATCTCTTTAATAAGATGATCGTCAGCTGCGGATTTGCAGTAGCTTTAGAATGAATTTAGAGTGTAATAGGTTGGATGAGGGTCAGCTTCTGGTGCCTTCTGTCAAGAACTCTGAATTAAGAAACGAGAGAGAATCAGAAATTAAATACAACAAGATACGTGTATGGCAGACACAATGAATTGTTTAAGCTGATATCCATGTGAGGCGTCCTAATGAGGGCAAGGGCAACTGTGAATGGAAGCTCCTTTTGTTAATGCATGGTACGATAGCTTTGTAGATCCAATGCAAAGATAGTTGAGGTGGGCATTTGACCCCCTGCAGGAGGGCAGATGGATGGAGAGCTGAAGATATGGACCGTGGCTTTTCTAGTGGTCCTGGAAGTGTCTCTTGAAGACTGAGTAGGTGAAGTGGTAGTGGAGTGGAGTTTGAATGTTTAAAATACAAATGTATCTAAACAGAGTTGATGGATGAAACATTGCTCCATTCGTCAGGAATGTCCTCCCATTCATAGCAGTCAAGCGCGAAGTTTGTTTCTTTGCCATTTACGTCCAACCGACTTGCTATTATGAATTCACGTATGACATTAGTGTGTGAACATACAAGTCACTGTCATATTACAATTGGACTTCTGTGTTGAATGTTTTTAACATCTGAGTAATAATCTTTGGAATTTAAATGGCTATCAGATATGGCAAGTTTTTTTTTTTTTTTTTTTTTTTTTTTTTTTTTTTTTTTTTTTTTTATAGATAATTAATTTATTATTATTTGTTTAATTAAACAAACTGCCAAAATCAAATCCTGTGCTTAAAGACTATGTCATTCATTCATAAGGTCAGAGTCTATTCTTAACCTGACGAGAGAGAGAGGGCTGGACCATCTCAAGTTTGAGCTCATTGGATAGTGGCGCTTCTCTTTCAGCTTTTGGCTTGAAGGCGTGTCAATCAAGGGTGAAAATGGCGGACGGCCATTTTTTTAGAGCAGGATCACAATTGTTATGACTGGAGATCAACGTAGGAATATACCATGGACTAATATTTGCGGATTGGGCTATGCAGATGAATTACTTCATGCTATCAGAATGGTATGGATCTGTAGGCAGGCGGGAGGCTTCAGAGGTGAGTTCTTTTTTTTTTTTTTTTTTTTTGGAATTCACGCTAGTCTTTCAAGAAATGTTTAGACTTTGCTGGAGAGTGGTTATTCTCTGTGAGGCTTTCCTTTGAAGTGTGCTATATACGTTACCGCAGGTGCACCCCTTATGAGAGCAGTGAGAGTTTGGCTTCATTGCAATGTTTGAAATTGCCGGCTTCTTGAGTTTAGGCGGAGTTTGTAGACTGTGATCTTGCTAGGGAATTGGGTTGAAGACACAGCGGATGCGTTGTGTGAGGCATTTAAGTGGAAGATTTTGATGTTGCTGTTGACGTTGTTGTAGAATTTGTTGTTGGCGTTGTAATAGGAGAGCAGTTGTTTTTTGGAGTAGAAGTATTTGTTGTTGTAGCAGTAGATGCAAGCAGAGCGGTCTTCAGAGCGAAGATCTTTTTGTAGTCGTAGTAGCAGCAAAAGCAGTAGCAGCAGCATTTAGCAGCAGCATTAGCAGCGGCATTAGCAGTAGCAGCAGCAGCATTAGCAGCAGCATTAGCAGTAGCAGCATTAGCAGTAGCAGCAGCAGCATTAGCAGAAGCAGCATTAGCAGTAGCAGCAGTAGTATTAGCAGTAACAGCAGTAGTAGTATTGTCAGCAGCAGTAGAAGTAGTAGCAGTGGCAGCTGCTGCTTCAGGCCAAGCTTTCTTCAAAGCGAAGATAGCGGTGATATGGAACCCGGGATATTTATAGTAGTTAAGGGATCATCTGATTGGTGCATGTTGATTTGGATAATGTGGGTCCAGCTGCTAGCAATCATAAGCACGTGATCCTCTCGAAATTAGTTTATAAATAAACTCCACTTATTTCCATTTGTTTTTCAGTAGGCCCCATATACATATGAATAAATTAGTAAAACCAGGGGTGTTCAAACTTAGTCCTGGAGGGCCTTTGTCCTGCAGAGTTTAGCTCAAACTTTCCTCAACACACCTACCTGGAAGCTTCTAGTATGACTTATAAGAGCTTGATTAGCTGGTTCAGTTGTGTCTAATTGGGTCCCTCCAGGACCAACTCTGGCCACCCCTCTGTTAAACGAAAGTGGTTCAAGGAAAATAGTGTAAAGGGACATACTAAATCTATTATAACACAAATAAACAAATGGGATGAATGATGACTACAGAAAGAGATAAATGGCTGTTCTTTGGTATTCCAGATCTGACAACCATACCTTAAAAGATATGTTCTTTCTCTGCAAAAGAAGGCATACGTCTGAACTGACAATCATATCCTCACTTTCAAATTGTGTTACTTAACTGTGTCCCACCCCAACCCTAAAACTTGGGGGTAGCAGAAAGCTTCCAGAAAGCAGGTTATGTGATATACGCTTATAATTTCAAGAGTAAGTAAATAGCAACTTTTGGGGTATGTAAGTAACCGTAGCAAGTTGCTCTCTGAAGGTATATAGGGGTTGGACAATAAACTGAAATGCCTGGTTTTACAATACAATAATTCATTAGTAAAGTAAAGGGCCTCCTTTTGTGGCTAATACAGCATCAATTCGTCTTGGGAATGACAGATATTCGTCCTTCACAGTGGCCAGAGGGATTTTGAGCCATTCTTCTTGCAAAATAGTGGTCAGGTCACTACGTAATTCTAGTGGAGAAAAAGGTTTCCTGAATTGCTCCTCTAAATGCCCCAAAGTGTCTCAATAACAATTAGGTCTGGAGACAGAGGGATTTTGAGCCATTCTTCTTGCAAAATAGTGGTCAGGTCACTACGTTATTCTAGTGGAGAAAAAGGTTTCCTGAATTGCTCCTGTAAATGCCCCAAAGTGTCTCAATAACAATTAGATCTGGAGACTGTGCAGGCCATGGAACATGTTCAACTTAACTTTTATGATTATCAAACCTCTCTGTCACCAGTTTACTGTGTATATTGGTTCATTATCATCCTGATACACAACATCGCCTTCATGATACAATGTTTGAACCATTGGGTGCACTTGGTCCTCTAGAATGATTCGGTAGTCCTTTGCAGTGATGCGCCCATCTAGCACAAGTATTGGGTCTAGGGAATGCCATAATATTGCAGCCCAAACCATCACTGATTCTGGGTGGTATGGTTCTTTGGGGCTTCTCCGCACCATAACTCTCAGATGTGCTAATTTAAGCATCTGGCAAGGTTGGTACATACCTGGCCGTATCCACAATGAGATCATTCATGCCCTCCAAATTGGGCCTGATGTAGAGTGGCAGCTGGTCATAAATTATTAATTAATTTAACCTTTTTCAGCGTCCTCAACCTGAGGATTGTTAGGCCATGTTGGACCTTTGTCACAGGGTTAAGCTGCAGTCACACTGGAGTTTGAGCTTGCGAAATTCTGTCGTACGGCGCTGCGAAAAGGGGCGGGATTAAACAAGATGATTAGACATTTAAAAAAGCGAGCGATTGCTCCATGTTTTAAATTTCTGTTTAGAGAGGTCATGTTTTGATCCTGGATAGATCTCACGCAGTCAAGTGACGCGATTTCGCAGGTCAGCGTTCACCAAGCTTGAACTTTGCACTGCAGCAACCTGCGAAACTCGACGCATGACCCTGCAATTCCGGTCTGACGCATTCAGACGCATGGGGAGTAAAGTCCAGTGTGACCGCGGCTTAAGACACCATATGTAGGCTAGTGTCCCTTATTGTAGGCAGCTGGGACAAGTTGGAATTGCCCTAAATTAACAAGGGTTGTCTTAGCTCCAGAGACCAGCCCAATGTACTACTTATTCTGTAAGTTGCCCAAGGTGGGACTAGCATTTCCTCTCGACCACGCCTTCTTGACCGGTCTAATATTTCCGAAAATGGCCCATGCCAACCTTGCAAGCAGGAGAGAAGAAGGACAAATTCGAGGCTGTGCTATCGCTCCTTTGGGGAGCTCTTATTTTTTCCCTTTAACACATGTAGGGGGAGGGCTGTCACAGTGGTGCAGTGGGTAGCACGATTGCCTCACAGGAAGGTTGCTGGTTCAAACCTTGGCTGAGTCAGTTTGCATTTCTGTGTGGAGTTTGCATGTTCTCCCCATGTTCATTTGGGTTTCCTCCGGGTGCTCCGGTTTCCCCTACAAGTCCAAAGACATGCGATATAGTAGTGTATGGGTGTTTCCTAGTAATGGGTTACAGCTGGAAGGGCATTCACTGTGTAAAACATATGCTGGATAAGTTGGCGGTTCATTCTGCTGTGGCGACCCCAGATTAATAAAGGGACTAAGCCGAAAAGAAAATGAGTGAATGAATGAATAAATGAACATGTAGTGGGTGGTAGATCTCGATGTCAGGCTCTGGCAAGCAAAGCCTTGGCAGCAAGAAGTCTTGGTCAGAGTCATGCTGTGACACCAGAAGAAAGTCATCATCAGAGTCATGTTACAATGCAGCCAACAGTTCCTGTGCATTGCCCCCACCCTGAGGGCTAAACAGTCCTTTTGCTCCTCCCTTTATGGGGGCTGTAACTCTATACCCCCTGTTGCTTCGCCTCTTCTACTGGGGTTAGGGTTTCTACTCGTACTACAACCTGAACACTACAGTCCAAAATATCTCTTCCTTTGTCAATAATTTTCAGAATTTATGTTTTTTATTAAGAGTGACCTACACCAACCCTTAACTCCAACCATTAGAGCCATTAACCATTAAATGATTATTCTTTTCTCTTACTTTTAGAATGTAAAACATCTTAACTCTGATTAGGAATGATCTGTAATAACTTGTAACTCTTACCTCAACAGTCATTTGGATTTTATAACCTTTAAAAAGAAATTTAAATGTGCCTGTGCTTAAGCCTGCCTGTGAACTGTGCTTTCATTTCTCTAACCTATCTCTATAGTAAGCATAAGTGGTTAATTAATATAACTAAGTACTAAAACTGATTAGATACACTGAAGCACAGGCACAAGTGCAATCCAAATATCTTTAATGCCCTTACCTTACTTTAAGGCAAACTGAATGGGTATGTTTCAAAATTAGTAAAAATACAAATAAAGACACTCTTTGTATGACACAGGCCTAAAGCAACCCATTAATGGATGTTTCATAACTCTACAAGAGATACATAGAGATGCCACTCTGAAAGCTATTGTCTCCTCACCCGCTAACAGCTGTCTTTATCTTTTGTTATGACACGACAATCTCTGACAGAAGCCTAATTACTGTTTAAGTTAATTACCAGCATTACACTGATGCTCTGCTTTCAGTTCAAAGCTCTCAGCAGCTAATTGACACATTGGCTTCTGCATATTGGAATCATAATGGTGGCATGCCATTATCAAAGCTAAAATAATCAGGTGCAGGGCTTTACAGTATATGAGGATACAGGGCATTTCTGTCCAGGTCTCTGAACTTTCTTACCCCTATGATGACTCTTCCTGCCCCCATCACTGGTTTGATGCACTAGATGTTACAGCACTGACAGTGTTAGGAGAAGATGTTCATGGAGAGAGGAAGTGAGCATGTGACGGATGGTAATTATGGAGTTGTTCATTTGATAATCCTGTCTGCTGTCCCACAGGGAGCTAATTAAACACTGGGAGCGTTCATTAAGCCTGCACCTGTCTCACTGCAAATGATAATGGGCCAAAGTTCATCTGAGCTGAAAATGTCAATGACAGAATGGAGGAAGTCTGGATACGATGTAAGAGATGTTGTCTTGAATGATTGGAAGCGTCATTGTGTTTTATTTTTGATGAGCAACTTTATATAGATTATAGGCGTGCTGGGAACGAAATGTTGTTTTGGTAAACTCTCAGAAAAAATAGTATAATGTTGTACCAAAGAAGGTACAAACCATTGTCACTGTGGCAGTACCTTTTTTATGGAACAGAATTTAACCTTAAGACAAAGAAACAAATGTGTACCATCGCAGTTTGTATACATTATACCAAAATGTACCCTGTACCTGGTTTTTAAAACCTGCAGATACAATATTGTGCCTTCATCAAAGGTACAAATCTGATCCATGAAGGTACCACTAAAATGACAAGACAAAGTGTACCTTAACAGCGTCAAATGTGTTCCTTCAAGAACTATTTAAAGGTATTTTGCTACATCGAAAATGTGTCAATTTATTTTCAGTAAATAGAAAACATCAAATACATTTATTAAACAATGTTTTTAATAAACATGTAAATGCACCTTTTCCATTTTTCACATATTTCACAACACTTACAGCAATGCATTCTAATTTTTTTCTCTAGTTTTCACACAATACCTTTTGTCACAACCTGCCTTCCTCGTGTGTTTGTTTTCGTCATGTGATCCTCACCATGTGCTCCTTTGTTCCCGTTCCCGCCATCACATTATGTTTCATCACCTTCACCTGTGTCATCCAGCTGTGTGTCATCATCCCCTTTGTATTTAAGTTCCCACATTCTGTTAGTCCTTCGTCCGGTATTGTTGATGTCAATGTCTACGTGTCTCACTGCTCTTCTTCAAGCCCTGTTCGTCCTGTAATCTTCGTAAGTGTTATATAATAAATATACGTGTTTTTGTAATCCTGAGATCTCGTGCCTTCTTCGTCCTGTGAGCAGCAGGCGTTACATAATACCGGACCCAAAAGAAAAAGTTTGCGGCGTGTTTTCCCTCCGTTTTATTTTCATAGTCTTTTTGCCCCCAGTGTTTTATTTTTCATCTCCCTCGTGTTCCTTCCCCAATGGACTCCTTCTACACCCCGGAATTCCTCATCCTCATGTTGAGGCAGGGGGAAAACAGCCTCGAGGACCATACGAACAGTTTCCTGATGCTGGCTGAAAGATCCAGCTGGCCGGACGGTCGTCCGAAGATGGTCCTCGAGGCGATCTCGCCGTCTATGTGAAGTGGACACTGGCGAGGAACCGACCACCGTTCGACGTCAGTGCCACTCCAGACCCAGTGACCAGCCCTACCATCTGCAGGGAGCGTACGCCAGAGCCCACCGCAGACGGAGAGCCACCCGCGGTGTGTGAGCCATCGCCAGCGAGAGCGACAGAGCAGAACGCCACCGAGCAGGAGGAGCTCAACCAGCCGTCTGACCAGGTGTGTGTGAGCCGGCAACATCGCCAGAAGTGGGAGTCCTGGTGGACATCGAGGGACCGAGCGAGAGTCCCGTCCACCGACCCACAGCAGAGGGTGAGCTGGCCCTGGAATCCGAAATGTTGCTCATTGACTTCTGGAGCGAAGTCAAACCCCTTCCGCTGTTCCCAGACGGCACTTCTTCAGTCCCGTTCTTCCCAGAAGACGAAAGCTCCAGGGTCATGAGCAGCACCAGACCAACCCTCTTCATCTTCGTTGACGTCATCCACAGCCATTCTGCCCTCTCCAGTGCGACTACAGTCAGCCAGTCCCCCAGCTCACCCTCCAACAGCATGTGTGGAGGTATCTCTGCGGGCCTGCCCACCTGTTTCGCCGGACAGAGGTTGTCACCCGACGTCATCTCCTTCACCCTCCGAGCTACGGACTCCACTTCGGCCCTCCGAGCCAACGGCTCCACGTTGGCTCTCTCCTCCCTCATCTCCTCCTTGGACCGTCAGCCTACCGGCTCCACCAGGCTCCCTCGTCCCCCCGGCTCCGCCTTGGTCAGTCGTCGCCCTGCCTCCACCTCTGGACTCCGGTCCACCGGCTGCACCTCATCACTCCATCCCGCCAGCTCCGTTGAGCTCCTCCCTCCCTCCAGCTACGCCCCGGTCCTCTGTTGCTCTGGCTCCACTGCGGGCATCCGGACCTGTGTCGTCGCTTCGGTCGGGTGAGCCGTCCGCTCCACCTCGGCCCTCCGGAACCTCAGCGTCACCTTCACCCTTCGGCTCTCCGTCGACTCCTTGGGCTCCACCTCCATCTGCGGTGTCGGCCACCTGGAGTCGGCGACCACTCCTCCTCCATGGCTCCTCCCTCCGTCGACTCCACCCTGGGCCGTCCTTCTGGCTGTGTCCTGGGTCCTCCTCCTGCTTCATCTCCCTTCCTGGCTCCTCCTTCCTCCCTGGCCTCCTCCTCTTTTCCACGCACTCCAGTTCCTCCCTCACAGACTCTCCTCTAACCCCCTCCTTTTTTTTGGGCGCGCCTTTTTAAAGGGGGGGGTACTGTCACAACCTGCCTTCCTCGTGTGTTTGTTTTCATCATGTGATCCTCACCATGTGCTCCTTTGTTCCCGTTCCCGCCATGTCATTATGTTTCATCACCTTCACCTGTGTCATCCAGCTGTGTGTCATCATCCCCTGTGTATTTAAGTTCCCACATTCTGTTAGTCCTTCGTCCGGTATTGTTGATGTCAATGTCTACGTGTCTCACTGCTCTTCTTCAAGCCCTGTTCGTCCTGTAATCTTCGTAAGTGTTATATAATAAATATACGTGTTTTTGTAATCCTGAGATCCCGTGCCTTCTTCGTCCTGTGAGCAGCAGGCGTTACACCTTTGTAATAACTTAAAAGTTAATTTAATTTACTTAATTTTAATATACACATATAATTATTCAAAAATATTGTAATGAGATATGCACAATGTCTGACAATAGTAAAATGTCTGCATGAACTCTTTGCATATGCAGGACTTTTGTCAGCTCACATTCGTAGTGGAAAGCAAATGCCAAAATGTGTGGATATCAATAATGAAAATGTATTTATCAGAAAATGCTTACCAAATGTTTATTAAAAATGCCTTAAATGTTTTAGTTTACAATACCTATAGTTATGTTTTACCAGTTGTTTTGTATTATAGAACTTAATATTTAATGTTTCTGAGTTTTTTTTTAAACATATGTTTTTAAATGATGATTCGTGTTTTAATATGGAAATTATTCATTAAATCACTTTGCCTTTCCAGTAATATTTTTTTTCATAGATATTGTAATAAAGGAGTTGACCAACACTTATGTATCTTTTTTATGAGAACAATTGTGCACCTTAATTTCAATTGTACCATAAAAAGTACAGAACCGCATCATAAGAGGTCTTTTCTGTACCATATAAGGTAAAACTTTTACAAAGGCACAAAACTGTTCCTTTAAGGAACAGTTCCACGGAATTGTACCACCGTGTACCTTTTGTTCTGAGAGTGTATTTGAGTGTTACATTTTTTTTTTCAAAATTAAGACGTTTTCTGCTAAACCCTAACTATAGTTAAAAAAAAACATACTTCTACTCAAATTTAATTTCTTAAAGAGATAATTTATCAGTTAAAAAGGGGTGCCGCATTATAGTGTCTTAAACTATTACTAGTGGTTATAAGTTATTATTAGTGGTATGGTTTTGTAGGTTGGTCAAGGATTGGTCTGTTTTAGTGGTATGGTTAGTTTAATTGTTGGTCAAGATTTTAAGGTTTAGTACAGATTTTGTGATATCAGTAAAGGTTAGCAACACATTTACTAGCATGGGTATGGGTTTATTTTTGTTAATATTTATTGTTGTTTAAGTAACATATTTTTTTTAATGTTATGTTTTTTTTCTATAGTAATCCTAGTTCACGTCAAAGACTATTTTATCTGCCCAAATGTGGCACTAGTTGAATTTAAATGATTAAATAATATATAAAAATAAATATATATATATATATATATATATATATATATATATATATATACACTGAAAAGTATATATTTTTTGCTTGTTCAAATTTAGATTTAATCTTATGTTCAATCTACATAAATTTGTTAAAAGTGTTAAGTTAACTTGATCGATTTATGTTGGGACAATATGATTGAATGGTGTGGAACCCTGCATTTTCTACAGTTTATATATATATATATATATATATATATATATATATATATATATATATATATATATATATATATATATATACAGTTGAAGTCAGAATTATTAGCCCCCTTTTGAATTTTTTTTTTTTTTTATACTGTATATTTCCCAAATGATGTTTAACAGAGCAAAGAAATTTTTACAGTATGTCTGATAATGTTTTTTCTTCCGAAGAAAGTCTTATTTGTTGTTTTTTCGGCTAGAATAGAAGCAGTTTTTAACTTTTTAAAAGCCATTTTAAGGACAAAATTATTAGCCCCTTTAAGCAATTTTTTTTTCGATAGTCTACAGAACAAACCATCATTATAACTTGCCTAATTACCCTAACCTGCCTAGTTAACCTAATCAACCTAGTTAAGCCTTTAAATGTCACTTTAAGTTGTATAGAAGTGTCTTAAAAATATCTAGTCAAATATTATTTACTGTCATCATGGCAAAGATAAAATAAATAAGTTAATAATAATGAGTTAATAAAACTATTATGTTTAGAAATGTATTGAAAATACAAATATATACATGTATACACCAGTGGAGAGAGTCAGCACTTTCAAGTTTCTTGGAGTACACATCGCTGAGGATCTGACATGGACTGCCCACACAGACGCAGTGCTGAGGAAGGCACAACAACGTCTCTTCTTCCTCAGGCGTCTCAGGAGGTTTGGAATGAGCCCCCCACATCCTCCGCTCGTTCTACACCTGCACTGTGGAGAGCATCCTCACTGGCTGCATCACCACCTGGTACGGAAGCAGCACCAGCAGCAATCGCAAAGGTCTACATAGGATCGTGCGTACTGCTGGACGCGTAGTAGGAGGTGAGCTTCCCTCCCTCCAGGACATCTATACCAGGAGGTGCATGAGGAAAGCCAAGAGAATCATCAGCGACTCCAGCCACCCAAGCCATAGACTTTTCTCTCTGCTACCCTCAGGCAGACGGTTCCGCAGCATCCGGTCACGCACCAGCCGACTGAAGGAAAGTTTCTTCCCTCAGACTATCAGGGTGATGAACACTTAACACAGCCCACACAAACTCTTCCATACCCCGCACTGCACACCGTCAAGATGTAGCATGCACTGCACTTTAACAAATCCATGCTTAAAACAATACTGCCTACGTATCGCTGTCAACATTGCCAATTTTACATTGTCTTGTTTTTTGTGAGTATGTTGTTGTATACTGCACTGTCTGTATCCTGCACTGTCTGTATTTTGCACTGTCTGTATTTTTGCACTGTCTGTATTTTGCACTGTCTGTATTTTGCACTGTGGTTGTATTTACACTGTCTGTATTTTGCACTGTCTGGAGCCAGCACCTAAGCTTTTCACTCATCATAGCACACGTGCTGCTGATGATGTGACAATAAAAGTGATTTGATTTGATTTTGAATTTGATATGTTTATGTGTGTGCGTGTGTGTGTGTGTGTGTGTGTGTACGTGTTTTTGTGACATATCAGGACACAAATCTGTATAATGACATAGGTATGACACAGGTATTACAAAAAAGAGGTGAAATACGAGGACATTGGTGACGTCCTCATTTCTCAAAAAGCTTATAAATCACACAGGATGAGTTTTTTTAGGGAGTAAAGCTGTACACTGTCTCCTGTGATGGTTGGGTTTAGGGGTAGGGTGGGGTGAGGGGAATATAATATATGGTTTGAACCGTATAAAATGAATGTAAACCTATGTATTGTTCCCACTTTTCACAAAAACAACCTGTGTGTGTGTGTGTCCCTTAATTCGGTTATTGCATTATTTCTTATATGCTGTTAAACATTTTATTTACTTAATTGATTCAGATTTTTTTTATTTTAATTAATTCAATTTATTTTTGGCTTATTTTCTGAGCTTTAGATTCATGTAAACCCTTAAAGCACATCTAACCACTGTTAAATTAATTAATAATGCGAATTAATGCTTAATTATTTAGACTCCCAGCTTAAGGAATAATATAAATATATATGAGTGATCTCATCACCACAGCCCGCATGACAGGGGTTGAATGTGCTCTGTGTGAGTGTTATAAGCAGAGGTGTTGTTCTCTTAATGATTAATTACCTAATGTCAGCGTGTCTGAGCGAGGGCCAGCCGCACACTGAGACTCCGTCAGGTTGTTAGTATGTGTGATGATTAGCAGTCCAACCCCATAGGGACGCATATTAATGAGGCCACATACAGTGTTAACAATTCATATCAATTCTTAAGGCAGGGCCTAAATTAATTAAGCTCTCATTTACAGGCATACAGAAACCCCTCTGGATTTGACCTGAAGAGAGAGTGTTAATAACGCTTTTTGGAGTAGCATTTACACAATTAATTAATTCTCATTAACAGCTAGTGAAATATAACAATTATCAAAAGGATGTTGAGGTGATGTCTCAATAATGACAAGCATGATGCTTCCCTCCCTCTGTGGTCAGCTAGTAAAATCTCATTTAATTTGAGCATTTCAGTCGAAACATGACAGTCTTTTTCTTGTTTTGAAAAGTGTGTCTATACACACAGGTGTGAATGCAACATTTAGAAATGTTATTGACCAGAAGTTGAGAGTTAGATATACTTCATCCACATGCTAACTAATATATATTTAAAGGGATAGTTCATGCATTTTTTCACCCTTAAGTTGTTCCAAACCTATATAACATAGGTCTAAAACTCAATTCCTGGAGGGCCACAGCTCTGCACAGTTTTGCTCCAACCCAATCAAACACAGCTGATCCAAATAATCGAGGTGTTTAAAAGAGTCATGAATACCTTTATTAGTTGGATCAGCTGTGTTTGATCAGGGTTGGAGCAAAACTGTACAGAGCTGTGGCCCTCCAGGAATTGAGTTTGAAACCTATGCTATATGAGTTTCTTGGTGCTGATGATCCTAAAACAAGAAGATATTCTGAAGATTGTTGGTAACCAAAATGTTAATCTAGTTTGGTTACCTTTCCTCTACACAGTTATTGGAATTAATAAATAATGATTTAATACATGTAAGTAAGATGCCTCCTGTTTATTGTTATTGATCAGCAACTGGTTCTAATTTCGCCTGTGTGGATCTTGTCGGAAAATATGGCGAAAAATCCTACATGACGGTAATAGTTTGCCACTAATATCTGCATACTCCACGTCTCAATTCCATTTCTGTTCAGTTCAGTTATGACTTTAGTCGCATTAAGTAATCAAAAATCGCTGTTTACATGGTAGACTCTTAATCAGAGTATTGTTTTAATCATATTAAAATCGTATTAAAGTATTGTTGCCCATGTAAACATACTCAATGTTTGACACCGTCAGGGCTCTGTGAACTTGCCTTTGCGAAGCAGCATTTTCTGTATGTACGTACATCAAAAGCAAGTATGAAATCACTGTTTGGAGCTTATGTAGGCCTACAGTTCAACATTCATGTTTAACTGAATAAACAGTTAGTAAACATAAGTACATCTTATTGAACATCATTTATTTTCATCACCAATTATCATAGTAGAACAGTTTCTCAAGCAGTTTGTGATGCATTTTGGAAACAGGAGATGAGCCCCTGGTCTAATGCGTCACCTGGCTTGAGAAACCCGTTCTCAAAGATTTATTATTTGGGTAGCACACATATTCTGAATGCCTTCGGCAGAATTCAAATGAGCCATTTTTAATCTAGATTAATTTTGAAATTAATCTAGATTAATCTAGATTAAAAAAAAATTAATCTATGCCCACCTATAGTTTATATATTGTTCTCTAATTTGATTTCCACAATAGTAAGTGACATAGCAAGTTTGCACTCACTCACTCACTCACTCACTCACTCACTTAGTCCCTGATTTATCAGAGGTTGCCACCGGGGAATGAAGTGCCAATTGCTCTGGCATATTTTATTTTATCTATTTATTTATTTTTGCGACAAATATAGTAAGTTCTGGGAAGAAAAATAATACAGCACACTGTTTAATTTAATTTTAATTTTGTATTTTTATTGCTAAATAAAAAAAAAACTCTGAAACTCTTCGAGAATGGACTGAATTCTTTTCTGAAATGCAATAGGAAACGTAAAATTGCTGTGAGTTGAAATTATATAATCTCAATCTGATTTCAATTTGAACACACTGTCAAAATGCAAAAGATAAATAGTTTAAGACTTTTTTTCTTTCCTTTGAGCTGAATTGTTTAACAATTTTGTTGATTAAAACAGCTCAGCTCAGCAAATCCCTTTGGAAGATTTTTAAGTATTGACTTTAAAATGGGGCAACGCAGTGGCACAGTAGGTAGTGCTGTCGCCTCACAATAAGAAGGTCGCTGGTTCGAGCCTCGGCTGGGTCAGTTGGCGTTTCTGTGTGGAGTTTGCATGTTCTCCCTGGGTTCGCGTGGGTTTCCTCAGGGTGCTCTGGTTTCCCCCACAGACCAAAGACATGCAGTACAGGTGAATTGGGTAAGCTAAATTGTCCGTAGTGTAGGAGTGTGAATGAGTGTGTATGGATGTTTCCCAGAGATGGGTTGCAGCTGGAAGGGCATCCGCTGCGTAAAACATGTGCTGGATAAGTTGGCGGTTCGTTCTGCTGTGGCGACCCCGGATTAATAAAAGGGACTAAGCTGAAAATGAATAAATGAATGACTTTAAAACGTCTTTTTCTAAAATGAAAAATGAAAGCACATACAAGTGAAACAAATGACTCTTTGTATAGACATACAAAGAATATAGAGCAGGGATCACCCACCCTGATCCTGGAGGGCCATGATTCTGCAGATTTCACCCCATATTAAACACACCTGAACCAGCCAATTAAGGTGTTCAGGTTTCTTGAAAATTACAGGCAGGTGTGCTGGAGGAGTCAGTAGATTGTTCTGCTCAGTTCAGTCTCTTTGTTAAGAAATTATACTTTTATAAATCAAGAATTAATGAAAATTATTTAAAATTATTTAAGGTGATGCAGTAGCGCAGTAGGTAGTGCTGTCACCTCACAGCAAGAAGGTCGCTGGTTCGAGCCTCGGCTGGGTCAGTTGGCGTTTCTGTGTTCTGCATGTTCTCCCTGCGTTCGCGTGGGTTTCCTCCGGGTGCTCCGGATTCCCCCACAGTCCAAAGACATGCGGTACAGGTGAATTGGGCAGGCTAAATTGTCCGTAGTGTATGAGTGTGAATGAATGTGCGTGGATGTTTCCCAGAGATGGGTTGCAGCTGGAAGGGCATCCGCTGCGTAAAAACGTGCTGGATAAGTTGGCGGTTCATTCCGCTGTGGCAACCCCAGATTAATAAAGGGACTAAGCCGAATAAGTTATTTAAATGTGTACTATCACTAAATATTCATGTTTTAATCTTTCTGGTCATCAGATAATCTTTTTTTATATGGTGTACAGACTTTTACACAAATTTGAAATGTTTCCTGAACGTAAAGTCAGCACATTAAATGGATTTCAGTAGGATCATTTAACACTTAAGACTAGAGAAACAATGCTGAAAAATCAGCTTTAACAATAAATGAATAAAGTACATTCAAAAATACTTCAATACAATGAAATTTAAAATAAGGCAGCCTTTATTTAAAAAAAGGTACTTTGCTGGCCCCAAAATACATTTTGGATTTATGCCTGACAAGATTGGCGGTTTATTCCGCTGTGGCGACCCCTGATTAATAAAGGCACAAGATTGGAATGTAAACCATTGTTACACTGAAAGATATTTTAGTGGGAAAAAAAATCAAAACAGAATACATTCTAATGTACAAAAAAAAACAACTATTTTATCGTTTTCATGACCCCACATTATTGTGCTATAAAATGCATGCTGATAGCCTAGCTCTGATCATTTTGAAGTGTATCGTATAATTATGAAGGTAAATCAGTTGCGAAACTCGAGAGCTTGCAAATCTAAATGTGAGAACTTGTAATAATAATAATTGTATGTGTAGGTTGAAATGTACACTCACAGCTCTGATGTGAACAGCTGAATCCCTCGATTTGCACACACACACAATAATCAACACAGTTGTGTTTTGAATTCGAAGTTGCAGATTAATAGTTGTGCATTTGTGAAATGTCATTCACAAATACAAAATGACAGACACAGATGTGCATGTCAAATTTGGTTGCAGTTTCATTGTACAACCACAAGTCGGCACTCACAACCTCTCAGATTTGCCAGTTCAACTACAAATCTCCCGCTCTCTGAC
The DNA here is from genome assembly GCA_903798195.1 of Danio kyathit. Taxonomy (NCBI): domain Eukaryota; kingdom Metazoa; phylum Chordata; class Actinopteri; order Cypriniformes; family Danionidae; genus Danio; species Danio kyathit. Next base: position 29,982,024 of record LR812537.1, on the reverse strand, counting down.
TTTTGCTACACATCTGGCGTGATCTCTGTAGCAGAACTGATTTGTGCACTCGTAGATGCAGAGGCGCGAGCAGCGCAGGGCGGGGGAGGGGCGGGGCAGGGGTAAAGCTGTTTTATTGGCCGATGCCTGACCAATGAACAATGCCGGTAGCCAAAGGGACTCGACTGCAGAAGAATAATTACTATGATTATTTTATTATTTATTTTCACTAATTTCTCAAAAGATGTTTAATAAATAACATTAACTCTATGAAAATTTATATACCAATAAAAGAGCAGCAAAGTCAGTATTGACTAGAGCCAGCCAATGAGATGGGACGTTTCTATACGTCAGCACTCAGCAATCAGAGGGTAAGTTATTGTTTTTAATAATTATCTAGATGTTCAATACTGTTAGCTAAGCTAAGAACTGTGCTAGGTTCTGTGGTTCTGTAGTTTTTACAAGTAACATATATATATATATATATTGATTCATTGGTCAGGCATCGGCCAATAAAACAGCTTTACCCCTGCCCCGCCCCTCCCCCGCACCCGTGCTGCTCGTGCCTCTGCATCTACGAGTGCACAAATCAGTTCTGCTACAGAGATCACGCCAGATGTGTAGCAAAAGTCAGAGAGCGGGAGATTTGTAGTTGAACTGGCAAATCTGAGAGGTTGTGAGTGCCGACTTGTGGTTGTACAATGAAACTGCAATCAAATTTGACACGCACATCTGTGTCTGTCATTTTGTATTTGTGAATGACATTTCACAAATGCACAACTATTATTCTGCAACTTCGAATTCAAAACACAAGTGTGTTGATTATTGTGTGTGTGTGCAAATCGAGGGATTCAGCTGTTCACATCAGAGCTGTGAGTGTACATTTCAACCTACACATACAAATATTATTATTACAAGTTCTCACATTTAGATTTGCAAGCTCTCGAGTTTCGCAACTGATTTACCTTCATATATAATCTGTTGAGAACAGTTTGACTTGCTAATAAAACATTTCAAATCTGATAAAACACTTTCGTAGACTCGAGGATCTGACAAAGCACCATTTTCATTTGATCTCTGAATCAGACAACTGAAATATTAAAGAGATGCCATTTGTATTTGTTGTTCAGTAGCAAAAATAACCATTAGTTCAGGACTGATTTGAAGCATGCAGAGCTTTTTGTATTCACAACTGACCCTTGTACTCCCGACACATCAGTGATGTGCGATAGGACACAGAGAGAGAGAGAGTGTGTGCGTGTGTGTCCATGTACATGTGTGACAGCCACTGATTTTGGACCCCAAGGACTTGCTCCTTCCCTTTCCATCAACAGTCGTTTTCAGGGGGCATGCAGTAATTTCATGGCTCGTTGAGGGTGTGCAAAACCTGGCCCACTGTCACCGTTAACTTTCCTCTCGCCTGGAGCCTTTAAATGAAGTTATTAATCCAGCAAACACAAGCGGACCGGTTGCTCCATTGGGGAGGGGCTAAATTCACAGCCCCCGTCGGCATCCGTGTCACTGCGAAGCGTGTAATGACAATTTCATTTTGTTTTTTGAGATAACTTTGACGTCACCTCAGTGGATGTAACCCGTCAGGCCAGTCGCGCTTCCTCTTCCTCTCGTCTTATTCGATGCGTCGAGTCCTCCATGTTTCCACCACACCGGCTTCCCAACCTCCACGTTCTGACGGCGCATCTGTTTCCTGTTTAATTGAATCAAGCCTTTCGAGTTTCCATACACCCCCTGCACTGAGTAAATGTGGTAAGACCACAGAAGTAAACATCAGAGGTAGTAGGAAGCAGCTTTTGCCATTCACGGCTTATCACCAAAGACCCATATGTTCCTATAATATGCCTTCAATTTGAAGGAAAGGATAACATTGTCTACGAAATATCCCTCACAGACAATGTTGGAGCAATGGAGACAAATACATCAAACTAAATTTGTTTGCCTTGCTGTAAATATAATCTTCTACTTTGTTTTTTAGGAAGGAGTTAAAGTACAGGGGTGCAGAGTTATTTTAGCAAGATTTGGCCGCTCTAGATTTTTTTTCTTTTTACGGATAGCACACAGGTGGGTAAAAGGTTGGCGGGGATGATGTTTTGCCAATTTATTTTATCAAATGAACTAAAAATGAACTTCAAATATATCTCATGCCAGAGGCGAAAACATATGCAAAACCCATTACGCAGGCTTCACCCTACCCCATTTCACACTATAATTCTATCAGATATCCTTTTAATGGTCTTCAGAAATGTGAAGGTGATGGAAGGTAGGTGCAAGGAGTTGAGGGCTTCAGACAAGCCAGATAAAGTAACAGGATGAATTATGCCTTAATTGTGCCGCTCGAGTCAATCTTCTCAGAGAGATGGGAAAAATGCATGGAATGCAGGCAGCAAAATTGTATGACAGAAATCAGAATTGGACCAACCTCTGTAGTTCCTGGAGAAAGATCTCTGAATTGTTTTGTTGAATAGATCTTTTAAGAGGCAATTTAAACAGTCGGGTTCTGATGTTACATCCAAACATCATGGAGGATTAACTTTGACCCTTATCAGTAGCCTGGATTTTTGCTAAACTTTTGCCATATTTTTTTGATGTCAGTTTAAAAATACTTCGGGTTAAGGGAAATGGTGTTTCTGAATGTTATGTTATGTTATTCTAGAAATAAGAAGGATTGATGTTGGTTTAAGGTATATTGTGCCCACCACACTAGCCATTATTTTAATCAAGGAAGGCATAGGAGTGTTATTCCAGATTGAATGGCAAAAAAAGACTCTTAATCATATATTTATTCATGATACTTCATATTATTCATATACTTCTGATTTTCTGCTGATATGGCTAAATGACTAGTAATAGCATTGCAGTAAATGGCCAAACTAAATGCACTACAAAATAGTGTGTTTATGACAATAAATTAAAAGCATAACATTAAAATAGCATTTTAACACATTTAAGTTTCAATTGCATGAAAAATAAAGTAGACACTTGAGAGCAGACACATATGAGATGTTTAAGATATTAAAGTTCACAATTTCACAAAGAAACTCTGGATTGGTAATTTACTCAATAGACCATTTAGAGGGATGTAAACAAAAACAATGGTCCCAACATATTTCCTGTTTTACAATTTTTAATTTCTATAGCTTCTGAGAATCCAAAAACAGCCACATATTGATACATAATGTTATAATAGCTGTTTTAACATGAAGTTACAATTGAATTGCCTCTTGTTACAGTTATGAAATTGTTTGATAACAAGCAGGAAATGTTCATGGGCCAATGACATGACCACATTTAAGTGGTCTATACATGTGCACTAGATGGGTTAATTATTGTCAAGTGTCTGCGCTTCTTCTCTGTAAAAGGTATGATTGCTAAGAATGCTGTCACGTCTCACAAAGGAGCAGCACAGGAGTATGAGTAAAATACATAAGTATTTATTGAGAAGTCTTAACTGTGGATTCTTGAAGTCTGAGGGAATATGCAAAGAAGTCCATTGCAGACACGCACAAGCTGGGAAATCCAGGAAGATGTAAACATCAGTAAATACAGGTAAATACCAGAACTCAGGAGATTGCTGGAATCCAGGAGAAGGATCACAGGAGAGTAGTAGCATGGAGAGATCGGAGATGACGCTAGATGTGAGTATCATGATCGACGATGACTATATGAAGGTAAGTGGTCTTTATACTGTCTGTGTGTGTGTGTGTGTGTGTGTGTGTGTGTGTGTGTGTGTGTGTGTGTGTGTGCAGTCAATTAGTAACCAGAGGAGAGTGAACGGCTGTGAGTGGGTTCAGGGGACTGGGGTGAATCCGGTGACTGCCTGACATTAACCCCTCCTCCAGGGGGGGCTCCTGATGCCCTAAACTGGTGTAGACCACGTCCTCTGAGACCTGGCTGGTTTGGGTGTGATCAGTGGAACTCCTCAAGAAGAGATTGACCCAGGACATCATTTCTAGCCACCCAGAATCTTTTCTCAGGACCATAATCCTCCCAGTCTATGAGGTATTCCAAGTGACCACCTTGGTGCTGAGAATCCATGATCTCCTTGACCGTGCAGATGGTGGTAGGTTCCAGAACGTCTGGAGGGGGTACTGCATTAGCTTTAGGAGGTTCTGTGGGGGGAGTAGAACAGGGTTTAAGAGGGAAACGTGAAAAGTGGGGTAAATTCTATACCTTGGTGGAAGTTAGAGCTGATACATGACGTCGTTAATTTGCCTCTGTATCTCGAAGGGACCAATGTAGCGGGGACTCAGCTTGTGGCAAGGGAGACAGAGTCATAAGTCCAGGGTAGAGAGCCAATCCCGTTCACAGAGTTGATACGTGGGAGTGTTGTGACTCCAGCTGTACTGGTCCTGGTGGCAGTATGACCTGAGGTACCGCCCCAATCTTCAATCTCCAAAAGGTTTTTTTCTCCTTCTGAGCAGCCCGGCGGAGCAGAGTCCTGGAGGGTGGCTTCTTGTATCTCTCTGTCTAGTGTCCAATTAATGGGACTCACGATGAGGGCTGGTGGGATAACGGGCTCAGGTTTAAGGGAGTGGTCTGGAGCATGGATCCTAGACAGAGCATCCGCTTTACGATTTTTGCAACCAGGACGATAGGCAATGGTGTATTTGAAGCAGGTGAAGAATAAGGCCCATCTGGCCTGCCGGGGATTAAGTCTCTTAGCTTCACTGAGATATTGGAGGTTCTAGTGGTCAGTAATCACCTTCGCTTACCGCGAAGGAGGGAGGTTAATGGAGCAGTAATGGAACTGTAGTTTAGTATAAATTTCCTGTAGAAATTTGCAAAGCCAAGGAATCGTTGGAGCTCTTTCACAGTACGAGGTTCATTCCACTCATGTCTCACATCTTTCCCCTGGTCCATCTGGATAGCCTTCTGGGTGATGTAACCAAGGAATGTCATCGATGAGTGGTGGAATTCACACTTTTCAGCCTTTAAGTAAAGGTGGTGCTTTCTTAAGCATTGCAGGACTTGGGAGATGTGGAGATGATGATCAGAGAGGTTCTTGGAGTAGATGAAGATGTCATCTATGTACACCATGACAAAGCGATGAAGGATTTCTCTAAATACCTCATTGATGAAGGTTTGGAATACAGCAGATGAGATGGACAGCCCATATGGCATAACCCGATATTCATAGTGTCCAGCAGGGGTGTTATGCCGTTTTCCACTCATCTTCAGCACGTATTCTCACCAGGTTGTAGGTGCTCCTAAGATCCAATTTACTGAAGACATGGGCTCCTTGTATTTCTTCGAGTGCAGCAGGGACCAGGGGAAGTGGATAAGGCTGTGGAACTATCTGGGAAATTAGAGCTCTATAGTCAATGCAGGGGCATAGACCTCCATCCTTCTTGCCCACGAAGAAGATGCTGGAAGCTGCCGGTGAGGTAGATGGTCGAATGAATCCTTGTTGCAACATTTCTGCAACATACTACTCCATGGCCTTGTGCTCCGGGACGGACAGGGGGTAGATCCGCCCCTTGGTTTAGCTCCAAGCAACAGGTTGATGGCACAGTCCTATGGGTGATGGGGTGGAAGTTTGGTGGCTGCCTGTTTATTAAATACATCCTGGAACGTCAAATAATCAGGTGGGATACCTATGTGAGAAGTAGCAAGGGGACTCTCGATACTGGATGCAGCGATTGGAAGAGACAGACATCGAGAACTACATGGCATCACAGGTAACAGAGTTCTCCATAAAATTCTTACTCCAGCTTCAGAAAAGTGAGTGGTAAACTGGGAATATGAGTTAATTATGGCACTATTAATGTTCCATATAGACTTAACCCACAGCAGGGCTTTACCAGACAACAGGGAAAATCAAAAACATCTCTTTAGAGTGCTCAGTAGGAAAATAGAGGGGATGCATTTCAATATATAAGTTCACTTAAAGCAAAAAAAAACACTACGCTCAGCCACTTCACCAGAGTAACTTTGAGGGAGGGCCATAGGACTTGCAGAGGCAACTGGAGTCACCGGAGGTTGTAGTGTAAAGAGAAGTGAAGCTTTGAGTGTGTTGACAACCTCCGTGAGGGCGTTCAATGACGAGCATGTGCATGGTGTTGTGCTTCCGGCATCTATAGAAGTTTGTTTTGGTCCGTACTTTTGTCACATCTCACAAAGGAACAGCGCAGGAGCATGAGTAAAATACAGTAGTTGAGAGTTGACAAACAAAGTCTTAACTGTGGATTCTTGAAGTCTGAGAGAATATGCAGAAAAGTCTGTTGCAGACACACACAAGCGCGGAAATCCAGGAAGACGTAAACATCAGTACATACAGGTAAATACGAGAACTCAGGAGATCGCTGGAATCTAAGAGAAGGCTCACAGGAGAGTAGTAGCATCGAGAGCTCAGGATATGATGTGAGTATGAGGACCAATGATGACTGTGTGAAGGTGAGTGCTCTTTATGCTGTATGTGTGTTTGTGAACAGGTGCACTCAATTAGTAATCAGGGGAGAGTGAACGGCTGTGAGTGTCTTCAGGTGACTGGGGTGACTCCAGTGATTGCCTGACAAATGCTGTATTTGTTTAAAACAAGGAAAAACTTTTTATTCTTCAGGAACTCCTCTGTGGGAATAGAGACTGGTGTGGTGGTGTGGAGTCCCACAGCTTTCTGCGCCATTATATTGTCAAAAGTTTTGAAACAGCCCTCCAAAAAAATTCAGTTGCTTCATTCAATACCATGCAAGTGTATAAAATATAATAATAATAACAATAATATTATTATTATTATTATTATTATTATTATTATTATTATATATACACTACCTGTCAAAAGTTTGGGGATATTTAAATGTTTTAAAATAAGCACATTCTGCTCATCAAGGCTGCATTTATTTAAAAAAAAAGTAGAAATTGTAAAATTGTAAAATGTTATTGCACTATAAAATAACTGTTCAAAAGGAGTTTAAATTTAATTTAATAATTTATTCCAGTGATTTTAAAGATGAAGTTTCAGCTTCATTACTCTAGTCTTCTGAGTCACATGATCCTACAGAAATTGCTCTAATATAAATTATTGTTGTTATTATTACTAATATTATTTTTATTAATGTTGTTAGTAATACAAGCAACAATGACTGGAGTAATCATTTCATTTGAAACTACATACAATAAGAAAGCAGTTATTTAGTTTTTAATACATTTTTTACAAATTAACTTTTTTTACACTTAATAAATGTCACCTTGATAAACAGAATAATAAAAGAAAAAAAAAAAACATGGAAAAAAACTGACCCCAAACTTTTGACCTGTAGTACATATATATATGATATGATAACAGAAAACAGAACAAAAGTGTCACATGACAAAACATAAGGTGTGTTCGACATGAAGCACAGCTGCAGCCGGTGATCAACGAGATTAGCCGTGCGCAGGCGGGGGCGGAGTTGAAAACGGAGCCGTCAAGCCGGACACTTCGGGGCTCAAAGTTGCTGCAGTCATGATCGATCACTTGGCGGGATCATTCATTTATTTATTTGTTTATTTATTGCAATAACAACAAAAGATTTACAGTACACATAAAACAAATACAGTCTACTATAGTTCATTTTTAAACAAGGGAATTATGAATTAAATTTAAGAAGCTTATATAACAAATGCATGAGAAATAAGGGGAAAACGAGAGAGCACATAAAAAGGAAATAAATATCCACAAATAGGCCTATTAAACAAAACAATAAGCAAATTCTTGGAGTTTAAGCATCAGTCTTTGGGCTACCAGATGTTGAATGGTATGTCAATACTGTTCCAGAGCTTGTTTGAATATGGTAAAAGGGTTTACATTTATTTACATTTCTAGATATAAAACTTTCCAATATATATTAGTGTAAAACCCAAAGCAAGGTGTTTTGATTAAGTCTTAAACAATGATTATTTTGGATAATAAAAAACATTTTTTAAAAAGCACTTTAATCTATAGAGATTGAACAAAAGGACCACAATAAATGAGCTACACTAAATAGAAAATACCCAGAAAGAGCAGGTACATCAATGTCATTTTTAACATTTCTGCATAAATGGCTTAACAGGAAATAAAATATTTTAGAATCATATATTTTTATATTTAATAAAACATTTTTTACTTAATTTAAGAAATCTTTATAGGGGTGTGTCAGGATCAATGATGATAATTATTTTATAAGTCTGTAAGACTTATTTGAGTTAATATTTGGTTATTCACTAAAATGTATAATACAGTAGTCTGTATAAAAAGGCAGAATAAACCTTTTCAAACAATCTAGACATTATGAACAAATTATTTAACAAAAGATGATACTGCAGTAAAATATTTGTAGTTTTTAATAAGCATGATGTGTACAAGATAGAGAGGGTATGAACAGTTAATTGTTTGTTTTAAAATTTGTGAATCGGAATTTGTCCAGTAATAAACCCGCAACACACGTGGTTGTTGTCATGCTGTGAACTCGGCCAATCGTGAAACATCAGTGTCGTCATCTTAGCTTCAGCAGGCGCTCTTCAGGTGCTGCGCGGGCTGACTCAATCGTCTGATCTCGGAGCACTGTCGCGGTACTTTGATGCCACATGTGACAGTCACATGGCGTCAGTGCAACATCAATCCGGCCAAAATTTCTAACCGGCATGCACCGCTTTAAGACAGATTTCGATCAGTCTGTGCAGCGCTGCATGAAGTCGAACGCACCTAACAACACATGGAACACATTACATGGGAATCACATGACAAACACATGGAACACAACACATGGAAACACCAGATTGTGACATTACCCCCTCTGCAAGAAGGTGCGTCTTTGAACCTTCAAAAAACCATACAAAAGGGAAGGCAGGAGAGGCTGGCTAGAGTAGATGGAGGGAGGAATCAGGAAGGGAGCTGAAGCAGGAGCCATGCGACCCAAGACACAGCCTGGAGAATGGCCCAGAGTGGAGTCGAGGGAGGGACCATGGAGGAGGAGTGGGCGACAACTCCAGGGGGCCGATCAATAGAGACACTGCTGATGGAGGTGGAGCCCAAAGAGGAGATGGAGAACTGCAGGGCGAGGGTGACTCTGAGGTCCTAGAGGGCCAAGGTAGAGCGGACAGCTCACCCGACTGAGGTGGAGACATGGATCCAGAAGCTTGTGGAAGAGCCAGAGCGACAGAGGACCAAAGTGGAGCTGAAGGGAAGGAGGAGCTCAATGGAGGCAGCAGGATGGAGTGACGAGGCGCAGCCAGAGGAGTGGAGTCCAGAGGCAACGGAAGGGCAATGACTGACCAAGGCTGAGAAAGAAGAACAAGGAAGCCTGGCAGAGCTGGTGGGCTGACTGTACATGATGGAGACGAGGTTCGAGGTTGGAGGCCCAAGGTGGAAAATCAATGAGTAGCATCTCGGGGTCCAAAGACCGCTCATCCTCAGTGGTGGGGAGGTGGGCAGGGATCTCAGTTAGTCACTCGATGTACACCAGAACTCCCACAGTCAGTGCTGTTGCCGGCTCTTGCACCTGATCAATTATTTTATTGAGTTCCTCCTCGTAGGTGGTGTTAGGCTCTGTCGCTCTCAATGGCGGTGGCTCATAAACCGCCAACTTATCCAGCATATGTTTCACGCAGTGGATGCCCTTCCAGCTGCAACCCATCACTGGGAAACATCCATACACACTCATTCACACTCATATTCTACGGACAATTTAGCTTAACCAATTCACCTATACCATATGTTTTTGGACTTGTGGGGGAAACCGGAGAACCCGGAGGAAACCTACGCGAACACGGGGAGAACATGCAAACTCCACACAGAAATGCCAACTGACCCAGCCGGGGCTCAAACCAGCGACCATCTTGCTGTGAGGCGATTGGCTGCCCCGGGCCATCTTCAAAACACTAGTAAATAAAATGGGGGTTAATGGACGCCACAACTTTACTTTGTAGGTCTGGTTTTCTGTCACAGTTGTACTCTTAGCAGTAAAGCTTGTCAAACGAGATTCATCAAAACGCTTTAAATTACTAAATAAACTAAATTACAATACAAGGAAATAAACAAACTTTGGGGTATACATAACAAGACATGATTAAACTGATTACAAACTGACACAGCAGACACAGGTGAAACTAATAAATTATAACAAATGGCAGGAAAACAGAACAAAGGAGTCACAACAAAACATAAGCACAAGGAACACAACTCGTGGGAATCACATGAAATAAACACATGGAACACACCACGTGAAAACACCAGGTCATGACATATATATAGAACCCCAAATCTAAAAAAGTTTGGATTACAAAATGTACTTTTGTTTGTATTTCATTGCAGAAAATATAGCAGCACATTATTTAATGTGTTCCTCGAGATTGTTTTTTCTAAAAAAATACATATTACAATTTTGTTTCTTGCTACATACCAGGTTTAACTTTTTCCCATTCTACCTGCAAACAAGTCTTAAGGTGGGCAACAGTACGGGGTCTTCATTGTCACATTTTGTGCTTCAAAATGTGCCACACTTCAAAATGTGCCACAGGTCAGGACTGCAGGCAGGCCAGTCAAGTACCTGTGTCCTCTTCCTCCGCAGCCAGGACTTTAAATTGTGTGCAGACTGTGGTTTGCATTGTCTTTTTGTGTACACATATGCATGGGTGTAAATTTTTCCACATTAATGGTGCCATCACAGAAGTGCAGGTAACCATGACCAAGGGCACTGACACAGCCCCATACCATGACAATCCCTGGCTTTTGGACTTATTGCTGGTAACAGTCTGTGCGATCATTTTCTTCTTTATTCCGGAGCACACAGCATCCATTTCTCCCCCAAAAAATACCTAAAATACTGATTCATCTGACCACAGTACACATTTCCACTGTGTAATGGTTCATCCCAGATGCCTCCGAGCCCAGAGACGTCGACAGCTCTTTTGCACACTGTTAACATTGGGCTTCCTTTTGCCACAGTACAGATTTTACTGCCCTTTTGGATGTAATTATGCATTTGTGATACTTGACAAAGGTTTTCCAAAGTTATCCAGTGCTGATGTGGTGATATCACTTACAGTATAGGTGAATGACGATTCTTGATGCAGTGCCGCCTGAATGATCATGGTTATTCAGCTTTGGCTTGCGCCCTTGTCCTTTACGTACTGAAATTCCTCCAGATTCCTTGTATCTTTTAGTTGTGTTATGCATTATTAAAGGTAAAATATCAAAATGTCTTCCTATTTTTCTGTGAGAATCATTGTTTTTAAACATTTTAAATAATTTTATAATGTACTTGTTGGAAAGCTGTTGATTCTCTGACCATCTTTGCTCCAAAAGGACTAGAGCTTATTTGAATGCTGCTTTTGTATCAAATCATAATTACAATAACCTGTTGTCCAAAGCAACCTAGCTAATTATAGGCCTTTTTAAAATCTTCCATTTATGTCTAAAATAGTAGAAAAATTAGTTTCTGCCCAATTATGCTCCTTTCTGCAGACAAACAATGTGAAGTGTTTCAGTCAGGTTTCAGGCCTCATCACAGTACAGAAACTGCGTTAGTGTAAATAACCGACAATTTACTTTTAGATGCTGACCAAGGGTGCATCTCGTTACTAGTTTTACTTGATTTCAGTGCTGCATTTGACACCATCGACCACAATATCCTCGTAGATCGCTTAAATTCTACAGGTGTCCAGGGACAGGCTCTACAATGGTTTAAGTAATACTTAACTGACGGTTACCAGTTTGTGAATATAATTGGACAGCTTTCACAAGTCAGGCCAGTAAAGTATGGGGTGCCTCAAGGATCAGTTTTAGTCCTTTGCTGTTTACAATACACCTGCTACCTCTGGGAGACATAATTAGAAGACACAGGATTAGCTTTTACTGCTATGCAGAAGATACTCAATTATATATTTCAACAAAACCTGATGAGACGTCTGAACTGTCTAAGCTAACTGAACGTATTAAAGATGCTAAAGACTGGATGACCAACAATTTTCTTCTCTTAAATTCAGACAAAACAGAATTTATTTATTATTTATTGGTCCTAAATCCTGTACACAGCAGATCTCACAACTCGACCTGCAATTAGAGGGACACAAAGTTAGCATTAGCTCTACTATAAAAGATCTGGGTGTTATATTAGACAGCAACTTTTGAAAATCATATGTCCCATATCACAAAAACCGCCTTCTTTCATCTACGAAATATCGCTAAGTTGCAAAATATGCTATCCATCTCAGATGCAGAAAAGCTAGTTCATGCTTGTATGACTTCTAGGCTGGATTACTGTAATGCTCTGTTAGCTGGTTGCCAAGCATCCTTTTTTCATAAACTTAAGTAAGTGCAAAATGCAGCAGCCAGAGTTCTTACCAGGTCTAGAAAACATGATCATATCACCACAATTTTATCCTCCTCACACTGGCTGCCTGTTAGGTTCCGTATTGATGATAAAATATTGCTTTTTACCTGTAAAGCTTTAAATAATCTAGCTCCTGTTTATCTAACCAACCTTCTGTCTTGATACAATCCAACCCGCTTTCTAAGATCTCAAAACTCAGGTCTTCTGGTAGTACCTAGAATACCAAAGATGAGAAAAGGAGGTCAAGCCTTCTCCTTTATAGCTCCTAAACTCTGGAATAGCCTTCCCGATAACATCCAAGGCTCAGACACACTCTCTCAGTTCAAAACTATATTACAAACCTATATTTTTAGTAAAAAATACACACAATGCATCACATAATGATATGATGCATGAGTGTGCTCCATGCAGGAGAGTGGGCTTGACAACCACTTGTAGGACACACTGCTCCTGTCCTAATGCACCAGACATTTTGTTAGAAATACTCATATTCTTTACATGTTTGTTTATATAACTATTTTTTTCATTTATAGCACTTAATTTTTGCATCTCATTTAAATACACTATGAACAGCAGCTATGCTAATTATTTTCTTTATTCTCTATTTCCACCTGGGGATACTCATCCCGAGGCCCCCAAAGATTATGCAGTGCCATTGATGCGATCCGAGACCTGTGAAGAAATGAAGCCAACGTATCTATAACCCTGGACCAGGCCGTATTCTGAGTTGATGCTGTGGTGGTCATGCAGGAGGGAGTGCATGAGAGTCCCCGCACTGATCCTATGGGTCAGCCTGATCAGCCCCAGTGACCTACTCACATTTTCAGTTCTCCACGATGGAAGTCTAGACTGCAGCTCCACACAGGAAGCTTGGCCAGAGGAAAAATGGTTGTGCCCAACAGAGCATGGTTTGTCTCAAGTTTTGAGACAAACCAAGTTTTGCATTTCACTTCATCAGTTGGTGAAGTTTGGTTTGGGACTTATGATGCATTTGCTCTTCAGTGTTTAGACTTTCAGCTTGAATCAGAAGATTACAAGTGAGAGAAGATTACAGTCACATGCCATTCAGTTTCTAGAGAAAGTTAGATAATTTTTAGCTAGATCATGTTTATCTGACAGAAATACATAGTGTAGCAGCATTAAGATGTATAAAATTTAAATTGAAACTGAAAGTAGGCTGTGCAAAAGTTTGGGCTGCCTATTTTTGTGTGGATTTTAAAACCTGCAGTCACTTAATGCTGATTGATTATAACACAAAATTGATTTGAGTGACTCAGTGAACCTTAACAATCCTAGCACAGGTGCAACTTATCACGAAAAAGGATATTTAAGATAGCTGATTGCAAGTTATGCTTCTCCTTATTGTGAACCAGAACTAATTTCATCAAACTCAATTAGGAGGATGCAAAAAAGCTATCACAAAGGTTTAAAATCTCCACAGTCAGAAATATAGTAAGAAAATGGAAGGCCACTGGAACAGTTCTAGTGAGGGAAATATGTGGTAGGCCAAAAAAAATATCTGCAAGGCAAAGGCGAACAATGGTTAGAATGGTCACAGACCACCTCCAAGGAGCTCCAGAAACATCTTCCTGCTAATAATGTCACTGTACATCCTTCTACAGTCCTGCACACTCTTCACAAAGAACAGCTCAATGAAAGAGTCATGCAGAAATGCATTTTATGCATTCTGCAAACAAGCAGAGTCGTTTGAGGTATGCAAAGCCTCATTTGGACAAGCCTGAATCATTTTGGAAAAATATGCTGTGGACTGATGAAACTAAGATTGAGTTATTTGGTCACAATAACAGGCAGAAAAACAACACAGCATTCCAGGGAAAGAACCTGCTCCCTACTGTAAAATATGGTGGAGGGTCCATCATGCTGTATAGATGTGTGGCAAGCACAGGTACTAGAAAGCTTGTCAAAGTTGACATGGATTCCACCCAGTATCTGCAGATTCTTAAGAACAATGTTCAGGAGTCAGTCAAGAGGCTGAAATTACACCAGGGTTGGATGTTACAGCAGGACAATGACCCAAAGGACAGTTCCAGATCTACCAAGGAATTCATGCTCAGACACGGTACAATGTTCTAAAGTGGCAATACCAGTCCCCAGACTTGACAATCACCAAAATCTATAGATTGATTTGAAAAGGGCTGTTCACGCTCGACATCCATCAAACCTGACTGAACTGGAGAAATTTTGCAAGGAAGAAGGGTCCAAAATGCTTTCAGCAAAAAAAATCAGGGACTTATCATTGGCTATAAGAAGCGTCTACAAGCAGTTATTTTAGCAAAAGGTGGCTCTAAAAATATATGTCATTATTCTGTTGGGGTGACCAAATTTTTGCACCTGTCTGTTTTTGTTATGATTTTTATTGCATTGGATCTCTTGATTAAATAAATGCTATGTCAGAACTGAAATGTTGTCCTGTGTCCTGGGTCTTTACAGAGGCCTACTCTCGGTGGAAGATGTCTGGAATACCCTCTAAGGTAGGCGTCCAGGAGGCATCCAAAACAGATGCCCAAGCCACCTCAGCTGGCTTCTCTTGGTGTGGAGGAGCAGTGGCTCTAATCCGATCTCCTCCTGGGTGACAGAGCTCCTCACCCTATCTAAAAGGGGGCGCCCTGCCACCTTGTGAAGGAAACTCATTTTGGCCACTTGTATCCAAGATAGTGTCCGTTTCAGTCATGACCTAATGCTTATGACCAAAGGTGAGAGTAGGAGCATAGATTGACTGGTAAATTAAGAGCTCTGCCTTTCGGCTCAGCTCCTTCTTTACCACAATGGACCGGTACATTGACCGTATTACTGCTGCTGCTGCACTGATCTGCCTGTCAAACTCAAGTTCCTATCTTCCCTCACTCTTGAATAAAATCCCTAAGATACTTGAACTACTCCACCTGGGATAAGGACTTTCCTCCAACCTGGAGATGGCAAGGCACCTTTTTTCGGTGGAGCACCATGGTCTTAGACTTGGAGGTGCCTGGACGAAATCCACATTGTTCCTCCTGGATCCGAGGTTTAACCATCGGCCGGATCCTCCTCCCCAGTTCTCTGGCATGGTCTTTTCCAGAGAGGCCGAGGAGTGCGATCTCCCTATAGTTGGAACACACCCTGCGGTCGCCCTTCTCAAAAATGGAAACCACCACCACAGTTGCCCAGTCCAGAAGTACTGCCCGCCACCTTCGTATGATATTGTAGAGACGTGTCAGCCATAATAGCCCCACAATATCAAGAGACTCTAAATACACAGGGTGTATCTCATCCACCCCCTTTGCTTTGCCACTGTGGAGCTTGCAAACTACCTAAGTGACCTCAGCTTGGGTGATGGGTGAGTCCACGCCTGCATCCCCAGTCTCTGCTTCCTCAATGGGAGACATGTCAGTTGGATTGAGGAGATCCTTAAAGTATTCCTTTCACCATCTGACAACATCCCTAGTCGAGGTCAACAGCTCCCCACTTCTGCTGTAAACAGTGTCGGTGTGGAACTGCTTTTCCCTCGTGAGGTACCCGACCGTTTGCCAGAATCTCTTTGAGGCCAAGCGGATGTCTTCCTCTATGGTCTCCTTCAACTCTACCCAGGCCTGAGTTTTTGCTTCCACAACTGCCCAGGCTGCAGCACACTTCGCCTGTGGGTGCTCACAGCTCCTTACGGCTGCGTCAACAATGGAGTCGGAGAACATGGACTACTCGGAACGCTCTGGTTACTAAAGTAACCCTCGTTCCCCGAGGGGGGGAACGGAAATGCCATGTGGAAACATCCACTATGGGGATTTCATTCAGAAAGCCAATCATCTGAAAGAGTATGTAAACGGGCCAATGAAATGCCAATGAGTTGGCAGCTTCAGCTTGCGCACCTGATGCTCGTTGCAATTAACTTACTATAAGAGCACATGTGCGAGCAAAGCCAAAGCATCATTTTTTTAGCGGAAGAGACTTTCCCCTCAACAGCTAAGGGGCAATCATTATGGCGAAGGAACATAGCATTTCCGTTCCCCCCCTCGGGGAATGAGGGTTACTTTAGTAACCAGAGCGTTCCCCTTCAGAAGGGGAACTTCAATGCTATGTGGAAACTTCCACTATGGGGAAATGTTTGGAAAACGCCATAATGATTGAACCTTACCTTCGCCCCCGATGAGAGGTTTGCCAGGCAAAAGAGCGTGAGCGCACCTGCGTCACCAGAGGCGCGGTCTTCCAACGTGTTCCCTGGCCCTTACTTATCCCACTTCAACAGAAGATTTACGGATTTAGATATATTTTTCGGGAGCCGCAAATGCGTCTAGAATAGTTTCTAGGAATTTAATACGACAGTACGTTGGGAATGCGTGCAGTCCCGATAGGGAGGACGCTGCGGAGGCCACCTGCTACCCAAGTGGGGAGACTGGTGGCGAGAGAGCATATGTACTAGCCCTGAGAAGGGGGAGTACGCATATGAAAATAAGATGGTTAGCGGTGAGGGAAGACACGGGTCCGCCTGTGAGGGGGGACTGCACCGTGGCAGTATAAGCATATGGGATCGCCTAGTGGGGATCGCACATAGCAGGCACCTATACCCAGAACGCGGGCTGACCATCGGGCAGACCAGCAACGTAACGGGCCAGCGCCTGACTCCTCCGCTGAGTCAGGTGCTGGGGGCCTCGGAGGAATATCTGCAGGGTTCGCCAGCGGGGAACTTTACTGACAGAGCGAAAAAGCGCACGTATCTCTGTGTCAGAGAGAATGGCGCAGCAAGCGTTTTACAACACCTAACCGAATTTCTCATTCACCGCGTGAGGAAATCGGCTCCCCTCAAGATTAATAAATCTCGCAATAGGTGTCGCCCAGCCCGCAGCTCTACAGTGTCTGTTAGAGAGGCGCCGCGTGCTAACGCCCATAAGGATCTCTCACTCTTGGGGGACGCGGCTTGCCCTGGCTCAGATGAGCGAGGGAGATGGCATTCAGAGTTCAGTGGGTATGTTCCAACCTCTGTTTGGATATGGCACTTCCCGTCTGCCTATCACCATAACAGATAAAGAGCTGAGTACGGTCCGTGTAATAGCAAAGTGCGAAGGACCAAATAAAGGGGCTGGGTCTGCCTCCTCCGTGGGCAGCGCTTGCAGGTTCACTACGTGGCTGAAAGAACGCTGTAGGAACCTAGGGCACCTAGGTGGGCCGGGGTCTCAGGTAAACGTGAGAGTGGGCCGGCCCAAAACACTGGCACATTTCGCTGACCAAAAATGCCTCCAGATACCCACCCATTTGGCTGATGCAAACGCGACCAGCAGAGCTGTCTACCTGGACAGAAATCTTAAAGATACTGAGTCGAGTGATCGAGCAGACCTCTCCTGAGAGAGATCTCCAAGTGGGTATGAGAGGGAAACAGGAAAATTAATATTTATGTCTCGCGCCTCTGGGAACTGGATGATGAGACGATACTTCCCAGCGCGCCGCCATCGCCGCATCCTTAGAGCGGGGATGATCGTAACGCCAACCCCTCAGAGCGAAGGGGACAGCCTTAGCTCCAGTCAACTGAAGGAGGATAGCATCACTCAGATCTGGCATGTTCGGGGTTTCCTTCTCGGGGAAAAAGGTAACCACACAGCGAATAGACTCCACTTCAGGCGTGGGCATGCCTCGTAAAGGGTGCTCAGCCTGAGTGACAGTGTTAACCATCTAATCGGTAAGTCACCTAAGTCCTCCGCGCTCCATCTATGAACCGTACGTGAAGCATAGATCTGGGCGCGGGTGCCAAACGGTGCCTGTCCCCTGTTTCCAGGGGATGTGCCAGGGAGGGGCCATCACGAGGAGAGAGTTGAAAGCAGGTCCGATTGGGCCAGAGAGGCGCAATACGAGAGCTGTTCCTCGACCTCCCTGGCTTTACAAAGTATCTGTGCGAGTAGGCTCACTGGAGAAATGCGTATTACGCACGCCCCGAGGCCAGCTGTGTAGCCAGTGGACTTTGCAGGGTTCGCCAAGTGGGGAACTCAAGCAAGAGCGCACAAATCTCTGAGTTAGAGAGAGAAAGGCGCAGCACCGAACAGCTGGACAGTCGGGGGTGGAGTCTCCATTTTCCCAGGCGAAACTGCCGTGAGAGCGAATGGGCTGCACGGAGAGCTCAGTGGGGAAAAAAATGGAATGCAGCGATTGCGCCGCGTATGACTCCGGGGGAGCAGATGGCGAGCGAGCTGAGACATGCTGCGAGAGCGGATACCCCCCACACGGTTGATATACGCCCCCGCTGCCATACTGTTTGTCCTGAGCAGTACGTGTTGTCGCTCCAGCACCGGTAAAAAACGGCGGAGAGCAAGGAACACTGCCAACAGCTCTAGGCGATTGATATGCCAATGCAACTGGGTTTTTTCAGCTGCATGCCCGCAACACACGGCCCCCCAGCCAGTGCTGGAAGCATCTATCAAAATGACAATATGTCTGGATGCCTGTCCTAGAGGCACTCAGGCCTGTAGGAACGAGGGGTCGTTCCAGGGGCTGAGGGCGCGGCGACACAGCGCAGTGACAGTCACTCGGTGTGTGTCCGCGTGCCATGCGCGTCTGGGGACTCGATCGTGAAGCCAGTGCCGAAGTGATCTCATATGGAGTTATCCGAGCGGCGTACAGCGGCTGCGGATGTCATATGCTCCAGGAGCCTCTGAAAGAGTTCAGTGGGACCACTATTTTGCTGTCTAACTCTCACAGACAGTTCAGCATTAGCCGGAGAGGCGCGCTGTCATGGTGACCGAGTCCAGCTACAACCCGAGAAAAGAGATCCTCTGCACGGGGGTGAGTTGCTCTTTTCTCGGTTGACCTGAAACCCCAATAGGTGGAGGTGCAGGAGCACCTTGTCTCTGTGCATAGTCAATTGCTCCCGCGAGAGGGCTAAAAACAGCCAGTCGGCGAGATAATTGAGTATGCGGATGCCCGCGAGCCAAAGGGGCGCTAGGGCACCCTCCGCGAGCTTGTTCAAAACGCGCAGATTTAGGATTGGCCGTAACCCACCGCTCTTTTGGGTACGATGAAGTACAGGCTGTAAACCCGCTCTCCATCTCGGCTGGAGGGATCGGTTAGATTGCCTCCTTCGCCAGGAGGACAGCAATCTTCTCTCACAAGACAGGGGCGGGCACAGGGCTGACCCTGGTGACATACACCCCGTGAACTTGGGAGGCCGTTTCGCGAATTGAATCGCGTAGCCGAGTCTGATCGTGCGTATGAGCCACCGCAAAGGGCTGGGCTGCGCTAACCAGGCAGGCAGAGCCCTCGCTAATGACTGCATCGCTACAATCGCTGACGTACCAGCAGTGGGGCAGCGCGGAGTGGGAGTGCTGATCCGGGGAGCGCTGGGGTCCCGCGGAAGAGCTGGAGGTGAGAGATTCACTTACCTTGCATTTAGACTCCGGCGGAGAGGGCTGGAGGTATGAGAGAAAGGAGACCGTCCTCCCAGACCCCGTGAGCCACTGGCGAAGTGCGCCAATCCTGCGAGCTGGAAGGCTTTTCATCGCGTCCCAGACTGGCAGTATTAGGTCTGTCACATCCAGGGAAGGGAAAGATGCTCTCTCTCTGAGGAGCCTGGCCCCCCACCGGGGAGAGAGCAAGCTTTCTTCTCCAGATGGCCGTCTCAGGAGCGCTTCGCGGTCCGTTAACCGGACTTAACGGTGCCCTGGGACGGGGAGCGCTGGTTGCCTGCGAGGTGCTCGGCGCTGCCGCTGGTCGGAGGCGTAGGCGGGGGCGGAGCATCACTCGAAGACGGGCGCTCTCGGCGACAAGCAGTGGATGTGGATGGTTCAGCGGGGGTGGGCGGTCTTACATCCCCGCCGAAGGATGGCCCATCATATCCGACTGCACCGCCGTGAATTCCTGGGTGAATTCACCAACAGTGTCGCCGAACGGGCCAGACTGGTATATGGGGGAGTCAAGAAAGTGAACTTTGTCGACTCGCGCATATTTTTGCCAGGTTTAGCCCGAGGTGGCGCTCCTGGACCACTAACGTGGCCATCGTCTTTCCCGGGGCACACGCAGCGGACTTGAGGTCCGTGGAGCTCAGTCGGGTGCGGTGCGGGGCTTGTAACAAGCCTGGGTCAGAACCACCCTCGTGCAGCTGGGCCAGCGCGCGCGCATGGACCCTGGCGTGCAGGGTGGAAGCAGCCTGGCCCGCGGCTGTGTGGGCTCTGGCTCGGGAGGCAGAAAACCAACACGCCTTGGACGGGAGATGAGGCTAATTCCAGCAAAAGGAGGCACCACGCGGGCCCGTGATGGCACTCTCAATCTGGGGAATCGACTCGTACTCCCTGGCTGCTCAACCATCAAGAGTGGTGAGGCGGAGGCGCACGCAAATCAGGCAGAGAAAGGTGCCCTCAAGACTGCGTGAGCCCACTGTGCACTTCCGGGAAGAGAGGGATGGGAGGCTAGAAGGTCTTGCCTTTTAATCCTCCACATACACCCATCTAGTCGGTCCGGCCGCGGGGCTGGGGGATAAACCATCTCCGGACCCACAACCGAAACAGCCCGGGAAAGCACGGTTATCATGTCTGTTTCAAGATCGGCCGCCGCCGCGCTCACTCCCAAGGGGAGGGAACGGAGGGGGGGGGGGATCCTTCATCAGACCATGACAGCCCAACCTCCGATGCAGCGGTGGACATCTGAGCCTTGGTGTCATCAAGTGAGAGGGCGGCCATCCGAGAATGGAGCGCTTCTCTCACTCAAAGCTTGGATGGAGCGCATGGAAGAGTGAGAGGTCCACAAGCCCGAAGGTGGCAGATTTACTCCCACTGTAACCCTCAGATCTGCCCGAGTGCCCACCGCGGAGCGGGGGACAACTGGGGTGGGTGGCTCTTTTGCAAGAGCGAGCCGCGATCTTAACTGCGCAACAGACATGCCACCGCAGTGATGGCATGCACTGCCCACGAGCACCGCATTAACATGCTGGACCCCCAGACATGAAACGCAGTGCTCGTGCCCATCATCCGAGGACAGGAAACCACTGCATCCAGAAACGCACAGTCGGAGTGACGTCTTGAAAAAGACGCGCTGCACGACAGTGTTGCTGTTTTAGGAAATTCGCAACAATACATACCGCTCTGGAGGACCGGACCCAAAGGACGCCAGGCAAGGGAGAAACCCAGCTCGACCATCTGCCGCTGCGTGTCACACACTCTGGACCGGGAGATCGCTTTCGTTCACTCTCTGTCTGAAACTCAGCTGGAGGAACCCTCATCGACTCTCTCAGAAGGCTGTTGAAGTCTCTGAAGTGAAAATGATGCTTTGGCTTTGCTCGCACATGTGCTCTTATAGCAAGTTAATTGCAACGAGCATCAGGTGCGCAAGCTGAAGCTGCCAACTCATTGGCATTTCATTGGCCCGTTTACATACTCTTTCAGATGATTGGCTTTTTGAATGAAATCCCCATAGTGGAAGTTTCCACATAGCATTGAAGTTCCCCTTCCGAAGGGGAACCTCAGAATTCGTTTGGACCTGCCAGGTCTGTACAGCTTTCCCCTCTGCTAGTGGATCCAACTCACCACCAGATTGTGATCAGTTGACAAATCTGCCTCTCTCTTTACCTGAGTGTCCAAGACATGCAGTCAGAGATCAAATGATACAACCACAAAGTCAATCATTGACCTCCACCCTAGGGTGTCCTGGTGCCATGTGCATTGATGGACACCCTTATGCTCAAGCAATGTTGTTTGTTATGGACAAACTGTGATTAGCACAGAAGTCTTATAACAGAACACCATTTGGATTCAGATCAGGGAGGCGATTCATCTCAATGACGCCTCTCCAGGTTTTACTGCCATTACTCACATGGGCGTTGAAGTCCCCCAGTAGAACAAGAGTCTTCAATCTGAGCACCTTCCAGCACATAACTTCCAAGGACTCCAAGAAGGCCGGGTACTCTGCACTGGTGTTTGGCCCGTAGGTACAGACTTCAGTAAGAGACCTATTCCAGACGTGAAGGCGCAGAGAGGCAACCCTCTTGTTCACCGGGGAAAACTTCAACACATGGTGGCTAAGTTGGGGAGTTACAAACAAGCCCACACCAGCTTGCCGCCTCTCACCATGGGCAACTTCAGAGTAGAAGAAAGTCCAGCCCTTCTCAAGAGGTTGAGTTCCAGAGCCCAGCCTGACTATCTCTAGTCGGTACCGTTTAACCTCACGCACAAGCTCGAGCTCCTTCCCTTTGAGTGAGGTGACAATCCATGTCCCAAGAGCCAGTTTCTGTGACTGATGGGGTTGTCGTAGTTCTAAACTTTCACAATCCACTGGCCCCTTTTGCTCCCCCTGCAGGTGATGGGCCTGCAGGAGGATGGTCCCACATCCCTCCTTCAGGCTGAGCTCGGCCCAGGCTCGAGTAAAACCCAGCCACCAGGGACTCACATATGAGCCCCAACCCCAGGCCTGGCTCCAGGGTGGGGCCCCGACTGTGCCATACCGGGTGATGGCACAGTCCTCAATGCTTTTATAGTCATAAGGGGGTTTTTGAACCGCACTTAGTCTGACCTATCACCTGAGACCGTTTTGCCCTGGGAGACCCTACCAGACGCATTATCCCTCAACGACATAGCTCTTAGGATCACTCAGGCACTCAAACCCCTCCACCACGATAAGGTGGTGGTTCATGGAGGAGCAGGAACTTTTACATTAAATTAAATTCTTAATCATGTAAGTATTTAATTTAATCATTAAGCTTTTCACTCATCATAGCACACGTGCTGCTGATGATGTGACAATAAAAGTGATTTGATTTGATTTAATCAAATACTTTACACCTACTTTTTTATAGTAGTAAACGCATTAAACTTTAAAAGTAAACTTTAAAACACAAAAAGATTATTAAAATAATAATTTGACACTGCAAATTGCAGCTTTTAAAAGTATACTAATGTTAAACAATTATGAATGTATACTCTTTCTTTGGTCCTCATATTAAATTACAACTATAGTTTTTTAAAGTATACTTTTTTTTATTTTGGTGCAGTTCACAATTGCACAGTTAAACATACTTTTTTCATACTTTTCGTAATGTTTCATATCAAACAAATTAAAATAAGTTCATAGTGGTTAGCAAAATCAATCATACTCATACTGTTTTATTTCATAGAACCTCATAGAAAACATGCATAGTGAAAAATGCTTTTTGCCAGAAATCGCTGAAGATCTTTTTATTATTTATTTATGTAGAGTTGTAAATATATATACAATAAAATATTTCCCTTCACTATAACTTAGTAATATTTTAAATGTGTAACACCTGGTTTTATTTGGATTTTTTGTTTTTGCTGTTATATATATATTATAAATTATTTATGTTTGGTACAGCACATTATTTACAGTAAAAAACTGAACTGAACAATTATGCCTCATATGTTTCATTGACAGTTTTATTTATCACTAAGATATGATCGACTTGGACTTAAGTTGCTTTGATTTAAAAATGAATATTGGAAAAATAGCTTAGATGTATTTTTTATTGTAAATGAGGTTTAGACAAGAGAGATCAGGTGAACAGAATAAAAACAAAAACAGTAATTAGTTATATTAAGAATAAAAAATTTTTTTATGTTGTATAAGTTTTTAAAAAGGGCAACCCAGTGGCGCAGTAGGTAGTGCTGTTGCCTCACAGCAAGAACGTCGCTGGGTCGCAGGTTCGAACCTCGGCTGGGCTGGGTCAGTTGGCGTTTCTGTGTGGAGTTTGCATGTTCTCCCTGGGTTCGCGTGGGTTTCCTCCGGGTGCTCCGGTTTCCCCCACAGTCCAAAGACATGCAGTACAGGTGAATTGGGTAAGCTAAATTGTCCATAGTGTATGAGTGTGAATGTGTGTGTGGAAGTTCCCAGAGATGGGTTGCGGCTGGAAGGGCATCCGCTGCGTAAAATCATGCTGGATAAGTTGGCGGTTCATTCCGCTGTGGCGACCCCGCAAGGGACAAAGCCGACAAGAAAATGAATGAATGAATGAAGTTTTTAAAAAATGTTTGTATATGGAAATGAGTCCCCATGTGTAAATATGCCAATTAGACAATATTTAAATAAATAAGCATAACTGTGCATACACTTCTAGGGGTGTGTCAAGAATTGTAAGGGGTGTCTCAATCACAGAATTTTTACCAGTGGACTGAAATGTTTGCTCCCTGAAAAATCCCACAATGCTCACCCTTAACGAAAATCTGAACCACAATTTCTGAAGCACGATTTATATTAAAACATTGATGAACATAGGTTCTACAGGTACAGAACAATCTAGGAAACATTGGAAATGTTGCTGGTACATAAAATATTCAAATGATTTATCAATAATGTACTTTTAAAAACCTCATAACTTAATAAAACTAATATCTGAAAAAGTATCATTTATTCATTATTAATTTATTATTTATTCATTAATTCCACTTTGGTTGTTGTAAGATGAGGAGGTTCTATTGTTGTGCTCACTGTTTCAATAGTGAAACAAGTGCCCAAATTTGTGTGCACGACCTACTTCTTCACTACTTCTAGAGTAGAGGAGCTTCTTGACCCTTGAACAAAAAACTGAACAAATCTTTTTTTTTTTTACATTAGTATGTTCCTTGAGCCTATAAAGAAGCAGAACAAACTTCATTGTGGTTATAGGGTAAATTAAGAGAGCCACGGAGTAGCAAGTAGCCAGCCAGCTGGACACAAGATGTGGTCTGATCAGCCTAGCTGGATCACTTGAAGGAGTGTGTATGATGTATGAAGACCCAAAAAACCCAATGATTCCAGAAAAATCACTGATGATGTGCCCCGCAGCTTCAAAAGATGTATTTACACAATGAGCTAAAGGTTACATAGAAGATTTTGGGAAGCACTTGAATGAATGAATGAATGAATGAATGAATGAATGAATGTAATCCGACAAATTATGCCTCAACAAATCCTTGAGAATTATAGATATGAATAAAACTTTAGTTTGCTGCTGATTTATGGCTTAGTGCAGGACAAAGAAGTCATTTTGAGAAAATAGCCTTTAGGTTATATACTGTATATAGTCATTTAAATCTACTCAAACAGATGAACTGCCACATATACTTCAAACACTTAAAATGGATTTAGGATGTTTTTCTTATATTGAATTGGACAGAAACACTTTATGAAAAGTAAAAAAGCCCCCCAAAATCTCAAAATTGACAGGTATAGTTACAAAGAGACAGAAAGAAGTGTCTGCCAGTCTCACCCATAGACTGTAAAAGATATGGACGTAGTATCCGTGACGTCACCCATAGGTTTCTGAACACTGCAAAAGAAGCCACAAGTAGGCGCGGCCAACCGTCGCCATTTTGTTAGCGCGCCATCGCACCGAACGCGGCATACCAAATAAGGGCAAAGAGGCGGAGAGTGAGCAGAGCTACAGACGCATGCTTGATTCTCAGCCTTTTGCTTAGACCTGGATTAAAACAGATTTATTACTTTGGGAGAACGCTTAATACTTCATTACCTGTGACTCGTTTGTGTTCTGACCACATGTGCTTGGTTGTACACTATATTAATAAAGTGTTTAGACTTTTATAAACACTGTTGTAACACATTGAGCCACTAAACATTGTTCTTATGACGTTTTTCGACAGGAGGAAAACGCGAATTACTATCAAACACTTCAGATATAGTCTGTGTTAGTAAATGCAAGGCTGTTTATAAAATCCAGCACTAACACTGTATGACAACGCTTCAGATGACTGTTTTATAGCCTACAACTAATCAATCTGTCAGATT
The DNA here is from genome assembly GCA_903798195.1 of Danio kyathit. Taxonomy (NCBI): domain Eukaryota; kingdom Metazoa; phylum Chordata; class Actinopteri; order Cypriniformes; family Danionidae; genus Danio; species Danio kyathit. Next base: position 29,956,042 of record LR812537.1, on the reverse strand, counting down.
CTGGAGTGCATTACAGGTCTAAAGAACATTTAAATGATAAATGATCTTAAATAAAACAAATACATTTATAGAGATGGTATATAAGCATATAAATTCCCTCACCTGTGAAATGGAGGCAACTTGAACGGTTTGTAAGCACAATTAAGTCCACACAGCATGCCATATCATCTGATAATTGCAGGAAATAATTCCAAAAGGCAAATGAAGGTGTAAAGAAACATTAAACAAAACAAATACACGATTTATTTGCCGAGCTCAGCGGCTAATTAGCCAGAATCAGCTGAGGTGACGAGACAGCGACCAGCGAGGGCTAGCTGTCACTCAAGTGGCCACGCCCTTAATTATGCAAACCTAATATAACCTAATAAAAACGAAACGGATGAGTTATAAAAAAATTCACCCCCCTCAGAGTTGTCATGAAGGGTAATCATAGCTATATACATCAAAGCCATCGTTTGTACCAGGCTGTAAACATGTTTTTATCAGCTGTAAAAATGGCCAATTTACCAATGCAGAAAGAAAGCCCTTGGACTTCATGGAGCCAGCCCCCCAAGGCGAGTCGATGAATTGCAGTTTTAGTTACTTCCGTATTGGCTTCCCGAGGGAGAGCGGGAGGTTGCCGCTTGGTCTCACCTTATGTTTGTAACTGTTCGAGTGCTGCTTACACTTACACTTTCTCTATCTTCTCTTTCACAGAGGTCATTTTGTCCTCTGTGTTTTATATAGACTGTCTTCACCCAGCCATAATTTTACAGCTCCGACCGTTATTTACATCGCCCTCTCGGTCGAGCAAGATACGGGCATAATTGCATGTTAGTTTTTAATTATAAAAAAGTAAGGCGATGGGTTGTAAGGTAGCATCGCATTGTTCCCGTCTTATCCGTGCTCTGTGATCGTGTGAGCCTGTCTCCTGTGCTAAGTGATGATAAGCCCGCTTTCTATGCTCGCTCATAATTAATCCATCTCTAGCGCGCCCCCGCTCTTATCGCGCTCGCTCCCGCGTCTCAATGGAACTCAATTCTCTATTGATATCGCCCATAAAAAGAGAGGTGCAAATCCTTTAGTCGAGCCTTAGATTGAAGACATGATTCCCATTGCGCCAAATCTCAGTATCTGGAACCTGAAAATGCATCAAATTACAAACAAGGCTGGTTTGGTGACAGTTTTCTGGCGTTTAGTTGTCTTTTATGAAATATGTCTTCTGGCTAGATGATCGCCGTCTTAAGGTATATATAACACACTGTATATAACCCAACATGCACAGCTTCTACATAATATTAGATTAATGAAAAGCGTTTACTTTGCCAGTGTGGAAAAAAATTATAGTTTAGCATACTTGTAAAAGAGCACTTATACAAATAAATTGTTTATAAAAGTGTAGGGTACTTGAGAGGGAACTAAATGTAATATTTTATTTATCTATCTGAACTGATTTACAGTACATCAACTGATGACAACAAAATTAGGTAGAAATCTTTATGGTAACAATTACACTTTTCCATTATATCTTGGAAAACAACCATTTGCTGTATTTTAAGATTAACTGTTGTTTTCCATTTATTTATGCTTTGAAAGGGAATTAAAAGATGTGGATTTTTTTCGGTCAGCTTGTAATGTTGAACATTTCACATTTAGGTTTATCAGTGATTTCTGTTTACATTTTACAGTTTTTCTCAGTCACTTTGGTGCATTTCTCACAACACTATTTACATTTGCACAACAGTTCTCAAAACAATTAGTCATTTGTGCACATCATAGTAGCAGTTTCTCATTCCTTCCAACAAATTGCAAATGCTTTTGGACATGCATCAACTGCTTTCATACAACTCTCTGCTGTTTTAGAACATTATCATTTGCTTATGTCATGTCAGTCAAAAATTAACTAAACTTGTGAATGCTGAATAGTCATTCCATATAAAACTAATAGTCCTCATTTCATTACTTGAGTCATTACATACAAAAAGGTTGAACTAGTTGTCAAAATCTGTCAAGCTAATTTCATAAAACTTTTTAAATCTTTTTTTTTTTCGGAAAATGTCTTCTAAGTTGAACAATTTGATGAATGATTTACAGACCTGTGTATGTTGTAGGTTCAGTTCCAATATGTACTGCAATATTGTTTACAGTTGTGCTCAGCTCTACCCAAAGGGAGTTTATGTTTGTTGTAAATAAGAGTGTATTTATTCTATTGCACAATGCTGTGAATAAATTAGAATTGCAAAAAGCAAATGCAGTAAAAATGTGAAACATGCTTATTCAGTGTCTTGTACTCAGATACCTCACTAAATGCAGTGATGTCTAACTTTACTGTATCTTTCAAATGGCTGTGCAAATAGTATATAGTGCTGTCTTGAGCATTTTTAGGAAGTGTCACCAAAATCGAACTTTTTTGCATTGAAATAATTTACATAGTATACTGTCATAATGAAAACATGACAAAGCCATTTGACTATCTTGTTTATAAACAATGATGTCAGGACTTTTCATCTTGATGACACTGACACATTCATTGACATCAATACTTGCTTTTGAGGAATGAGCTATCCATTTTGAGAAAGTGACACACTTTTGCAGGTTATCAACTAGGTTTTGCAGTGTGTACTAATTGTTTGTAGAAATGCATAACTGCTGTGCAAATGTAAATTGTGTTGTGAGAAATGCACCAAAGCGAATGAGAAAAACTGTAGTAGTTTGAACCAATATATTGTATAATAAATAATACATTTAGTAAAAACATCTATAAAATAACAGAAAAAAGTACTTCATTTTTGCATTGTTGTACAATAATTTTCATATAATCAATATATAATTTTAAACTACAAAAAAGTCAGTTAAATTCACATCAGAAATTGTTGAAGCAGAGATTTACCCCTATAATGCATTGTAATCATAATTTACATAATAAGTCATGATGATTAATATTTCAGCCCTTTCTGAGTCAGCTCAAATATCAGAGATATTTAAGATCCAAACATGGTAAGTAGCTCACAAGGGATACATTCAGAATACAAACTTGCATACTTGCAGACTGCTTACTGCTTATCCTTACATTTTGCGCAATAAACACTGTAAACAGCATTCTGCTTTTGTAAAAGAAAACACAAAGAGAAACATTTCAGATGAATGTTTAGTTCAGGGCATCCTGCTATCATCTCAGATAGTATAAAACGTGGTCCTTTTAAATTTCATGCAAAACAGTCTAATCTCTTTGCGGTCTGATCAATCAGTCAGTTAACAAGGATATGTTTGTTGTGGCTATTTTATTTCTATTTCATTCTCACATTGTGAAGGTAAAATTCAGCTCATCGTAGTGTGGCAAACAGGGTTCCACAACATTCTATGGCAAAAACAGAACTTGTAATCTTAAAGTGTTTCAAATAGGGCTAACAGTCTAGATGGCATCAAAGGTAGACTCAAGAAAATTGCAAGCATACCACATTTTAGTAAATATATAGTTAAATATAGTCATAACACTGTATGCTTTAGTGAAATTTGCATAAGGTACAAATAGTATGCACAGTACTCCAAACACAATATGTTTACACCACAATGGTTTTCTACAAATGAAAAGGTTTTTTTCTTTTGTGTTTACAAGGTTTGCATACAAAAGGCAACTGTCACAACAATTCCTGTTGTATTATTTATTATATATTGCATTATTAATTATTTTAGTTTTGTCCTATTACTGTCTTTCTGAAGCACTGTTTCTGTGCTGTCACAAATACAAATTCCTTGCACTGTGCGTCTAAACATACCAGGCAATAAAGCTCATTCTGATTCTGATTTAGATATATGCTTGGCCAATAGTTGATGATGTCACTCACTATTTTAGGTGCACAAACAGTCCTGCAGTCTGCCTGTTGTTTTGGTTGTATTGACACATCTATACAATTTAACATGTTTGCCTACACATGCGCATGACATCAGTTTGCAACAAAACCACACAGTTAAAAAAAATGAAATAAAAAAAGCATTAACGGTTTCCTGTATTTAGCGATAAACAAAAATTGTCTCTGCTTTTGAGTCGCATAATGTCAAAAAAGATTATCAAAGTGGCTTTTATAGTCATTCTTAGTGTTTTAAAACGACTAATATTTTTCCATAAATATTTATGGAATTATTTCTTATCCGGTTTCAAACTACTGCAAATGTCAATAAAACTTTGTTAAATGGTGAAGTTCACTTTACATCAAAAGTCGACAGAGTTAACATCAATGTCTCACAACGCAATTTCCATAAAATAAATAGAAAACATGTTTATTTCTGTTAATTTGATATTTTTTCAAGGCATTTTTGGCAGATTAATTAACAGCTTTATAACCAGTTTCACTGCACATAGGCTAATAAAATTGTTAAAGCAATAAGCGACTAGATGTCACACTTTTAGGCAAACTCATAATACAAAATAAAATGACATATATTTCCCCCAGTAATTTCACCTGATGTATCCCGAGAGGAAAGACAAAAAAGGTGTTAAAAGCACAGGGTGCAGTGAGTGAGTGTGTGAGATGTGCTGCTGCAGCTCTACGGTGCACCGCTGCGCTCAAACCTCCTGCAACAAAAGCACAACACGCGCTCATCTGCGCTGTCAGTGTGCGCTCGGATCACAGCACAACTTAACCCTCTCCACGACGACACCAATAAACCCTGACTGGAATCAGACAGACACCGAAACACATCCGAGTCTTACAGACAGAGCGTTTATCTGTGTTTGGATGAATCGCGGTATCGTTTTTTAATCTCGAGTCCAGCGCGCGGAGCAGGAATGTCCCGGAGGAAACAGAGCAACCCAAAGCAGTTCAAACGTGAGTTTGCCAAGGCGATTTTTTTTTCTTTCTTTCTCAAAACAGATGACCAGACAGGTTGTTTGTGGTAGTTTTAGTCCAGATGAAGTTGATTAACACGGCTCGTTTAGAAACATTTCTATGCATTGATGGATGATTTAGACATGGATCAGAAAATCTTTGATTGCACATTTGCGGTTATGAGGATTTTACAATAATTGTTATTTTTTTGTAGTTGAATAAAAGTGAAACATTTTAAGAAAGTTATAAAGTTGAGATTTTTGATGCACAAAGTGTTTCTGAAATAATTTATACAAAACTTTTAATAAACTAAATAAAAATGAATATGTTTTTTTTAAAGAAAATCAAATTTTTTAATCCAGAACTTCCTTTTCCTCCTCATGTTTCAGATATTAATCAAATTAATGGAAAATAACATTTTATACATGTAACTTGCAAGATACAAAAGTTAAAAATACAGTATCACTACGCTTAATATTTATAATTTTGCAATCACAAACATCTCTTCGTGCATTTTGGAACTGTATAGAGAATTGCTTTTGCTGACACTTTATTATGACATATTTGAAATGTAACACAATATCAGTTATTACTCATCTGTCTTGGCATTGAGCACTGAAGTTTTTGTGGTGATGAAACTGTTTACTTAGCAGTCGGGGCGTATCAGCTCTTATCGTGTCTGTTTTCTACTTTTCAAGGTCTGCATTATACAGAAGGCAGTTGTTGTGATATCTCAATCTGCAGACGTGTCCCACATATTTCTGGAGTGATTTGAAACACTAGCGCACAACAGAGAGTTCTTGAAATGACTGTAACACTAGAGAGCGAGCAGCACCTGTAAAGAGCACTGCTTTACCAGACACCTGCTCATAGCAAAGGACAAAGAGGTTGTTATGAGCAGAGATGCTCTTCTGTATTTGTATTTATTTATTTACTTATTTCTTTTTTGTTACATTTTGTTCCCAATTGAACACACTTTGCCCCTGTTATCTGAACCCTAGCGATTCACCCTGGATTTTCATATTTTGCCTATTCCATTCTCTGGTGTGCCCTCTGTGAGGCAGATAAAGCCAGAGCACTGAAAGAGCTCCATTAATTTGCCCCGATGACTGTGGCGATAAGGGCAGATAATGGGCTAGATAAGCTGGGGAAGATATACCATCAGAGACCCCATTATTACCATTAGAATTCCAGGCCAGCAGTCTGTTCCTGCCTGATAATCCCTCCACCCATCCTCCACTTCGCTTGATAAGACAAGGAATAGTCAGTCCGCACTCTCTTTATTAGCCCGCCTGGATATTCTGATAATATGCTTGATAAATTATGTATTTTTTCCCCTTCTCCCACTATTTTAGCCCCATTGAATGATCTGTCTTTTTCTTATGGAGAGATAAAAAGGGCATTTTGGGTCGTGTTTTTTTCTCTTTTCTTTTTTTTTCTCCTACCCCTGAGTTGGTGTTTAGGGGGTTATTGTAATCAGAGTTCGATGGGAAGGGCAGATTGGATGGCCAAGGTGTCTTGGTGGGAGAGTAGACGTCAGTGCTATCAGATCCACATCTCCAGCACAGGCTGCTGTACCAGCTGTTCATCTCAACCTCTTATCACCTCCACGGCCAAATGTGCTGTAAATTTGTCCAAATTGTTGGTCAGAGCAAGGCTGGTTCGCCAAATAAATGACAATTGTAGTTTCAGTATATATTGTGTTATGTTGAGGGCTTTCGGATTGTCTGTGAACAGTTAACAGCAAATAATTGTAATCAGCCACATCAGGTAAGATGTTGCTGTACTGAGGTCTTTTTTTATGAATGACTTATCTGCTTTTTTGTGACATATGCACACAGATTTGACATGGGCATGACAGTTGAAATCAGAATTATTAAACCCCCTTTAAATTTATTTTCTTTTTAAAATATTTTCTAAATGATGTTTAACAGAGCAAGGAAATATGCACAGTATGTCTGATAATATTTTTTCTTCTGGAGAAAGTCTTATTTGTTTTACTTCAGCTAGAATAAAAGCAGTTTTTAATTTTTTAAAAACCATTTAATGGTCAAAATTATTAGCCCCTTTAAGCTATATGTTTTTTCGATAGTCAGAACAAACCACTGTTATACAATAACTTGCCTAATTACCCTATCCTGCCTAGTTAACCTAATTAACCCAGTTAAGCCTTTAAATGTCACTTTAAGCTGTATAGAAGTGTCTAGTAAAATATTATTTACTATCATCATGGCAAAGATAATATAAATCAGTTATTAGAAATGAGTTATTGAAACTATTATGTTTAGAAATGTGTTGAAAAAAATCTTCTTTCAGTTAAACAGAAATTGGGGTGGGGGGTGGTAGGTGTGTGTGTGTGTGTGGGGGGGGGGGGGGGGGGGGGAGGGGGGGGGGTGTTTGTTGGGACAGCGGGGCTAATAATTCAGGTGGTTTAATAATTCTGAGTTCAACTGTAGGTAAGGAGATGGTTACTTATGAGGAAATTGTCCTATGTCCCCATTTTTCTAAAGGCTTTAAAATCATACAGAATGATTTTTTCTGAATTTTTTTGGGGGAAAGTTGCATGTAAGGGAGTGTAGAGTTAAGTGTCAGAGAGGAAATATCGGTTTGTGCAGTAAAAAAAAAAACAAGTATGCTTATGGAATGTCCCTACAATTCACAAACAAAAACCTCTCTCTCTCTCTCTCTCTCTCTCTCTCTCTCTCTCTCTCTCTCTCTCTCTCTCTCTCTCTCTCTCTCTCTCTCTCTCTCTCTCTCTCTCTCTCTTTCTGTTTACTTGATTTTGTGTTCTGTATTTTATGACTCATAAACAGCAGATTTGACTAAAGTCTCTTTTATCTCCCATTTAAAAATGTAAATTCTTGCAATCAACATTCCAAAATAAACCCCATCAGATAATTCAGTGGCCCTAAAGCTATTTGGACACTTTAGACACACTTAAAGGGTTATTTTTTATTTTATTTATTTTTTTTAGAAAAAACAACAGCATTGCATTTATTTTGTAAGACAGATGCAAAAGCTTGATTAAAGCAAATAGTAAAAAGTTTAAGCCTAAAAAAACAATCTTGACAATATTTTGAATTTGATTTATATATATATATATATATATATATATATATATATATATATATATATATATATATATATATATATATTTATATTATATATATATATATATATATATATATATCTATATATATATATATCTATATATATATATATATATATATATATAGAGAGATATATATAGATATATTTTTGTTTTCACTTTAATCATCAAAGTTGTTGTGGAATGAGATTTTTATTATTTTTATTAGTTTGAATTCGTAGTTTGAATATTTTTTGGTTTCTCTGTTTCATGTTATTTTGTGATTCAGTTTTTTATGAAAAGCACAATAAAAAGTGCTAGTTCATCTGTAAAGTAAAAGTAGATCTGACTTCATATATTCGTTAAATTGACTGGTTTTCCAGCTCTTACTTTTAGTTTTTAAGGTATTTTAATAATTATTTTACTAACATTATTTAGTTTTTCATGTTTAATGTAAAATATAGTAATTTTAGTTAATATATAATACAAATAAACAAATATTAAATATATACAGATATTTTGCTATTGACAAGTTTTTAAATCCAGCATAAGTGTATCATGTTGGTTCACCGTAGATGCCTCTATCACCTGAATGCTATACTAACTTCCAATCTAGTGTGTACCTGCTGAAGTTTTTTTCAGCTCTCGCAGCAGTGAACTGTCAAAGTATTTTTTCTTTCTCTCATTGTTTATACTTCAATTATTTATTTGGTGGCTGTCACTCGTGGTTGTCTGCACTAACTTTGTGCTGTCAGAAGATGATAATTTATTTCATTATTATACCCTATCAAGGATGTCAGATTTGTTGCCTCTCCTTTATTCTTTTTTTAATCCGTTTTGATTAACTTCGTCTGCCAACTGTCAGCGTGAGGCATCCCTCAGTCGTGAGCTATCTCTCACAGATCAGTGCAATATGAAGAGAGGGCTTATTGCATGCCAACTTTCTCCTCAGCATCTGTTCGGCACTAATGAGCTATGAAGTGCTGTGGCTCACTAGGCTGCTGGCAGGAGGAGGGGAGATGGAGGGGACAGGAGAGCCTCACACCTGTCTTAATGCGGTGAGACATCCTGAATGTTTAGGAATGTAGCTGGCATTGGTCTTTGTTAGTTACACAGAGCAATCCCACTGCTCACTTAATAATAGCTGGAATATTGAAGACTTTGTTATAAATAATTTATCTTCAGGTTTTTTTAACCCAAATGGAACCAATTATGCTTTTTGTAAAAATATAAATGTTTTTTTTAGCATGGACTGCTGTTTGTATTGAACATTTTGTGGGTGAGGGGTGAGGCTTAAGATGTGAAAGACATCTATATCACAAATCCATGCAACAACAAACTAAAACAAAATATTACAACTCGCCATGAGAGAGAGAGAGAGAAAGAGAGAGAGAGAAGTTTGTTTTCCAGTCTTGCTGTAGTGGCTGAATCTTAATAAAGATTCTAGTGTCCGGTCTGCAATATGCACAGATATGGATTTTGGATTTTAAAGGGGAACTCACAATAAAGTGGGATGTCATATAGAGTAATTTTGCGTTCTTGAGACCTGGTAGCAACTCTTTTACAGCCCAATAGTGGGGCACGACACAGTGGTTCGGTATTTCTGATACAGCTCTTTGGTAAAAGATCTGCAAAGTTTTCAATGTCAAAGTGCATGATAAATAAAATGATCATTCGTCAAAAAAGGTTCGATCTAAACTGCTGAAATAAGTCTCAAGGAATTCCAGTTCATTTACGTAATGGATATGTACACCAATCAGACATAACATTATGACCACCCACCAAATAACCATTAGAACCTACTTTAGCCCACAAAACAGCAGCCACAATGTAAGGCATTGACTTACTGAGGTGGTAATTGCTTTTCTCTGATATTTTGTACCACAATTTCAGGACCAGTTCCCATGGAGTTGTGGTGATACAGCGTGAGCCTACTTTTCCAAGTCAAATGTTAAATTGGGTTTATGTTAGGTAAATTTAAAAGACAAATCATTAGCACAATTCATCTACACCAGGGATGTCCAAACTCGGTCCTGGAGGGCCGGTGTCCTGGAGAGTTTATCTCCAACTTGCTTCAACACACCTGTCAGGAAGTTTCTAGTATATCTACTAAGAGCTTGATTAGCTGGTTCAGGTGTGTTTGATTAGGGTTGGAGCTAAACTCTCCAGGACACCGGCCCTCCAGGACCGAGTTTGGACATCCCTGATCTACACTTTCCTTAAATGGCTTGGTGCACTTGGTCCGCAACAATATTTAGACACTTGACAGCTGTAAGGGATTGTGATGTTGATATAACTGGGCTTAACCTTTTCACATATACTGTTTAATACCCCTTTCTGACCTTCCTGCATGAGTTTATTAATGTGACCAATATTTAGAATGTATTGCTGTAAGGTTTCCATGGTAAATGTCAAATTCATCACTTGACACCACCGTCCAATGATTTATGCTTATATATATATATATATATATATATATATATATATATATATATATATATATATATATATATATATATATATATATATATATATATATATATATATATATATATATATATATATAATATATAGTTTCTTTTTTCCATTTTCTTATTGACAAACGTCCCAAGTATATTATGAAATATCTGATATTCTGATTCTCAAATATTTGTAAGAAGGTGTAAGTTTGTCTTTAAATAGCTTAATTATGATCATAGTCTATTAGTTCATCTGACAGGCAATATTTGCACTGCAGTGGAGAGATCAGAGCTACTGGATTTAAAACATGTTAATTTATCAACTTCTTCCAAAATGCATAAAAGTATGTGGCTAGTTTAACTGGGGAGAACAATAGAGTAAACATTCTACAGTAAATATGTGTGTCTGTTGCAAATAAAACACTTTGTCTGATTGTTTTTTAAAATAATTATTATTGCCATCTCCTTAGACATAACCACCCTTTTTACAAATCTTTTGCTAGTAATTAAATGTATTTATCTAAAACCTAAAGAATGCTATTTGTAACAAATAGCATTGCTTTACCATTGCCATCAACATAAAACTGCCGTAGGCTTATGCCACCCAACAGTGTATCCAGGTGGCATAGCCTCTGTTGGTAATTGCCATATCTACACTAACCATTTCACGCGATGCACCAGGAATCTTGATTCGTCACATCAGGCCACTTTCCTCCAATCATCAGTGGTCCAATCTTGATTTCATGCATTGTTGGCAGTGGTGTACAGTTGCAATGAGGACTCAGCTGGGTCGTTGGCTACACAGGCTTTTATGCAGAGGTCTGTGATGAACTGTGTGCTGTGACACATTGCCCTGGTCATCACTGTTGTACCTGCTTGTGATATGTTGCACTGTGGCCTTACAGTTGCTTTGAACGATAACCCAATATTCCAGAATGTGTGCCTTTTCTGAGATTGATGTTTTGAGGTGCTTTTTGGCAGCTTTTCCCATTTTGATACCAAACAATGTATTGACTGGTCTTGGTGGTCCATATTGTATACTGCTCTACAAACACTGTACTGATTGAACGCCGGCTCTGGATGGCATATATACGCTGTAAGCTGGACCAGTAAAATCGTTTGGTTGCCAGGTGCAGTCATTGCTGTAGGCTTTGGGTCATCATAATGTTATGCTTGAGGTTTATAGATTTGTGACACATATGCATAGTGACAGCATACTGTTTTCATTGGCTGCTTTGAACTGGTTTTTGCCATGTTGAAAAGTATTTATCATCAAACAGAAATAAACAATATATAAAATAAAATAAAATATATAAGAAATAACATTTAAAGCTGTTCTACACTTGTGTTTTATGCTTGAAAACCTTTTATTTTTTGTCTATGACCCTTTTTTATTAGTACTAGATATGAGTGTCAGCTATTGAAACTTCCATATTAGTCAACCACGTTCATTAATCAATATTAATTATAACATAAAAAAAAACAAAAAACCTTTTATTCAAATGTACAAAAGATTGTCCTTAAACTGCATCTTCAAGGCAGCCTCTGGGACCAGTAGCTCTAAAAGAGGCCGACAGAATCAATGCCAAAAACAAGATAAGCGAGATGTTTATTTGACGAGCCTTAATCATTGATGCCCCTGCTGTGCTAGATGTCCTATCAGTGAGGTCCAGCGGCTCGGAGGGAACGTGCCACTTTTATTCTCATCACCTTCATTGAGCCTTTCCAGTTCAATGATGTTAAATCAATAACTGTTGTCAGATGCACAAACTGCGGGTTGCTTTTGAATGGGAACAAAAAGACGGCTCAATTAGGGTGTTTGTGCTGAAGATTTGTTAAAGAGCTTGTCCTTTGACTTACACCAATGTCCCTTTAAGGCAAGTCATTTCACTTGGTGGCCATCTTGAGCTGCTGTTTTCTATGCTAACACTCAAGTACATTATTGGGAAAAGAAGGCAAAATTGTTGATTAAGATTGCATTTGAACAATAAAATTTGAAAGATAACAGAGAGTAAACCATATTCATTATTACTGCAATTCAATTTATTGTTGTTCTTAAAGTGCTACGCCTGACCTTAGCTGAGTATTTTTAAAAAACTAATTTTCAGTTACATTGTAATCAGTGGTGGAAAAGTACTGAAAAATTCTACTCAAGTAAAAATACCATTAATGTAGTGCAAGTAAAGTAAAAGTATCGGTTGTAAATATTACTCAAAGTATGAGTAAAAAGAAGCTCTTTTAAAAGTACTCAAGAGTAGTGAGTAATGAGTATTACGCTGTAAAAAATGGATGCGTTTACATGTAATTTGTGCATGTGTTCTAGTGCACATTCTGTAGCGCATTTAGTGATTGTTTAGTGATTTTTTGAGTCATCATACAGTAAACAGCCGTAATTTTTTCATTAGTATCATGCAGTCTAAACAGGCTCTGGGTCATTGCGTGTAAAGATTTTGGACATCTTCTTGGACACTTTTAATGCTTCCAAACAGTTTGCTGCATGTCTTGAGATAGTTTCGTACAATGCGATTTACTTTCTATGTGCGATTTAATTGGACAGGAATACAGAAGTGAGTTTTCTAATCCCCATAGACAGGAAAACATAAAATATTGACTGTAGGTTGAAGGAAAGTAGTGGAGTAAAAGTACAGATACTGTACAGCACTAACAATGCAGCTAAATTACAATTTCTGAGAAAAACTACTCAATTACAGTAATTTGAGTATTTTTAATTTGTTACTTTACACCACTTATTGTAACGAGAGAGATTTTTGTTGAATATTTTGATTCTGTTAATGGTACAATAAAAGAGAAACCAGGTCAGTTATTCATAGATTACTCTGTTAGCTGGATTTGATTATTGACGATTTGATCCAGGATAGTTTCATTCTTCAAAACACATCCATGAATTGTAAATGTAAAATATTTAGAACTGTAAAACAAAAGTAGATTGTGTCATTTCAAGCAAAAGTGATACTGAACAGATTTAAGGAGTATTAAATTACAATATCATAATATTGTAATTTAGTTTTTTTGAAAAATCATTAAATAAAAAAAAAAATGAATTGAACACTATTATGTAATCTATACTCACGAATAAAGGTCTGTCATGGGGTTTTACTTTTTTAAGGGGTTCAAAAAAACATTTTTGTACTTTTTACGGTCTAATATGAACACTTTGGGCACTTTTATACACTTTTAAGATACCAATATGGACCTTTTAGATACAAATGTGTACTTTGAAAAGTTACAGCCCCAGCATTGATATAATGCAAGTCTATAGGGTTTCCAGCCTGATATCATGAGGAAGCGTAACTATTTACATATTGTCAGAAAGTGGCTATATGAATTCATGCGATTTCATTTATGAAAATGTGACTTTTTAAAAAGAGACATGCACCCAAATCAAACCCTACCTCTCATTGGGAGATGAGAAAATCACACTAAATTGTAAGAATGAGACTTTACAAAGGAATACAAATTAGCCACTAAATCAAAAAGATACCAATTGCTGTGAGATTGCATTTGGGGTTTCTAGTGTCCTAATGATGTAATAGTGTAAATATATTTTACCTGGGCAGCGATATTTAATTAAATTACTGATCACTGGACCCACATGGAATCTGTGTGTGCAGAAATCCGCAGAATTCCGCAGATTTTTAGCCCATCATTGAGTCTTTTTTTCACTTGTGTAAATTGATATTTATTCAGTTTTTAAACTAATTTCAGTATAATTATTGAGTAATATGAAAGTGTTCAAATGATTTATTTACATTACAGTTTGTAAAGTCATATTTTCTGTCTTTTAGTAGATATATGTAGATATATTATATGAGAGACTTGCTTTGTTTACCAAATAAGTGGATCTAATTGGATTTGCATTGTAAACAATAAATAAAAGTTAAAAATGTATTAGTTTTTATTTCATATATTAAGTTTTTAGTTACGATACTCTCAAAATCATTCCACATAAATCCGTGGATTTTTAAAAAAAAATCTCTGCAGAAATAGCAAAAAAAAGTCAGCAGATTCTGTCTAGTCCTACTGATCACTGATTCCTTAAGGTGGCTGTGTCCAATACAACAAGATGATATTATGATATGATCACAGGCATAAAACAAACCATTGGTGCAGAGAAATTATTGAACAATCAAACTTATTGTACAAGTGACACTTGATAGTGGATCTGGTGAATAAGCTTGTTTTAAGACAATGGAAACAATAGCTTTAGAAATAAAGTTGAGATTGCAAATATGAGCCAGATGCTTAATGTACAGTGCGTTCTGATGTTGATGGCAAAATCATCTGGTCAAAATGAACCCTTTCAGAGAATATATAGGTCACCACAGACTCAAATACATGTATATCTCAATGACCTGCAAAACACTCATGCATTTAAGAATTAAAATCCACATGTCTTCAAGATTTTTAATCATAATTGCTTTCCCTCTCTCTTCAGCAACTTCTATTCTCTACTGTATTTTTTAATTTTTTTGCTAGCATAAGGGCAGGATCAACCTCATTCATCCAACCATCCAATAAATTCCCAGTGGTTGTTGCATATAAAAACATAAATAAATATAAATTCTAGAATTGTGGGTATATTTTGTATTTTCAAGATAAACCTTCAATCACATTTTTTTAAATCAAACAGTTTTTAATCATGTCACAAATTAAATCAAGTTATTTCTAAAACAGAATGTTTGCATGTGTATTTAGGAACATGTGATATTACAGTATCATATAAAATATTATCGTAAAAACTTCCACTATCTATTTTGACTGTTTCTGCTTTCTGAATCATACATTCAGCTTCAGTTGTCATGAGATAAGTCCAAGATTCATACTTTTGTGTTTACTCTACTAACTAAAATAAGCTTTCCACAAATCATTTATTATCAGTATTAGAACTGCACGATATTGAAAAATTTATTTGGCAAAATATATTGCGAGATGAATACAATTTTACCTGATGACTTAATATCTCTATTCGGAAAGAATTTATAATGTTAGATTGACTGGGATGAATCTGCAGTGGGGGGTGCATCTCCATAAAATCTAATAAACAATCTATCAAATTTTTGGGTTGCCCAGACACATTTTTGTTGTTGTCTGAGCTATTTGCAGTGCATTTCTGTAGTTGCAAGTTTTGCGAGTATTTTCATGCACGTGTTTAGTCAAAGATTGATGAATTAATGTTTACTGTTTGCATCTCCGTAAAATATAAAAAGGGAAGTTTAATATTAAACTAATTTCGAGAGGAGCTCGTGCTCATGATTGACCCAGCTGGCCCACATTAACTAATCAGGATCCTCCAGTCAAAGGATCCCAAATCACTATATATATGTATATATATATATATATATATATATATATATATATATATATATATATATATATATATATATATATATATATATATATATATATATATATATAACCTCATTTCCTTTCTACAATATCTTCTTCTGGAATAACCCCTCTCCCCCCTCCCCTTCTTCCACCTTTATCCAGAATGGGCGGTACGGTTGCCCAGTGACTAGCACTGTTGCCTCAGCAATAATACCAATGGCGCTGGGTCCTCGCTGGGTCATCTGGTATTTCTGTGCAGAGTTTGCATGTTCTCCCCGTGTCCATGTGGGTTTCCTCCCACCATCCAAATATGCTCTATATTATAGACAAAATAAGCCTAAGTCTTTTTTCTAAATGTCTTACTTTCAGGAAGTCCAACTTAGCCTCAGCAGCGGGGGAGTTTTGAGATCGACCTGAGCTCAATCTCCCCTCGCCCTGCTAAAGGGAGGGAGCCCTGGGCTTAGGGCTCACTCCCGGGACAGAATGCCAAACAAGCTATGTATAAATCATTAGCTGAATTCTTGAAACAATCTACAGTATAAACTTTTGGGGTCTGTGCTATTTGCCATGTGTTTTTGTATTTAAATGTGTTGTGAGTATTTTCATGCATAACTATTTATACATAAAGTAAAGATAGAACTGAAAGAAAGTGTTTTATCATGTCTTGAGTCTAACCGTATTTAGGTACAGTAACTGAAAGATAAAAATAATGCAATAAAATTAATTATAGTTAAGGTCAGAGATGGTACAATTTCTTACACCTGAATGCTTTAAAGTCATTATACAATTACAATGCAAATGATAACTTATAATACAAACTCAACATTGCATATCCTGTGATGTAACTATTGCGAATGATTACATTGTGATATCGATGCTGAAACGATATATTGTGCAGCCCTAATCGGTATTATTTATCATTTCAGTTATTAAAATACATTTTATGTCTGTCCATAGTTTCTGGTCAACTCTGTTTGATCAGTTATAAAAAGGCATAACAATCTGTAAAGCACTGATAGAAAAAGCATGTGACTTGCTTCAAGTGATGGCACTTCCTCTGGTGGGAATCTCGTGAAGGCATTGAGGTGTGCCATATTCGTCTATCGTTTTCAGGGCATTTCTTATTCACATTTTAAACACAATAATGTGATGCAAATGCAAACAATAATTGTTTTAAGCATGCCATGTGGTATGACGTCAACTCGGTTTAAAAAAGTTTAACAATAATTGTAACAATTAGCAACAGAACTAAATCTTCCCTATAATATTTAGGAATTTTGTATTGTTTTATGTTAATAATGGATGTAGTTTACTGTAAATTACATGTAGTGTGTATGATTACAGTTCAAGGAAAATGAATGGAAAATGACCCGCAATACTAGAATGAGTTATATATTGATAGACAGTTCAGAGCTGTTTAGTTTGTGGCAAATATTTGTTGTAATCCTTAGTGTCTGTCCAAACAATGATGTTAAACAAGACAAAACGATCAAATAATCTGGTATCGGGCATAAAAAGCCTAATAAAGTGCTTAATAACTGAATCATTTGAAAAGCCAGATATGTTTGCTTGTACAGTGGGTGCTGCCACAATATATAGTGTTTGTTGGGATTAGAGAGCTCTGCGGTCTAATTTTAACTTCAGCACCTCCACAGCAAATGTGATGGCATGCTTTTAAATGCGGAGTGGAAAATCGCTAATGGCACAAATCCGGGGCACTAATAGGTGATAGCTGAAGTTTGTGCTCGCATCTTTTGCGAACTGCGCTTAAAAGTTCATAATTCAAAGTGCTTTTGGGGTTGAGTCTGCAAAGCCGTTGATATCAAATGACAGCCTCTAAGTTCTTTAATTACCTTAGTGATTGCATAGCATGCTTGCAGGATTCTGCAACCCTGTTACAGCTTAATTATTAGTTGTGCTTTCTGTTTATATCAGTTTTTTGGGGGAAAATTATATGCCATTTTTTTGTTTTTTTTTAGTGGTGTCTTTGACATAAAGAATTAATGGAATATGGGGATCACAAAAAGAACAGTTTCTTTCAGACGATAATAAGATTTGACATCTGTGTAAATATTCTACTGCTCAGATTTTACCCTGAAAAAAACTACCACAATTATGGGGGAGGGAATATGAATCTTCTGATGACTCTAAGAATAAATATCAACTTTCAGACTGACATCATATCACAATATGATTATTGTTTAAACTATTGTTATATTACCATTTTCTGTCATACTGACAGGGCTTAACATTAACACCCGCCAACCCGCCAAATGCGGGTAGATTTCAGCTTTGGCGGGTAAGACAGACACTCCCACTAGCCACTTTGGCTGGTTGAAAATAATTTTAAATTGTGGTTTTCTTAAAAGCAGGGTTTGACTATAAGGATGACCCAATATGCGTGCAAATGTGATCTTAGAATCGAGAAACAGCACGACTTATAAAATACTTGCGTTCGCGGGAGTAATAGAAATCAGGTGAATAACTAATGAGAGGATCAGTCACGCTAACAGCTGATCTGATGCGTGGACTAAAACACGCATGCGCCCACCTGTTTTCTAGCTTGAAGCAGCCATGCCTGAAACGCAACTGTGATCGGTTCTCTTTCATATAGACCAGACAAAAAGCTTTGCTATATGCACCCAGTCTTGCTGCTTTCAAGAGCTCCAAATATGTCTTTTTGTAAGAAGCACCGATTGCTTTCGCTTTGAACAGATTATTAATTGGCCTTAACCGTGTGATCATCCTTTCATTATCACACGGTATGTTTTTCACCTGCTTTCTTTTGCCTACGGTTATGTTTGTTAATATGGTTTATTATCATATTTTTACAACAACATCGCTTTAATATGAGATTAACTTTCCATGTATGGGTAGTTAACTGGTGATCTGAGAGACCTTGAGCAAGGACAGATTACTGTGCATATTTTTGATACATGGCAATAATTATTTTTAAAAGTCAATTTTTTTTCTTTGTTTTTTTTTTTTTTTTTTTTAAAGAAATGTTTTGTTAAATAAAAAGTATAGTGTACAGCTATATTCAGCTTGTTTTGACACATTTAAAATTTGTGGCCAAAAAATAATTATTGTTTGGTGTGGTCAGAGATAAATTTGGTAAATCCTTAATTTTGAAGTCTGAAAAGTCCTGTAAAATAAAAACTGTTTGCAGTATAACACTATGAAACCATGAACCATTTGCTCATACACGACACAAAACGTGAAATGAATGAGGAGGCATGTGGACAAAACACAAATTCTAAATCAAGTAATTTTAGCATGTAAAAGTCAAAATATTTTTCCAACAACAAAATTGTGGCTAGTGAAAATGCAAAGTGGCTAGTAACGTTGGAAAACTACTAGCCACTGTGGCTGGTGATCAAAAAAGTTAATGTCAAGCCCTGCATACTGATACTGTCTAATGTTAATTTTTAGATCAGTAATCTTATTGTAAGTCAGCAATAATATCTCATTTGTGTATCATTATTTCATTTATAAAATTGTTATTAATAAAGGACCAGTTAACTTTGTTTAAAAAAATAATCTGTTTGATAAAATAATTTGATGTTAATTTACAGATCTGTAAAACAAAGGCCCAGAAAACTTCAGCTCAGATCAATGCAATTAATTATTTTATGACTAATTTGTTGGGTATTGATGACTGTAAGCAGATTATTTGGCATAAAAGGGTGTTTTAGGTCATTTTCCACCTAGTCGTTGTTCCTGCACCTCTCAATAATTTCTAGTACTAAGATAGTTGAGTTTTTTTACTGGCTGAGATTTAATTCATGTTTTCATGCTGTATAATCATTTGTTTAATCTCATTTAAAGGTAGAACAGCACAAACACTGTTTATGGGAAAGATATGAGCATGTATAAGTTTGGAGATTATGGGAACATGATGATCACTGATAGGCTTTTATGCTGACAAAAAAACCTAATTGTATCTCAGATTAGATGCTTTGAGATCTATAGGAAATACTATATTCTTAGCTTTAGGTTCTGATGTAAACTGTGCTGAAAAAGAAAATATCAATCAGTGACTACACCAACAGTACCTTTCTAAGAAAGAAGCATACTTTAATATACAGTGCTTAGGCCTGTCACAATAATCAATATATCAACTTATCGCACAACACATGAAGATGACCTCAATCATTTTTGATGATGCAATATATATCGTCCATACATAAAAACCTAGTCTAGCAACAGTTTAGCTGATTGTGCAACCTCACTATCTCTGTTGCAGGTGTCAGTGTCAGTATGGTTAAAAAACACTATAGTATTTACTATAAATTACTATAGTATATTTTCATGTGGGTGTCTGATAACCGAAAATAGATCTAGAAGCAGATATCGCAGCCTCTTTTAATTTTTACCTTGCACTTTTTTGTTAACATTTATTATTATTTATTTGTTAAGATATATGTTTTCATATTCTGATTCCAGTGCCTCATTATTAAATAGGTATTTTTAAGAATAAAATGTTATGGGTTCTTAGAAGAATGTACTTTCATTATGCATATATATATATATATATATATATATATATATATATATATATATATATATATATATATATATATATATATATATATATATATATATATATATATATATATATATATATATATATATATATTAGGCATGGGACAATAACCGTTTTCAAGGTATACCGCAGTTTGGAAAAGTCAAGGTTTTAAAACTGCCAACATTTTCTGTAATACTGTTTCTAAGGTATGTGTAAGATTTTTTTTATTTACATTTTTTTGGGACAACAGTATCTCCAGCAGAAAAGATATCCAAAGATGCCATTTTAAATTGTAAAGAAATCTGTGTTTTTGAAACTAATGAAGACAGCAGAAGTCAATGATTAGCCTGACATGTTTACTGTTCCATAATATTATAAATGGGGAAAAAAAGTTTTTGTTTTTTACCCAGACATTTAAAAATAATATATTTTAGAGCAGTAATCACAATACCGTGAAACCGTGATATTTTTATCCAAGGTTATCATACCATCAGAATCTTATACTGGCCCATGCCATATACATGGTCATTCTGTCATTATATAAAAAATGACTATATTGTTTATCGCAATATATTTGGGTGCAATATATCATACAACAAAAAATAGGGATCGTGACAGGCCTACCAGTACTTGGAGAAAAATAAGTAATTTTTACATTTCGCTTACAAAAACGAGTAATTATTACATGTTGAGCATAGTTCTGTTGCTCTCATTCTACTCCAATTACATGTGTCATATATCATATATTGATCTGTTTTTCGTTTAAACCTGGTATTAAAGGAATAGTTCACCCAAAAATGAACATTTCATTTCTAAACTTTTGTAACAATTTATAAACTTTTATGAATTTCTTTCTTCAGTTGAACACAAAAAAATATTCAGAAGAATGTTGAAAAAAAAAAAAAACAGCCATTGACATCTGTAGTAGAAACAAATAACAATGGAAGCCAATGGCTGCTTTTTTTTTGTTGTTGTTACAACTTTCTTATCTTTCAGTATACCTTCCTTTGTGTAAGAAGAAATATATTCAAATGGGTGTGGAACAAGCTGAGTAAATGATGACAGAATCCTAATTTTTGGGTGAACTATCCCTTTAAGGCGCAGTTCAGTCACTCAAGTAGATGAGGAAGTCACATTCATATGCATCTATTATTTCCGCTTTTGTCAATTTTCTTGAGATCTTTCAGGGCAGGATCTATGATGTATATAAGTCCTTTTTCTGATCTTTTAAACTAGCATTGAATAATTAACTATCACAATCTAAATATGAATGTAGAAATAGATGATAGAAAACAATACAGAGATCCGGAGCTCTTGTTTATGCTTGCATAACAGCAAAACTACTGTAAGTCAATGATGGGTTTGTGTTCAAATCAGGACTAGTAAGGATTTATTTTTTTTAAATATATAATCTTCAAACAATACTTACAATTTCAGTCTGCTAAATTTATATCTTGTCTAACATGCTTCAATAACCCTTAATGTAATTTTTAAGAATCAGTTAAATCAACTTGGTCTATTATTGCTGTTTAAACGCATTCAACCATGAGCATCTACAGAGCTGTCTACTTGTGATCAGATTTCCAAAAAACACATCTTAGTTTCACATGTAAACAGGACTAGGTGGTGCAACATTTTCTTTTGTCCTGAACACTTTGTATTCTTGGCTCCCAACTTTCCTCAGTCCTCCAGTCTTTCTTTTTCTATTCTCTCCATCTCCCTGGTCCATCTAGTTCTGGGAAGAGCCCAGCTGAGAGACTGAGATGTTATGCCACTGAGGTGATCAGGCACGCAATACAGTGCCAGGCTGCCACAGCTGTTTGTTTGATGTTGTGCCGACATTTAGAAACAGGAATCCAAATCTGACATTCACACGGAGAACAGGGACATACAATCAAGCAGGCATCCTCTTTGCATCTTAGGTGCATCTTTTAAAACATGAAATTAGGTATAAGTCAGTGCAAAAGAGTAGTTTTTTAAATGATACATGTGCAACACACAGTATTCTGTTGAAAATTGTTTATATTAATATATTTTTTATTAAGTACACACTATATACACGTTGTATGCTTTGTACTTTAAATAGATATGCTATTGAAATGCATAAAACAACAATATCCTCTTTTACTGTCACATAACCTCATTCAGGTGCATAGAAGTCACCACTGGGATGTATGTCCAAGTGAAACAGCTTTTTTTACGCAAGAAAAAATGTTGAGTGGGATTTGCTTTAGTCCAAGTTGACAAAGTCAAGAATCGATTGGATATGTGTAATGAATGTGGTTTGCTATTGGTGGTCCTGGGTTGCGTTATTGACAGGTTGATCCCGTTCTCACATTGAGTAAACTTGTCATAAGAGAAGAGGGAAAGGAAGTTAATTTGATGAAATATAATGAGAGTGCATGCAATTTTATCATTAACATTTAAACAGTTTATATATTGTCACTTATGTATAATTTATGTTAAACACAAAAATATTCCATAAACAAGAATTGACTGTTTTGATTTCATGGTGACTTTAATTCGGTTATGAAGTGTAGGCTACAGTGTCAATGTAGTGTCAAGTTTAGGTGGATCAGTTGCATTTTCATTTACTTATTTGGTCAATTAAAGGACATATAAATCAAATGTGCATTCACGTCATGGGAAAATCATTTACATTCTTGTAGATTTCAAAATGACAACTTGTAAACTAAGAACTTTCAGCCTGATTTCATTGGGGAAAAAAGTATATTTACAGTTGAAGTCAGAATTATTAGCCCCCCTTTGAATTTTGTTCTTTTTTAAATATTTCCCAAATGACGTTTATCAGAGCCAGGAATTTTTCACAATATCTCTGATAATATTTTCTCCTCTTATTAGTCTTATTTGTTTTATTTTGGCTAGAATAGAAGCAGTTTTTAATTTTTTTAAAAACATTTTAAAAACAAAATTATTAGCCCCTTTAGGCTATATTTTTTTCAGTAGTCTACAGAACAAACCATTGTTATACAATAACTTGCCTAATTACCCTAACCTGCCTATTTAACCTAATTAACCTAGTTAAGCCTTTAAATGTCACTTTAAGCTGTAGAAGTGTCTTGAAAAATATCTAGTCAAATATTATATACTGTCATCATGGCAAAGATAAAATAAATCAGTGATTAGAAATGAGTTATCAAAACTATTATGTTTAGAAATGTGTTGAAAAAAATCTTCTCTCCGTTAAACAGAAATTGGGAAAAAAAAATAAACAGGGGCGCTAATAATTCAGGGGGGCTAATAATTCTCACTTCAACTGTACATATTAGCTAAAAAGTGGCTAATTTGTAAAATGTCATTCAAGCTAAAAATGTAGTATTTTTACCTCTAATACCACTCCTAAACATAACCATCACTGAGGACGTGGCCAAATTTAAATTAATGTGAAGCAAAATAGTTCCAAACGGTGAGATTTTCTGACAGTACGACTTGTACTATGTGTTCACTGTACCACCTGACCTCCATAGATTCATTTAGGTGCTAAAGAAAAATCTAATTCTGAATCTGAAGACTTAAACAGCTTCAAGTGGAGCACCATGTTGAAATTACATTCATTCATTTATTCATTCTTTCATTTTCTTTTCGGCTTAGTCTCTTTATTAATCAGGGGTAGCCACAGCGGAATGAACCGGCAACTTATTCAGCATATGTTTTACGCAGTGGATGCCCTTCCAGCTACAACCCAACATCGGGAAACACCCATACATTCTTGCATTCACACACATACACTACGGCCAATTTAGCTTATTCAATTAACCTGTACCGCATGTCTTAGGACTTTAGGGGAAACCGGAGCACCCGGAGGAAACCCACGCAAACATGGGGAGTACATGCAAACTCCACATAGAATGCCAACTGTTCCAACCGGGGCTCGAAGTGTCCTTATCAATATCCACCAATTACTGAAATGTCCCTACCAATAATTTTGCAGCATGGGATGGGATTGTTATTTGTATTATTAAGTGTTTGTTTTATATTATTAAGTACTTTAAGCATGTTTTAAGCGTGGAACAGAACTTGTGCTGTTCAATGCATGCACTCTAGGGATGTATGTCCACCCAATGTCAAGAGCGAATCTATGCCCTTGCTCGAACCAGCGACCTTCTTGCGGTGAGGCAATCGTGCTACCCACTGCACCACCGTGTCGCTGTTGAAATTACAACATGGAGTAAACACAGCATTTTTGTTCATTCATCAACTTGAAAAGAAAGATCAAGTGAAGTGCACTGCATTAGGGGATGAAGTATTCTGTGTTGTGGGCTACCAGTGTTGGCTACAGTGTTAATGAAATTACGTTTCCACAGAAATAGTAGAGTAAGGAATTACTTTTCATTTTAAGGTAATCTTATATGATATACAGTTGAAGTGAGATTTATTAGCCCCCCTGGATTATTATCTCCCCTGTTTATTTTTTCCCCCATTTTCTGTTTAACGGGGAGAAGATTTTGTTCATCACATTTCTAAACATAATAGTTTTAATAACTCATTTCTAATAACTGATTTATTTTATCTTTGCCATGATGACAGTAAACAATATTTTACTAGACATTTTTCAAGACACTTTTATACAGCTTAAAGTGACATTTAAAGGCTTAGCTAGGTTAATTAGGTTAACTAGGCAGGTTAGGGTAATTAGGCAAGTTATTGTATAACGATGGTTTGTTCTGTAGACTGGGGCTAATAATTTTGACCTTAAAATGGTTTTTAAAAAAATTAAAACTGCGTTTATTCTAGCCGAAATAAAACAAATAAGACTTTCTCCAGAAGAAAAAATATTATCAGACATACTGTGAAAATGTCCTTGCTCTATTGAACATAATTTGGGAAATATTGGGAAAAGAAAAAAAAAGTCAAAGGGTGGCTAATAATTCTGACTTCAACTGTACCTTAAATACTGTACACAAATTTACATTTAGAAAAATCTAAGATAAATTCAGAGAAGCAGATTAATTGTATTTTAGTAATACAAGTATCTTGCAGAATAAGTCTATTTTTCAAACTAAAGAAAGTTACATTTTATCAAGTTGACGAATTAAACTAATAAAATGAGTAAGAAAAGGATAACAAATTATGGTCCATATTAAACATGGTGTTATTAATTTGAAACACGTTTTGATGCAAATAATGTTTAATGTTCTTAAGTATTGCATTTTTTAATAAATCTAAAGGCCATATTTTAAAAAAATTTTGTCTATGCATTGAGAATTGTAAGGGATTTTTGATAGTATTGAGTCAAGTAAATAAATTACTTTTTAGACAAACTAATTAGAAAAGTAATTTAAATACAGTTTTAATTATGTCATAGTTAATTAGTAATTTTTTTTTTATTTTTTTTTGTAGTAGCACACTTAGTATTATGTTCATATTTTGGTAATTTTCTACGCACCCACACACACACAACCACAGACACACAACTGCATCTTGCACACCGCATTAAATTTACATAGAAAAATAATTGGTAGCATGCCATTCCAACTCATCAATCTTTGGTCAGATAAAAAAAAAACTGTACTGTAAAATAGCGAGATAGCAAGAAGAGGCCGGAATGGCAGGAAAAAGAAGGGTGATTTCCATGCGGCTCGGCACTGTCAGATTGAATTAGCTCAGGTGTAATTAGAGCGCTGGAGAGCGTCCTGCTTTGGCTGCGGTGTGCGACGGGGCAGCATGGCTCTACACTGAAGCCAGCTGATACCGAGCCGGGCCGCTATCACCATGCAAACACACGCCTCCAACATCGCAGGCGAGCCGCAAATCCAAGCATGAAATTAGCAGTCACTCAGATCATGGCCGCATACTTGCATATTTCACTTTGTGTGTTTTCTGCTTTGTGTGTCTAGCCTATGTGTGTATTTTAAAGGAAGCCGGAGTCTTTCAGTGGCTAGCTGGAGTTTAGGTCTGCTGGAAGGAGGTTAGGTGTTTGCAAACAGTGTGAGTGCTTAATTAGTCACTGTTTTGTTCAAGTCAAGATGAAAATGTAATTCTGTTATATTTTTCATTTTCATAGACTTATTTTTTTGCTCAATTGGTACGTGCATTTTATATCATTTTAAATTTTCATCAAAACTTGATGACTTATTCTATGTCCAAGTATTTTTTTTATATTTTATTAAATTAAATTAAATCATGATGAATAAAATGAAAAAGTCCAGCTCAGCAAGATTATTTGAGGAACTTGCTGTTTGTAATATTAGCAATAAAAACTGTTATTATTATTTCAACAGACCCAATTTTTACAGCTAGCTTTCACTAATCCCGAAGAATGCTAGTCAAATTAATGTAAAAAACATTCATTCATTCATTGATTTTCTTGTCGGCTTTGTCCCTTGCGGGGTTGCCACAGCGGAATGAACCGCCAACTTATCCAGCACGATTTTACGCAGCGGATGCCCTTCCAGCCGCAACCCATCTCTGGGAACTTCCACACACACATTCACACTCAACCCAGGGAGAACATGCAAACTCCACACAGAAACGCCAACTGACCCAGCCCAGCCGAGGTTCGAACCTGCGATCCAGCGACGTTCTTGCTGTGAGGCAACAGCACTACCTACAGCGCCACTGGGTTGCCCCTGTAAAAAACATATTTTATATATTAAATACTAAATAAAATATTATTATACTCCAAAAATGTCTTAGTATTTTTATACTTTTTTCCAGTCCAATAAACTCTTCATTCTTAAATTAAATCATTCCTAAATTAAGTTGAAAAAATACGTAAAATACAAAGTTTTGTTTCTGAAAAGCTGGTCTAACTTAAGTGAGATGAAAATATCCTTATTTGCTTTTTAAAATACAATTAAAATATAGTATGAAACAGATTGATTTACTATTAAATTCACAGTAAACTTACTCCTATATTTAGCTGATGTGACTAATTGATTAAACATTACCACAGTTACCATGAAGCATTCTTTATTGTCAGTGTACAGTATTTAATTTGATCATAAAGCGCTGTCTCCAATCAAAGGATTTCAATATAAACGCACATGTTCGAACTCCGTGAAGTTTTCCAGTTATCTAAGCTGCTATCTACATTCATTAAACACCAAAGGAATTTTCAAGGACATATTTTTAAGAGTTAAATGAGATGTCAATTTAAGTCTTCAAGTCTGGTGAAGGAATAACCACTGAGAAATAACACAGTCATCTTCTGATGTAAGCTGGACTTTCTTGTTTTAGCTACTAGATCAATGATGAAAATGACCTTGTTCAGCACATCTGTGTCTCCTTTCAAGCACCCAGTCAGTCACTCCCTTTGCTCCTACAATGAGGCCATTCATAAAGCTAATGAAAAGAGTTTTCTAACCCCAATCACAACATCATAGAACCCCAATACATGCATTCACACACAGTCATACCAAAAATTATTAACCAAATTTCATTTTTGGTTTTTGTGTTGCAAGTGGGTACAACCCAGCAGGCACCTTGATGTAAAAGCATGTCAAAAATGTTAATCGATTTGATGTTAAAACCTTGATGTCCAGTTGACATCCATTTATTGATGTGCTATTGATAATATTATAGGAAATGTTTTATTCATCTGAAAGCTTCGATTAAAAATTTACAGTGGATTTCGTAAGCCTACGCTGCATGTAAACTGCCTTGATGTTAAAAAACGACATCAGATTGAAATTTAACATTGGCAAAAAAAAAAAAAAATGCTTTTACATCAAGGTGCCTGCTGGACTGTACCCACTATCAACACAAAAACCAAAAATGAAATCTGGTTAATAATTTTTGGTATGACTGTGTGTGAGTGCATGTATTGGGGTTCTATGATGTTGTGACTGGTAAAAATTTTAGTTTAAGTACTAATTCTTACTCTAACTATTGGCTTATCACCTGCCTATTATTAAGATGTTGGCTGTTTATTTGTACCTATAAAGTATATATTTTGCACGATCCTTTTCTACATAATCCTACCTGATGCTTAATTACTAGCTAAAATAATAATAAGCAGCAAATTAGGACTTTATTGAGCTAAAATTATAGTTAATGATTTGTTAATGGTGATAATTGTACCTTAAATCAGTGGTTCCCAAAGTGTGGGTTGGGGGACAATGACAGGGGGTCGCTTGGTGATTTCCAAAAGTCAAATAAATTTGATTAAACTATTAGAATTAGCATATTTTATCCATAACCCAGAGAAGATAAAAATTGTAGTTAATAGTTACATAAAAAAGCACCAACATGCAAATAAAAAGCCATCAGCCTTTTATTTGTTTTTTTGTGTGTGTTAGATTGTGATTGTGTGTTATTTGAGTGTGTGTTAAATTGGATTGTATGTTAGATTAACAGCACAGAGTGATTTTATAGCACCAGGTTTAACTTTCTGACACATTTATGGCAATCAAATACATTAAAACTAAATACAGGCCACAACTGAACATTGAGGATGATCTCTGAGTGGTGGTCTTCAAAATTAAACCAAGAATAGACTTGTGCTGAAAACATTGTGCCCACCAGTTTCATTGGGTGAGGTTAATGTTAAATTAAACAAACTAATAAATGACTCTAAAAAGTATAGCCTATGGTTGTTAGACTGTTGCACTTGTTTGTGTTGTCAATATGCTCATGTTTATATAGGCCTACTGTTTCGTGTGCAACATTTGTATATTTATAACCACCTCAGAGGTGGTCGCGAGTCACTGGCATTGTTATTTTGGGGGTCACGGGCTGAAAAGTTTGGGAATCCCTGCCTTAAATTTAAGTGTAATCCTTTACATACTGTACCTTTCTATCAAAATTCTTGTCATATTTGATTACCACTGTCTGAAGGATAGTAAATAAACTGTGATAATGTGAGAAATTCTGTGACAAACGTTAAAGGTGTCTGAATAAATTATGATTATGACAAAAATGTCACTAATTTGAACTGTTTATGAAAAATATTAACGTTATTCAAAATTTTGGATGATTTGTCAAGTTTTGTTCACTTCAGGAGTCAATTTAGCACCCAAAACTCAGACTCTTTTGGCAAATATACATCCGTCCTTACAGCGTTCAGCCCTGTAAACATGGAAGGCAGATTATTTTTAATATCAAAGGTGAAAACCGAGTCTGTTTAATTTTGTTCAGGTGGGTGCTGTTCCTCCGTGCCCCCTGATTGAAGAAAAAAACATTAATATGCAAATATCAAAGTACATGTACAGCTGGAAGGGAAAAGGACTTTCTTGATAGAATGTAGCCAATGTCTCCCCTTTTTTTGACAGAGGAAAGAAATTAATCAAACAGAGAAAAATGAACTTTGTGATTGCACGGGTGTACCACCCAAAGGCATGGCAAAGCAAATGAAAAATCAACATTGTACCCACTGATAAGGCAAATTAATAAGAAAGTGTGCTATGTCTACCTTCAATGCCGCTGCTTGCGTGAACAAGTTATCTCAGAGCAGACGTAACCTTAGGCTTTGGATCTGTTCCTGTGTTGGCTTTGCTTGAACACTTTGCTGTTGCGTTCATATATATAGTTATGGAAGGTACAAAACATTACAGAGCTGTCATATTTGGCACGCTACATGTCGATATAAGATTTTTTTAGTGCTGATTTCATATTGCAATGTTTGATGGACATGGAATCATGTGGCTACACTTCACAAGTTTTTTATCACACAGTTGAACAAATGTGTTTTGATTTAACTGTAAAATAAACTACCTGATTGTCTATCTCAAGAAGCATTAAATGTGCACTTACTGTACTGTACTTTAACCCAAAAATGACTTACTTACCTTTTACTTGTTTTAAACCTTCTTTCTTTCTTCTGTTAAACACAAAAGAATATATTTTGAGAAAAGCTAGAAACCTGCAATCATCGACTTCTATAGTAGTTGTGTTTCTGTGGGAGTCAATGGTTACAGGTTTTCACTTTCTTTAAAATATCTTCAGAACAGAAGAAAGAAACTTTTGTAACACTTTTTGGAAGGTTTGGAACCACTTGAGGGTAAGGAAATAGTGAGTGAATTTTAATTTTGGGGTTAACTTAAAATCTGTTTAAAAGGTTTTTTTTTTCACTTACACTTAAAAGCTGTCTAATTCAATGAATGTTTTACTCTGTAGTATATTTTAGGTACAAAATAATTGTTTAAATAATCTTTTAAACAGTTATTTTCACAATAGTTTTTATCTAGCTGTATTTATTAAACTACAGGATTGTCTGTCTCAAGAAGTTCAACTTATTGTATTGAATGTGCATTTACTGTTCTTCAGGGGTTTTTTTTTCATTTCAAAGACATTATAAGCCATTTTGATATATAAAATATAAGACAATATGCTTAAGTCCAAGGTAAGTGGCTTAAAAAAACTTTAATTAAATTAAATTAAATTAAATTAAATTAAATTAAATTAAATTAAATTAAATTAAATTAAATTAAATTAAATTAAATTAAATTAAATATAATTTAATTTAATTTAATTTAATTTTTTTACTTTAATTTAATTGCATTTTAAGAATTTTAAATGTTAATTTAACCCCTGTTAGCATGCAGTTAAATATCCAAAAAATATATTACATTGAGTTCATGATAATACATATAATTTTAAAGTCAATTATTTCCATAATAAGTCATCTTTTTTTTTTTTTTGTATATTTAGTGTACATTGGTGAATACTTCTCAACGCTGTGAATTTGTGTCTATTATTTGACAGGAGTGTTTGAAAATGGGCTTGAGGCGGACTCTGAGGAGACGCTGTGTGAGAAGAAAGAGATTTTAAAAGAAGAAGACCGGTCTGTGGAGGACGACCCAATTTACTTCTCTGACCCAGAGAACGGCATCTCTAAAGATGGAGATCACTTGAGGAACGGTGAGCTCATTTACCATCAAAAGCATAGCTAGAGGAAACTTTAACTGATCAGAGCTTGCCTTTCAAATACATTTTAGCATGTTTATGCATGCTGTTGGTTTTCACAGAGAGTGATGCATGAATTCATTTTTAGCAAGGGAATGAAACTTTACTAATGTTTTAAAAGGATGGTTCATTAAAAAAATTAAATGAGTTTCAATTTGAGTTTCTTCAGATGCTTTCTTCAGATGAACACAACATTTGTTATTTTGAAGAATTCTGTTAACCAGTAGCTATTGACTTCCATAGAATTTGTTTGGGGTTAAATGGGACTGATTTTTTTAAGATAAAGATATGTAGCTTTTGATCAATGCAGAAAAGGAAGTTGGGCAACTGATTAGAAACATTTTGGTTTTGGCTGAAATTTGATGGAATAACAAATCTCATAAAAAGAGTATGAATTATGAATGTGTTATGACAGACATGTCTGATTTGAAAAGAGCAACAATACGCATAAAATTCAGCGGAATGCATAACTTTAAATGGTTTTCTTGGGCTTGTTTTAATATTTAAACAGAAGTGTATGGTAATTTAGTAGAGGAATGCATTCTTTGCATTGTATTCCACGATCCTCTGTACATTTTAAAAGTATCAGACCTTTTCCAGTGCCCGCAATCTTTTCCCACCTTCCCACTGCGGCCGCTTTAGCTCAAAGCTGTGTTTGGTTTTGTGCTGAAATTGAATTTGAATATGAAAGAGAAGATTGAAGAAATATGGCATTTTAAGGGAAGACCTACTGTATATGTTACTAACAGGGTTATTGGTCATAGTAAATAACAACAGAGTTGCTGGTATTAGCTGCAGGCTTCCACCATCAAACTCCAGCTAATAGCATCAGCTCTTTGAACTGAAATTCAATTACAGGCGTCTCTGCCGGCCACACCTCACCGTCACAACGGGATAATTCAGACCCCCCAGCCATTTGAAATTCACTCAGCATCCTAACGTTATGCTTTTTTATTTGTAAACGATGAATCTTCTCTTTGAAATGCCTGTCTCGGTGTCCCCGACGTCCAAAAGTTTGCGACAGCAGAAGTGAAGTGCGTAAAGTACCTGCCTTGCCTGCGAGCGTGCAATCTTCAAAAGAGCAATCACTTGCGTCTCTTTTTTGTTGGAAATTGGCGGAACGATGTGTGACTGTTTTCTTTTGTTCTTGCTGAAAAGAAAGAGGGGCCGTTCTTTTTCATTTCCTCACATGTTTTGACCTATTAAGTTTTGAAGGGCAGCGGCGAAGAAACATTTTTGAATATTTGAATATTTATTGTTTTGCTCTATTTTTTTTTTCTTCTTCTTCTCTCACTTGATCACATAATTGCTTTTTCAATCTGTGAACCGTATAATGGAAATGTCAAGAATAAAAGTATAGATCATGACACCTCTACCTGATGAAAATGAGTTTTGATTTACCGTTTGTGATTTTCCTCTGTGGGGTCATTTCGAGATGCTCTGGAACGCTTATTAATTACTTCAACATGAATAAATAAATATGTAAAAGCGTTACGCTTGAGGTTTATTACTGATATGATAAGTCATAAAACAGAGTAGTTAATCTGTGAACCGTATAATGAAAATGTCAAAAATAACAGAACAGATTATGGCAGCTAGATGAGTTAGGATTGGAAATTTATAATTACATTAGTAGAGACAAGAAAGTAAATTAATTAGTAAAAGAAAAATGGATCTGTGCAAATCTCACATTTGAAGCTGTTCAGAGAATGTATCCAACTGGAAGCGCAATGACTTGTATATATTTTTAATATGAACGCTGAAAAAATTATTTAAAAAATGACATTTTACAGTTATCTATATTTTTTGATTCATCTTATATCATTCATTCATTCATTTTCCTTTAGCTTAGTTCTTTTATTTATCAGGGATCACCACAGCGGAATGAACCGCCAACTTATCCAGCATATGTTTTATGCAGCAGATGCCCTTCAAGCTGCAACTCAGCACTGGAAAACACCCACACACTCTCGCATTCACAAACAGCCAATTTAGCTCATTCAATGTACCTATAGCGCATGTCTTTGGACTTTGGGTTGGGCTGTGCAATTAATCGAAATCGAATCGTAATCGCAATTTGAAACAGTGCGATTAGCTAATCGCAAGGGTCTGCGATATGAAATATATTTGTATTATTTAATTTCCCCTGCCCAGAGCAAGTGTGTGACTGCTGTCTGTATGTGATAGTCTTACTAGCAATTGAGTGAGCACAATTGAGTGATGAGTGTCTTGTTAAAAAGTCAACTGAAAGTATTGCCAACTACTCAATCTAGTAGCAAGCAACAACAAAGTACAATTTCAGAGTTGTTTCAGCCGTGTTAGTTTGCTGAGTGTTCTGTATTTTAAAATTATATATATATATATATATATATATATATATATATATATATATATATATATATATATATATATATATATATATATATATATATATATATATAAAGCTACACTATCTCCCTAATTTGAGTTCAACTTGTTTACAGAAAGGTAAGGTTATTTTATTTGTGTTTGCTCTAGAGAAAAAAATTGTGTTTAATTTCTCAATATTTATGAAAATAAAATTGAATAAATGTTTAAGTAAGTTAGCATCTTTTCAGTTCCTTTTTTAACTAACAATTACTGCATTTTAGCAGTAAGAAGCTACAATACAGATTATTGAGCTGAAGCTTGACCACAAAATTAAATCGCAAATCAAATCAAAATCACAATTTCTGTCAAAAAAAAAAAACGCAATTAGATATTTTCCCCAAATAGCACAGCATTACTGTGGGGGAAACCAGAGCACCCTGAGGAAACACGGGGAGAACATGCAAACTCCACACAGAAATGCCAGTTGGCCCAGCCATGGCTCAAACCAGCAACCTTCTTGCTGTGAGGTGACAGTGCCAACCTCTGAGCCCCTGTGCCACCCATATCATATATCTAATTATACATATATAATCTATTTATGCTTTTGAATTTGGAATTGGGACCTTGATCTTTCCTTTTCATCATTTGATGTAGGAAGGTTTTAAAAATGTCATTTCTATTGACTATCTGATTAGTTTGAAATGATGTATCGCTTCGGTTGGTTTTGTAAATTGCCAGTACTGACAGTACTGCTAATTTATGGACTTAATTGTATATATTGTATTTCTTATACAATATATTAAGTATATTATATGCAATTCATAACCATTTATAAACTGAAAAAAGCTGTGAATCACAAAATACAGAACCTGTTAATTAAAAATTTTTTTTACAGTGTATAAAGCTCGTTTTTTTTTTTTTTTCTCAGATTGTCCACAATCATTTGAACACAAACCAGCTTTTTTAGCGGCATTCTGGCTGTCTTGTCTCTTCAAGAAGGTTTAATACTTGGCTCTGTCTATGTATTTATTCAGCTTGAGTTTTGAGATCATACGGGTTTTATCCATTCCAGTCGCTAGAAAGGAATTTCCTGTCCACAAACGACATGAACTGATTCCCTCTGTGTGAAGTTATGTGAGGATCTGAGGTAAATAGGCCTGTTCTTGGAGTTAACTTCTCTTGCCTGTGACGGTGTTAAATAGTACTTTGCCCGTGGTGTCAGAGCCAAAGGCAGAAAATCCTTAATCACAGCTTAATTAAGGAATCATCTTGTAGCTTAATTTCTTTCCCAACACTGTAATTAAACATTTCCAATAAGTTTGGTCACAGGGCTTAACACAGGCAGCGAGTCTGTGATCAAGGTGGGTCCAGGGACTTGCTCTCTGTCTCTTTTCCATTCTCTCCAAAGAAACGAGCATAAAATCCCACAGCAGACACTTGAAAGAATTCAAAATGAGAAACTGCGCATTGGAATTACAAGGAATAAGGCTTTTAAATGGAAGAATATGAGCAGCTGCTGCCGGTGCAAGAGCCAGATTGCCCGTCGCTGTCTGGTTTCCAGATTGTGCTGCAGTTTGACTCTTTGTACAGAAAAATCCCTAAGCTTTGATGTCTTTGTACAGGTGAAATGGGTGGAAGTGTAAAGGTGGAACAACAAGACAGTGACGGACAAGAAGAGAGAATCCAGTCCAGCCCAGTGACAGCAGAAGAATGGGACGGCCCAAGTAAGACAACCGTCCAATCACATCTTAATAATACATTGCAACATAGATTAAAATATGCAATATGATAAAATAGTACCCAATTATTTGGGTAGATTTACATAAAATAAATATATGTAAAGATATTTTCAAAAAAAAAAAAATTATTTAATTTGTTTTGCTATTAATTTATTTTTATTTTTTGGGTTCATATGTGCAATACGAAATTTAGGAAAAGTTCAACCAAAAATTAAGATTACCCCACAAATTACTCACCCTCAAGCTTCAACTTTTTTTCTGTCAGATGAATGGAGTCAGACAGAGACAGCAGAATGCATGTTATGCATGACTGACCTATATGACACATGACATAAGATGCATTCATAGTAGAAGCTTCTGCAATTAATGCATCTCATGGGAACCACTTACGTTTTGGTGCTCAAGCATGTGATGTCGAGTGCTTTTTCTGCACTGTGTTTCTGTTTTTCAACTACAAGTGCATAGAGTGCTCCATCAAAAATTGGTTGCCTAGCAACAAAAAAGCAAAGTACACTGCTCTATACTAAAATCGAACTGAAAAGCATGTTTAGTGTGATTGACATCTAACATTATACAGCATATTACTTTTGCCATATACATGTGTCTACTCATGCGTCACACATAACGTGCAAACATTTTTTAACCGCTATTAAATTTGAAATTGTGTTCATCTGACAGAAAAAAAAGTCATACATACAGAGGGTGGGTTGAGGGTGAGTCAACTATGGGGTAATTATAATTTGTGGTTATTGGTTATGGTTGGATTTGCTTTTGGTTATATAAAAACTATTTATTTGAAGAAGTTTTTAGCTGAATCATTGGTCCTTGATTATTCATTACAACCAATGGCTATTTGCATATTAAGAATGAGAATATATATATATATATATATATATATATATATATATATATATATATATATATATATATATATATATATATATATATATATATATATATATATATATATACACTGGCAAAGATTAATGGTATCCAAAATAAAAGTTTGTTTTGACATAAACTATACAAAACAATTTTGTTACATAGATAATCAAATTTATATATTTGTATCATATACACATATATTTTATATCTAAATATAATTAATCTTAAATATAATATATCTTAAATATAATTATACAATATATTTTTCAAAGATGTGAATGTCTGTATGTATTTATAAACGCATAACAAATATACACAGTACACACACTTAAGTTATGTCAAAACAAACATTTATTTTTGATGCAAATAATTGCAATTATTTTTTGCCCAGCACCAATGTTTAGACTTTTGTCAATACATGGTTTTATAAATGAAAACAATCAGTCTGTGCAAGAAACTAAACCCTATTTAGAGCATTATCCACACTATCAGCAAACAGCTTTCATGTCACATAATGACATATGCATGGGCATAAACACATTAAAGATGTTTGTTTATAATTTCTTTATATAGGATGCAACATTTAAGAACCATTTTGATGAACAATATGACACATTTTTTGCCTCTCTGTTGTGAACTAAGAGTTAATTTACTTCTAAAAATACGTGGAAAACACAGACTGCACCACTTTATCCATCTTTTAAAATGATCAGGAGCTTTCACTCCTGCAGTGTCTAGAATTGCAAAGCACCCATGAGCTGTGCTCTCCATTAACATTAGTATTAATTCTGATAATAACCTAACCAAATCTGCCTAAAGGTGTAATAATAGTCAGTTGCACATTTCAATTGTCATATAAAATATTTCTGTGTAACTGTAAGGTAATTATGCTGTTTGGATTATTAAAATATTTTACTTCAGCTTATTGTTGGCAACTGTCACAATTGTTATAGATGACAAGATCAAGACAAGATCTCATTTCACAATGCTCAGTTTAGCCTTCCTGGACTTTTTTGCCGCCTCTGAATTGGAACACAGCTTGTGTTGTTACAGAAAGGGTGAAGCTGATTATATTTTATTGTGGTTATTGTCACATGACCATGCTTGAGGAAATTTGAGATAAATTCACCTTATTGAAGAGTTTTATTGTGAGTAAATGTTTATGTAACTTACATAGAGTAAACACACACAAAAAAATGAAAATTAGACTTAGTTATTTCATAATTGAATGTGAATGTATGAATCAGGACGCAGAGTCAGTCAAAACGATGTAAAGTGGGAGTCTTTAAGTAAATATTTTAAAGACAAAAAATGTCCATTAATAAACGTACAAACCTTACTTTTTAGATATAACTTGATATAATTTTTTGTTATTATTTACTGTTAATGAAACTTTCTGTTTTTTTAAAGTCTTTGTTTTGAAAATGTACCCTCATATTTAGAATAACCCATATCATGTCATTTTCCATTAGGGCTGGGTGATTTGGCTTAAAATCAAAATCTCAATTAATGAAACATTTTAACTTGATTACGATTAATGAACGATCATTTTATTTATTTATTTTATGCATTTGCCCTCATAGTTCACTGCCAAGTTTTGTACAGTAAATGTGCTCACATACTACAAGAGAGATTTTGAATGAAGGGTGCATTACCTGATTTTAAAATAATTGAAGTAAACACACTATCTATGTGTAACATCTACTATCTATGATTATTTATTGAACATCAATGCTGAACAACTGAAATCAAAACACACATTGTCCAAAACGCGGCTCTTTGCACCACCCACCCTTGTCACCGCTACCAAAGCTACGTGTCGTTGTATAGTTAGATTTTTTTGAAAGTATGTGAGGGCTGTGCTGGACCGTACATGTGCGCTTGGCAGAAGTATGATATTAGAATAATATAATATGCATAAATCATAATATAATAAGTATAAATTAGCCTTGACAAAGGGGGGTCACGTGACTCCACACACAGTAGGGAGAGTAATTGAAAAAATTGACTTGGAAAAATTAGATCGATTACAGGTTCTGAATGTCGACTTCGATTACTTTTCCGTCTTTTGAATGAGATGTTAAACCATGGTCCTGACACTCTGTGGTAATTAAAAATCCCATAACACTTCTCATAAAAGAGTAGGGGTGTAACCCATGGTGTCCTGGCCAAATTCCCTCCATCATGGCCTCCCAATCATCCCCATCCACCGAATTGGCTGCATTACCGTCTCTCCACTCCCCCTATAGATGGTGTGTGGTAAGCGCATTGGCGGCGTTGTCCTGTGGCTGCCGTCCCATCATCCAAGTGGATGTTGCACACTGGTGGAGGTGTGGAGAGACTCCCCTCATGATTGTCAAGCGCTTTGGGTGTATGGCCATACACGATAAATGCGCTATATAAACACACATTACATTACATTCGAATTATCGCCCAACCCTATTTTTGCCATTGTTGTTTTGTCTGTAAAGTATTTACTTATGGATTAAACACATAATAAACATGTAAAATGTTACTATTTTCCTTCCCTTTTATTTATTTTACCTTTGCATTACCAGTTTCCAAATGTTACTTTTACCAGTTTCTTTAGCTAACACATACATAACAATAGTACCCTTTGAAACCTTTTTTTAAAGGTTTGCATGTATCCAGGCCTGCACATTTTGTTGTGAAATTTTTAGGCCAAAACCCAAAAGACATATAGTTTTAAGTTAAAATGATTAATTATTTCTGCATTGCAACTTTACACAGAAACAACAGTGGAAGACTGAGTAAAGCGAGCCAGATGATGTGCTGTAATAAGCCTTGTCCTCTTTAAAAGCATGAAATCTGATAATGTAATAATGGCATTTTGGGAGGCGCTTTATCTTGCATGTTCACACTAGATTTACACAATACACTCACTAGTGCCAGAGCCAAACTGAGCTGACTTGTCTCCTATCTTTATATCTGATCGAGGGTCTTTGTAATCAGTTCACGATGGTGAGATATCACAGCATACTGATATTCACGCTCTTTGTAGCAGTCTCTGTCTCTGGATTTCTCTTTCTCTCCCTCCAGTCCTCTGAATAAACATGATTAGTTGGGTTACAGACTCACTCAAACAATAATGAGGCACAGTGTTTACTTATCTGATCGGGGAAGAGCGTTTTTGTCTTCTCTGAATGTTTTGAGCCTTATAGACACAGAATATCTGGGATTTGAGCGTCATTTGTGTCAGGTTTGGCACTGTTGGATTTGGATCTTATTTATGCTTAAAAATAAAAATGTAATTTAATAAAACATATAGTAAAACAGTACTGTGAAACATTTATTGCCATTTAAAATAATAAACAATACTTTTTTTATGAAAGTGTATTTGAATATGTAATTAATTATTTTTTGTGATGTCAAAGCTGAATTTAAGCAGGCATTTCTCCAGGCTTTAGTGTTGCTTGATGCTTCAGAAATTCTTCTAGTATGCTGATTTGGTGCTCAAAAACATTTTGATAAATAGAAACTTTAAATATGAATGTTTTGTAACATTATAAATGGATTTTACTGTCACTCATATGCAAGTTAATGTTTTATTGCTTAATTTTATTAAAAAGCTAGCTGATATCAAATCAATGATCAATGATCAGAAATTATGCTAAAAAAACATTCATCCAATTAAAACAATTTAGGATAATGGTTCACATCTAAATTTTATCACTTGACCTATAAATAAAATAACAAAATAAATAATTTGCCTTAAACAATATTTTCTATCTCCATGAGAACAGTTTTATATAACCTGCTACAAAGCATATTTGTCTTGTTGAAGAAAGTCAATTAATTTAAATTCTCTTTTTGTTCTAAACAAGAAGATATAGCTTTAATCAAAACAACAATTGCCATAAAATGTTTATTCATCCAATTAAAAATAAATTAGGGTAATGGTTTTACATCTAAATTTGTTCACTTGAGCCAATTAAAAATAAATCATTGCCTTAAACAATATTTTTTAAAGTCCATTAGCACATTAGCAAGGAGAACACTCGTGTGTCATTCACCGCACAACCTTGAGTGTCTCTGTTGTCAGCAGTCTGGCAAAATAAACAGGTAGGAGAAAGCACTGCGAGTTAACCTTTTCATTCTGAGCTCAGAACATGAACAGCCCTTAACAGTACCATACAGTACCACCGGGGTGCTTCCTTTACACACTACCCTGATGGTGATGGTGATGGCCAATATTTTATAAATAAATTAAAAATTGAGCTTAAATCACGGAAGCCAAATCAAACATTAATTTATTTTCTTTTCGACTTAGTCCGTTTATTAATCTGGTTTCCACAGCGGAATTAACCGCCAACTTATCCAGCATATGTTTTATGCAGTGGATGCCCTTTTAGCTGCAACCCATCACTGGGAAACATCCATACA
This sequence comes from Danio kyathit, assembly GCA_903798195.1. NCBI lineage: Eukaryota > Metazoa > Chordata > Actinopteri > Cypriniformes > Danionidae > Danio > Danio kyathit. The sequence goes on along the minus strand of LR812537.1, from coordinate 29,915,570 downwards.
CTCTCATTCACACACATACACTACGGGCAATTTAACTTACCCAATTTACCTATAGCGAATGTCTTTGGACTTCTGGGGGAAACCGGAGCACCCGGAGGAAACACATGTGAACACATGGGGAGAACATGCAAACTCCACACAAAAACGCCAACGGATGCAGCAGAGGCTCGAACCCGCTACAGTACCTATCATGCTACCCACTGCACCACTGTGACGCCCCAACTCAAACATAAACACACATAAAATTTATAACAAAACAACCCATGTATTTTAACTAATATAACACATAAACTAACTCTAAACTATTTCCCATGACGCACCTGGCTATAGTGCTGTGGACCAGGTCATTACTGTGTGAGTAACCTCAAAATTTTACATGGGTCCAAACAAATATTTCTTAGTTGAGCTCTTAATCAAAACATTTATATTTAACTATGTTTTGAAGTTAAAATATATTACTTAAAAATAAAACAAATAATATTAAACTGAAATGAAAAACAAATTTTTAATTGGATGAAGTACTGCTTGAATTTTTTTCCCCAGTGATATATTTCATGAACATTCAAGTGTAATAAAAATGTTATCAATAACAGCATATCAGCATAAAATGTAATGCATAAAGTTTGTAATTATAGAAGATAGGTAACAATTTATTTATTGTAAAAAATAGTGTGTGACCCTGGACTACAATACATTACACAGATATACAAACATTGTATTGTAAGTCAAAAATCATTAGGATATTAAGATATTTTGTAAGTTTCATACTGTAAATTATGTACAGTACAGTACAGTATTGCAGGTTATCAGTGGTGGAAAGAGTACTGGAAAATCTTACTCAAAGTACAATTGTAAAAGGACAATTACTTGCCCAAAAATGTAGTGCAAGTAGATTAAAAGTATCTGTTGTGAATATTACTCAAAGTATGAGTAAAAAGTACTCGAGTAGTGTGTAGTGAGTATCATACTGTGAAAGTCTAATGCCTTTACATGTAGTTTGTGCATGTATGTGTGTGAAAACGTAACATTCTGTAGTGCATTTAGTGATTGTTTAAGGCCATTTCAGACATCAAACGTAAGTCACCCAGTTCAAACAGTCTTGCGTGTGATGTTTTTTGGCGTCTTCTTGGACACTTTTAATCCATCCAAATGGTTAGCTGCATTTATATAGCACCAATGTCTTGAGGTCATTCAGTATGATGCAATTTAGTTTCTATGTGTGATTTAATTGGACAGGAATCACAGGACTGATTGTTCTACTTTAGCCATTCCCATAGACAAGAAAAAAAATAAAGTAGTGACTGCAGGTTGAAGGAAAATAATGGAGAAAAAGTACTGATGCAGTACTAAAAATGTACTCAAGGGAAAGTAAAAGTACACGTTTTTTTTTTTTTTTAAACTGGTAAATTACAATTCCTGAGAAAAACTACTTAATTGCAGTTTGAATATTTGTAATTTGTTACTTTACACCACTCTCGGTTATATGCATTGCCAAAAGCTTAATTTGGAGGTGATATTTAGATTTTATTTCACTCTCAGATTTTGATATAGTTGTATTTCGGCCAAAAGCTTATTTATTCAGTTTTTAGGTGATGTACAAAACATGTATTGAGACAATTGTGGTCCAGGATCACATATGATAGGATATAGGGGGGATTTAGGTAAATTGGGACACATTTTCTTGGTCACCTCAATGGCAAAATGTGTCCCAATTGACCTGAATTCATCCTATGTCATGCCAACATATGTTGTTGGCAACTGTTTTTGCCACTTTAATTACAAGAACTTCATTTTTAAGTTACAAACAGTAATTCAATGAATGAATTAATACGTGAAATCTATTGTAAAGGTAATTTACTTAGACATAAAGCAACTTGTAAGGCAACTACCCAGCAAGCATTTTTTGTTTTTAAAAGATGTCTAATAGATGTCTAATAGACGTCTAAACGGTCATCTTGGCTAAAACAAGGCTAAATTTGGACTGTGAGTGAAAATCTAATAGACGTCTAAGAATAGGCCAAAACTAGACGAGTCATCAAATAAACAGAAATGAATGACTACACATATACAGTCTGTCTAATCTGTCTATTTGTCCACTAGTCTAGTTTTGGGCTATTCTTAGATGTCTATTAGATTTTCACTGACAGCTGAAGTTTAGCCTTGTTTTAGCCAAGCTGTCTATGTTTAGATGTCTATTAGATGTTTATGAAACACATAATTGTTTGCGGGCTACTGTTTTGCAGTGTTGGGTTATTTGAATGCATTCCATGAGTGTTTTAAATTCATACAGGAGAGAGTCTTCCCTGCTAAAGCGGCACAACAATTTGCATATTCATTTACCTAGATGCATCTTAATAGGAAACCATTACTGTAGAAACATTTTTTCAAGGCACACCACACTCAATCTGTACTGCAAGCAGTGTCATGACACAACAAAACAAAGGGTGCACACTAGAGAAAACAGAGCATTTTGAGAATAGGAATGTGTTACATACATTTTGACAATGTGGATATATTTACACAGCCATTTGACTGGTAGCTTGTTACTTAAGTCAAAATTCATGCCATTAACAAACCATCAACTAAGACTATTACCACAATTAACTGCTAATTAGCTGTTTATCAATAGTTAGTAAGGTAGTTGGGTTTAGGTAATAAGCCACTAGTTAATAATTGAGCATGAATTGAGATGTAAACTAAAGTGTTACCATTATTTATACAAGCACAGTAAGACCTGCTTGTTTTGTTGATGTTAATCAGAATGAGGATTCATCATCTCGCAATTTATGACCCTCATAGCCTTCCAGAATCCAGATACGTCAGTCTTTGGACCTCATAATTTGTGAATTAAAACATGGCCTGGAACAACTTCCAACATCTCAAATTGAATTAACATCTGCAGTTATAACTTCCAAATGGATATTGCAGTGGAAACAAGAGAATGATTGAGTGAGAGATGAGCAGAAGGACCCTGATTCTGTCCAAGACCTCTTAGAAAAAAGCAGGATGGAGAGAGGGATTTTAATGAAAGTGTGGTGGATTAGAGAAATCCCTGGAACAATATGAAATCATTACAGCCGCAGTCGACATCAAAGTCCCACTGATTGAGCCCCCTAAAGCCTTTTCACACAGGGAGCGGAAACGCAGCGCAGAACATGTAAACCAGAGCCGAGAGCGGATGACCACTGCGTTCATAGCCAACTGGAAGAGAGAAAGAGAGAGAGGGAGAGAGACGTGTGGATTCTAGACTTCCGACATTTAGACAGACCATCACTTAAGATGAACTGGATCAAACTGAGGGAATTCATTATCTCACTGACATGCTTTTTTCTGATTGTTTAGGCAGATTTTTCAACTCTTTTAAAGAAATCTTAAGGACTCTTCTAAGTTTACAGCATTTGTGAGTTGTTGATTAATATTGTCATTCCGCAAAACAAGCACAAAGTGCATTATACATTATCTTGGGTTTAACTGAAGTCATTGCGTTTGGGAACAGAGATGAGGTTCTCAGGGTGAATGCGTACCTTGGCACTAAGGGTCAAACAACAAAAAATAAGGTCAAGAATCTTGGTGTGACTCTGGAGTCAGATATGAGTTTCAATAGTCATGTCAAAGCAGTTAGTAAATCAGCATACTATCATCTCAAAAACATTGCAAGAATCAGATGCTTTGTTTCCAGTGAGGACTTAGAGAAACTTGTTCATGCTTTTATCAGTAGCAGGGTGGATTACTGTAACGGCCTCCTCACGGGCCTTCCCAAAAAGACAGTCAGACAGTTGCAGCTCATCCAGAACACTGCGGCCAGGATTCTGACCAGAACCAGGAAATCAGAGCACATCACGCCTGTCCTCAGGTCTCTACACTGGCTCCCAGTTACATTCAGAATAGATTTTAAAGTACTATTACTTGTCTATAAATCACTAAATGGCCTAGGACCTCAATACATTACAGATATGCTTACTGAATACAAGCCTAACAGATCACTCAGATCTTTAGGATCATATAAACTAGAAATTCCAAGAGTTCAGTCAAAGCAGGGTGAATCGGCTTTCAGCTACTACGCCCCTCGCTGCTGGAATCAGCTTCCAGAAATGATCAGATGTGCTCCAACATTAGGCACATTCAAATCCAGACTGAAAACACATCTGTTTAGCGGTGCCTTTACTGAATGAGCACTGTGCTACGTCCGACAAATTGCACTTTTACGTTTTTCTCTTCTTTTTCATTTTTTTACAACCTGTTTTAACACATTTTTGTCTGTTTTTATCTGTTTTTTATTATCTGTTTTTATTTTTATTTTTTCTTATACTTGTCTCTTTTATTCCTGTTTATGTAAAGCACTTTGAATTGCCACTGTGTATGAAATGTGCTATATAAATAAACTTGCCTTGCCTTGCCTTGCCTTGCCTTGCCTTGCCTTGCCTTGCCTTGCCTTGCCTTGGGTTGACATTATAGACAAGAGTGATACATTTACTTACCTTGTTAGATTAATCCGCTTCTGTCATAAACACCCCAACCTGTCATCCAACCTTTGACCTTACACTGTTGGTCATTTGTTACTTTTTAGAAATACAATTAAAATAATGCCTCTACCATGAGTTAGACATAATGAATCATGTTTTTTCATATATATATATGAAATATATATATGAAATATGGATGCGCTCTTACTCCTGGGGGACACAGCTCACCCTGGCTCAGATGAGCGAGGGAGATGGCTTTCAGTGTTCAGTGGGTATGTTCCAACCTCTGTTTGGATACGGCACTTCCCTTCTGCCGTATCTGTCAAAACGACAATATGTCTGAACGCCTGTCCTAGAGGCACTCAGGCCTGTAGGAACGAGGGGTCGTTCCAGGGGCTGAGGGCACGGTGACACAGCGCAGTGGCAGTCACTCGGTGTGTGCCCGCGTGCCATGCGCGTCTGGGGACTCGATCGTTAAGCCAGTGCTGAAGTGGTCTCATATGGAGCAATCCGAGCGGCGTACAGCGGCTGCGGATGCCATATGCCCCAGGAGCATCTGAAAGATTTCAGTGGGACCACTATTTTGCTGTCAAACTCTCTCAGGCAGTTCAGCATTAGCTGAGCGCGCTCTCCGGAGAGGCGCGATGTCATGGTGACCAAGTCCAGCTCCAACGCGAGAAAAGAGATCCTCTGCACGGGGCGAGTTTGCTCTTTTCTCGGTTGACCTGAAACCCCAATAGGTGGAGGTGCTGGAGCACCTTGTCCCTTTTCATAGTCAATTGCTCCCGCGAGTGGGCTAAAAACAGCCAGTCGCCGAGATAATTGAGTATGCGGATGCCCGCGAGCCAAAGGGGCGCTAGGGCACCCTCCGCGAGCTTGGTGAAGACCCGCGGAGACAGAGAGAGCCCGAAGGGGAGGACTTGTACTTCCAGGCTTGCTTGTCGCAGACCGCAGAAAACTGACGGTGGCGTGGAGTAAGGAGACATGAAGTACGTGTCCTTCAGGTCTATTGCTGCAGGCCAATCCCGAGGACGAACACACCGGAGGATGCGCTTCTGCATAAGCATTTTGAACGGCAGCTTGTGCAGACAGCGGTTCAAAACGCGCAGATCTAGGATTGGCCGTAACCCACCGCTCTTTTGGGTATGATGAAGTACAGGCTGTAAACCCGCTCTCCATCTCGGCTGGAGGGATCGGTTAGATTGCATCCTTCGCCAGAAGGACAGCAATCTTCTCTCGCAAGACAAGGGCGGGCACAGGGCTGACCCTGGTGACATACACCCCCGTGAACTTGGGAGGCCGTTTCGCGAATCGAATCACGTAGCCGAGTCTGATCATGCGTATGAGCCACCGCAAAGGGCTGGGCCGCGCTAACCAGGCAGGCAGAGCCCTCGCTAATGACTGCATCGCTACAATCGCTGAGGTACCAGCAGTGGGGCAGCGTGGAGTGGGAGTGGTGATCCGGGGAGTGCTGGGGTCCCGCGGAAGAGCTGGAGGCGAGAGTTTCACTCACCTTTCACCCAGACTCTGGAGGGGAGGGCTGGAGGTGTGAGAGAAAGGAGACCATCCTCCCAGACCTCGTGAGCCACTGGCGAAGTGCGCAGATCCTGCGAGCTGGAAGGCTTTTCATCGCATCCCAGACTGGCAGTATTCGGGCTGTCACATCCAGGGAAGGGAAAGATGGAGGAGCCCGGCCCCCCACCAGGGAGAGAGCAAGTTCCCTCTTCTCCGGATGGCCCGTCTCAGGAACGCTTCGCAGTCCGTTAACCAAACTTAACGGTGCTCTGGGACGGGGAGCGCTGGTTGCCTGGGAGGTGCTCGGCGCTGGCGCTGCCGCTGGCCGGAGGCGCAGGCGGGGGCGGAGCAGCACTCGAAGATGGGCGCTCTCTGTGAAAAGCAGTGGATGTGGATGGTTCGGCGGGGAGGGGAGCGGTCTTACATCCCCGCCGAAGGATGGCCCATCGTATCCGACTGCACCGCCGTGAATTCCTGGGTGAATCCACCAACGGTGTCGCCAAACGGGGCAGATTGGTATATGGGGTAGTCAAGAAAGTGAACTTTGTCGACTCTGCGCATATTTTTTGCCAGGTTTAGCCCAAGGTGGCGCTCCTGGACCACTAATGTGGCCATCGTCCTTCCCAGGGCATGCGCAGCGGACTTAAGGTCGGTGGAGCTCAGTCGGGTGCGGTGCGGGGCTTGTAACAAGCCTGGGTCGAAACCACCCAAACTAATTTGTACCCTTGAGGTATTAATATGGACTTTTTAGGTATAAATCTGTACCTTTTGAAAAGGTACCACCCCAGTGACAGCTCGCATACCTTTATTTCTGAGAGTGTAAGATTAGTTTTTGAACCTAAATGGTTTGTTGCAGTCTGTTTCCTCAAACAGTTTGGGTTACCTTAACTTTTTGGATTTTACAGTTTAGGATTAAGGTTTATTTTCTCGTTATTAGGCCTAATTTACTGTTATTACTATAATAAGCACATGTCAAATCTCAAAACTTGTTCTTTTGAACGAGTCAGATTTGTCTCTGTCCAATCAATAAATTGTTAAAATAATTTTGTTTGTTTGTTTGTTTGTTTGTTTCACTCAAATTTACTTCACAGTCCAGAATTAAAGATGTGTACTATTTACTGAATCTGTAGACAAACAGAAACTGCTTACTTATTTTAAGCTAACCTAAAAGCGAACAGCTAGAAATAACTCACTTTAAACTCACACGTGACCTTTTTTTTGTAAAGCGCTTCCCTATTAGGACAGCATCGAGTTCAAAAAGCTTCCCGAGCGGGCAGATCTGTGACTGTCTGACAAAAGTTTGTGGGCTCCTCTTGACCCCTCCTGAAACGGACACAATGTGGCTCATTCATTGTCTGCACAATACGCCTGGAGGAGGGGTGTGGGGGATGGGGCTGTCAGTCGAATTAAAATACCACGTAATAATAATAATAATATAAATAATGACATTGATAAAAGGGCTAATCTACACAAAACAAAACAGCGTGTTCCTCCCTGATTGTGTGGGTTGTTGCGGTATTCAATTAGGCCATTTTCACTGGCATATTAATCATCTTTTCAACAAACAAGCCGGCGTTAATTAAAGCGGAGCGCGAGGATAAAGACGTGTTGCTGGATCATCACTCCGTTTATCAGCCGTGCGCACACACACCCCGCCGTTTAGCAAATCCCGCGCAGTGCTGCGAGGGGAATTTCAATGCTCTCTGGTTTGGAGCTGGTTTTTGGGAGGGGAGGAGGTGGATTTTGCGACTTTCAAATGCGGAGACTGTCAGTGTGAAGCCCTCTGCCCTTTACCGCCGGGAGATGAATTTATTCGTCAGTTTTATTTCAGCTGAAAAAAAGAGCCCGGAGAGTAAATCGCTTTAACCCGAAACGCACGCTAGAGGAAGTCGAAACTCTGTGCTTCTCTTTCAAGGGCCTCAACGGGGAAGACAGACACTTTTGAATGGGGTTTAATTTGACGAATCTATGAATGTTTGACTCAAATCAAACTATGTATTTGCCGGCTCCCAAATGCACGTTGTTTCTTACAAATATAACAGTTTTCAGTCACACTTTATAATAAAAATGAACAAACAATCAACAATAGATTTATTACAGTATTTATTCATCTTTGCTAACATTAGTTATTGAAATTAAAGTTGTTCATTGTTAGCTCATGTTAACTCTCACTGCATTATCTAATGTTAACACGCACGAATTTGTATTTTAACAATGAATTCATTCATTCATTTTCTTTTTGGCTTAGTCCCTTTATTAATCAGGGGTCGCCACAGCAGAATGAACCGCCAACTTATCTGGCATATGTTGTGTGCAGCTTCCAGTCATAACCCAACACTAGGAAACACCCATACACACTCCTTCACACATACACTTCGGCCAATTTAGCTTATTTAATTCACCTGTACCACATGTCTTTGGACTGTGGGGGAAACCGGAGCACCCAGAGGAAACACACGGGGAGAACATGCAAATTCCACACAGAAATGCCAACTGACCCAGCCGGGGCTCGAACCAGTGACCTTCTTGCTGTGAGAGGATTGTGCTACCCACTGCGCCACCGTGACGCCATTTTAACATTGCATTATAGTAAAAATTTATTTAACTAGTATTGTTGATTCTTAGTTTATGTTAGTAAATATATTAACTGACATTAATCAATGAAACCTTATTGTAAAGTGTGACCCCTAATAATGAGTTAAATATTTTTACAACCTTCTTTAATCTTTCTTAACATTAGTAAAATGGAAGCATTTATTCATGATAGCTGTACAATACCTAATGTTAACAATATATAACTCTGTATTCGTGCATTGAAATGTATTTTATATACGTTTATGGAATAATTGTTAACAGTGAATCATTTCATCCAAATCAATGTATTAGTAGAAAATAAGACATTTATTAGATAATAAAATACCAGTTTTACACAATTTTATTTTACCCCAAAATTTAACTCCCTATTGCCTCCCAAAAATCTTAAACCTTCCCTTACCACTAAATTTAATAATAGTGTAGTTTAATAATCGTAATAGTGTTTTTAGCAACATGGCACATATATATGTCCATTAACATCTAAAAAAAAAGGGTTTTGTGACCCTTTAACATTAGCCCACTCTTAAACCTACTTATACCCATTCATGTACAACAAAACCTGTTCTTAAATTTAACCAATTTTTAACCAACCTGATCCACTAAACATGTCCATCTTAAAACTCTGCGTACCCGATACCGGGTCTGTGACATCATTTACTTTCGCATTCTTTAAATTTTAAAGGTCCGTACTGGCCCAATACCTCCATAAGTGGTTCTGTTCTCTCATCAGGTGGAATACAAAAACTTTTGCATAGATTATGATAGAGACATTTTTCTTTTTTCCTATGATTACTGACATGTGTAGGAACCAACAAAATTAATTATAGCAACCTAGACCACACAGAACCTAAAAGGTACACTTTCAAATTTGAGTTCACCAAAAAAAAAAAAAAAGAGCCTCTTTTTTGGAAGGGTTTATTATAACACAGACAATATATACAATTATTTTAATCACTTTCAACCATGTGTTATGAAAATTCAAATGGTTTTCTTTAAAATGATACCAAACTTTTGCATTTACACCTCTGCGTGTGGATTTGGAAAGCTTTTGAATTTGGGTAGGCAAAATCCAGGCAGAACACCCAAAAGAGCACTTGACTTTAAGAGGTTAGGAGATTGCTAAAGCCTCAAAACCTGATCTTTAACCTTAACCCACTCTTAAACCCACACAAGGAAAGCAGTCTCTAACATCCTTAATGAACCTACTCAATGAACCTGTCTGTAACCATGACTGTGGGTTTTATCACTCTGTCACTGTCATTATTATAAATAGTACATAGCATGTGCATGTGGAAATGGCCTGTAAAATAAAATACTGTAATGCTTTATTTTAATTCACAATTGATGCTATTAACAAACCATTAATTAAGAAAATTAGCTTAATAAACTGCTAATTGTATGCTTAATAGTAAACTAGAAGTTGGGTTTAGGCATTTTGTAGTATTAGAAATATAGAATAACATCAGACTTTATAACTACTAATAAACGGTTAATATTTTAATAATAGACATATAAGTCTTGTGAATTGTGATAAATTAAAGTGTTACCTTAAGCACTACCGTGTTTTGCAACACAACGTTCACACTATAACAATTCATATTTTTGGATTTAAGAACAATATAGACACCTACTGTAAAGTGGGACCAAAACAAGCTCTGCTTGTATTTTGTAAATGAGACAAACTATTGCAAACAATCACATTGTTAAATAAGCGTAACATGTCTATTGTGCATCCAGGTTTGAACCCTACTCATCCACGTAGTGCACTTTGCCTCCGACATCTCAGCCTGTGAAGGACTACATCACACAATCACGCCACACTCCCACAGTCCTTTTCTTCCCCGTCTGCTCGACTCAAGCACACTCAAACAGCCTGCTACACCACACTGAGATCTTTCTCATTCTCTCTCGCCCTTTTCCCATCGCTCTCTCTCTCTCTCTCCAGGAACTCGTGGCAGAGAGAGAGGAGAGAAGTCAAAAACCCGCGACAATGTGCCAGAGAAATATCAGAGTGGCTTTTTTTTTCACTCGTCACCCAAGCCAAAGATGGGCCGTCTCCAAATCCTGCTGCCCTATCAGACAAATTAAAGTAAATCAAGCATGAAATGAAGCAGGAGAGCCCGGAGATAAGGTCCCTTTAAGTCCCTCACAGATTAGACCACTGAGAGAGAGTGAGAGAGAGAGATGGAAGAGAGGGACAGTATGGAAGGAGAGAGGTGCAGAAAAGGCCGGTTTCTCTGTGGCAGACAGTGCATTTGATTACTTCACTTTGGCTCTCTGACGTTGAAGAACAGTGAAGCTGTTCCTTCAGTCATTTTTCTGATAATGACTTTTGTTTATTTTAGTACTTCAACGTTCTGAAGTGCTTTGGACTGTGACTAGGTTTTTTTTTTTTTTATAGATGAAACGCAGTTCATTGGCAGTGTCCTAACGTTCATTTGATGCATTGAAGTGGAACGGTGTGAAAATATTTTTTTTAAGGAAAAAAAATCTTTTCTAAAATTTAACATGGTAGCATTTAATGTGATTTGACTCAACCGTTGAGTTGAATAAGAAGTCTGTTCTTAGTTGTGAAGTCAACATGAAATCTATATAGACATTTGTCTTAAAGGACAAGATGTTTTAGACCTTCATTCATCGTCAAAAATCAACTTAAGATATTTTGGATAAAATTCAAGACCTCTACTCCATAGACAGCAAGATTCCTAAAACTTTTAAAGACCAGAAATGATTAATGTGTCATCAGTGGTTCATTAGGAATAATATAAAGTTTCAAGAATACTTTTGTTCACAAAATAAAATAAAAATAAGAATCTTTATTCAATAGTTTCTCCTCTTCAGCATCAGTTCAGGGCTTTAGGTGAAATATCCCTTTAATACACATTGCTGTGCTAACTGTGATTAAGCTGTGCATGTTATTCCGAAGATCAAAAACGGTTTCTTTTAGACTATCAATGCCAATGATAAAATTTTGTTCGTTTGCTTACCAATATCATTTTAGGTGCAGAAAATCCAACAATTTGAAAGTGCAGGTTTTTATGTAATCTTCTTTAAACATATTAATGTACAATTGACATTGAATGTACCTTTAATGTCGACCAAACAAATTATTTTTCTTTCCCACTGACTTTTTTTCTTTCACTTAAAATCAATGAGAGAAGAATATATTTGGAAATTAACATTCTTCAAAATATCTTATTTTGTTCCACATAATGTTAGGCATACAAGTTTGGAATGACGTGAGGCTGAGAAAATGATTCTCAGCATTTAAATTTTTGGGTAAACAAACACTTTAACGTCTATAATGTGGTTTTGTGTTGAATTAGTTTGCAGTCTCAGATTTACAGTTTTAGGTAACACTTTATTTTGATGGTCCATTTGAGTATCAGTAGACTGTCTACTTAATATCTGTTGACACTGACATTTAACAGTCCTTCAACAGACATTTAACTGACTATAAGAAACTTTGCAATTACATGTCAACTTACACTAACCCTAACCCCAACCCCAACCTAACAGTCTACTTATAATCTAATGATAATTAGTTGCAATGTAACTTAAATTCAACAAACGGACCGTCAAAATAAAGTGTGACCCAGTTTTATTCTAAACCCATCTTACAACAAAGATTTTTTGGACTGTAGAATGTTTATGCTGCTCTTCTCCATGATGTAAAAGTCAATTGGGGAAAATAACCTTAATTAAAACAAAATGCAATTTAATAATTATTTTGATTTGAATATTTCTTTTCAGTTGAGCTTTTATATAACTTTTATTTAATTTTAATAAAATATTCATTTTTTTTTACAGTTAAAAATACAGTAACAAATCTAAGGTTTATTGTTAGTTCATGTTAGTTCAGTTTAAACTTTATTGTCTGTTCTGCTTGGCACAGAAAAGAAATTTGTCTTTGTAACATACATACAACCATACACTGTAAAAAATGTTAAAAAAAAATGCAGGGTTCCACACAATTCATTCATGTTGTCCCAACACAAATCGATTTTTGTGTATTTTTTCGTGTATTTATTTTTTATTTTTTTAAAGCGCATTTATTATGTATGGCCATACACCCAAAGCGCTTCACAATCATGAGGGAGGTCTCTCCACACCTCTACCAGTGTGCAGCATCCACTTGGATGATGCGATGGCAGCCACAGGACAACGACGCCAATGTGCGCTCACCACACACCAGCTATTGGAGTGGAGAGACAGTGATAGAGCCAATTCAGTGGATGGGGATGATTGGGAGGCCATAGTGGTTAAGGGCAGAGAGGAAATTTGGCTAGGACACTGGGGTTACACCCCTACTCTTTACGAAAAGTGCTATGGGATTTTTAATGACCACAAAGAGTCAGGACCTCAATTTAACGTCTCATCTGAAAGACGGCGCCCACTGACAGTATAGTGTCCCCTTCAATTTTACTGGGGCATTAGAACCACACAGACCGCAGGTTGAGCGCTCCCTACTGGTCTCACTAACACCACTTCCAACAGCAACTAATGGCTCGTTTACACTGAGTGGTACAGTATGGTACGGTTCGGGTCGGTACGGGTCACCTTTATCAGGCTTACGTTTCCACTACCAGTGGTACCCTTTTGGTGGGCGTGGTGTACTACAGAAAGTTTAAGTCGACGTCGCTCGAGGAAATGTCTACAGTAAAGCTGTACAGGTCGTTCACATCATATGAGAAGCACTTCTCACAAAACTGATGCTTTAAACATATAAATAAATGTTTATTACTAACTTTTCTATAAACATGATTTGATTAACTGCAGATCAATGACAGTGCAATATACCCTACTGTAACGTCTGCAATTATATAAAATAAATAAATAAATGCAACATATATGAACACATACAGACCCTTACACTCTCCGATATGTTACCAATTACAGAAAAACTACACACAGCAGACATTTAGTCCTTATTTGAGTTCAAAAACAGCACGCAACATAACCCGGTCAGAGCAAGGCTCTCAGCTGTGTCTGTAATCTTCACCAGCACATGTAACCTCTGTTAGAGAGTAATTCCGTCATTCCGAGTTCATAATAGTCCAAAAGGCGATTATAAACATGGCAGTTTGTTCATGATTCAGATTGCTGAAACAATTCGCTCTTGTGTTTTGTCACTGTCGGGCTTCTACTTTTTTTGCGCTTTACTCTCGCATTTGTCCTTTTCTTTCTGAATGGATCAGATGTCGAAGACATTTCAATAATCACACACACACGTTATTATCATCAGCTCAAAAAGTTCGTTATATCAAAAATAGATGTGATCGCGAGCTCCCGGGAGAAAGCAAAAACCGCTCGCACTTTAGACGGCCTCGTAAAACAACAAGAGGACACGGCAGATTTTGTTCTACTTGGCTTAGTGGCTGTTCATCAAGACAACGACTTGTCTTGTTTGATGCTCGGGTCATCCATGGCTCGTTATTATATGCATATAGTATTTCCATGTAATGTCTCGGCTTAAAAATCATGGCGGTTCCTTTGATTTCATTCTGGCTACCTCCACGAGATCGTGACATATCTCTGTAACCAGCTGCGCGTGTAGCTCCACCTTTTGGTACCCTTTCTAGTGTTTGGTACCCTTTACGCTTTTTGCCAGTGGAAACGGCTATAAAAGCGTACCGAACAGTACCGTACCACTCAGTGGAAACGGGCCACTAGTTTTTCCCTTGTGGTCTCCCATCCAGGTACTGACCAGGCTCAGATTAAGTTAATTTAACACTTTTAACAAATTTATGTGGATTGAACATAAAAAAAATTAAGTTGTCCCACTGAAATCTCAAGAATTGTGTTGTTTCAGCTCATTTTACTTAAGTAGTTTGAACAAGTAAAAAAAATTTTTTTTTTTTTGAGTGTACAACAATCACATAATAGCAACACTCATAAAGACAACAATGAATTAAAAACTTAAAAACATATTAGCCCCATACATATTACTGCGGATCGTTCTTAACAACCGCACCATTCACATTAAACAGTGATCCATTAAACAGTGAGTTTAATACAACAACTGCAATTGGGATAAATGACTACTTATAAGCATTTCTTCGGGCTCTAGGAATTTTACACCTGTGTCCTGATGGTAACATTTCAAAAACAGAGTGAAGGGGATGTGTATTATCTTTAAGAATTTACGTTATTGAGTTCTTACTGTAAACTGTAACTAACTCGTCTACTTAAATATGATTGTAGTTAGCTTTTTTTATAAATTGTTCTCAAATACAACACATGCTATCATCTGTAAAGTATTGATGTGTAAAAATATGAAACTTTTAAAATATTTTTATTATTTAAGTCATGACTGGTGCCCTTCTGTAGTTAAAGACATGTATTAATCCAGAGAGGGGGTTGGTGTAAAGGCTTAACCCTGATCTCCTGAAAGCACTGCCTCCAGATTCTCTTTATTTATCAATCCATCTGCCGGCATTTCGCATCTCCTCCTGAAACTGGATAATTTAGCACGCTTCCGCACTGTTCACATCAAAACTTCCAGCAGAAAGAGGCTTAATCCACCTTATCTGAAGCCCTGTCAAAGCAGTGAGCGAAAGCCTAATCAAAGAGACAGGCAGGGTCACCCAGGAGAGGGTCCGACGGATGGGTGTATGATTTCTAATTGAGCTCCAGGATTTGGGAGATGCTCACACTGGGGTTTAGTCTGCTCATGGTGTGGTGCAGTGTTGTGGGTAAAGATCTCAGCTGGTAATTGTTAGGACGTTGGTTTGAATGGCTTGAACCTTTCCGATTGTGCCCTTGAGCAAGACACTAAACCCCAGCTCACACCAGGTGGACCAAAACTGTAACTACAGTGCTCAGCATATACAAGTACACCCCTCACAAATCTCTCTTTTAAATTCATATTTTTAATAGGAATCTATACAATATTATATGTGTGCATATACATTAGATTAGTCAGTACTGAAGCCAAATCTGGAGCTTATCCAACAAAAGAACTTATTATAAATGTCCAAAAACTAGTACACCCAAATGTATATGTTATAGATTTGTTATATATACAAATTTAAAAAGTGGAAAAATTAAGAGAAGCAAAAAATGGAAAAATGTAGTTGAAATTTTGTAGGTTGTAGTTTTTTTTTTTTTCTTCAATATTTTGTTTGAATTTAATTGTATTATCTTTTAATTTCTAAATATGTTTGGTGACTAAATTATTATTTGAATAAATATATCTGTTTAATAAATCTGCTTTGTTTAAATTCACCAAAATACATTGCCTATATTCACTGAGAAATTGGGAATTTTGAGAAAATCTTTTTCAAAATGGGGTGTACTCAATTAATGCTGAGCACATTGTACACATTGCATATAATACTCAATAGAATATTTTGGGTTATTAAAGTTGTTTAATTTATTCATAAAATAATTTAGTACAACAAAGTGACAGTAAATAAATGCTTTTTGTGATAACTTGAAAATTTGTCTTTGCGTAATTTAGATTGGTTCTTCAAACTACTGATGCCAAGCATTTTACAGCATAAAATGACAATTGGCCAAAATAACAGAAAAAATGCTATGTTTTCAGACATGTTTATGTTCATTTTTTGTTTGTTTGTTTGTTTGTTTTTCGATACCCAGATTTTCAATCACAACAAAGGAAAACATTTGTTATATAAACAATTGTCATTTTGAAAAAAGATATGAAATTTGGAAGAAATGTTATCAGAACTTTATAGAAATAAACAAATATTAACATTGAACTTAAAAATACTCCTAAATCAAGTACATTCAGAGAAACAGATCATTTTCAAGTAGTCTCATTTCTTTCTATAGCTGTAAAAAAAACATTTCAATTACTCTAAGAATCCTTAAACTGTATAGTTGAAATCAGAATTATTAGCCCCCCTTAGATTTTTTTTCTTTTTTAAATATTTCCCAAATGATGTTTAACCAAGCAAGGAAATTTTCACAGTATGTCTGATAATATTTTTTTCTTCTAGAGCAAGTCTTACTTGTTTTATTTTGGATAGAATAAAAGCAGTTTTTAATTTTTTAAAAAACATTTAAGGTGAAATTTATTAGCCCCTTTAAGTTATATATTTTTTCGATAGTCTACAGAACAAACCATCATTATACAATAACTTGCCTAATTACCCTAACCTGCCTAGTTAACCTAACTAACCTAGTTAAGCCTTTAAATGTCACTTTAAGCTGTATAGAAGTGTCTTGAAAAATATCTAGTAAAATATTATTTACTGTCATCATGGCAAAGATAAAAGAAATCAGTTATTAGAAATGAGTTATTAAACTTATGTTTAGAAATGTGTTGAAAAAATATTCTCTCTGTTAAACAGAAATTGAGGGAAAAAATTAACAGGGGGACTAATAATTCAGGGGGGCTAATAATTATATATAATATAATTATATATGTAATAATATAATATAATATAATATAATATAATATAATATAATATAATATAATATAATATAATATAATATAATATAATATAATATAATTATATATGTATTTCAGTTTTCAAAGCTGTTTTCAACATGGCTTAAATAAATGTTTCTTGAGCAGCATATTTGCATGTGACAAATAAATACAGTCTTAGTAATGATAATGTGCTTAAATAAGGCATTTTATACTTGAACATTAAAAACCAGACAGAAACAGTTTGATCTGTGGTTTGAGTTATAACTGTATTTTTTCCTCTGACAGGGGAGCTGAAATCTGTAGGTGAAGGAGAAGAGAGAAAGATTTGTTCTTGTCAGGCACTTCTACTGGGCACCACGTGGGGACCTTTCCCTGGCAAGATCGAGGCAACCAGTGGAGGAAGTGACAAGGTTGGTGTTTTTTGGTTTATTTGGGGTGAATTAAATGGTAAATTTAATTAAATTTGGCAAAACGTAAAAATGATAACTCATTTTTCCTGGGAAAGTTCTTTGAACAGACGGAAAGCTTTTTGCACTATGAAATTACACTATGAAGTGTAAATAGATCAATAGTTCATTAAATCATTCTTGCTCTAAAAAATACTTCAACGATAATTTGTGGTATATAAACTGTTACACTGAATGATATTTTATTATGTGTCTTCTGTAAATCAAAAAAGAAAGTATGATGGTCATTATTTTGGTCTAAGAAATAAAAATAAAGAAATTAAACAGAACATATGCTTTATTATACTTGTATTGTTTTAATGGTCTCTGAACCATCTTCATTTATGATCTACCTTTGCCAACATAATTTGTCCTTGGCATCCAGTATTATTGAATTGTGGCTAATTACAGCAAGACTACAAACAGAGAGCCTGGACGGACAGAGCGAAAAGAACAAGGCAGGGCAGTAAAATGTTTTCTGTGTCCATTTGTTTTGTATTTTGAGGCCTTGGAGAAGGTGGTGTTGTGTTTTGGAGTGTACGAGCGAGCGAGCGAGTGTGTGTGTCACGGGTAATCTGTGCCCGTGGCAGGTTTACCCTGTGAAGCGGACTGGTATCGCAGGCCCATTGTTGTTGCTCCTGTCAGAGCGGGGAGAGGCCGATGGAGGCCTGTGCTGGCCTGATAAGGGGAAAGAGGATTCAGCGGAGAGAGAGAGACAGGCAGAAAGAGAAAGAAATGACTCAAGGAGAGTGGAGTGCTGTGTAGACTCTGTCTTTTTCATGAAGTATTCCCACACAGTCAGAACCGCACAAACCTCTCTCTCTCCCTCTTTTTCTGCGGCTCCATTCTGAAGGTGAGGCTTTAAAAAGACACACTACATGTACTGTAAGTGAGGATGCAGGGCAAGGTAAACAGAGTGTGTGAAATGTTTGTTTGGTTCTCACCTGTTTGTGTTGGTATTTGGTAAGCTCCACTTTTACTCTCGCTCAGTGGTGAATCTAGTTTTCTTCTTCCATGAGTAGACCTTAGTGAAACTGAAGTTCAACCTTTTACAATACTTGAAAATAGGGATGTAAATTTGACAGCTAATAATGACATATTACAAACATATTCATAGGGGACAAAGTGCAAAAAGAACTATTGGATTTGTGTACTTTACTATTAAAGGGCACCTATTTTAACCCTTCTCGATATTTTAGATAAGTCTTTTGTGTCTCCACAATGTTTCTGTAAAGTTTCAGCTTAAAACTCCCATCAGATTATTTATTATACCTTTAAGAATATTAGGATTTTCTAGCTGTTTTTGTTGCCTGTGCCTTTAATGCTAGTTCTCCCCGCCCACCGTACCCTTATGCCTGTCAGAGTGTGCCTCAATCTCTGCCTCTGCTGCGTCAGATAAACAGCACAGTGACAGACATGAAGGAAGCAGATCTCACATAACGTTTGTGAGAAATACTACAGTAAGAACTTTACAGTATTAATGATTATTTGATGCATTTGTTGTGGAATTAATTCAAGCCTTTCTGCAACGATGAGTCACACACAATGTCGTTATAAAGTTCACTCACACACACAGCGGACACACACACACACACACAGTGTGCGCGTTTAACTTTGCACTGTTTTTGCACAGCAAATGTGACAGGATACACGTTAATATCCACTGCTGTATGGATATCCGTTATGTTAACGTACAAAATAAACCTGATTTAACATCCACAACCCAGGATTGAAGCGTCTTCTTTTATAGTTGCACTGACATGCGACTGTGGTGATAAAGTAAAGACAGTAAAATCGCTGTTATTCATTACAAACATGCACTGTTTTAAACTTGTAAAACACATTCTTGATCACATTTGATGATGATTGATGATCACAGCGAGCCAAACAGATCTTTTAATCCCAGTTGCTTTGTGCACCTCCTGTCTTGTGGATATGATTATATGTGTTACTACGGGAACATGTAAATACGTGGCTGTCAATCAATTCTTGGTGGGTGAGGAAACTGCATTCCTATGGCATGTTGCGGTGGGCCTCAAAATGGGAGGGATTTGGATCCTATTTTAACATCAGGAAATTTTAAAATATTTCTTTATATCACCTTAATATGACAGGGAACACACTATACCTACACACAGTTCTGTCCAAACAGCTTATAAAAGATGATTTTCATCATAGGTTCCCTTTAAAGTAAAAAGTAAACAACTAATTGTTCCATTGTTTTATTTTATTTACCCACAAAAACTTGTTATACACCAAGAAACATATTGATGGAAAGTCAGTGCTAGCAACAAAATCTATATCCTTGTACCTGACTATAAAGTGAGTTAAAACTAAATCTGTGTAAATGTGTCCTGGCAAATTTAAGCATTCAAAATAAGAACACACAAAAACAAAACGGGTTTAATACTAAACCTACAGATACCCAGATAAGACATTGCTCCATTAAAATATTAAGTACTCATTTTTAATTTTTAAATTGGACTTTTTTTTATTTATTAAAGGATTAGTTTACTTCCTGAAAAAAAAAATGAAAATTTACTCACCACCTTGTCAATATGTTAATTTGAAGAGTTCAGATGCAAAAACCTCTAAACGCCATCTAAACTTTTCTTTTAAAATGAGCATTTTTTTTCAGGCTCTTGTTAGTAGGTTCAGTTATTTCACTTTCATGTTGACAGAGTATTTTCACTGCCTGTAATGTGAAATAACTTAACATAAACATAGGAGACTGAGAAAAATGCTTGTTTTTGAAGGAAATTACAGACGGCATTTAGAGGTTTTTGCATCTGAACTCTTTATTTCTTTCTTTCATTCATTCATTCATTTTCTTTTCGGCTTAGTCCCTTTATTAATCCGGGGTTGCCGCAGCAGAATGAACCACCAACTCATCCAGCACATGTTTTACACAGCGGATGCCCTTTTAGCTGCAACCCATCTCTGGGAAACATCCATACACACTCATTCACAATGGACAATTTAGCTAACCCAATTCACCTGTACCGTATGTCTTTTGCTTGTGGGGGAAACCGGAGCACCCGGAGGAAACCCATGCGAATGCAGGGAGAACATGCAAACTCCAAACAGAAACGCCAAATGACCCAGCTGAGGCTCGAACCAGCAACCTTCTTGCTGTGAGGCGACAGCACTTCCTACTGCGCCACTGCGTCGACCTTTCTTTCTTCGGTTGAAAATAATTTGAGGAAAACATTCATTAATATGTATGGAGAAAAAACTTTTTAACATATATCAGTATTCTATCTCTAGAGAACTTGCAAAACTGTTAACATACCAGTTGTTTACTTTTTATTAACATATTAGTTTGTATCTTTTATTTGCTGCTGCAGTAGGGAGTTAACATTGTTAAAAAAAAATCCCTACTCAGGTGATAATGCACAAATATGAACATAACCTTTTCATACAGTTGGATTAAACAGTTCCACCTTTTGAAGCAGACTTACTTAAACAACTAACAATGACCTAAATATGACTTTCATTTACAATAGAAAATTCAAGAAAAAAATGCATTTTCTATTCACACAGATTCATTCAACAATGTCTTTAAATATGCGTGGATGTGTCAAGAAACCAAAATATATCTTATTAAATTCTTCTGAAGGCTGGAGGCTATAGAATAAACCTTTTCCCTAGATTTTGTCTTGATTTAAAGTATGGAGGACTCAATGCTGAAAGTCAATTCCAGTCCGGAGTTGACAGATTTCACAGAAAACGGTGTACTGTATGTTAGACAAAGACTTCATTCAACCAGTAGATGTTATATATTTTCAGCTGATTTTAAAACACATTCGGAAGGCTGTTAGCCACATAAAACCCATTTGTCATCCTCACATGTCATCATTTCAGAAAAGTAACCTTTATAAAATTGACTGTTATTCTCACGAAGTTAAAATTATTATAATTTGTTTCTATCTTTGGAGACTAATGGTTATTTTTCTGAAAGGAGGAAGCATTAATCACATAATACGATGGACAAATGCGACCTTCTAAAGGCACAGACTTTGAACCAAGACACATGTCGATGCGCCTAGTGCTTTAAAATGTGTATTCCAGCACTAAGCAGATTTATGGGGCCCCTGTATTTTGATTAAGTTTGGCTTGAATGCCTACAGTACATTACTGTGCAGGGACCCCAAGCAGAGCCCCATGTCATCAATTTGTACTAATTTCAGATTAATTCATCACAGCGCTTTGAGGTGAAGTGGATATGATCTGTGTTACCTGTAGGGATGAAGAGACGTCCAGCTCTGAAACAGCATCATCCCTTCATGTCCCCGTGGGGGAGGAAAGAGAACCCAATGCTTTCCAGACTCTCAGACTGTTATCAGTGCTCTTATCTCTCCAGGAGCACACGCTCCCTTCTCTCTTGGGCCAAATCTGCATTTCTGCTGAATCGTATCATCTTCCTGCCGACTGGTCAGTCCCAGACAGGGCTGACATGGCTTTGTCTTACGGCCTATTAGACATGGGGAGACAGACACAAAAGGAAAATAGAAGTAGGCATTAGTGAAGTTGTAAAAATGGTACAGAAATAATATATTTCCCCCCTTAAAAGAAATCCATAAAATGTATGGTAAAAAATAGCAGTTGTGGTTTCTAAAATGTGACCATTAAACATGGTAGAAACTATATCAAGGACATTTCTAATGTAAACCATATTTATCTAATTTACACTGTTAATACACCAGTGTTTTTAGTACTAAAATCTTCACATTGCATCTCTGTTTCACAGACAAAAACTCAACCATAAGCATGTGGAGGTGAGGAAGTCATATGATTAACCAATGCTCATCACATACAGCTTTGACACAAGTAGAGAAACATACTACTGTAAGATATAGAAGGTGTTCAAATGTCATTCACACAACTGCTAAACACAATCATAATAACACACATGGCACTGAAGTAATGCAATAAACATTATACATCAACATTAGATGTAACAAAACTCTAATGTGCATGACTGATGAGATTTTTTTTTAAAAGCCATAATAATTTCACTGTATATATTAAGGAAATATACTGTTAAATAGTTTTTGTTTTTTTACTGTAGCATTTTTACAGTCTAAAATTATTGTCATTTTTATAGTGCTGCTGGTGGGTCACTTTGCAAACTCTTCCCTCTGGTGGATGCTGCAGTTGCATATGTGTTGGGTGTTTTGAGTTATAAAGTAACTAGTTATTCATTCATTCATTCATTCATTCATTCATTCATTTTCTTTTTGGCTTAATCCCTTTATTAATCTGGGGTTGCCACAGCAGAATGAACCGCCAATATATCCAGCATATGTTTTACGTAACGGATGCCCTTCCAGCTGCAACCCATCACTAGGAAATGTCCATACACACTCATTCACACACATACACTATGGAAAATTTAGCTTACCCAATTCACCTGTACTGCATGTCTTTGGACTTGTGGGGGAAACCGAAGCACCCGGAGGAAACCCACACGAACGCGGGGAGAACATGCAAACTCCACACAGAAATGCCAACTGACCCAGCCGGGGCTCGAACCAGCGACCTTCTTGCTGTGAGGTGATCATGCTACCCACTGCGCCACCGTGCTGCCAGTAACTAGTTAGGATAAGTTAATTACTTATCAACTGAAAAAGTAAAGTAAGCTATTAGTGTTACATTTTAGGTCATTTTGTCACACATACTTTTAATGTACTTGCCTTGTGCTGTAAATAAATTCAATAGCTGTGTATAATCGATTCAGATAAGCAGAAAGTTTATATATTTTGCTGAATAATTTTAACTAAAGAAGAATACATTTATTTAGATATTTTGCGTAACTTTTTTTAACTAAAGAAAGTTAGATTTGTTTGGCATTTGCACATGCTTAAACAAATTTGAAATGTATGTCAGTTTATACAGTATGCATGAAATATGGTGGTGAAAACTAAAAGGTACAATAAAACTAAAAGGTCATGTTTAATTAAGTTACTTTTTGAAAAAGTCATTCTAAATGTAATTAAAATATATAATTATTGGTGTACCTAGGGACGACACAGTGGCTCAGTGGGTAGTGCTGTCGCTGCACAGCAAGAAGGTTGCTGGTTTGAGCGCCGGCTGGGTCAGTTGGCATTTCCGTGTGGAGTTTGCATGTTCTCCCCATGTTTGTGTGGGTTTCCTCTGGGTGCTCTGGTTTCCCCCACAGTACAAAGACATGTGCTGTAGGTGAATTGGGTATGGGTGTTTCCCAGTACTGGGTTGCAGTTGTCGGTTCATTCCGCTGTGGCGACCCCTGATGAATAAAGGGACTAAGTCGAAGGAAAATTAATGAATGAATGGTGTACTTAGTAATTAATTACTTTTTTGAAGTAACTTACCCAACACTGCTTTGATTTTATAAATTCTATAGAAAATCTATAGTATGTCTTATAGTAAATCTTTTAGTACTTGTAATTTGGTGAAAAGTGTACTATTTGTGACCCCGCTTAAGAAGACTTAAGTTTGTATGTGATTTCATCAATATTTTGTTATTTATCATTATCAATATTTTATTTTTTAACACTAGAACCGCCATGGGGTCAATTTTACCCATCACTGTTATCAAATGTACATAACAGACCTTCAATAAAACATTCAAGCCTCCCAGTCATTGACTTTTACTAAAATGGCTTTATTTACAATTCCCAGACATTAAAAATTGTTTAGATAACAATAGATTAAAAAGTGAGACATTTATACATATAAGCGCCAGCGTGGGTCATATTTATAAAAAAATGCTTATATTTATGCACTGCTTATGTTTGAAATTACAATTACAATTTCATTCACTGAATTAGTGGTTATAATAAATAAATAAAGTCACAATAACTAAAAGAAGGCGATTTGTAGAGCTATTAAAAACACAAAATGCAATGAATGATGGAGAGTCTGGAGAAATCAATTGTGCATCAGAGTATGATGGCTCAAATTTCAATATTTTAACCTACTCATGAATGTTCAAATTTGACTGTTGTTGTTCTCCTAAAATAATCTTGTTCTCCTGAAATAATTTCATGAGTCTTGACACGTTTTGTTAACAGTGGCAAAAAACAGAATAGTATGTTTTTTTTTTAGCAATTTCTAAACAAAATTTGTGCTGGGTAAAATTTACCGGCACTGGCAATTTTAGGTATACAGCGACCTCCGGCAGTTCTAGTGTTAAATATGATTAACATGTTCTACTAATTCCCAGAAATGGGTTGCGGCTGGAAGGGCATCCGCTGCGTAAAACATGTGCTGGATAAGTTGGCGGTTCATTCCACTGTGGCAACACCGGATTAATAAAGGGACTAAGCTGAAAAGAAAATGAATGAATGAATGAATGTTCTACTAAACGACAGATGAGCACTCATGGTCCAAATGCACTTGAATGATGTTAGAATTATTCTTTTACTTTTTATTAAACTCCTGCCAAGTATATTATGAAATATGTAAATACACATTTTTAAAAAATCTTTAACTATACTGTATTAATTTTAAATGTACTATCAAAAGACAAACACCACAATAATGTTGTGTTTAAACAGCAACAGGAGACTGTTAAAATGTGTATATAATATACTTTGAAGTAAAACTTAATTGTAAGTGGTCTTTAATTTTATTAATATCATATTATATGCAAGTAAATTTTTCTTACAACAATGTACTTAGCAACATCAAAGCTATCACACATTGTGATTGCATGCTTTTTTGTTGTAGTTGTTGTTGTTATTGTTTTAAGAGAATTTTCAACACAATTCCCTCATCCTGCTTCCAGTTATGAAATCAAATCCTCCACCCGTCCTTTTGAAAGCCATGCCGTTTCTTTAAATTCCCCGTGTGTCGCTGTCAGGAAGCTGTGATGCTGCAGATAGAGGCCCTACAATGTGTCTAAAGATCAGAGCTCAGCTTTCTGCTTCTTCTCTATCCAAGTCCATGCGCTCCTTTCTGGATTCCAAACCTCCCAAAGGATGAGATCTGATCAGGTGGAACATTCAAACAATACAGCCATTCAGAGGTTGAACAGGATGGGGTGTAGCCTGCACCTCTCTCCTCTCTCTCTCACACACACACAGATGGAGATGTAGGTCCTTTGGGAATGATGAATTTGTTTAAACAAGCTCTCAAAGTAACAGTCTCACTGTTGGACATTGCGTCCTCATGCTGGTCGCTAATCATCTGATGCAAATTGAACGCAAAAATGGCAAGTTGTAAGCTGTAGCTGGTTGGTTTATGTGTGTGTTTGAGAGAAGCAGCTGAAGGAGTGTGTTTTGTGTTGCAGGTTTCGCTGGTGTTGAGTGGAGGTCCTCGCTGGCTGATGGACATCATGTGGGTCAGCGCTGAAGATGGAAAGAGCAACTGTGCTGTTTACAGTAAAGGTGAGATTTGTGGGTTTCAATAGAGGGTTGAGAAGACACTGCTTAGTGTTTGTTCAGCAAAATTCCTCTCACTGTAAAACATATTTTATTGAACTGTCCTGCTTTTAATAACTGCAGATGGTTGTTTTATGAAGTAAACTTGCCTAAAGTGATATTCAGCAATGTTTTACCAGGATTTTTTTATATATATATATTTTCATATATTAATACAAATAACATTTTTATGACAGTTTTTGTCTTTCATAATGTTTGGAGAATATGGTATATTAAAATGTATAATACCATTTTAATTAAACAAATATCTGATGTTACAGCTTTTTTCAATCGTTTTGCTACACATTTCAGAACCCTGGTGTCAATTTTCAAAACTCTAGGTACAAAATTCACAACCATTGTCAACTCTTAACTCTTTTTTCCAAATGCTTGGATGCAATGCACACAAGTCAAAGATACTTTGTTCATTGAACTAAAAGCACCTTTTCAATTTAATACAATTAAACATAAAATTGATCCCATTTCAAAATGCAACTCAAACATTGAATTTGAAATAACTGTATTCATTTATTAACATGATACAACTATCAACTGATACAAGTGCTCAAAATAATAAATAATAAATCAACGTTACATTACTATTGATGCATAGAAAATGACGTTCAATATTACATATTTAGATGATGAAATTTCAGGATAGATCAAATGACATCAGTTACCACAGAAGATGACCCAACTGGACTACATTATCTATAAATTTCATCCTTATTCCAAATATATGGTTTCTATGTTCCATGAACCACTTTTACAGACAATGTTTTCATATTTTACATTACTTTATGCAAGAAAGCCTAATCACAGAAGACCAATATCAGGTCTTGATTCACATTAACAGAAGGTTCTTTCCAAGATTTTTGACTAATGAGAACCCCAGTCATGTGAAGGGGAGAACCTGTGGCTAAATCCACAGAAAAAGACAGATTTAAACACAGATCCCAAATAGAAATCTGATGTATAGAAATATGTGCAAATTACATATGGTGGCATACTAGTTCATATATTGTAGATTTCACTCATAAAATATATACCACACATGCCAAAATATTGCAAAAATTATATAAAAACAATTATAAGGTAGTGCTGTCGCCTAGCAGCAAGAAGGTCACTGGTTCGAGCCTCGGCTGGGTCAGTTGCCGTTTCTGTGTGGAGTTTGCATGTTCTCCCATCGTTCGCGTGGGTTTCCTCCGGGTGCTCCGGTTTCCCCCACAGTCCAAAAACATGCGGTACAGGTGAATTAGGTAGGCTAAATTGTCTGTAGTGAAGGAGTGTGTATGGATGTTTCCCAGAGATGAGTTGCAGCTGGAAGGGCATCCGCTGCGTAAAACATGTGCTGGATAAAGCCGCGGTCACACAGGACTTTTCCCTCTATAGACTTCCATTCATACGCACGCGAATGCGTCAGACAGGAAACGCAGGGTCATGCGTCAGATTTCGCAGGTTGCTGCGGTGCAGAGTTCAAACTTGGTGAACTCTGATCTGCGAAATCGCATCACTTGACTGCGTGAGACCAATCCAGGATCAAAACATGACCTTTCTGAACAGAAATTTAAAACATGGAGCAATCGCTCTCTTTTTAAATGCCTATTTATCTTGTTTAATCCCGCCCCTTTTCGCAGCGCCGTACAACAGAATTTCGCAAGCTCAAACTCTAGTGTGACTGCGGCTTTTAAGTGTGCAGTTCATTCCGCTGTGGTGACCCCAGATTAATAAAGGGACTAAGCCGAAAAGAAAATGAATTAATTAATATTACAAAACATTAACACGTTAAAACATGATATATTAAAATTTCATGATATGTTAAAAAGTCAAGACCATGCTGGCAAAACAAACATGCACCTGCAAATTTTTAGGTTTGGGCCTTTTTGGTTTCTCGTTTTTTCAGTGTAATAAAAAACAAAATCAGTTTTAAGTGTTTATTTTATCATTCTTCAATTGTGTGTGTTTCTGTTAATTTCAATTTTTCTATATATACACTCACGCTGAAGTCATTCCAAACACCTGATTTCTTTGTTATGTTGAACACAAAACAATATACATTGAATAATGTTGAGAAAAAGCTGCTATTTACATTCATAGTAGATGTCACAGTCAGCGTTGAACCACAGACGATCGAGACAGATTATCAAAAACACTTTTATTTTATTTTATTTTATTTTATTTTATTTTATTTTATTTTATTTTATTTTATTTTATTTTATTTTCAAACCCGCACTTACTACACGCCCGTAGAGCAGAGAGTGTTGACAATTCAATATTGGACAATAAACTAAACTAAAGCAGGGGTATAAATACACAGGACACGATTAGACAAATTACAAACAGGTTTGACACAACAGGTGGAACTCATGATCATTAAGAAACAGCGGGAAACAGAACAAAGGGGTCACATGACAAAGCACAAGCACATGGATCACGGCACAATAGGTGCGTTCGACATTAAGCACAGCTGCAGCCGGTGATCAACGAGATTAGCCGAGCGCAGGCGGGGGCGGAGTTGAAAACGGAGCCGTCAAGCCGGCCACTTCGGGGACTCAAGTTGCTGCAGTCATGATTACCGATCACATGGCGTGATCATTTATTTATTTATTTATTTATTTATTTATTTATTGAAATAACAACAAAAGATATAAAGTACAAATAAAATCAAAATACAGTCTCTACAAACTTCATTTTTAAACAGTAAGGGAATTATGAATTAAAATTAAGTAGCCTACATACAAATGCATCAGAAATAAGGGGGAAAATAAGGGCACATAAAAATGAAATAAATATCCACGAATAGGATTATTTTGAATAATGAAGGCATTTTTAAAAAAGCCCTTTAATCCAAAAAGATTGAACAAAATGACCAAAATAAATGAGCTACACTTTCAATAGAAATTTCCCAAAAAGAGCAGGTACATCAATGACACTTTTAACATTTCTGCGTAATATGGTTTGACAGAAAATAAAATGCTTTAGAATCATATTTTTATATTACATATTTTTATATAACTTAATTTGCTAAGAAATCGTCAGGATCAATGATGATAATTATTGTATTACAAGTCTGTAAGACTTATTTGAGTTAATATTTAAGTTATTTACTAAAATATATCATTTATATCGTTTATGGAGCTAAATACGGTAGTCTGTATAAAAAAGGCAGAATAAACCTGTGCAAACAATCTAGTCAGTATGAACAAATGATTTAACAAAAGATGATGCTGCTGTAAAATATCTGTAGTCTTTTAATAAGCATGATGTGTACAAGATAGAGAGTGTATGAACAGTTAATTGTTTGTTTTGAAATTTGTGAGAAGGATGTTGTCCAATAATAAACCTGAATCACACGTGGTTGTTGTCATGCGGTGAACTTGGCCAATCGTATTATATTGGTGTCGTCATCAGAGTTCATGCAGGCGCTCTTCAGTTGCTGCGCGGGCTGAGTCAGTCGTCTGATCTCGAAGCGCTGTCGCGGTACTTTGATGCCACATGTGACAGTCACATGCCGTCGGCGCAGCATCAATCCGGCCAAAATTTCTAACCAGCATGCACCGCTTTAAGACAGACTTCGATCGATCTGCGCAGCGCTGCATGAAGTCGAACGCACCTAATATAACATCACATGACACAACACAACACAGACACACCAGACATGTGACAGTATAAAACAAAACAAGTATTTTTTTTCATTGAACATTCATCAGTTTATCTTCCTTTGTGTTCAACAGAGGAAAGAAACTCCAATGGGTTTGGAATAAATGAAGAATAAGTAAACAACATTCCCATTTTTTAAGTGAACTATCTAATTAAAGGCTGTTTCTTCATTTTTTTTTTAAATCTCCACTTTAGCTTAACATAAACCAAACTGTATTAGTGTATTATCAGTATCACTCCTTTTGTGTTTTAATCAAATAAATGCATAATCACTGAGCATAAGAGAGTCTTAGCAAACCCAGACGGTACTGTTTGATGTCACTAACAAAGAGATCATCATGTCTGAGAGTCTAAAACATTAAAAAAAAGGATATATTATATAGCTGACCTCAAATCTAACATGAACTAAAATCCACAGAACTTAAAATTTACATTTCATTGGGTCTTAAAACCCCTATGTATTGCCTTCATATGTACAGTGGATCTAAAATAACCATGGTTCTTTTTCCAAGATAAAATGATGACCCCATTTTTAGCAAAAGAAGAAAAAGTGAGCAGTAATAACTTGCCATTCAATGAACAAATACTCAGTGTTTAAAGAGCAGAAAGATAACTCTTTGTTGCCAGTGCTCTCTCTCTCTCCTTGACTAAAACTGATATTTCCGCTAAAGTGCTCCACTTTTTTTATTATCTGCAGGAGCTTAATTGATTAATCTACTTACAGTACATGTGTAAGTTCAACAGAACAATCCCTTCTCCATTCTGACAAAAAAAAGAGACTGGAGGATATGAAAGACTTAAAGGCCTTTATCGCACTTATCTGAGAACACAGAGAAATAGAATAATGGTTGAACATCTCCAGCAATGTCAAATTTCATTATCAGTGTATTGAAACAGCAGCGCCCCTGGAGGAGTCGACTCTCCGCCAGCGAGCGCCACAGCGATTGCGTTTAATTAAAAGACAACGCTGATGAACTGAAGGGCTTTCAGTCGAGAACTTATTAAGAGATTGAAAGGGGGGTCGGGATCGATTAGGCCAGAGTGCCGGATATCTCACAAACTCTGCAGCTTACTATAGTCAGGCAGATTGCAGAGTTAACTGTCCCAATGCTGGTCGCGTCAGAGGTTTTGAAAGGGTGACAGTTTTGTAGTGTATGAATATTACACGGCTGAATTCACATGTGCCATACTGGTTTCTTTACACATTATTGGTCTGAATCATAAAACAGTTGTCATTAGAGCAAGAACAAAGGTGTTTCTGACATACACTACTTTGGGGTCAGAAGGTCTTTTAAATGTTTTAAAATAAGCTTCTCCTGCTCACCAAGGCTGCATTTATTTTAATCATAAATACAGTACAAATGGTAAAATTGTGAAATGTTATTGCACTATAAAATAACTGTTCAAAAGTAGTTTATAATTTAATTTAAGAATTTATTCCAGTGTCTAAAGATTAATTTTCAGCTTCATTACTCCAGCCTTCAGTCACACGATCCTTCAGAAATCACTCTAATATTAATCATTATTGTTTTTATTATTGTTATTATTATTATTATTATTATTATTATTAATGGTAATAGTAATAAAAGCAATAATGATTGAACTAATAATTTAATTTAAAACTACACACAATAAGTAATAAATAAATATTTAATAAATAAATATTTAACAATTTTTTTACATTTAATAAATGGAAATAAAAAATAAAAAAACATGAAAAAAACTGATCCCAAACATTTGACCGGTAGTGTATATTTCACAGATCCATTAAAATCAGATTCAATATAATTAAATTTGATTGCAGTTCCAATTGAGTATCAGTTTGTTGGTAAATATATCATTTTATTCTGCAAGCACACGGTAAACTGATAAAAAAAAAATGAAACACAGCAAAAAATTGGTAAACTGTAGCAGTTTTATAAGCATTTAACTAAACTAATCTTATAAATGAATCCCAGGGCCATAGCATAGGAAATAGGAAAACACTGTGAGTTGGTACATTATAAAATTAAAGGGACAGTTCACACACACACACACACACACACACACACACACACACACACACACACACACACACACACACACACACATACACACACACACACACACACACACACACACACACACACACACACACACACACACACACACACACACACACACACACACACACACACACACACACACACAAAAATGATCATCATTAAACTCAAGTGGTCCTAAACTTACTGTTAAACTGAAAACAAGATATTCTGAAGAATATTGGAAACCAGCAGCCATTGACATCCATGATGGGAACAAAAAAATATATATGGAATTCAATGGCTGCTGGTTTCCAACATTTTTTTTCAATATATCTTCCTAACATAAGATAGGAGCTCAAACAGGTTTGGAACAAGTGGACGGAGAGTACATTATAACAGTATTTTCATTTTTGGGTAAACTATCCCTTTAAATGTTAAAAGTGTTAAAAGTATTTTTCAGAGATAGAAACTTGAGTCTGCCACTTAGATTTGGAAGTCCCTAAAATAATGACACAAACTCATTTAAAGCTGACTTAAGACTTGAATTGGACTTGTAACTCAAACAAAAGAACAAAAGTTTTTTGCTTTGAAATTCCATTCCCTTCTCTCTTTCTACACGACTGCAGCATGTACATTTTAGATTCGTTCATAAGTGACAGTGGTGTCTGCAAGCAGGGAACAAAGCTGAGCTTGAGGAATTAAAACAGCATAAATAATAATAATAATAATAATAATAATAATAATAATAATAATAATAATAATAACCTGTGTGATCTTGTTTGCTGTCTGTTCCAGTACTAAAATCTGATTGGCCAGTCATCGTTATTTAGTTCAGAAATGTACATACTTAAAGGGTCATGAAAAGCCCCTCTTTTAGTTCAAGTCTACCTCATATTTTTTCAAAAAATGTTCCACTATGGGCGTGGAGCGCTGCGAGCAGAGGGAGGAGTGGGTGTGACCAGCAGAGGAGGGGAAAAAGAGGGGGGTGGACAACTGTCAGTTGGCACACAAAAGCAGACTAAAAAAATCATACACAACTTGTGAGAAGACCCATGATTTTATAGTTTACAAAGTTAAAATGTAAAGCAATAAACGGTAAGTAATTTAATGCCCTGCTCCACATACAATAGGTTATTCATAATTTCATAAAATATATACACATAACGGGGCAACGCAGTGGCGCAGTAGGTAGTGCTGTTGCCTCACAGCAAGAACGTCACTGGGTCGCAGGTTCGAACCTCGGCTGGGCTGGGTCAGTTGGCGTTTCTGTGTGGAGTTTGCATGTTCTCCCTGCGTTTGCGTGGGTTTCCTCCGGGTGCTCTGGTTTCCCCCACAGTCCAAAGACATGCAGTACAGGTGAATTGGGTAAGCTAAATTGTCCGTAGTGTATGAGTGTGAATGTGTGTGTGTGGAAATTCCCAGAGATGGGTTGCGGCTGGAAGGGCATCCGCTGCGTAAAATCGTGCTGGATAAGTTGGTGGTTCATTCCACTGTGGCGACCCCGCAAGGGACAAAGCCGACAAGAAAATGAATGAATGAATATACACATAACCACAATTTGTTATATCATTATAAAGATAATCATGTTTATATAAACACTAAATGAGGAGGACTTCTCTCCTTCTGAATCCCTGTGTCTGAATGCCGACAGAGTAGATATCAGTGCAGCAGGTATCTATTTCAACCATTAGCCCTGTCGGTAATCTGGATGATTTTAGACATAGACAAACACAGCAGCACAGATATTGGCGATGTGTCTGAATGGTAACAAACTCAACTGATAAAAGACAAAGGTCACCATTCTCCAATTCTCGCACAACTCTCACGACAAAAATGCTTACTGCACACAAACAGCTTTGCTATATCGGCCCTGACAGCATCGCGGGAAAAGCCATGCAACAAACCCATACATAGCTAAATACTGTGTGCCATGCGTGGCCGCGGTCTCACAGCTTGGCAGGTCTGTCTTCTAAAAGCACATGCTGTTATTAATAATTAAGAAGCAGTGTCTTTTCATAGGTTAAGAAAACTCAGCTATGAATAATAGTGAGAAACCAAGAAGTCATCCTATTTTTTCACATTATCCATCTAAAGTCTGGGGTGTTCAAAGTTTCTGGAGGGCTACAGTTCTGCAGAGTTTAGTCTCTGCTTCAACACACTTGTAGGTTTCAAATATGTCTAAAGGACTGATCAGGTGTGTTTAATGAGGGTTAAAGCTAAACTGTGCAGAGATGCGGCTTCCAGGAACTGTGTTTGTCACATGTGATCTAAAGGGTAATGTAAGAGGGATGATTGTTTAAAAGATGGGATGGTTTTTATTTATTTTTTTAACAAGGGGATTGCCCTCCCCCTCCTGGATTATGAGTACAGATCCTCGGTGTAAGACTGAACCACTGTTTTCAAGCAGATGTGCCCAATGCAAGATCCAAGATTAGTGACAAACAGAACTAAACTAAACTTGTTGAAACCAATAGAATTTGCCATTGAAACCCCATACTGGTTGACCACTCATTGGAAAGATTGGGTGAAAGTTTCCCTTTGATGGTGTCTGTAAAAGAGTACGTGTTGTTGAGTGTTGTCTGATATGAAATGTTTGCCACTTGCAGTCGACACACGGCTCAGCGCGTCTCATGAACTGATGAGTTCCCGCAAAGGGGGCAGTAAAATTCTTAAGCGTGTGTTTTATATGTGCTCTCTATCCTGTCAGAGGGCTTTTGGCTTATCTTGAGTGAATGTCGAGGCTGGAAATGTCAGGCACGGGCAGAAAAAAATATATGAGATTATGAAGCTGCTGGATGTTGTCATGGGGTTGTGATGCGTCATAAATCCTGGTTTGATGGTAGTGGATGTCTGGATCAGGAGGGACACGGCTTAAGGACTGCAGAGACTCTGAGCTCTGCCACTGAACAGGAAAGAGGTTTATTCTGGTCATTAGACGATGTAGACCTCATCTTTTGATTTATCATCCCAACCCTACCGACTTTCGCTCTCTTCCCTTCATATTTCATGCCTGCTGTCTCTCTTTCTCTCTCCCTCTGTCTCATTTCTTGATGGACTGATATCTGACAGGCTTATGGCTGTCTGTGATGGGAAGGAGCTGCTCTCTTAAGGTGAATCTTGGGTCAACGGAGAGAAAAAAAAAGTCCTGGCACATCACAGCTAGAGGAAACGGTGGTCGTTGGCTTATCACTTGTAGTTTCCTGTGATAGTACTGGTGGATAGCAGGCAGAAAGTCATGTGGAACATTTGTAATGTTGGCTAAATGTATAGTTTATCTTAAGGATTTGAAGTTCCTCCATCTTAGACAATAATTCCACCTACAGACAATTCAGGTCACACTTTATATTAGGTGTCCTTAACTACTATGTACTAAAGATAAATATCAGTGTAACTAAATGCTATTTTGGAAAATTTCCACATTTACTGCTAATGAGTTCACGGTATGGTTAGGTTTAAGAGCCCTGGGTTACAGATGTAAAACTGATTTGTTACAGTGTTATTAAAATGCAATTCATTCTAATTATAATTCATGACATAAGGGACATTCTAGCAGAAACGTACATTTTCACTTATAAAAAATGTGACAGGGCCTGAATTAAGCTTGTCGTCCTCAAAAACAATCATACAAAACAAGCATAAATTCATACAATTCAATGATAGAACTCATCCTTGATCACTGTCAGCTTCTTCTCCGGCAAATGAGGTCACTTTTGAGTCATATCCTTAAAGGTGTATTACAGGCATTGTATGTTACATTTAATGCAAATGTGACAGGACTGACAGAAACATGGGGACAATTGTAAATTGTTTGTGTTATATATTTGTAGAATTTATTTATAATTTCATGTTTTTAATCAATTTCTAACTTACACTTGATATTTCTAAAGTATTTTTTGTTGTTGTTTTTTTTTGGAAATGACAGTTTTTAGCATTACAAAACTATTAAAGCTGTAGGTTCAGTTGGGCTGAGGACAAGGACAATAACATAGTTTGTACAGTGTAAAGTGTTTTTAATAAAGGAAAAAAATCTGAGAACCGAATGAATGACACATTCCTTTACAGAACAACTCACAGAAATCAACCATCAGTCCATTTTAGACATTTTTGGGATGAAATACTTTTTATTCACTGTATTTATGTTTTTATTTTAGGGACAGATAATGTACGTTTCTGGTAGAATGCCCCATGATATATGGACATTTGTCTGTTAAGCATAAAGTACAAAAGGCATAATAATAATGATTTAGCTTTAAAAAAATTCACCAATTATCTGTCAGTGCCTTGAATTATTTTATTTTTTTTAGATGTTTCCCTAACACAATTTAACCTATATTAATTATCATTCAAAAGTGTAAAAATTTCCAAATTCATAACCTTATTTTTATAATATTGACAAATCATATTTTTGGACAGGTCTGACATTCTAGATTTCACATGTTGACTGATTTGTGTCATTTGGGGTCTATTTTTGGTATATCCTGATGTCATTTTTTGAGAGAACTTCAAATTTAAATGACATAGACTGAAAACATAGCTCTATATATATTTCTGGAGATCGCGAATTATGTAGCCAGAAGTATGTATGGCTGCATTTCATCTTTAAAATAAACAATACGGCAGTATGGCGCCGTTCATTTTTGCGCTTACCAGCTGACCGCTTACTTCTGTATGGACAGCTTTTCTGCTGTGACTAGTTTGTCCTGTAGCTCGACATGTACGTCGGCAGACTTGAGATGCAGAGCTGAGTTGACCTCGACAATGAGGTTCGAGTCTGGTGAAGATCGGTTCCAAAAAGCAAGACAAAAACAGAAGCCAAAAAATAAAATAAACAAGCAAATAGCAGTGTGAGAATGTGGTAAAATCTGAAAACGTGGTCAAAACCATGCGAGGGCTTTACTTTTTCTGGGGTGCGTTTCCCAAACAACGACGTAACTCGCGGCTGAACTATCATAGTACGATGCATGTAGTGACGAGTGTTTTCCCAAAACCAAAAATAAAATCCAATATTAGTTTTGGTAAATACATGCACTTGTTTTCCATATTCATTGAAATATATGTAATGCATAGGGCCTATGCTTCCTTAACTAATATTATTGAGAAGTTGAACATAACATATTCTATTCTAAAACATAAAATCACTTACAAAAGCTAACACTATTCTAATATCATATATAAATCATATAAATAAATAAATAATGAGGCTATTTATTATAAATATATTTACTGTACCAATAATATTAATAATATTAATGATGATGATGATGATTATTATTATTATTAAGTAGGATATTGTTTATTTATTTTTTTCTATATTTTTTGTAAATTTATTTAATTATTTATTATTTATTGAAAATCTACTTATACAATTTGACACATGTAAACTACAGCAGAAAGTTCTAACCAACAGGTCCATGTCATACAGTACAGATACTTAATAAATTACTTAAAAGAATTACTGTATGCTATGTTTTTTGTTTTCACAAGCTTTGGAGACGTAACATAAATTCTGCTTTTAAATAATAGGTCACCTATAGCTTTCGCCATGAGGCTGTTCAAAATTATATCAATGTTTTCAAAGTGCACTGCGAAGGGAGCACATGAATTGTAAACATGCAGATCGCTAAAACTGAACTGTAAAAATACTTTGAAAGCAAATTACACCTAAGAGAGATTAACTTAATGCTTTTTTATTTTCAATAATTCCAACTTTGAACGTTAGAATGTTCTAAATGAATAGGGCATAGGGGGGATAAGTGGGAATAGAACACAGCCAGGAACTCTGTTTCTAACTACAGCTCCAGAGGTGTTGTTTCAAGTGCTCAAGTTTGTGTTGCAGTTTGCGAATGTTCGTTGGAGCGATGGATTTGGGAAACGGCAAACCAACAAACTATGTTTGTAAAGACGGAATTTGAGACCTTAGTTGGCTAACAATGGTTTTGGGAAACGCACCCCTGGATTGCTTTTGAAAACTCTGTGGTTGGGTTGAGGGAAGTGGGTGAACGGGTCAATCTGTGCTTTTTAAAACACTATTGCTTGGGTTTAGGGGGAGGGTAGGGGGATTGTTCGGTTGGTCAGTCAGTAAGTCAGTCAATCAACAGCAGCCTCTGGTGGATTTATGCAAGAACAGAAGGCACGAATGGCACTCGTGAGAGAAATTTGAGGTCTGAAAAAGCTTACACAGCAGCCTCTGATGGATTTGCGAAAATAAAAACGGCAAAAAACATTCCTCTTGTGACGTATTTTGCTCTCGCCAGAAATGTATATAGGGATACGTAACCAGAATGAGCCTGGGTTGAATTTAAATCCTAACTGGGTTAGACATATGGCTTTGATTTTTATAAAATGTTTATCTCATTTTAAAATATATTTGTAGTACTTACTTTTGCTGTGAACATTTATAGAAGCTTCTAATTCTCCAAAATTTGTACACTTTCATTTCTATAAATGCTTTCACAACCGCAATAATCTTAAGCAGTATTTCAAATTATTCACAAGTTTGGCTAGGGCTTTTTCATGTTATTGTTCAAAAAGGTGGTTCACAGTCAAAAGGATAGTTCACCCAAAATTGAAAATTACCTCATTTACTCCTCCTCCTCCTCTATGGTTATAAAACTGCATAAGTTTCTTTCTTTTGTAAACACAAAATAAGATCTTGTGAAGAATTCTGGCTGGCACCTATTGTCAATTTGTGTTCAACAGAAGAAAGAAACTCAAATAGGTTTAGAACAAGTGACGGACGATTAAATGACGACAATTTTCATTTTGGGTAAACTTTTCCTTTAAGAGGATTAAGCCCATACAATATAGAGGTATAGTGATTTGAACAGAAGAAGAAATAAACAAAAATGCTGAAATTATTATTCACAGCAAATCATGAGGGCTTTCTGTCCTGTTTTTTGGAGCTCAGCAGATGTGAATTATATTCATTGTGATTAAAATAGTTGCAAGTTCCATTAAAAAAAAAAAAAGTAAAAATACAAAAAAAAGACTTCCTTTTCCAAAGAAATACTCCTGTAAAAAAAATCCCCCCTGAACTCTTCTTTCATGCTATTGTTTTGAAATTCTAAAACAGGAATCCTGTGTCTCTTGGTTCAGGGTTGCAGTGTTATGTCAGAGTAATTTCAGTTTGATTCTCACCGAAGACGAAGTCGACAGAGACAAAGTTTAATTGAGTTTTCCTGAAACCAATCGGGAGTTTTGCTAGAAGGTAGAAAAGCAGAAGCACATAATCCTCTTCCCACTGAGGCGCTCGCTTGAGGGGTATCTCTCCTCCCTTTCTCCCAATCTCTCCCTCCTTCCGTCCCTCCCACCCTCTTTCTCACTCTATCCCATTACCTGGAAAAAAGAAGAGGGTCCCAAGCCACAATACTGAATACCCCAAGATAAAGGTACAAATTTCCTTCCGAGATTTGTTTTAGAGAAGCTGCAGTTCTTTTTTCAGTGGCAGATGAAAGTGTTGCACTGGTTTGACTCTACAGGGTCATGAACATCCGCTAGAGGATAGTCCACAGAGTGCCATAAAATCTTCCCAGTGTGAGCGGAGTGAAGATCTACTGGGACAAATAACAGAGCGATTTACATAGCATGTCAGTCATCGACTATAATCCCTAGTGTGGTCTCAGCGGTGTCCTGTTGTGTGTGGAACAATTCCTAAGAAAGAGAAGGTGACGGGTGAATGTGAAAGAGCGCAGCTGTTTATTTAACCCAGTTTGATTCATTTTGTAACAAAAATAAATCTATACATTTGTTTTAACTTATAAGATTAAAATATTTTACATTTACCTTCACACTATATTTAATTTACCAAAATTTTGCTAATAATTATATTCATGTTTACTTAGTTTAAGGTTTCCTTTACATTTCTATACACATAACATTTATGCATGTATCAGTTTTACTAATTGATTAACATTTTTATTACTTCTTAAACTATCTTGTTAATGTTTTTGTGCTATTGTATACTGATTTTATTAATCTTTACCTTTACAGTTTCATTTTTATTTGTTTACCTAACATTATTTTAGTTTTATATTCAGCAGTTTTGTTATTGATCACTTCACATTTGCCTTTTAGAAACATTTTACAATATATTTTTTATTATTTTCTTAATGTTTCCTTCACATTTTGTTTGTTTACGTATTTTAATAAAGTGTTCTATGTTTACCTGCATTTATTTTATCAGCGATCATTTATATTTATATATGCCTTTGTTAAACTATGTTGTTTCTCCAAGTTTGAAAATTTTATTAGCATTTTGCCCAACCTAATTTATTACTATTTACTTTTACGCGTGTTTATTATTATTTTCTTTCGTTTACCTGTGTGTGTGTGTGTGTGTGTGTGTGTATTTAATTTTTAAAGTGTATTACTTTTGTTCAAACCTTTTTTCATGCACCTTTTTTACTATTTTCAAGTTGTACTTTTTACAGTGTAACTATTGTTATGTGCCTCCCCTATCTAGGGCCAGGGAAACACGCAACAAAATAACATTTTTGGGGGGGGGTTAATTTAGCCAAATTAAAATTAATTAGAGGCCAATTTAGATAATATAAAATAATTAAATAATTAAAAAAAACTAAAGGGCAGGGCAACCAACAATCATCACCCTTCTCCTGTCCCAGCACTCCAACAATAATACTCAGGACAGGATATTGCCAAAACAACAAACAAAATCTCTAACTGATTAAGATCTTACCTTGCTCCCTCTCTACGAGAAACAGGAGAAAAATAAATGTATTAAACAAAAAGTGTCATCCATCTCCGTACTGCTCCAAAAAGTTGAACCAAAGCCAGAAATTATAAGTAGAAATAACAAAGGCAATTTAAAGTAAATGTTTTACTATATTGTTCACTAAAAATAGGATTTTTAACTACTGAGTAACATTAATTAAATACATGGACTTACTAAATGGTTAGAATGTGGGCTAGGTTTAGTGTTAATTACACAATATTATGCACAATTACTTTTAATTCATATAGTAAGTATTCAGAACATGTAATAAGGACACCTTAAAATAAAGTGTTGTCCTTGTTTGTTCAGATATATTTTTATTTACATGTTTTGTGAGCTACCTTTGCCTACCTTTCAACTGTCATGCATGCACTTGTGCATCTCAATTCAACAACACATCAACTGGGCAACATAAAGCACTGACGCTGCAGCGTGCAGCTATTAAGAAGCTGTCACGAAGCTTAATTACATATTCGACTATGGAAATGAGCTGCTGCCTGTCAGCGAGTCTGTGATTTGAATGCTTCACATGTAACACAGAGACTGTCAAAAAAGACTTCAATCAAAAATGCTAAAATAACCGAGTCGAGCAGCAAGCTACACTTTCCTCCTCCTTTATTAAGATCACCGCAGTATGAAAAACAGTAAGTGAGGGGGAGGAATGATGGGGGGGGGGTTCTATCTCAGGCAGAATTGATGTGGTTCTATCCATATTCATATTCAGCAGCAGCTGTTATCGCTTAAAAGGCTTTCTAATTACAACAACAAGACAAAAACTCCTTGGATACGGTCCAGACCCGCTAAATGATAAAATAAGCGCTCATTCACACTCTCTCTCTCACTCTCTCTCTCTCTCTCTTCCTCTCTTAATCTCCACAAAGCACCTTGGAGTCTACTCACCCAAATACATGCCAATGAACAGGGAAAGTGGCATTCGGAGATGCAGGTGTCACGTTTGATAAGAAACTTCTGGATTAAATATGCTGTGGCTAATGAGCAGCCGGGCGAGCCAGTGAGGGTGCGACCATGGGCACGATTGTTCTCCGGCTGATAACATTCTGCGGAAGAAACAGCCAAATTCCATCATTTAATAAACAGCCCCGGCTTCTATCAGAGAGAGAGAGAGAGAGAGAGTGCCTGGATCCCGGTGTTAAGTGGGAGACATTGCTTTTCATTATGGCAATCTCAGGGGGCTTCCATAAGGGTGTGGAGGTGCTGCGACAAACAAATTGTCCCATATTTAAATGCATTTATTTGTGATTGTCGATTTATGTGTTTCACAGAGGTGCAGATGGAGTTTGAATCTTCAAGTTGATGTAAAGTTATTGTTTTATTAGTGGTGTCTGTCAAGCATTACTGTTGCTGTTGCTTGTATTTATACTAAGGGATCTGAACAAATCCTTAACGAAACTTAACGGAACTGTTTGTTTTTGGAAATAGACTCTTTTTAGAACTTCCCTTAGTTAAACAGTTAAGTTTTACCATTTTTGAATCTACGTAGGTACGAAAAAAAAAGTTCCTTGATTATTATGTCAGAATGAGTGTATAGTTTCTAGCCATATTGACCTAAAAAATAGTAACTTTTCATTTTCCATTGGTCTTAGTACACGATGTAACTACAGAAGAGTCATGCTTTAAATAGAAAACTTATTTAAACTCTTTGGTCATTTTTCATTCTGAACACGTAGCCCTATATACATTTCTGAAGATCGCAAATTATGTAGCCAGAGCTACATATGGCTGCATTTCATTTTTAAAATGAACGCTACGGGGCGGTATGATACCGTTCGTTTTTGCGCTTACAAGCTGACCGCTTACCTCCATATGGACAGCTTTCCCGCTGTAACCAGTTTGTCCAGTTAGCTCACCATGTATGTCGGCAGACTTGAGATACAGAGAGAAGTTGACCACGATGATGGGGTTCGAGTCCAGTGAAGAACGATTCTAGAAAGCGGCTAAGACAAAAAAAAAAGCCAAAAAATAAAATAAACAAGTAAATAACAAAAAGGGCTTTTCTTTTTCTGGATTGCTTTTAAAATTGTCAGTTGGGTTTAGGGAAGTGGGTGGGCGGGTCAATCGGTGCTTTTGAAAATACTATTGGTTGGATTTAGGGAAGGGGGAGGGTGGTGGATATCGGTTGGTTGGTCAGTCAGTAAATCAGTCAGTTGACAGCGGCCTCTCGTGGATTTACGCGAGAACAGCAGGCGTGAATGGCACTCGCGAGAGAAATTTGAGATCTGAAAAAGCGTACACATCGGCCTCTGGTGGATTCACAAAAACAAAAACTGCAAAAAGCGTAGGACTTATTTTGCTCTCTCCAGAAATGTATATTGGGATACACAATCAGAATGAACCTGGGTTGTTTTAAAAAAAGATGCTATTGTTCTACTCTGATTCAGTGATATGTGCTAAGCTAAATTCAGCAAAGCTAAATGGATTCAAAATGTTTACCTCCAGGTTATATTCTCTGTCTATTTTTAAGAAAAAGTGTGGAATGTTGCTTTAAATATTACATTTCCATCTAAAATTTCATTCCACTAAGTCATTAACGACCTCTGGTGGATTTTCGAGAAGGACATGCAAATGGCAAACGTATGA
Source organism: Danio kyathit (assembly GCA_903798195.1). Taxonomy (NCBI): domain Eukaryota; kingdom Metazoa; phylum Chordata; class Actinopteri; order Cypriniformes; family Danionidae; genus Danio; species Danio kyathit. The sequence continues at coordinate 29,872,732 of LR812537.1, read as the reverse complement.
GAAAACTTGCATCATTAACGTAACAGCGGACTCTATAGGATTTGTGAAAACTAAAATGCTAGCAGACGTAGCCCCAGGCACATTTTTCACAGTTCCTACAATGTAGCACTGGGCACGCACAGTTGAAACCAGAAGTTTACATACACTCTAAAAAAGGAACATAACCATTTTTTTTAAATGTCTGATGGTAAATCATACTAAAAGTTTACTATTTTAGGTTCATTAGGATTACCTAAATGATTTACATTTGCTAAATGCCAAAATAATGAGAGAATTGTTTTCTTTTAAGAATTTTTTATTAATTTCTAGACGGTCAAAAGTTTACATACATTTCCCTGTTTTTTTTTTTTTTAGCTTTGCTTTTAAACTGTATAACTTTGGTCAAATGTTTTGGGTATCCTTCCACAAGCTTCTCACAATAGTTTGAAGGAATTTTGGCCCATTCCTCCTCACAGAATTGGTGTAACTGAGTCAGATTTGTTGGCTGTCTTGCTCGTACAAGCTTTTTCAACTCTGCTCACAAATTTTCTATAGGATTGAAATCAGGGCTTTGTGATGGCCACACCAAAACATTCACCCTGTTGTCCTTAAAGCACATTTTAACTAATTAGGCAGAATGCTTAGGGTCATGGTCAGTTTGGAAGACCCATTTGTGGCCAAGTTTTAATTTCCTGGCTGATGTCTTGAGATGTTGCTTCAGTATTTCTACATAATGTTCTTTCTTCATGATGCCAACTATGCTGTGAAGTGGACCAGTCCCTCCTGCAGCAAAACAGCCCCACAACATGATGCTGCCACCCCCATACTTCACAGTTGGGATGGTGTCCCTAGGCTTGTAAGCTTTCCCCTTTGTCCTCCAAATGTAACACTGGTCATTATGGCCAAACAGTTCAATCTTAGTCCCATCAGACCACAGGACATGTCTCAAAAAATTATTATTTTTCCCAGTGGAATTTAGCAAATTGTAATCTGGCTTTTTTGTTGATTCTGGCTTGTTGATTTTCCCATGTTGTCACACAAGGAAGCAGTGTGTTTGAGGTTTTCCTTAAATACTATTCTACAGTTGTGCCTCCAATTAACTCAAATGTTGTCAATAGCCAATCAGAAACTTCCAAAACCTTGACACCATCATCTGAGCTTTTTCAGAGGTATAATAATCTTATTGTATGTAAACTTGACTTTCTAAAAAAGTTATAACAATTTCTTAAAAAATATCTCTCTCATTATTCTGCTATTAAGCATAACAGAAACAAATTTGATAATCCTAACTTACCTAAAAGAGAAAAAGTTTAGTCACATTAACATCTGACTTTTTTTTTTTAAATGGTTATGTGCCTTTTTATACAGTGTATGTAAACTTCTGGTTTCAACTGTATCTCCAATGAGCCTGGGTTGTTGTATTATTAATCACACAACTTTGCTTCCCTGACAAGATGTGCATGACAATCTCAGCTTTTTGATTGATCGTGCAGCCATACGGCATATATTTATCTAATTGTGGCTGCTATTAATGTAGTCAGCATCTTGCAACATCTTAAACTCTTTATCTACCCTAAAGTGAGTCAAAATAAATTGAGCCTAGCCAAGCACTAAGTGAAAAAATCAATGAGTGAGTGACAATAACATCCCATCCAACAGCTGTGGAGGTCAAAGGTTGACATCTTCAAGGTCATTTAGGTGCAATGTTGCCAAAAAAAGGAGGGAAAAAAGCACAAAATGAACGCAGGTCTTGACCTGTCACTCACAAAGAGCTTAGTTCACCCAGCCAACGAAATCCCCCTTTCTGCCAGCATCCGCTTTAGCCGGACCAGTAGGCTATAGCTGTCAGGAAGACGATTCATTTCTCAGAGCTCATATATATATAGAAATTGGAAAATGGCAGGATAATTTCTTTGGCAGAGCTGTCAAGTTAAACCTGAAAGCCGGGGGTGTGGTGTGGTGTGTTGCGCTGAGGGAAAATAAACACGTACTGCACCGCCTCATGAATATACAAAAAGAGGCGCATAACTTCACACCCCGCTACCCCAGCCAGATGACTGGCCGTGCCTCACAGGAAGGCGCTCAATGCCCCTCTGGTGTGTGTTTGATGTAGCGCGAGGGCCAGTAGATCAATGAGGGTGCAGGTGTGCAGGGCAGATGGTGGAGAGGTGATACCCGGGGCGCTGAGACTCAGCCGGGCCAGGAACACAGAAGCTCCACTGAGGCCCCCGGGGGAATGGAGCCGTATGACTGATGCACTCTGGGATGTGATTTATGGAACGGAGCAGGGAAAGTGAGATCCCTGCTGTTACACACACTCTGCTGCTGCGCTTGCAGGATTGCAGGCTCTTATGGTGCCATTTTTAGGACCCTTTTTGTGTAGTTCTTTCTGTTTTCTAGGGAGTTTTTTTTTAAAGTTGAAGCTGAGAGAAATAATGATGGTTGAGGCTTGTTTTCTTAGTCATGGTGTTTTTTGTTTTTTGCAGAAGATATAAAGTGGTGAGAAGTTTGTTGTTGTTCTTTTTTTTAGTTTATATTGTTCTTCTTATTTTAAAGGAGATGAATTTAACCCTAAATTATGTGGCTTTTGTAGCATTGTAAAGGCCTGTAGAATACAGTTTCTTTTAGTTTTGGGGTCGGTGAGATCATTTTTAAAGTATTTGTAAAATTAATTTTAAAGTTGACGTTCAGGAAACATTTCTTATTAATATCAATGTTGAAAACAGTTTTCCTGCTTGGTGTATTTTGTGTAAACCATAATACATAATGCAAGACTGTTTAATGAACAGCCTTTATAAAAAATATGCTGTAATATATACCGTATACGGTTTTTATAATGCATAATTAATGTAACTAGCTTATAAATAATATATTATACAGTAAGTACAGTTGAAGTCAGAATTTTTAGCCCCCCTGAGTTATTAGCCCCCCTTTTTATTTTTTCCCCAATTTCTGTTTAATGAAGAGAAGATTTTTTTCAGCACATTTCTAAACATAATAGTTTAATAACTTATTTCTAATAACTGATTTATTTTATCTTTACCATGATGACAGTAAATAATCATGTATCAAGTATTTTACTCTATATATTTTTAAGACACTTCTATACAGCTTAAAGTGACATTTAAAGGCTTAACTAGGTTAATTAGGTTAACTAGGCAGGTTAGGGTAATTAGGCAAATTATTGTATAACGATAGTTTTTTCTGTAGACTATCAAAAAAATATATAGCTTAAAGGGGCTAATAATTTTGACCTTAAAATGGTTTTAAAAAAATTAAAAATTGCTTTTATTCTGGCCGAAATAAAACAAATAAGACTTTCTCCAGAAGAAAAAATTATCAGACATACTGTGAAAATTTCCTTGCTCTGTTAAACATCATTTGGGAGATATTTAAAAAAGAAAAAAAAATACTAAGAGGGGCGAATAATTTTGACTTCAGCTGTAATTACACATTTGTATTGTACTTTAAGTATATAAGTAGTTATACATTCTATAAGTAATTATACATTAGTACGGTACTTTGTCAAAATCCATGCATAGCCTATGTTTGAGAATTTATTTGATAGAAAACAATTTTAATCAATAATTCAAAATAAACAAAAACAGCTAAACAGCTAACAAAAAAAACAACTAACAGATTTTGAATTATTCTGAATTTATTTTTAGGATTTGTCCTTAAACACTTTACTGTCACTGATTATTTTTATGCATCCTTGCTGAATAACAGTATTTATATTTAAATAGTGTAAATGTAATACAATCAGCTTTTTGTTTTTTTGTTTTTTATTTAAATATTTAAATAAGTATAATGACAAAATGGAAACAGATTAAAATGACAGTTGCTGGATTCTTTTATGCAGGACTTTTCTCTCTGACAATATGTTTAATAAAATTAGCATTTTAGGATATATTAGATACATAGAACTGGGATTGCTATAACATATAGCTCAACAGGCAGAAGTTTACCATACAATAACTGTAGATGCCAGGTAAAATGAAAATAGCTAAAATTATAGTGTTTAATCAAATGCCTCAACAATTAGAGCAAATTACCCCCCAGAAAAAAAAAGGCAAACCGAAACTTAGAATTTATCCAATACAGCAAATGTATATTATATGAAAAAACAAATGGCATGTAATAAATAAAGCAATCAAACTACGTGTATGATTGGTCTAGATAGAAAAACCTTGCGCTGAATGCTGAAGACACCGCCACCTTGTGGAAGAGACTTGATAGTTCTCAGAAATCACTCACACCATTCAAATGAAGCCTGACCAGTTCATTCAGTCGTTCTCCACAAATATGTTTGCTTTTAAGTTTACCTTTAGCCTCTAACTTAGCATTACATTTTAGGCTCAAATTCTACATAGCACTACTTTCTTTTCATGTATGATGAGCAAGAAACTCATTGACAGCTCCAAATATTGGCTTGGATTCATAGGTGAATTCGAGAGGGAGGAAACACACGCACATGCTTTTCATTTATATCTCTCATTGTCTTCCCCTACAGTGTGTGGTGCCAAAATAAACCCTGGCCAGGTCGATTGCTCTTTTTCACTGCCAGAACAAAAATAGCACAAGACACAAGAACATGCTGCACTGTGACACTGTGACACTGCTTTTCCCCTTACAACTGTAAATAAAATAAAAATAACAGAAGTACATTAAAGTTTAAAAATGCTTATTTATATGTTGTACTTTAAAATGACACATCTTTTTTAAAGGTGTTATTAGCAGGTGCTTTTAATAATTTGTGAAAATGACTGTATATGCTACACAGCAGAGTAGAGATTGAAAAACTCTTTTACTTTAATATGATTTATTTTATTTTATTTTGCTATAGAATTGGGATTGTTTTGCAAATTCTTTACACGTATTGTTATTTGCAAAATAACAAAAAAGCACAAAGTTTATACAAAATGCTAGTTAAAACATTTGTTGTTTGTTGCACACACACACACACGCAAAAGAAAAAAAAAAGAAACATTGCAGTACATTTGACAAAATACTATTCCTGGAAATCTCTACTTGAAATTTCACATTTAATTCAGTATGTTACTTGCCATTTTGTTGTTCATTCATTGTTTTTTCGGCTTAGTCCCTTTATTAACCTGGGATCGCCACAGGGAAATGAACCACCAACTTATCCAGCATATGTTTTTATGCAGCGAATGCTCTTCCAGCTGTAACCCATCACTGGGAAACATATATACATTCGTTCACACACATACTGTACACTACGGCCAATTTAGCTTACCCAATTCACCTATATCAAGTCTTTGGACTTGTGGGGGAAACCGGAGCACCCGGAGGAAACCCACGTGAACAGGCAGAACATGCAAACTCCACACAGAAATTCTTGCTGTGAGGCGATTGTGCTGCCCACTGCGCCACTGTGTTGCCCTCCATTTTGTTGTATTTTTGTTTATTATGTTTGCTAGCAAGTGAGTTAGTTATTTTTTATTATTTTATCATTGTCATTAATCAAAAAAGTTAACTAAATTAGCTATCGTTTCAAATGCCTTACAGTATGTTAGGGTTTGTTAAGAAATTTTGCCATGTGCATCAAAATAAATTAAGTATTAATTAAATATTTGAATGATTTTTAGACATAAAAAGTGTATTAAATGCAAGTAAACTTTAATGTTTACTCTTATGTTTTCTAAGAGCTTTTGTAAAAATAAAATGTCAGGACGTGTGAATTATCAATAATAATAATACATTTATTACATTTATTTATGTGCCACTTTTCTCACACCCAAAGCGCTTCAAAACAAGGTAAATTAGGACAGTAAAAAATACAATGTATGATAAAATATAAACAACAACATATAGCAAGTCAAAAACCTTAAGACATGTAAGAGATAACTAAATACCAAGGATAAGAAGGACCCAAATCATGTTATATAGTAGTACAAGTGTTTTAAGCTGAACTGATCTGAAAGCCAGTGCAAATTACAGAGCACACAACTGATGTGCTGTCATGAGGCTGTGTGAGTGAGAACATGTGCTGCTCAATTCAGAATATATTGTAGTCGTTTGATAGATTTTGCTGGTAAACCAACATAGAGAGAATTACAGTAATCAACTGTTGAAGTAAATACCCATGCAGCAAAAGATATATTTATGTAAAAATACAACAGCTTATTTATTCTGACCTCAACTTACTAAGATATGTAAAAGAATAAGCTATCATTCTTGATTCTATTTTAAGAAAACGTGATAAATGAGTACATGTAAGTGCCTAATGCCGAAATATAGATTTAAAATTACAATTCCTTTTTATTTTGGGGGCTCCATTGTGATTCTCAATGCAATCAAATTAGTTTTGCTTTTAATATAATAATTATTACTTATTATAACAATTTTTAGTAGCTTATAATAAATGAAGAAACATTGTTAATGTATAATAAATGTAGAAATTTTGTATAACGGTTAATTAAAATCAATCAAATGAAACTGCACATTCTAATACTGAAAACAATACACTTTTATAGATTTGATACTTAAAAATCCCCTTTCATTTGTAATAATTTATTAATAAATACTAAATGTTTACTCTATTACATTATTAATCTATTGCATTAAAACATAATTGTTTACTAAATGTGACCCTGGAAGACAAAACAAGTTACTTTATTGAAATTGGCAAAATGCATTGTAGCCTATGTGTCAAAATAATTGATTATTCTTTTTATGGCAAAAACTTATTAGAATAATAAATAAAGATCATGTTTTTGTTTTTTAAAGATGAAGTTTTTTTTTTTTTTTTGTAAATTCCATACTATAAATATTAAAAAAGTTTTTTGTTAGTAATGTGTCCTGCTAAGCATGTAATTAGAACAATTTTAAAGGCATGTATTTACAGTTGGAGTCAGAATTATTAGCCCCCCTTTGAATTTTTTTTCTTTTTTAAATATTTCCCAAATTATGTTTAACAGAGCAAGGAAATTTTTACAGAATGTCTGATAATATTTTTTCTTCCGGAGAAAGTCTTATTTGATTTACTTAGGCTTCGATGAAAGTAGTTTTTAATATGTATTTAAAAAAAAGTTAAGGTCAAAATGTTTAGCCCCTTTAAGCTATATTTTTTTCAATAGTCTACAGAACAAACCATCATTATACAATAACTTGCAGACTTACTCTAACCTGCCTAGTTAACCTAATTAACCTAGTTAAGCCTTTAAATGTCACTTTAAGCTGTATAGAAGTATCTTGAAAAATATCTAGTAAAATATTATGTACTGTCATTATGGCAAAAATAAAATAAATCAGTTATTAGAAATTAGTTATTAAAACTATTATGTTTAGAAATGTGTTTAAACAAATCTTCCCTCAGTTAAACAGAAATTGGGGAAAAAAAATAAACAGGGGGGCTAATAATTCAGACTTCAACTGTAGATGTCTTGTCAATAGTTGTATCTTGGCCAAGTATTATCTTTTCCTAACAAACCATCAGTGAAAAGCTTATTTATACAGCTTTCGTATGATGTAGAAATCTCAGTTTCCAAAAATTGACACTTATGACTGGTTTTGTGGTCCATGGTCACAAATGGACACTTAAAAAAAAACATCCGTTCCTCATATCAGACCTATAATACCAAAAGCATGTGCAATTAGCATTTCTCTGCGGGAAACACGACAGCCCATCACAGGTCACTTTCTTCTCCTTGGACATGCTGTCACAAAGTGCTCACGCGTCTCTGAAAGGTAGCATTGAGTGTACTTCACTCTTATTGTCCAACTCCCCAATTAGTCCACGTCCTAATTCTAGCATTTAGTGCTGGCATATCATGTCTCTTCTTGTTATCTCGCGCTGCAGACTTTTGTAAATAGTCATATTTAAAACTTTAATCCCCTCAATGGAAGATGACGCTCAGACAGAAAGTCCGTCATTTGGACAGATAAATGTTATCTCAGTCACAAAGCACTCGTTCTCCTTTTTAACCAGCTAATGAGTTTGTTCTGCGGACTCCAGTCGAACGTTTCATCCGCAGCCCTTCAGTTTGATAATGCTGTACTTTTATCCGAGATGCCCATTCTCTTTGGAGGCAGGGAAAAAATATACAGCGTCTTCCACAATATGCTTGTCCCTCACTTGTTTGTTGCCACTTCAAAGGAGTGGCATGCATTTGTGTGGCTGAAAAAAAAGTGTGCCGTGTGTGGCTTTAAAAAGTAGTGCATTGGTATTTACCACTATGTAATTTAGTATAAAATAGATAAAAGGTGAAGCAAATTCCAGTTCTGAAAACTATTGTCTTGCATTGATGCCAGGAAAATCATTTCCAATGGAATAAAAGGAGAAAAAAAGTTTTATGAGTGACTTTTGTGACAAGAAGAAAGCAAAAAATATGCTACATTTGTAGACATTATATACAGGCCTGTAGCGGGTGATTCGAAAGGCCCACCCCTTACTGACAAAGGTCCATACATGAGCTCATTTGTCCTATTTTAACTGCTATGGTATGATAAATTGTGAAAATAACCTATCAAAAAAAGGTTTTAAGACCTTGCGGAATCCTCAGTTGGCTGTCACTTTGGTTTGACTTGAGCTAATCAGTTTTGACCAATGCAAACAATTATTTTTTATGAGTCCAACATTAAGCTGTTCAAGAAAACATACAATCTGATGCAAGTGAAATGACAATAAACTTAATAGACAATAGACTGTTTTTAATTTAAAACTTTAAGATTTCTTTTTTTTTTTTGTCTAATCATAAATGATGTAATAAATTTGTATTTAATTTTTTATCTATTTATTATTCTTTAGAAAATATTTTGCTACATCAAAAACAGTAGTTAAGATGGCCAGCTAATCCAGCTAAAAATAGTGCTTAAAATGTCACTGAAAAGCAGTATTTACATTTCATAATTAATTAGGAAAATGAGGCGAATAACTGCAAAAAGGTCCACCACCCAAATTCTCATAATTTTGACATATTTCATCAAAAACATTCCTTTGATTTGATTTTTGATTAATAAATATTCCCTAAACAACATTCATCGGAGGTCAAATTATATGGCATAACCCTTGGTGGAAAGAGTACTTTTTTCTAAAAATGTAGTGCAAGTAGAGTAAAAGCATCTGTTGTAAATATTAAGTATGAGTAAAAAGTAGCCCTTTCAAAAGTACTCAAGAGTAGTGAGTGTTGCGCTGTAAAAATCTAATGCATTTACATGTACTTTGTGGATGTGTGTGTACGTAACATTCTGTAGTGCATTAGTTTAGTTATTGCCCAGCAGGCACACAGCATCATAAGACGTTAATATTAGGTTCGGTTTAGGTTGTGACGTCAGGTGACCAAAATTCAATGCCCAGCCTGCGTCTAAGGACAACTTTATTTTGATGTCCAATAACAACATCAAATGACATTGATATTTTGTTGATTTTAGAAGTGACCAAAATCCAACGTCGACCCAACATCCTAAACCAACGTCATATTGTTGTCAAATACTGACATTTATTCGTCAGTTATGGCAACCAAAATCCAACGTCTGATAGACGTCATAGTGGTAACATCCACACAATGTCAAGCTGTAACATCATTAAACGTTGATATTTGGTTGATTTTAGGTTGGACATTGACGTCAACCTGACGTTGAATTCTGATGTTAACCCAAATTTTATTTCCAAACAAAATGCAACGTCCCACGACATTGGGGTACAACTTCAGTCTGACGTCATGCTGTCGTCTTGTGTCTGCTGGGTGTTTAAGGCCATTTCATACAGTAATTTTTAAAAGCCATTTCATTCATCATTTTTTCATCAGTGACATGCATCTAAACAGTCTCTAGGTCAATGCGTGTAAAGATTTTGGACATCTTCCTGGACACTTTTAATGCTTTCAAACAGTTTGCTGCAATTATAAATCACCTATGTCTTGAGGTAGTTCATTAGGATACAATTTATCTCTTTACTTCTACTGTATGTGTGATTTGACTGGACAGGAATCACAGGACTAATTTTTCTAATCCCCATAGACAAGAAAAAATAAAGCAGTGACTGCAGGTTGAAGGAAAGTAGTGGAGTAAATGTACTGTACCAATACACTAAAAATGTACTCAAGGAAAAGTAAAAGTACACATTACAACTCCTGAGAAAAACTACTCAATTACAGTAGCTTGAGTATTTGTAATTTGTTACTTTACACCACTGAGCATAACACATATCAGACTGTCATTGTAAATCTTTAAACTTGCTCAATATTCTTCAAAATATTAGGTCTTACCTATTTGTCAGTGAGAGATGTTTAATTATTTAAGATATAATAAATGTAGTATGATACCTTATTCTTTTTATGATTTAATAAATGCAGTTCTGAATGTGTACAGTTGATGGCAGAATTTTTGGCCCTATACTGTGAAGTTTTAATTCATTTTCAAATATTTCCTGTGCGGTTTTTAAAGACATCTTTACATACTATTTTACATACTACATACTATTTTCTAAATACAGGGAGTGCAGAATTATTAGGCAAGTTGTATTTTTGAGGATTACTTTTATTATTGAACAACAACCATGTTCTCAATGAACCCAAAAAACTCATTAATATCAAAGCTGAATATTTTTGCAAGTAGTTTTAGTTTGCTTTTTAGTTTTAGCTATTTTAGGAGGATATCTGTGTGTGCAGGTGACTATTACTGTGCATAATTATTAGGCAACTTAACAAAAAACAAATATATACCCATTTCAATTATTTATTTTCACCAGTGAAACCAATATAACATCTCAACATTCACAAATATACATTTCTGACATTCAAAAACAAACCAAAACAAATCAGTGACCAATATAGCCACCTTTCTTTGCAAATACACTCAAAAGCCTGCCATCCATGAATTCTGTCAGTGTTTTGATCTGTTCACCATCAACATTGCGTGCAGCAGCAACCACAGCCTCCCAGACACTGTTCAGAGAGGTGTACTGTTTTCCCTACTTGTAAATCTCACATTTGATGATGGACCACAGGTTCTCTATTGGGTTCAGAACAGGTGAACAAGGAGGCCATGTCATTAGTTTTTCTTCTTTTAGACCCTTTCTTGCCAGCCAAGCTGTGGAGTACTTGGACGCATGTGATGGAGCATTGTCCTGCATGAAAATCATGTTTTTCTTGAAGGATGCAGACTGCTTCCTGTACCACTGCTTGAAGAAGGTGTCTTCCAGAAGCTGGCAGTAGGACTGGGAGTTCATCCTCAACCCGAAAAGGCCCCACAAGCTCATCTTTGATGATACCAGCCCAAACCAGTACTTCTCCTCCACCTTGCTGGCGTCTGAGTCGGACTGGAGCTCTCTGCCCTTTACCGATCCAGCCACGGGCCCATCAAGACTCGCTCTCATTTCATCAGTCCATAAAACCTTAGAAAAATCAGTCTTGAGATATTTCTTGGCCCAGTCTTGACGTTTCAGCTTGTGTGTCTTGTTCAGTGGTGGTCGTTTTTCAGCATTTCTTACCTTGGCCATGTCTCTGAGTATTGCACACCTTGTGCTTTTGGGCACTCCAGTGATGTTGCAGCTCTGAAATATGGCAAAACTGGTGGCAAGTGGCATCTTGACATCTTGGCAGCTGCACGCTTGACTTTTCTCAGTTCATGGGCAGTTTATTTTGCGCCTTGGTTTTTCCACACGCTTCTTGCGACCCTGTTGACTAATTTGAATGAAACGCTTGATTGTTCGATGATCACGCTTCAGAAGCGTGGCAATTTTAAGAGTGCTGCATCCCTCTGCAAGATATCTCACTATTTTTGACTTTTCGGAGCCTGTCAAGTTCTTATTTTGACCCATTTTCCCAAAGGAAAGGAAGTTGCCTAATAATTATCCACACCTGATATAGGGTGTTGATGTCATTAGACCACACCCCTTCTCATTACAGAGATGCACATCACCTAATATGCTTAATTGGTAGTAGGCTTTCGCGCCTATACAGCTTAGAGTAAGACAACATGCATAAAGAGGATGATGTGGTCAAAATACTCATTTGCCTAATAATTATGCACTCCCTGTATATACATACTATTTTATTTTCCAAGATAATAATATTCAGTTTAAAGTGCAATGTAAAGGCTTAATAAGTCTTATTAGGTTATCTAGGCAACTTGGGTTAATCAGTCGTTGGACAACAGTGTTTTGTTCTGTAGCCAATATGGAAAAAGAAATTCTTAAAGGGATTAATAACACTTTAAAATATGTTTTAAACAAAAGATTACCTTTGTTCCAGCCAAACTAAAAGAAATTAAATTTGCTCTATTAAACTTTAATTAATTTACAAGAGAGCTAATAATTTCACCTTTAACTGTTGTTGTGAGTTCAGGTCAGAAAATGCATGTTATTCTTTTTTTATATAAATATATATGTAACACTAATGACAATGGAACATTATTTTATCCATAAAGTTATTTGAACATTACATATTTTTAATCTTCTTTCTATATATGCTTAAAATACTCTATTAAACCCAAAGCTTTGTTCTCTTTCTTGCAGGAGGACATGTGTGGTGTTCCACAACCAAAAACATCATGGAAGGAGACGAACTCGCAGCCTGTGTGGTGGATTTGCACTCTCATCTTCAAACCCCAGGCCCAAATCCCTATGGTCAAGGGATGTACCCATCCCGACAGCTGGATGCCATCCAACTCCTTCCTCAGCAAGCAGCCATGGCATCCATACTACCCGGCGCTATCATCAACAGTGAGTGCCGCATTATCAGTGCCACAGTGGATAGACTGATTAATGTGCTTGGTTAAAAATGGAAATCCATGTCAAAGAGTCATCACGGCTCTGATGTGCGTGTTTGCCGTGGATAAGAGAATTACCAAGGGTTGAGACTGACCTTCAGTTTTGCTGAAATTAGATATTTACCCTCCATTTCATTCTTCGATTACAGCTAACAAGAATTTGACGCGAACAACATGCAGCACATTTGCATAGTGCATGTGGATAGCGCTGGGTTATGTTCATTCTTCATTACCAAGGTTATTTTAGTAAACGAAATCTAAGACTAAAGTATTGGTCAAAAGACATCTTTGCTAAATGAAATAAAATTAAATATTCACAATAACTGAACATCTAAAATTCTGTGAAACTAACAACAGTCAACTAACTGGAATAAAAATAATAATTAATAAAAAAATAGTAATTGATTTCAAGCACTCATTGAAAATCTGACCTGCGGCTTCTTATGGAAACACCCATATATGCGCTTTTACAGCCAAACACATCAGTCAAGAGCATGATTATATACAGAAACATATTTTCTATATAAACAAAACATGTGTTCTAACTTTCCTTCATCTGCCAGAACATGCAAACTAGCATGTTTAACTACACACATCTTTAATATGAAGAAGTTTGACTTCATTCTCCATCACTTTTATTGTTATTCATTTAAGTTGTATTTGTGTGGGGTCAGTTTCTGTTCGAACAGTTATTTAATTACTTTTGCACAAGAGTTAACGTAAGCTGTGCTAACACTAAACTTTGCTTTAGTTGACGCTGGATGTGTTCTGTTAACTCTGATGAACTATTAATACTAATACTGAAACTAAATATATAAAAACTAAATAGAAATGTGTTCACAAAATAAACTAAAGTAAAACTAACAAAACTATTACTCAAACAAACTAAAATAAGTGCTTAAATAATATGCCGGTGCTCTTTGGGTAAGGGATTCATCAGAATAAACAGCAAAAATCAGTCCAAGGCACTTGAAATAAGTGGAATAAATGATAAAAAGCCGTTATTGACAAGGCATTAGGTTACCCTGATGAAGACAGCTGTTTGCCGAAATGTGTAGGCGCAGTTTTAAGGAATAGCCATGTTAATAAAGGCTTTTTCATATTTTTTTTCCACATTTTCCGAGTGCCTTGGACTGATTTTTGCTGTTTAAACTAAAATAAAACTAACATTTACAGCAAATTTAAAAAATAATATCAAAATACAAACTAATTTAAAAATGTAAAAAATATAATAATCTATTATTTATAACCTAGTGTCTGTTACTGTACAAGCAGAATACAGTTATATTCTAGCATTGATTGATCAATGCTAGTTTTATTGTTTTTACTTGTGTAATATTTATTATAGATTTTTTTTTAGCTGGACATGAACAAATGTTTTATTTTTATTTTTTAAATACTTTATATAACAAATAATCTGAAATATTAAAGCTTCTGTGCTATTTTGAATTGTATCACAAAAATGTCAAATGAAAGCATTTCTCTAGTAGTCTCAGACCCCACTGTATTTTAAGATGCTACAGTAGCTTTAGATAACTCAATATGGATCTGCTTGTGTCCATTTCTGTCTTTGTAGAAGACATCTTCCCCTGTAAGGCATGTGGCATCTGGTTTCGGAGTGAAAGAAACCTACAGGCCCATCTTATGTATTACTGCAGTGGGCGACAAAGGGACCCTGAGATGGTGGCAGAGAAAAACGCCAATATCAGCCATCAAATGCTCCGCAATTGCACATACCCCCAGTGCAATATGAGCTTTGCAGGCTCGCATGCCCTGGAAATGCACTTATCCACACATAACTGTGAGTAAACCTAAAAGACATTCTTTTTAAAATAATCATTTGACCACCAATATATGAGACAGAGAAAAAAAAGTGTAAATATGAAAACCTGCTTACTGAACAAAACGTTGTCTCCTAGCCCCCTCAGTTTGGTCTAGTTCATTTGCTTTACACTGGTTATGAGCAGTTGCCTGTTGGGCAAGCTACTGTAGGAGCCCAGAAAACTATCTAGGTGTGTTGGAAGACCAGCTAAACAAGTATCCTTTTCTCACTTTTCATTATATTATATAATATAATTTATTATACTTTATTATAGTGTATCAGGAAATTTTTTTGACTATAATGTTTTCCAAATGTTAAATACTTTTTGATTTTCACATACATTTGGTGGCTCTCAGAATATGTATTCCTAGGAATATATAACAATATTACATATCAAAATAAAGAACCAAGCCTCTGCTTAAAAAAATGTGTTCATGTTTTATCACTGCTTGAATACAGATAGATTTAGTAAAAAAAAAAAATGCATTATTGACAAAAAAAAATAAATTATTGACAAAAAAAAAACCTGAGAAAAATGTTTCTTTTTCAAAGTAGCACATTTTCAATATGTGACAACTTCATCCACATCCACAGGGGCAGATCATTTTGCTGTGGCAACCCCTTATTAAGAAGGGAGTAAACTGAAGGAAAGTAGTATAAGGGTTTAATCACACTGAACACGCTTTTCAGTTCCAAAAAATGAGGCGCACCACACTTCCTTTTTTGTTGACAAGAAAAAAGTAGCTCTTTTTATGTCGCTAGGCAATGACTGAATCAGCTGCGTATTGTGCGCGAGTGTTGCTGTTGATATTAATATAATTTAAACATTTTAAAATATTGTGATATTCAAGATTTGTGATTCATACAAAACCGGATAACTCAAAACAGCAACCACAAGTCTCTCCTCCATCTTTAAAAGTCTCCGTAGTTGTCTTTATAACACAAACACCTCAATGGAAACTCCGCCTCTGCTTTCATTTGATTGGAGAATGAAAAAGACGCGACTGATGTAGCAAGATATTTCCGCTCAGAGTTGACTTTTTCAACTTCGAGCACACGGCTCTCAAAAACGCGAGGCGCAGCAGGTGCGCATAAGCAGCATGCACAACACTCGCGGCCGTTATTAAATTATTCGAAAAAGCAAAAAGCACGTTCAGTGTGTTCAGCCCCTAATTCTTCATATTTATAAGATCTTATCTACATGGGTTATATTGCACAATTTCGCTCCAACAACCTCCAACTCAAACCTACTTATTAGTCTCTAGTAGTCTTAGTGTGCAGAGCTGCGGCCCTTCAGGAATCAAGTTTGAGACCATTGCGCTAGGGCTTTCCTTACTCTAATATACCTAAAACACGGATTGCCTTAAAAACTGTCAATGGGAGGGAAAAGGGTTAAGAACCATGACTTAATGTCTAGGAGCATGTGTACAGCCTTTAGTTTGGTTATCATGAATTGTGTATTATAATGTTCCCTGATACCATTCCTGTTTTCTTTTTGTATTTTAAGGTCTCAAGTCTGATGAGATGTCCACTGGAAGCAACTTGAAATGCACCATTTGCGACTACACTGCTGAAACTCTCATGGTACTCCAGCATCACATCCTCTCCCATCTGTCCCAAACCGGCCTGAAATGCAGTCAATGCCACTTCTCATTTCAAACCCCCAGAGAAATGGCCAAACACCAGGAGCTACATGGACATAATTGTCCAGTCACCAATAAACTCATAAAAGAAGACAAAACTGATAACACTCCTAACAGCATTACAAGTAGCTCTCAACAGCTCAGAGCTAAGACAAACATCAATGACCTCCAGGAAAGCACAGCACAATGTGATGTTACTCAAATTTCAGATCTGGAAAACACGGACAGTAGCCAGACATCCACTAAAGGCGAGGCAAACTCAGGAAACAAGGCTAACCTTTCATATTCCAGAGTCAAGTCCGAACCTTCTAGTCCTCGTTTAGCCTCTTCACCCATTCAGCACCACCTTCCTCCTGCATTTCCCATACCCCCTTTTATACCGCATGTCCCGTTTTCACAGGATATTACTATGGGGCCGCAGGCATCTGAGATACTGGCCAAAATGTCTGAGTTAGTCCATCGCAGGTTGCGTCATGGTGGAAACTCTTACCCTCCAGTCATGTACAGTGCACTTGTACCAAAAGGAGCAACATGCTTCGAATGCAATATCACCTTCAATAACCTTGATAATTATTTGGTGCACAAGAAGCACTACTGCAACAGTCGCTGGGAAAACACACACAAATCACACGACTTCACTGGACTTCTGGATAAACCAGCAGGCACTGTAAGCCCTAAAATTGGAGCCAGTTTGGCTGTTATGCTAAATGCCGGCCATCCCTCTGAAGTGAAAGGCCACGAGCCTAAACCTTGCAATCCCATTGCAGGTGGAAAAGTAACAGATGAGCTGACCGTTCAAGTTAAAAAAGCATCAACTCCATCTGGTGCACAGGAGAGACCAAATGGTACACAGCTGGATTTACAAAGCCAGAAAATGCCACCCACTGAAACTGACCCCAGCCACACAACATGTGAGGCCTGCAAGATCACCTTTAGTCGACATGAAACCTACATGGTGCACAAGCAGTATTACTGTGCCACTCGCCATGACCCTCAAATCAAACGGGCTAATAATAAAGGACCGGCCAATCAAAAGGCAGTACGTCCACGTAAAAGAAGAAAGGCATACGAGTTGGCCAATTCTGAGCAAGAACAAATGCCACCAATGGGTATGCCATCATTTCTTGGAATGCCCACTTTAGGAGGACCATACATGTCTAAGGACACACTGGATAGCTTCAGAGATCATCAGAGATACAATATGATCCAGGGGTTAGTGCCAAAATATCCAGAGGCTTCACTGACAGTTACGAAATCGGCTCTTGTGTCAAAGTGTAATATAATCTCTAAGGAAGAAAGCGATGCACCCATAGATCTCAGTAAAAAATGCATGCCACAGTTTGGTAACACTCCTGTTTCCCCTAAAGGATTAATGGATTATCATGAGTGTGTTGTGTGCAAGATAAGTTTCAACAAAGTTGAGGACTATCTGAAGCACAAGCAGAACTTCTGCCCGGGTACTGTTTTGCAAAATGCCTCCACTGAGAACAAAAGCATCAAAAAGGAAGGTCCCAGAAATACTAACAACCTCTTAGAGAACCCCCTCTTTGAGTTTCCAGCTCCACAGATAAAGATTGAGCATCCAAATGCAGTGCCAACTTCTGATACCCAAGCTTCAAGTGAGGAACAAATAATCCCAACAAAAGATGACCTGAGGAACATGTTTCAACCCTCTTCGACCTACCTAAGTCCTGCTAAGAAAATGAGACCTGATGAGCAAATTTGGCCTTACTATGAAATCAAACCCACCGATTACGCTACAGGGATGCTGGTCTCGCAAAGTGAAAGGAGACAGAGTCCAAACGAGGGCAGTGAGGGAGAAAAAGATCAGCCAATGCCTG
Source organism: Danio kyathit (assembly GCA_903798195.1). Lineage (NCBI taxonomy): Eukaryota > Metazoa > Chordata > Actinopteri > Cypriniformes > Danionidae > Danio > Danio kyathit. The sequence goes on along the minus strand of LR812537.1, from coordinate 29,854,712 downwards.
ACGGTAGCCATCTTAGCACAGATGACCCAGAGAACCAGAGCAAGTCCTCGTCCCTAAAGGACAATGTTGAGATTGAGGAAAAGATGGAAGATGCTGAAAATAAACATGAATCCCCCACACCAGAGAGCCATTTAGATGATTCCATCAACAGTAAGGAAGTCACAACACAGATGCCATCTCTAAAAACTGAGGAAGTCTCGACTAGCTTGAAGAAAGTGTTGAATGGGTCCATTGCCAACTCAAGTAATGTAAAGTACTGTCGCCCGTGTGACATCCAGTTCAACAATCTCTCAAATTTTATAACGCACAAGAAGTTTTACTGCTCATCTCACACAGCAGAGCATGTCAAATAGTGGAAAACTTGTCCACAGTTGTAGAAAAGGTAGTGTTGGACCCAATCCACGTACATACTGTCAGCAGTGTAAAGATACCTTTAGGTCCCCTTGTCATAGGACCCAAGAAAACATTCCCTGTTGTCCACCTTTGACAACTGCACTGCTCGAATCAGACATAATTTATTGCAATGGACACTTTCTCTAAACATTACCATCTGCCCTCTCGTCTTTCACAAGCCTTGAACCAGTCATTGATTTTCACAAGCACGTTTCTTCCCCCTTGTGGTCATCGAAAGACGTTTTTACGATTCCATGCTGGTGTACTCAGCAGCAGGAGGACAATCAAAGCAGGATTAATCCTACCAGTCATTTATTAGAAACTTTAAAACTATTTGTTGAAAATACTGTGTGTTAATAGTTTCTTGTTTTTTATGTATTTATTTATTTAATAATAGTTGCAGCTCCAAAAAAACACAGATCTGAAATGAAAAGCAAGCTTGTGAACGTTTCAGTATTGCGAAAGGAAGCCACACTGTAGAAACTGATTAAAAAGAAAAGTCTACAGACGGTGGGACTACCAGTGGCTGATTATTGTTTATCCTTAACGACTGGCAATCACGTTTTCTGAATTAATAATTGTCAATACATGTAGAGTCTAGTTTGTCCTTGATGTTTCTTTATGCTTCAAACCTTTTTTTCTTGTCAATGCAGAACTCTTCTTAAAAAGGTGACCTGTATGCGTGTTTGTTGATTCGTTATCTCTTTTTTAAATATTTGGCTTCTAATGCAATACTTTTTAAAAGATAAAACATTATTTAAAGCAGTATTATGAAAGGGTAACATTTTTTACTTGGACCCCAGAAATTCTATGTGAAGTGTTTACGGAGGTCTTACAGAGAAGGGTTTACACTTGATATGAATGACTCACTGTAAACTTTCCTACAGAAAAATAATCTTGTCAGAAAAAAAAAGAAAAAAAAGTTGTCAATAATGTGTTGCTATGCATGTACCTGTATGGAATGAAATTCCAGAAATGTGGGAAATGTTATTTTATGTGGCATAAAAATTAAAATTCTTATCTCAGGACAGCAGTGTGTCAGTGAACTTACTATACTTTTTTGAGGGAGAAAGAGACAGGCATATAAACTTTTTGGTAGTGTTTTCCAATACTGCTTTTGAAGGGCAATGTCCTGCAGAGTTTGACTCCAAACAGCATCAACACAATTACCTGTGCGTTACTACAAGAGATAGTCAGAATTTGGAAGAGAAAGGTTCTGCAGAGGCGAAAGAAAGTGTGATGAACTTGTGTCACATATGCCTTCATGTCGAAACAGAAACTTAAATGTACTGTATGAGGATTGTTGCAAAATCGTCTCTAACTTCTTTTATAAAAACCACTGCGCTGTACTTGTCATCCTTAACAATAAAGAGTGGTGGTAGTGCATTGCAAAATACGCAAGCACTATAGCACCACCTAGTGTTATGTCAAGACATAACATGATTACATTTTCTTTAAAGAGAAAACAAGAAATAAACGCTAAACATAAATGTATAAAATAATTGTTTAATTGATTGAAAAGTAAATATGCATGATGTGTGCATGAGACCACATAAATTAAACTTATGGAAACATTAGGGAAAAAAACTTGGTTGAGATTTTATGTTACAAAGCAGATCAACAGAAAAGTAAAATTAATAAATAATAATAATAATAATAATAATAATAATAATAATAATAATAATATTATTAATAATAATAATAATAATAATAATAATATATGTCCCCCCCCCCACACACACATAAATGGAGATAAAATGGAGACTGACATACAGTAGGTTATCAGCAATCTTAAAAATGTCTTATTTTATGTTCAGCAGAAAAAAGGACTGTAAAAAATTCTGGAACAACTTGAGGTGAGTAAATAATAACAGAATTTAAATTTTTTGATGAACTGCTCTTTCATTAAAAGATTATCTTTCTTGCAGCTGGCTAGCCAAGCCAGAGCAACGTTCCCAGCACCCTATCAACCACTAATAGTCTATGTAGTCATGCCCCTTGATTATTTATATATATATATATATATATATATATATATATATATATATATATATATATATATATATATATATATATATATATATATATATTCAGGACTGTAGTAAGTCTATAGGCTATCACTGAATATGCAAGAAATTCAATACAAGAAATCATATATTTCTTGTATATTTACACTCACCAGCCCCTTTTTCTTTTAGGTACACCTATCCTAAGATACAACTGTTCGCTAACACAAATTTCTAATGAGCCAATCACATGGCAGCAACTCAATGCATTTAGGCATGTAGACATGGTCAAGACGATCTGCTGCTGTTCAAACCGAGCATCAGAATGAGGAAGAAAGGTGATTTAAGAGACTTTGAATGTGGCATGGTTGTTGGTGCCAGACGGGCTGGTCTGAGTATTTCAGAAACTGCTGAGGTACTGGGATTTTCACGCACAACCATCTCTAGGGTTTACAAAGAATGGTCCAAAAAAGAGAAAATATCCAGTGAGCAGCTGTTCTGTGGGCGCAAATGTCTTTGATGCCAGAGTTCAAAAGAGAATGGCCAGACTGGTTTGAGCTAATAGAAAGGCAACAGTAACTCAAATAACCACTCGTTACAACCGAGGTATGCAGAAGAGCATTTCTGAACACACAACACGTCCAACCTTGAGGCAGATAGGCTACAGCAGCAGAAGAGCACACGGGGGCCACTGCTGTCAGCTAAGTACAGGAAACTGACTACAATTGGCACAGGCTCACCAAAATTGGACAATAGAAGATTGGAGAAACGTTGCCTGGTCTGATGAGTCTTTATTTTTGCTGCAACATTTGGATGGTAGGGTCAGAATTTGGCGTCAACCACATGAAAGCATAGATCCATCCTGCCTTGCATCAATGGTTCAGGCTGGTGGTGGTGGTGTAATGGTGTAGGGTTTTTTTCCTTGGCACACTTTGGGCCCATTAGTACCTATTGAGCATTGTGTCAACGTCACAGCCTACCTGAGTATTGTTGCTGACCATGTCCATCCCTTTATGACCACAGTGTACCCATATTCTGATGGCTACGTCCAGCAGGATAACGTGCCATGTCATAAAGCGCAAATCATCTCAGACTGGTTTCTTTAACATGAAAATGAGTTCACTGTACTCAAATTGCCTCCATAGTCACCAGATCTCAGTCCAATAGAGCACCTTTGGGATGTGGTGGAACAAGAGATTTGCATTATGGATGTGCAGCTGACAAATCTGCAGCAACTGCGTGATGCTATCATGTCAGCATAGACCAAAATCTCTGAGGAATATTTCCAGTACCTTGTTGAATCTATACAAGATTATATAGGATTAAGGCAATTCTGAAGGCAAAAGGGGTTTAACTTGATACTACTGTGCTAAGGTGTACCTAATAAAGTGGCTGGTGAGTGTATATATACACAATGTATTTTCTTAGATGAATCTGGGAGCTTAATTTGCTGTAAGACAAGCAGACAAACAGGTAGGTGGGATACAGAACAGCTCTTCTGAATCCTTCACCTTAACTAGAGCAGTGATAGGCAATAATGGTGGTAACATGCACCATATTTCTGGAGTCTGCATGGACAAATCATCTCCAAAAATATAGCTAACTCTCTAAAAACAGAGCTAACACCATGCTCTCACCTCGCTCTTCAGTTCTCTATCTGAGTATACCGAGTCTATGTGAGAGCTTCCAACCTGTTTTGTTTGGATTATGTATTTCAAAGTCCAAGCTTGTTCTGTGTAGTTTAAAACTGACAAATTACAATAATTCTACTGCAATAATCTGTACCAACCAAACAAATGGATCTGGAAATTGTTCAGCAAATTAAATTGATGCTTTATAAACTATGAAATCTGGCTACTTAGGGTTTTTGTCTTGTTTTTTGGCCCAAATATCTACAAATTCTTAAAACAAGAAGCATTTTCCAAGCTTCATCTCTAAGCACGTGCAAGCTTGGTGCGAAAATAGAGTGTGCTAGATCAGTGTTTCTCAACCATGTTCCTGAAGGCGCACCAACACTCCAACACTCCTGTGTCTGTCACACTCATTATACGTCTTTCAGTCTCTGCTAATGAGCTGATGATCAGAATCAGGTGTGTTTGGTTAAGGAGACAAGGAAAAAAAATCAGACCTGGTGGTCCTCCAGGAACGTGGTTGAGAAACACTGTGCTGGAGAACGTGTTTTTATTGTGTTTCTTATTTATCTTTCCTGTTTCCCTTATTTTTGGTGAAGTTTTTGTTTCCTCAAGCAAGTTTTGTTGCTCTTTAAGCCACTCGATTACGGCTTTTTGTCATGTGATAGTATGACTGTTTTAACAGGTTAACTCTCACCTTTTGATGAGTAATGGATGCATTCTTTGTCTTTGAACTCGGTGTGGAGGATGTGCTGGTGTTGGTGGGATTTCAGTTTCGGGCTTAGGCATGCTTGCACTCACACTGCAAGCGTACTGCGCCTGAGCCCAAGTGAACCACGCTCAGGCCCACCTCTTTCAACCGGGCAAGGGCTGCCCGGTTCAGAGCACCAGTGTTGCCAGACGTACAATAGTTATCGTATTTGTACTATAATTTCGACCTCTGTACAATGTACAATCAATAATAAAAAAAATCTTATAATGTACGATGATTTCAGAGTTTTATGGCATTTAAAATGAGCGTCATTGTAATCTTAGGGCTTCTATACTTATTGATAGCTGCATCTTGTGTCTACTGTCTGTGACAGGAGAAGGTGGAGTTAGACACATTTTCTATCTTATCTTACGTTACATCTTCTCAGCCAATCAACGTGGAGAATGGCTCTCTCACACAAGTTAACGTTCCTGCTGGGCGCAGTGTTGCCAGATTTTTTGCATTTCGGCGGGTTTTGGATTGTTTTTGGGCTGGAATCAGTCAGCTACATCTGGCAACACTGGCTGCGTGCGGCCATGCTTCAGTTGTTTGTAAAGTTTTAAAAAGTAGTGCTGAAAAGGAAGGTGAGAAGGACAGGGGAGTTTGCCCTTGATGTTCTCGTTGTTTCCCCATTCAAATGCATCATGTGAACGTGTTTTTCCAAAGTTAATCTCATCATAACAAAGTCACATTACAGATCCTCTGGATGGGCTCGTGGTGCACACCTCAGACTAGTGTGTTAAAAATTCGGGAGGATTCACTGCTTTCAAGCCAACCAGCACTATGTTGCGCTCCATGTAGGCATCCAATTTGTACCGCAAAATGAATCCCTCAACATCTTACAACACACGCATGTATTCGATGACAGAGACCCGGAGGTGGAGTTTGAACCTTCCCACTAAGGTACGCCCTTTTTTTTTTACGTATTGTGGTGATTTGCAGGTTGTGTCAAAACGCTATTTGTCTAGATCAGGGGTTCCCAAACTTTTCAGCCCGCGACCCCCAAAATAACAATGCCAGTGACTCGCGACCCCCAATATCCTCTGAGGTTCTTATAAATACAGAAACCTTGTATGCAATGGCGCACACACACCAATAGACCCAAGTCTATTCTTCGTTTAATTTTTTTTATTGTATGTCAGTGCTGTAAATGTGCCAGAAAGTTTAACCTGGTGTTATAAAATCAATCTGCCGCATCTGACGCTATTGTTGGGTCTTTAATATAATGTAATTATCCCAGGGGTCGCAATTCAATAGAACTATTAACTATAAGCTACTATATAGTGTATAGAAACTATAAACGACTATTTTTTCTCTTCAATAGGTTATAGAAAAATATGGTAATTCTTATGGGTTAATACAAATAAATAGATTTTTGGAAATCACCAGGCGACCCCCCTTTCATTGTCCTGCGACCCCTCAGGGGGTCCCGACCCCCACTTTGAGAACCACTGGTCTAGATAATATCTGTATACTCTCCGTTTGACTAGTGTAGTGTTCCTCTAAAAACGATAATTTTGAGGGTCTGGTACGATACTTTCACATTTCCAAACTGGCAACACTGCAGAGCACTCACACTTCTCAAACCATCCGGGAAACGGGCCTGGGCACGGTTCGGATAGCATAGCGTGAGTAGGCCCTTAAGGGACTGTTTGATATGGATTTATTAATCATTCGCGCTGTTCAATTAACGCAAACTGTTGTAGTTTATTAAAGACGCAAACCTCTTACTGCAAGACAGCTGCACCTTCTGCAAACCTCCTAATTTCTGCAGCACGAGGACTTTATGATTGTTTGTAAGCGTCAAAAGTGGCTTTAGAGGTAAAGTTGGTTTTATATTCGCACATTCGGACTTTCCCCTTAATAATATAATTTCATAAAAGTATTATTTGCAAACTCTAAATAGCAAAATCATATTAGCAGCCAATGATTATCAAAGTCCAACATTGTTCACAGTCAAATAAACAGTGTTAATGTTGTTTTGAAGTCACACTTGCATGCTAATTTCGATCGAATATTCAAAGTAACATGGTAAACAATATAGAGACTTCTAAATGTACGAATGTGCGAATATAAAACCAACTTTACTTCTATAAAGTGGCTGATCTGTTCGGCGAAATATTTGACTGCGTGTCACCGCATATCAAACGACTTAAACGATATAACTAAAGAAATCTCCACTGTGCTGAGCGAGAGCGCTTCTCTTCCTAAACTGAACAGCGCGTCATCGATGAGGTAAGCGTGCCCAGGCCCGAATGCAATGTGAGTGCGGGCCGTCGGGGGAGACGGGAGGGGGGACAGCGTGCTTTTGGCCCGGTTCAACGGAACTGTACATAGTGTGAGTACGCCCTAAGTTTGTCTGTTTCGAGAATGTTCTCTCCGGATCTTGAATGAACAAAGCTGTTGTCATGTTCTTGAAAACTGGACAGTTTGTAAATCAGCTGGCGTAATGTGGAATTTGGATTAAGGAGACATTTGGGGCTCCCACAGTAACTATCCAGTGTCCACCTTTCATTTCAAATGATGCAAAGACAAAGTTTTGACACATTTTGGAAAATCTGGCCAATAATGATTTAATAAAAATGCAGCAGTGAAAAGTTCTTTCTTTTAAACTGAACTGAAGATGATGTTTCTTACCATCTTCTGAGCACACGGTTAGAGATTTCATTTGGTGTGAGTCACGGATAAATTTCTATGCTTTTTGCAAATCCAACAACAGCCTCAAGTGCTTTGAATGTAGACCTTTATGCCACAAATGTTTAAAAAACGAGAACAATGTATGTCAATAGAAAATGGATCGTTTAAAGGCAGCAACAGTGTGGACAGTATGGAAAATACAATGAAATCTCAAAAATCAAGAGGAAAAACAGCCCTTCCGAAGTAGTCACTGCAGTATGACAAGGTAAGTAAAAGCATTGGGGATGCGGAGAAAACTGGATGTAGTTTTGTTGTTAATAGGCATTCAGTTATAATGACGAAGTTAAGTTAATAATGAAAATGTGATGCCAAAAGATGCCCAAATAATAAAAGATACACACCTGACCCTTCTCTTGATAAAAGATTCAAATCTCAACTCACCTGGCAAATATTACTGAAACTTTTAATCTTACAGAATATTTGGAGTAAAAGTAAACGAGGAGCACAATCACATACAGCTTTTTACATTTCTCATTTTTTTGATCATAAGCTTACTTATGACTGCACAATGATATCCAGAAGAAATCAAATGTTTCTACTGACATTTTAATGTAGTTATTACAGTAAATAAAAAAGGTGTAAAGTAAGTCAGTTAGTTACTTTATACAATATTTACATGACCATTATACTGTTGAAGACAAAATTATTAGCCCTCATGTGAAATTTACTGCAATTCATTTTTAAATATTTCCCAAATGCTTTTTAACAGATTAAGTACATTTTTCAGCATTTTCTATTATAATAATCTAGATTAATCTAGATTTAAAAAAAAATCTATGCCCACCTATAGTTAAGATGCTTCAGTTTGTTAGATCACCATGAAACTAAATGTTGTGACTGTTACCCTTTACCCTACGAGCCGGTTTGGTGAATGACAGCAGACAAACACAGGAATTAGTAAATGAATTTTATTCTCTCAAAACAAGAAACAATTAAAAATTCATATTGTGTGGCAATTTTCCCATCTCCACGAACTGACTCGCTCCTCATCCGACAACAAGTGTCTTTTGTGTTCAAAAACACAACAAATAAGAACATTGTTCAGTCCACTCTGAGTTCAGAGACTTCGTACAGCACCATCCAATGGGATCCATTTTTTATAACATTTTCTTTGTAACAATAATAAAATAAAATATACTTGCAACCATTTTTCCCCCAAGTCAACCTTGAATAAATATAAATTTTCGTATTTTTTTTCCTCTTTAGTTTACTTTTTGTCTGTTTGATTTTCTTTTCCTTTTTTTCTTTTCAAAACTTCAAGAAAAGATGAGTGCCGAGAGGTGGAATGTTGCGTTGAATGTCTGAACCGTCGGCCGCAAACCTTCTACCCCGTCCTGAATCTGTGGACGACAGTAGATCAGGGGGGGTGGGGGGGACGCGTGGTCCACATGCACTGTACACAAAACAGCGAAAAACTCCCAGATGTCTCTATCAAAACATGCTGTATTACTCAGACGGTGTGCTCGATCCATGTTGCAGACCCTTTTCAACATGCTTGCTTTGAATGAATGAGCCATTCTGGTGGAACGGAACACAGTGGAATCATGACGGACCCAAATCTACAGCTCATCAACACAATTATGGCTGCATTTGAAGGGAGAAATGTACAATTTCCATGTGTTGCATTTTGAATCGAAATACATTTATTGTTTTCTCAACCATCTCTTGCTTTTCTTTTTTTTTATTAATGATAATAATATGAGACACGATGTCTCACACCAGGCCACACCTGTAACCGAGATCTGTAAAAATACAGAAGAATAATCTAAAGGATGACAATCACATCGTTATCGATTTGCATTCAGTCTCTTTGAAAATCATGCACTAGAGAATCTCATATTAAAAATAATACAAACTGTTGAAAATGGCTGATCTGCTCATCCTTAAATAAGTTTCTTCCTCTTTCTTTTTAATTGTAAATTTTTTTTTGCGAGTCTCGAGGAAAATAACTTTACTTTTTTTTTTCAAAACAACTTTGCATACATGCAAAGAAAAAAGAAAAGAAAAAAAAAAACAATTCTCATCAATTTCATACAGTACATCAACAAAGAAAACATCATACCGGAGCACAAAAAGGTCCATTATTTCTTTGATTTCTTTATTTTTTCTTTTTCTTTCCGGAATTGTGTTGTTTCCTGAATTGAACAGGAACTCTGGCCATGACGTGAACTTTAAAGACCGATCCGATGGAGATCAGGCTTGATGGAGGGTCATTCCCCTGAGGACGTCACTCCTTTCTTGTCCCATCTCAGCCAAGCACTCCTCTCTTCTCTTTTTCTCCTGACAGCTTGGCTTACAGTAATGGCTACAACGTTTTGAGTAAGAAACACTGACATCTCTTGGAATACAACAGAGAGCAAACAGCCAGAGAAAAACAGCGTCTTCCGTTTCTGGTGGACTCTTAACTTCCTACGGTTAAGAATCGAGACTCCACCGGATCCCTGGCTGCATCTCTTCAGCTGAACGGAGAGACTTCCTGTGGCGTTCTTTCCCTTGCGTGTGACAGCAGCATACGTTTTCTTTTCGTTTTTCTTTTTTTTCTTTTTTTTTGGCAGAAGGACGCAGGCCTTTTCTCAGCCTCTTGTCGCACGGGCTCAGAGGACACAACATCAAGCATGCAGTGTAATCAGGACCTGACCCGTCGGGACGGTTTCCGACTCATGCCGCTCTCTACCGCTCACCTCCTCGTGCCGAACGCTACGACCGAACGTTGGAACTCTCCAGACCTGATTCTGGAGGTTTACTACTTAAAGGTGCCAAGGTTGGGTCCACCAATGAGGTGGGAGGGAAGAGCTTGTACCAGCCAATCACCATGTTGGTCAGCTCTAAATCGTCTAATAGGATTTGGGCGGCTCCCATGAAGGACTTGTGGTCCATGCGTCCATAGTCTCCCCAAACAATGATCTGTAAAGGAAGATATGATTGATCAGTTTTAAAAGAGGCGTCATGTTAAAACTGAAATATATAAACTAAAGTGCCATTTACACTTTTGTTTTAAAAAGGCTTTAAAAATGAAAATAATCCTGGTCCAGTCTGGTATTTTTATTACATGTCAGAAAAACCATCTCTGTCCAGACTATACAGCATAAAACAATCCATGGCCATTCACTTATGCACATAATTCTCTAGCAACCGTGCTTGCAGTCTACCTCTTGTGCAATGGTCATATGAGAGAGGCTTGACGAATAAGGGAATGGTCCAGTAAAGAATGATTATGTATAGCAGAGATGCCCAAACTAGGGCCCGCGAGACAAAGTTGGCCCATGGTAAGCTTTGATTTGCCCCACCATTTCATCTGAGAGGAGTGGGGGAATGATGGAGATGGTTTTGAGATTTTCGTATCAAATTTAATGTTAACCTTTTATTTGTGTGTTTGAATTTTAAAGGGTCACGAAACACCAAAACAAATTTTTTGAGCTGTTGACAGTCATATTTGTGTCCCACGCTGCTATAAACACTATTAGGACACATATATTGCACTAAAAAGTGAAAATTGGTTGTTTTTGCGTTATTTTGAGCAAATTTGTTCTTCCGGTTTGAAACTAATTTTTGAAGCTGCGTCACCGCCATGAGATACTTTGTGTAAATCCAGCATGGAGAGTGGCTGTCTGTCCCTGCCAGAACATTGTGACGTATCTGAGTGTGCGGCATTAAGGACGTACTCACACTATGCTATCCGTACCGTGCCCAGGCCCGTTTCCCGGATCGTTTGAGAAGTGTGAGTGCTCTGAATCGGGCTCAGGCACGGTACACTTGGCCGGCCCTGGCCCGGTTGGAAGAGGTGTGCCAGAGCGTGGTTCACTTGGGCTCAGGCGTGGTACGCTTGCAGTGCAAAACGCGCCCGAGCCCGAAACTGAAAGCGAGACGTGACTTTTAAGGGACTGTTTGATATGGATTAATTAATCATTCGTACTGTTCAATGAACGCAAACTGTCGTAGTTTATGAAAGACGCAAACCCCTCACTGCACGTCAGCTGCACCTTCAGCAAACCTCCTAATTCCTGCAGCACGAGGACTTTATGAGCGTCAAATGTGGCTGATCTGTTCGGCGAAATATTTGACTGCGTGTCACCGCATATCAAACGACTTAAACGATATAACTAAAGAAATCTCCACTGTGCTGAGCGGGAGCGCTTCTCTTCCTAAACTGAACAGCGCGTCATCTATGACGTAAATGTGCCCAGGCCCGAATGTAATGTGAGTGCGGGCCGTCGGGGGAGACGGGAGGGGGGACAAGCGTGCTTCGGCCCGGTTCAACGCAACTGTACATAGTGTGAGTACGGCCTAATTCATGAGAAAGACTTTGTTCAAACCAATCAGCGCGCTCTATTGTGTATGCGGCGCAACTTCATTAATATGCAAGATAGCTTCGAAGACTGTTTACCTGTTACAGTGTTCAGACAGCAGAGAGACGCCACGTTGTGTTGCCAAAACAAGTGAAAGAACTAGAATTTGGAGACGCGGGTCGTCAGTGTTGCATTTATTAGTGTGTTGTTGTGTTTATTAGTGTGCTGCAATCAAGGTTTTGTTTTCATTTTCCCTCTATAAGAGAGCTGCTGGACTCACGTGTGGAATACAGTGCACGCGACACGTGACAGAACGCGTTTGTAAGGAACATTTTTCACCCGAGAGCTTTTCGCATCTGGAAATGATGAAATCAGGATTTGCTGCTCATCTCCTTTTTAAAAAAAAGACACGGTTCCAGTGTGATTTTCCTGTCTCGACAGATTTGGTAAGTGTGTGCAGTGCAGTGCCCTTTGTTTAAACCAGATGGCAAAGTTACTTCGTATCGTCAGCAGAGCTCTTTCAGTTTTTAAAGACATACCTCAGTCAAAATGATTTAGTTACTAAGTTTACAGTATGTTAATATCACTGCAATATTATAGTACAATATTCTAGACTGAAAGATCCACTGTAAATGCTGCTCTCCGAGTGTAAACATGTAAACACAAACTATTCCCGTCGTGCCGGATTTTCGCCGTATTTTGTGGCAGGATAGTCTTAGACACACACGGCTTTCTGACGTTACCTACCGAGTGCATCTAAGTTACAGAGAAATGCGGAGGGTTTTTTTCTCTCATTCGCCGTGCGGTATCAAACATACCATTATAACTCCACTCTTCCAGCAGTTCCTCGCTTTCAATATCTCGTTTGTCACGGGCGACATGTAGGAAATGTTTCTGAATAAAAAGTTAAAGTGCCAAACTGCAGTAAAAGTCGACAAATTAATAATTTGGCAAGTAATTCGATTACCGATGTCCATGTAAACACAGTCACTGTCTTTCTCCCCTGCGTCTGCGTGCCCAAACGAAAACTCCCATATTTGCAAATCCTTCCCTCTTTCCCTGCCCCGACACTCCCACCTAAACAGAGCTGGACACGCCCACTTTCCTGACTTTTTCCAAACTAGAGGTGTGAAAACACCCTGCTGAGACAGGGGGGTTTCATGGCCCTTTAAGCTACTTAAACTTAATTCAATGAAATGTTTTAATTGAAATGCTGTAATGTGACTATTTATGTTTTATTGCAATAAGCTATCATTTAAAAAGTTATACTACATTAATTAATACGATTTTAAGAGATGTTTATTTTTAAATATTATTAAATAAATTAGGAAATAACCCATGGCAAAATTAATGTAAAATAGTTTGGTATATTTATTTTCAGCCCAATGATATTTGGTTTTGGCCCTTCATACAAAAAAGTTTAGACACCCCTCATGTATAGACAAACCTCCTTTTTTAAAAGTTTGCTTTTCAGTTCATCTATACTAAAATGAAACACCAGTGTTCCTAAACAAAATCAGGGTGTATAGCATTTTAAAAACATTTTGTTTCTGAGGACTGAACATCAGACGTAACCGCAACACAACGTATCCATTTTAAAACATAAATCATTAGTGTAAATGGCACCTAAAATGGAAAATATTAGGTAAATATGCAGAATGTTGTACAAATTGCATTTGAATGAAACTTAGAAACTTTGCAACTGACTGAAACATTTTTGACAATAGCACATACAATCACTAAAACTAAATGATCAATTTAGATCAAATTAAAATATAAAAGTGTACTAATCATTGTATAAATATGTTAGAATACTATATAACACCAGATGTGATAAAAAAGTAAACATTGAAAAACATGAAAATATTATTCTTATTTTTTGTGACATCATATAATTGTTGGGACATTATTTTTATGAAAAATGTATTTCGTGAAAAATATTTTATATATATATATATATATATATATATATATATATATATATATATATATATATATATATATATATATATATATATATATATATATACACACACACACACACACACACACACACACACTACCGGTCAAAAGTTTGGGGTCAGTATGATTTTTAAATGTTTTAAAATGAGCTTCAAAAAATAATCAAAAATACAGTATAAATAGTAAAATAATTATTTATTCCAGTGATTTTAATGATTGAATTTTCTGCTTCATTACTCATTACAGTCTTCACATGATCCTTCAGAAATCACTCTAATATTAATTATTATTGCTATTATTATTATTAGTAGTAATGGTGATAGCAGTGGCGTAGCAACCGGGGGGGGGAGCTGTTCATAGAGCTGTCCCCCCCACTTTTAAAATGTCCACTCCGCCTCTGGGTGATAATAATAAAAACAATAACGACTGGAGTATTAATTTCATTTGAAACTACATACAGTATAATAAGAAAGCAGTTATTTAAAATTTTAATAAATATTTAACAATTTAACATTTTACATTTAATAAATGCCGCCTTGATGAACAGAATAATTTTCTTTAAAAAAAAAAAAAAACCTTTGACCGGTAGTATATATAATTTTGTTAGTGTAGTAGACTGAGGACAGTTCTAACAGTTCCTGTTGTCGACTGCTAGAGGTCGCAGTTGTTTTAAAAAATCATCTGTTGGGCAGCAGGACATTGTGTGTGTGCTGCTGCTCAGAGACCGTGTTATGTCTTGCTGTATTCCTTGCAGTTGTGAGTAAACCGACTGCATCACAATCCTGCCTTCAGTGTGATTACTCATGCCAAGTTACCACAGTTATTATATTAATATTATTTTGCATCACAACTTGTTCATAATTTTAAAACAACAAAATTTGAATAAAATAGAATTCAGGCCTGGTTTCTGATCTTAATTATTACCTGTAAAACCTTCCCTTCAGGACTCTCCTCAAACTGAAGCTGCTGTTGATAAAGAGGATCCAGTGTTTTTCTGGCTGTCCGTGTTTTCTTTTTGTTGACGCACTTCCCATTATCCAGCAGATATACTTTTACATAAGGTGCTGTAAATGGGGGACCACAGAAATTGTAGAATAAACATCATGAATAATTTTTTAAGAAAAAAAAGAGAAAAAAAGGCATGGTCACAATCAGACTGAATAATAAGGCCTACCTGGAGTCTGTTTGTTCCCTGGTTTGCCCACCAGACCTCGAGCCCGAATAACTTCAACATCCAGCCTCTCTTTCCTGTGCACCATACCAATCTGAATGTCCCCTACAGAGAAAAACATTTGGAATATTCAATTAGTAATACATTGGTTCAGATTTGTGCGTTAAGTTAAAGGTATACTATGTACAGTGCATGTTTTCAGCTTCAGCAGAGAATGTTCAAAGCCCAGGTTTTTTTTCCATGCATCCTGTTTTTGTGCTTAGAATTTTTTTGCACTTCATCCACAAGGTGGCGATACTGCCCCTGCCATTATTTGCATCCCTACCATTTGCTTTCTTTCTTGCATACTCATAATAAGCCTCACAGAATACAACAGAATGATTAAAACTATTAATATCAAGTAGAAATCATTTGCAGCTAATCAAAACAATGACTGATGATACTAACCCATTGGAGGCGTGGCTAATGTTTGTCTTCCTGCCAGCTGGGCGGGGCCAAGGCCATCCAGAAACTCTGTGAACTGGCTGTCCTTTGAGATCTTCACCCCAGGGAAAATCAGACTGTGAACAGATCAGAACATCAGTAAATCAGTTGCTCACGGACAGACATTTCACTAAAGATCTCACCACTGACAATTCCAGCCAGCCAAAAACAGTGATGATAAAATGATTTCAGAAAATGTTCAATCAAAAGATGGAGTACTTACTTTCCAGGTTTTGGCTTTTCACCGTCATCTGTGGTCTCTCTGCTGGGCTGCCGTGTCATCCTGCTCTTCATCTCGACAGCTAGACCTGTCTCCACGCTTCGCTGGATCGCCAGACGCACCGGCTTCTTCTTCTTACCCTCCTCTGAAAATGACAACAAAGGGAAGAGAAAAATCAGTAAATAAGAAAACACGCTTGACACTTTAACCACTCCACAGTACTAGAAGTCTGTTTTGAGTAGTTTCACGGCCTTGGTCTTGTCATATTGACCTTATTCTTTCATGTAAGAGCAGACACAGCTATTGGAACCTTATTGGCTTGAAACTTCCGGTGTCATTCACTTCTATTGATTTTAGCAGTTTGTTTTGCTGCTTGATGATGCAATTATACTATTTGAATTTTGTATATAGTCATAAACACACTTATCTGTATTGACCTTTTGAATCTCTTTGGCTCGAGAATTCTCATTCACTTCTATTCATTGTTAAAAACAGCTTGTTACGCTGCTTGATGTTGCAAACTGATATTTTCTTTTTATATTATTCTGCTTTGTCTGTATCGTCATAGACACACTTGTTTGCAGAGCAAGTAGATAGATCGTTTTCAGACGTTTATTATTCCTAGTCATTTCTATAGTTCTAAAACAATCGCAAAAACGAGCGCACTTCCACATTTTAGAATAAAGTCAATAGCAAGTAGTTTGATCGTTTTCTGGCCTTTGGTATTCTTAGCCTTCCCATAGACAACTGAATTGAAAGTACTCTGAAGAGGTGTGTGTGACACTGACACAAAGCAAGACTCCACTCACCCCAAAGGATTTTTTTTTAGAATGGGGATCGCCAATCCTGCTTTTCTAAAAAGTTTAGGACCAACTCTAATTAAATGGATAGTTCACTCAAAAATAAACATTTCTGTCATCATTTACTTCCTCCTCGCTTGTTTCAAACCTGTTTGTGTTTCTTTCGTCTGTTGAACACAAACAAATATAGTATAATATTGAAAGGCAGCTGCCATTGACAGTATTGTTTATGTTCCTAATATTGATGCTGGCTGTTGGTTCCAGCATTCTTACATTTACATTAGTCATTCAGCAGACTTCATAAGGATATCAGGTTTTGTGTTCAGAAGAAGAAAGACATTCATACAAGTTTAGAATCAGTTGAGTAAGAGTAAATGGTGAGGAACTTTTCATTGTTGGGTGAACTATCCCTGCAAACACTTTTGAACCAGATGATCAAGGTTACCAGACATGGAACCTTAAGGTAAATGTTTCATAGCTAGCTGGTACTAAACCAAGCTGGACATTCGTCCTTCAGAAGCAGGATAAAACAGCCCTGGTATAAAACAAAACCCTGCTGCAGGATTGTCCAAACCTGCTGATTAGGCATGGGACGATAACCATTTTCAAGGTATAGCGCGGTTTGGAAAAGTCAAGGTTTTAAAACCGCCAAAATTTTCTGTAATACCGTTCCTAAGGTATGTGTAAGATTTTTTTATTTACATTTTTTTT
This sequence comes from Danio kyathit, assembly GCA_903798195.1. Classification (NCBI taxonomy): domain Eukaryota; kingdom Metazoa; phylum Chordata; class Actinopteri; order Cypriniformes; family Danionidae; genus Danio; species Danio kyathit. The sequence goes on along the minus strand of LR812537.1, from coordinate 29,837,601 downwards.
GGGACAACAGTATCTCCAAAATGATGTTGATATCCAAAGATGCCATTTAAATAGTAAAGAAATCTGTGTTTTTGGAACTAATGAAGACAGCAGAAGTCAATGATTCACTTGAATTATTTAGCCTGACATGTTAACTGCTCCAAAATATTTTAAATGTTTCTCAAAATAAAATACACTGTAGTGTGCTTAAAGGGGATTTTTTTTTTTTTTACCCAGACATTTAAAAAGAATATAATTTATAGCAGTAATCACAATACTGTGGTACGGTTATCATACCGCCAGAATCTTATACCGGCCCATGCCTACTGCTGACGGCGAAAGTTTAGCTCTAATCCAAATTAAACACACCTGAACTAACCAATAAATGTCTTCAGACTTGCTAGAAACTCTGTAGGAGCTAAACTCTGGAGAACAGTGGCCCTCAACAAGGGTTTAGAGCATACCTGTTCCAGGAGGCCCAGAGTCCTGCAGAGTTTAGCTCCAAAATGCCTCAACACACCTGCCTGAAAGCTTCAAGTATACTTGTAACAGATGTTTGTAAGGGGAGATGAAAAGGTCTGTATTACCTTAAACCTGTAATCTTGTAACCCGTGAAGCACATCTTAGCAAATCAAATAGCAGCTTTTAGACTCCTTCCCTTTGCACTGCTGTACAGGCAGCGTTAGTCATTATGGTTTTTAGGGTAAAGGTTTCTGGCTGTGCTTGTAAGACCTTGATAGCTTGCTCAGGTGTGTTTGACTCGAGTTGCAGCTAAAATCTGCAAGACCCTGGCTCTCAAAAACAGAGTGTGCCGACCCTAGGTTTAAACGCTTCTTAATCAGTGCATTCCAAACAACATATATTGCTCTCCGAAGGCCACTTTGGAGTAAAAAAATCATGGCCACCATATTGAAGTGTCATTCCAAATTGAAGTGATCAAAAATGGCCAATGAGAAGGGTACCTTGGAATGAAGGAGTTTGAAAAATACAACTGATGGACACTTCGGGAAATTATCCTTTGTGCAGGGAAGCTGTTTGGTGTCACACACTACACTCATTTTAGTAGAGCTCATCACTATGCTTTAATGCCTTTAGAGGGTCCCTCTGAAGGGATTAAAGCATAGGGATGAGCCTTTCAGATTGGAATCCACCCTAGGTTTCTGTTGACCTATGCCAGTGGTTCTCAACCACATTCCTAGAGCCCCTGTTGAAACACTGGACATTTTGCATGTGCCCTATTTTCAGATAGTCCCATTTCAAATCTTGACATTCCGTTTTCAGGTCTTGTAGTGTCTACTAATGAGGTGATGAGCTGAATCAAATGTGCTTGATTAGCTATCCCTGTAGGCTCAACAATTCCACTCACATTTATCTGCCCCATGCTGCGCAAACAGCTAGTTAAATCACAAACTAAAGGAATGTGGTTGAGCACCACTGACTTAGCTTTTAATGCAGATGACATTGCTGTCAAAACAAACACCTGTTCAAAGGGATCCTAAAAAAAGTGGTGTATTTTGCATGCTAGGCCAGTAGCTGGCGATGTCACTCTGTGAAAAAACACTATGTGCATATACAGTATGCATTCTTTGCACGAACACAGTCCTGTAGTCTGTCACTGTTGTTTTGGTTGTCAAACACTCATGTATGCCTGTAGAATTAACAATTCTACCCACACCCATCTGCTCCATGCTGGGTAAACGGCCAGTCATACCACAAACTAAAGGCAACTAAGTTGACACTTTAGAGAATAGTCAGGCCATTCAAACAAAGCAGTATTTTGAAAGTCCCACAGAAGAAGTGCTGAAAGTCAGCAGATTACTTGTGTCTACTGTCTGTTAATCAAAATTGGTTTGGTGAAAGTGTTTTAGCATTAGAAAACAACACTTTTCTTCCTGTAAGGACAAATAAATGCTTGACTATTTATATAGACATATGTTCAGTAATTCAATATATCGTGATAATGAGCATGCACAATATTGATATCATGGGCACTTCAAAATACTGTCAATAATTATTTATTGTTAAATTTTTTAGAATGCCACTTAAGAATATTCATATTATTGTATTTGCGTTTGTTCACCACAGCACCAAATGCTTATAGACTTATCCTATCAACATTTTCACTTGTTAATCTAGCCTAGAACATTGAAAATTATTCATTAACTCTGTACAATAAGGCTCCATTGAACATCATTTAATTTAACTAAAGTCATTGCAATGTAAACTACAAAAACATTTAAAAAGGCATAATCGTTTTATTAAACAAACTTAATAACTAATAAGATTCAGATGTAATTTTTTTTAACTAATATTAACATAGTAACTCCATTAAATAAAAATCCAATCAATAACATTTACTAATTAAGACTTTGTCATCCTTTTGCAATTGTATTTGTTAGAAACATTTGTTAATAACATAACAAATAACACCATATAAAACATTTGCTAATACCATATAACGTGATAAAAGCTTCAGCAATTAATTACAACAAGAAAATCCTTTTAGATTCTTCTTTTTAGATGCAAAAAAGACATTATGACCAGCAGAGGGTGTCAGTCTCCCACTTTGAGCATCCAGATTATTTCCATCTATCTATCTATCTATCTATCTATCTATCTATCTATCTATCTATCTATCTATCTATCTATCTATCTATCTATCTATCTATCTATCTATCTATCTATCTATCTATCTATCTATCTATCTATCTATCTATCTATCTATCTATCTATCTATCTATGCAAATCAATCAGTCACATGTGATAACTAACCCTGGGTTACAGTCATAAACTATTCTCAACCATTTACTGCTTACAAATAAAACTTTCAACAAAGAAAGAAAGAAAGAGAAAAAGTGGACAAAGCATCATATGTCAGGCTAAGCATCATGTGGTTTGATTCTTACCTCCATCTGTCTCATCAAAGGAGTTCATGCAGGGGAAGTAGACGGCCAGTGCCTCAAAGGAAGCAGACAGGCTAAGTCGGCTCTGGGAGCGCTGCATTCGCATGCCAGGGAGAGCGGCATTGCCATCTTGCCCTTGTCTGCCCATTTTACCACCCTGGTACCCTCAACTACCTCAAACGATACTAAAGCAGATGCGTATAGCTAATGCTAAAAGATCGAGAAAGATTTGAAATCGTGTTGAAAGCCTCTCATCAGTAGTAGTAGCTGTGACTTAGTAGTCAGGATATGCAGTGAGGATGACTGCCTGATGTCTCCTCTGCGCTCAACTTCTCATCTGAGATCTGGGAGGGGGGAGACTAGCATGTGCACGTGGCTCACTGTTTATGTGGCCAATCAGAAGCCAAGAAATGAAGAGACCCCTCAAACGCTTCTCCAGGAGTCAGAGCTCTGCCTAGAGATACGACTGCACACAAACACTTGCACATGACCTGCCTTCTGACTGCAGATGATCAGTCACTTCTCATATCCTCACAGGTGTGGAGGAGAGAGTAAAATACCAGTGGTACAAACTAGATGATATTTTTAGTCATGTGACAATAATTATGCTATTCTCATGCAGCTTTTACAGCCACAAGCTACAATTAACAATGAAATGCTGCTGTGTTAGGACTGAGTATCAGATTCTTGTTTGATTCTTAATTTTGGATTTGATTCAGTGGATATAGGTTTATTACAAATGCTATTGATATGTCGGAAAAAAACAACCAACAAACATTCATAAAACAAGTAATAATGCTAAGCAAAATAATTTAAGAAATAAGTGAATACATAAATGCATATCCTCAAATTGGGTTTGTCTATATTTGATCCAAAATTGAATTATAACAACCCTGCATTTTACATTTTATATGTATACTCACCGGCCACTTTATTAGGTACAACTGCTTGTTAACGCAAATATCTAATCAGCCAATCACATGGCAGCAACTCAATGCATTTAGGCATGTAGACATGGTCAAGACGATCTGCAGCAGTTCAAACTGAGCATAAGAATGAGGAAGTAAGGTGATTTAAGTGACTTTGATCTACTGCTGAAACTGCTGATCTACTAGAATTTTCACACAACCATCTCTAGCATTTACAGAGAATAGTCCGAAAAAGAGAAAATATCCAATGAGCGGCAGTTCTGTGGGTGCAAATGCCTTGTTGAGAGGTTAGAGGAGAATGGCCAGACTGGTTCCAGCTGATAGAAAGGTAACAGTAACTCAAATAACCCCTCGTTATGCAGAAGAGTATCTCTTGACACACAACACGTCCAACCTTGAGGCAGATGGGCTACAGCAGCAAAAGACCACACTGGGTGCCACTCCTGTCAGCCAAGAACAGGAAACCGAGGTTACAATTCACACTGGTTCACAAAAATTGGACAATAGAAGAATGGAAAAACGTTGCCTGGTCTGATGATTCTCGATTTCTGCTGTGACATTCAGATAGTAGGGTCAGAGACTTGCGTCAACAACATGAAAGCATGGATCCATCCTGCCTTGTATCAATGGTTCAGGCTGGTGGTGGTGGTGTAATGGTGTGGGGGATATTTTCTTGGTACACTTTGGGCCCATTAATACCAATTGAGCATCATGTCAACACCACAGCCTACCTGAGTATTGTTGTTGATCATGTCCATCCCTTTATGACCACAGTGTAACCATCTTCTGATGGCTACTTTTAGCAGGATAACGTGCCAACTCAAAAAGCACAAATCATCTCGGACTGGTTTCTTGAACATGACAATGAGTTCACTGTACTCAAATGGCCTCCACATTCACCAGATCTCAATCCAATAGAGCACCTTTGGGATGTGGTGGAACGGGAAATTAGCATCATGGATATGCAGCAACTGCGTGATGCTATAATGTCAATATGGACCAAAATCTCTGAGGAATGTTTCCAGTACCTTGTTGAATCTATGCCACAAAGGATTAAGTCTGTCCTGAAGGCAAAAGGGGGTCCAACCCCGGTACTTGTAAGGTGTACCTAATAAAGTGGCCGGTGAGTGTATATATTGCTCGGCTCTATGCTTCAGAACACAAGCTGTACAACTGAACAGAAAAAAAAAACAGATGGACACAAACATGAAGTCAATCTATCAATTCAGCTGAACATAATGCAGAAAAACACTTTCTCAAACTAGTAAGGTCTAATTTGAAGAACATGTTTTTTGATTATTGATGGGTTGTAAAGAATTCAGACACTGCATTTACCACAGTGAAAACGAGACCTTCAGCTCAAAATCTGCCAAACTATAAATATCGTATTGAGGATATGTTGAAATCATCTCCCATACTCAAAATAGTAACGTCTCAAACCTTCCTATTCAAGTCTGAAGAACACACTCGTGACTCATACCAGCGCTCAAACCTCAACATGTCTGACAGTAACACAAATAGTGTGGTGCTTAAAAATCTCAAGGAATAACTTCTCAGCACGTTTCTCTTGTGTTTCTTATTAGATACACAATCCAATCCAAACTTAAAATACCATGTAAGTACTAAAAATAACCGGGTGGTTGAAATCTGTACTGTAAACCTTTGTCTAGTAAAACTGCTGTTTATATTAAACAATAACATTGCAATAGTGCAGACAGAAGGCTCTTATCTGGCATTAGACTTACTGTGTGGTCTCAGCGAATCGTAGCAAACAAAAAGAATGCTGCTTTAATTCACTGTCTCAGACAATGCCAGTGCTTCAAAACACACCAGTAGAGATTTAAGTCTTGATGCTATGGTGTATAAGCTCAAAGGATCACATTTTTTCTATTTTATAAACTTGCAGGCTTGAAAAATTACTTTAAATTTTTTTTTTTAGATGTTCAAGTAGTTCTAATTTAGAACTGTAATCTTTTTTTAATTCTGTACTTAGTGTTCTTGGAAATGTGAATATGTTATCTTCTGAACGACAGCACTAAATAGTTAAAATATAAAAACAATATATAAAAGAGGCTCATTGGAAATGCATGCTTCTGGCTACCCTTTGTGAAGCTGCAAATAAATGCACTTAAATGTTTGCATGTCTGTAGTTTGTAAGTAAAATGAACACAGGACACTATGATGACAACCAATCGGCAACATCCCGCTCTCTCTCGTAAAGCCAACATGGAAGTAACTGAAACTGCAATTCATCGACGCGCCTTTGCGGGCTGGCTCCAGGAAGTCCATTTGTTCACTGACTGCAATGCTAAATTGGCCAATTTTACAGCTGATAAAAACATGTTTACAGTCTGGTACAAAAGATGGTTTTGGTGCATATAGCTAATATTACCCTTCATGACAACTGAGGGGGGTAAATTTTTTATAACTAATCTGTTTCGTTTTTTTAAGTTATATTAAGTTTGCATAATTAGGGCATGATCACTTGAGTGACAGCTAGGCCTCGCTGGTCGCCGTCATGTCAGTCTGGCTGATTAGCCGCTGAACTCGGCATATACATCGTATTTTTGTTTTGTTTTATGTGGCTTTACAGTCAATCGCCTCTTGGAATTATTTCCTACAATTATCAGATGATATGGCATGCTGTGTGCACTTAATTGTGCTCACAAACCATTCAAGTTGCCTCCATTTCCCAGGTGAGTGAAATTATATACTTGTATACCACATCTATAAATTTATTAGTTTTATTTAGTTTTTAGTATTTAGTTTTATTGATTAGCTGCAGGCTATAAAAAAACGTTGTCATATGGTTTTATGCCTGGATTTCATAAATAGCCTTGCATTTACTAACACAGACTATATTTAAAGTATTTAGAAGTAATTTGCGTTTTTTCTGGTAGATCATACCAGAGTGGTCATAAGAACAATGCTTAGTGGCTCAATGTATTACAACCGTGTTTTTAAAAGACTAAACACTTTATTATTGATCTAGTACACAACCAAGCTTATGTGACCAGAACACAAACGAGTCGCAAGTAATGAAGCATTAAGCATTTCTCCCCAAAAAAGCCAGTCTAAGCAAAATACTGGCAGGCGTCTGTAGCTCCACTCACGCTCTGCCTTTTTGCCCTTGTTTGGTTTCCCCGGTCGGTGCGATGACGCGCGAATAAAATGGCAACGGTAATGCCTACTTGTAACTTCATTTGCGCTCTTCAAAAACCTATGAGTGGCGCCACAGATACTTTGTCCATATCTTTTACAGTCTATGATGACAGTACATGTTGCTTTTCACACTAATGATATTCACAGGGACTTAATATTGATGAATAAAGGATTGCAGTTCTTTGCACAACACCAAAATAAACACAACAAAACAACTAAATGATGTCTATAATTTGTAATTTAATATGTATATACGACTATATAGACAACTTTTCTGGCGTGGTCAGTTTGCTCAGCAGCTCACTTTGTATGGTGTTGTACTTGTGATGCAGAACACTCAGATACAAATCTGTTAAAGCATTGTTCCACAAAAGTAATTAAAATAGTAAATAAAAAGTACATTTAAAAAGTAAATAAAAGTAAGTTAAATCAAAGTAAAACTATTTGATTGCAGTGCACTTTTCTCTATCGAAAACACTATGAGTTTAGGGAATGGTTCCCTACCTGATCTATACAACAAGCACCACGTTCTCATGGCTGTGTACAAGGAGGATATATATCCCAAACACACACGCACACGCACACACACACAATCCTAAGTAATGTATTAACAAAAATGTAGACTGCTCCCTCTACTAGATTTGTCATCAGAAACATGCAACAAAGTATTTTACTTTTCGCAAAAATATAGGCTTTCCAACAAGTCTGCTCCAAATGTAGAGTGCAAAGATGGATCTCAAAACTATGTAGTCACCTTTGGAATGAGGATGCTAAGTGAACAGGCCATTTTTTGAAGAATCATAAAATCACCAGTTAGTGTTTAAATGAAATGTCAAATTCGATTTATATTAATTTATATGACACTAAAATTCTAGCAATTACACCAAAGATGCATTAATTTGAACAAAAATATGATACAATTGTAATAATCAGAAATGTTATTTGGCTTTATATAATCAAAATGAATTAATTTTAAGTTTAATATATTGTAAAACATAATTTTCTTTTTTTCTTGGATGCCAAAGCTTTGTAAGCAGCCATTTCCCCAGTTTTTAGCCTGATATAATCCTTTTAATACAATTGGCAGTTGAATGCTCAATTCTAATTAATTGACAAACTGTGTGCAAGAAAAACATCTGAACAATGAACATCTTTATATGTGGAAACCAACATGCAAACCACAATAATTCTTCTGACTGTTAAGTAATTTGAATTGACCACATCTCCACCTCATGAGTGAATTACTGTCTGGTGATCCATTGATTCCATTATCATCATTAATTTTTTATATATATGGAATAGTATGGCATATATGAAAAAAAAGGAATATTCCACAAGACACAATTCATTCACAATGTGTAACTCCTTTAATGGTCCATTAAATACAGTGTCTTGAAAAACAACCAGGTGTTGAAACTGTTTCCCATTGTATCATGTGCTGAGATATTGGCTTGAGTTAACCCTATGACCTCTAACCTCTTCTCCACAAGAACAGATGGACCTAGTGAGTGGTTAGCATGTTATTAACACCTGGACCACACAGACAGTACATGTAAGTCCATTATTCCACAACAAGTGGTTTACGCAATTCTGTACAAACAGCCTTTGATAAGGTGTTTAGACAGGCTATGGAAAAGTTTTCATGATCCTTTTTTTTTATTTTTCAGGTCCAAATCTTATTGATTTGACTACATAGACTCCATTTTAACCAGAACCAGAAATGAACCAGAAGTTGCTGATAATTTCTTTGTGCACATTGTTCCCTCATAGCAAACTAATGGCAAGAATATGGTTAAGAATATTGTGGGTGAAGCCGTCAAACTGACATCAACAGAGAAGGACTGCCATTCCAAATGAGGAAGCAAATGGTCAGACTGAATTGATTAAAGATTACCATGATTGTCAGATTGAAGACTACAAAACTATTTTTTTTTTTCAGTGTAGTAACTTGCATGAATTAACAGTTCACCTAGAAAATAACAATGTGGTTAGTTAAATAAACAATATAAATTTTGATTTCATACAGCCTTTAAGGCTATTCTGTGTTATTTGGATTTGTTATAGGTACACTCAGCTGTAGTTGGCAAAAAGGAGATGTTGATATTTACTGTAATTTACTTAATATCATAATATTGTAATAAATGCACAAATTTACCTAGAATCTAAGCATGCTGTGTATTTTATGGAATATTGCAGTAACCAACAATATTAAAGCACTTTTTTTTTTCAAATTCATGTAGCCTTGTATATTCATTCATTAATTTTCTTTTCGGCTGGGTCCATTTATAAATCTGGGGTCGCCACAGCAGAATGAACCGCCAACTTATCCAGCATATGTTTTGGTCACACTTTATTTTGATGGTCCGTTTGTTGAATTTAGGTTACATTGCAACTAATTCTCAGTAGATTATAAGTAGATTGTTAAGTTGGGGTTAGGGTTGGGGTTGGGGTTAGGGTTAGTGTAAGTTGACGTGTACTTGCACAGTTTCTTGTAGTCAGTTAAATGTCTGTTGAAGGATTGTTAAATGTCAGTATCAACAGATATTAAGCAGACAGTCTACTAATACTCAAATGGACCATCAAAATAAAGTGTTACCTATGCATTTTATGCATCGCATGCCCTTCCAGCCACAACCCAACACCCATACACTCTTGCATTCACACACATACACTACGGCCAATTTAGCTTATTCAATTCACCTGTACTGTCTTTGGACTGTGGGGGAAACCAGAGCACCTGGATGAAACCCACATGAACACGGGGAGAACATGCAAACTCCACACAGAAATGCCCACTGACCTAGCCGGAGCTCGAACCAGCAACCTTCTTGCTGTGAGGCGATCGTGCTACCCACTGCACCACCGTGATGCCCCTAGCCTTGTTTATTTTAATCAAAATAATTGTCCTCCTTCTTCAACATTGTTTTTTTTTTTTTATAATGGTGTTTACTATTGTGAGGGTGTGGTCAACCTGCCAATCACATGGAATGTACCAATAACACCACAAACATCTAATCAATTAGCCCTACATGGACATGTTTGTTTCACTTGAATGTTCGGCAATATAAAAATGAACAACGGGCTACAATGTTAAGCATTGGAAATTTTGTTTGCTACTTACTAGTGGTAAAACTAAAGCTGCTTTTTCCACTGCATAGTTGAGTGGTTGAGGCTACTATTGAGGGCTTTCCTACCGTGTTTCATACCTAGTACATTTTTAGTATCATCTAAAGTGAAGTTCAAAGTGAGTCCTACGTTACCAAATGTGATGTATGCAAACTGCTGATCACTGATTGGTCCAAGACAATTGTCACTTTGTCACTCGTGTCCTAGGATTTGAGACATGAGACACCAAATCTGCTATTTTTAAATAGTTAGCAGCAGCCACTGCAGCATTGGTTGGTTCGCATAACTAAACTGTTTTTATACAACAGCAAGAAAAAGACACCTAAAATTAACTAACTTCAGTGGAAATGCAAACTGAGCCAAGTAAAACCGAACCAAAGCAGGCCAAGCTGTGTCAAACCATACTGTACCATACAGCACAATGGGAAAGCAGCTTATATAATTGACCTTGGTTCAATTTCATAGTAAATGTAGGTCTTATTCTGCATAAATTACCAAACAGATAAAAAAGCTAAATAACAGATAACACAAATGGCAGTCATCACAACTCTGGATTCCATGTAAAGTAGGAATATCAAAGTGTTTCAGTAAAAAGCATATCCAATCAAACATAACAGATATTATTATTTAGCTATTTTGTTTTTATTCCTGACCATCAGTATATTACCGTGAATTAGCTTTAAATGTAAACAGCCACTGGGAACAGAATGTCATCTCTCTGCAGAAAAACAAGATGACCTATTACATTAGGTCTACCTGACTGAACTAATGACCTTCAAACCCCTCAGAGAAACAAACAAGTAGTATTCACTAAAAGGGGATCTTATCCAGCAACAATATTTGAAGACGAATATTGCTTGCTTGTACAAATGAAGTGTTTCTAAGCAATATAACTTAGATTACTTTAAGTGCTGTTGATAAAATGGGTGGAGAAATACCTTTTATTGAATTGGAATATCGAAGACTTATAGAACACCCTCAAAGGCATTAACAGTAACACATTATTTGAAGTCCCAATAACTAGTCACTTATTACATATACTTATTTACATAAACTTATAAAGTACATAATCTGCATGATCTTATTCTACATCCATAATCCTACCTAATACCTAAACCTAACTACTACCTTAATAACTATTATACAGCCCCTATTATGGGTTTTTGAAAATGACCTTCCAGTGTGTAACACCACTCTAATTGAAGTGAAATATCCAGCTAAGGTTTAAATCTGAAAGTGCACAGTGTTTAAAACTATTGATTTATCAATAAAAGAGTTCACTCAGAGTGGTTTAAATGAATCGTTGAGGTAATGAATCTTTAGCCATGTCAGCGTGGCGTTGATACTGAACTCAGTACCGACCCGGGAAAATTGAAACCCGCTCACAAACACTGTAGAAAGAAAAAGAGGAAGACAAACACTGTAGCAGATCCCAATTGAATCATGTCGCGAAGACGCTGTGCTCTGAAGTGTGAGGGAATGTTATTTTCCCTACCCAAAGATGAGGCTGTGAAGAGTCAGTGGTTGAGTTTATTTTTCCAAAAATACGTCAGCATTATAGCCTCAGCCTTGTGCTATGTTCCTGTCATTTTTCTGACGAGTGCTTTAGCAATCTACACACTTACAACAGAGGATTTGTTGGCCGTTTGTTAAAGGAGGGATCAGAATAGTCTATTGATGTATGGACTTTGTCAGAGCTTGACAGGAACTTTACAGTGCACAGTTCATGGACCAGTTTCTTCCTCCATTTCACAAGTGTTAGTAAGTGCAATTAAAATGGTTGGCTCCTTGTTTTCTCTAGCTTGCAAAAATATGTATTAAATAGTGTTTTGTTACTTGTAACCACTCCATGCAGCTTGTGGTATATCTGGTTAAATCTTTATATTCTCAAATCGTGTCTAAAACCACGTTAAAAGCGCGTTGCCGCTTTCTTTACGGATTTAAACGCGTTTGTGAGCTCGCAATCCTCTGCCGTTTGGCGTTGCAATGGCCACTGTCAGCTGTTTCTACACACGTATGTTTATAAATAGTTCAGCTTTTGCCACTGTGTGGATTAATACTGAATGTGTGTCATGGTTAAGAATAGAGCAATATGCTGGTGTTAAACTGCATTGCTTTAATGCACTCCTGCATTGAGCTCACACATGCACTCTGACTACTTCAAAATTGTTGATAAGCCGTGCTGGGTGTTTCTCTCTGTCCTGCGCTGAACGCAGTCGACCAATCGCAATAGACTGAGTCATCGGACGCAGCGCAGATTGGCATCGCACTAAGGAGGGGTTTGGGAACAAATGAATCGCTAAACAAATTATATAGTAGTCGCTGTGATAATTAGGTAAAAATAAATGCATATTATAAGACAATGAAAGTGTTTTTGACCTTGAATGCATATAAGCCTGTTGTTGGAGACCCCCAAAACCAAAATATGACCTTTTTTAATGCATAAAAGGAGCTCTTTAATAATTTGCAAATTAGGAGTTTATTGAGATAGAATTCATAGCAAGAATTGAACCCTAAAATAAAGGGACTACAACTTCATAATAATGAAAGAGCAAGTCCACCAAAACACTTCAAAATCAGGTTTTTCTTGGACAGAAAACTGGTTCAATGAATGAATGAATGAATGAATGAATCAATCAATGAATCAATGAATGAATCAATCAATCAATCAATCAATCAATCAATCAATCAATCAATCAATCAAACAATCAATCCCCCATACTCACAAACTAGAGAAGTTGACTATCTATTATAAACACTTTAAATGAGGTCAAGAATATAACACAGAATATATTTCCAACGCTGTGTATTATCTTTCAGGTTAAAATAGCTTCATCATCAGGTGCCACTCAATAGGCATATGCTCAAGCACAGCAGGATTTTTCATCATTCCATACTGACGCACACAGTGCATCCTCCTACAGACTCTGTGTGTCTGTGTGTGAAAATCAGAGGAATGAGAGGGTGTATTTTTAGCTGTATATGACTGATCCGGCAGGAAATAGAAAGGAGAAGATCTTTAAATACGTGAGGAACTGGCATTGGGAGTGAGAATGAGCCTGTTAAGTATGGCAACATGTTGATCTGTTCAGCAGGAGAGTGAATCATTACTGCATCTACTGCACCACAAAAATATGCTCAACCTGTTTAAAGAGACCATAGTAGATGTACAAAAATCATACAGCACAATAGGCATAACTACTTTTCCCTAAACCCAAAACAAGATCATTTTAAAGAATGTTTTTTTGGTGGACTGGTTATTGACTGACTTGTATTTTATGGACAAAAAAAAATATGACTCAATTAATGATGGTTTTTAATGGCTGGCGATGGTTTGACCTAAAAACAAGTAGTTATTATGGAAATACTACAAATTTATATCCTTAATTCTGAACGTAATGTTTCTGAAACCTAACTGCATGTAAATGTAACAGAATTATTTTTGGTATTATTAACTTAAGTATAGCTTTATATGTAGGACAAAACAGATGTGCATTGACTAGTTCTAGGTATGATGGTTAATAACCACCAGATTGAATTAGTTGAAAATTATAAGTACCAAGGTACTATTATTGATAATAAATGAAATTAATAAAAATACTGAAAGACTATGTAGGACCAGCCAACAAAGACTTTATTGTCTGCGGAAATTAGCAAAGTTTAATATTGATTTGGGGTGGGTCCATAGACGATGCTGAGCCGGCATCGCAATCCTCCGCCCCACCTCTGTCGCAGCAGCAACGCGCTCGCAAAAAAATACACACTTACGCCCCATTCACACAGGGCGTCAGCTTCAACGCTTCCCATTCACTTTGAATGGGTGACGTCAGGCGTTGCCGAACTGCATTGTGGATCCGTCGGCGCCGCTTCAGAGGCGTTGCTCGCTGCAGAAGTTGGGACATGCTCAACTTTTCAAGCGCCGACGGAAGCGTCAGCCAATCAGATCGCTGTATGCAAATACACCAGCTCTAACAGTGGCCTACTGCTGACTAACTTCATTGGCTGATGCTGCTATGATGATCGCGTCAGCCCCAACTTCATACACGCCCTCTGTCAAGCGTTGAAGCTGAAGCCTCGTGTGAATGGGGCGTTACATGTAGGCCTCATTTACACTAATATCTCTTAAAATGGCATTTTAGAATGAAAACGATCCACGTCCACACTGGCGTTTCATCTAGCATTTCTGAAAAGCCCTTCTTCCACACTATACCACTGAAAATGCACATCATGTGACCACACACACAGGCATGCGCTGCAGCATACACGCACGTCTGAGCTTCAGTCAGTGGCTACTTTGAGCACAAAACCCCAGAGAGCAGTGCATGTAGGACAGTTTATCAAGGATGTACCGCTGGATCGCGTCTCACTATAGTTGTTAAACGTGATTTATTCTTGTGATTTATTCTTGTAGTTAATCTTGTCTCTATCTAACTGCTCTTCTGTCTTTTGAATCTATCAGGTAACGCGTCACAGAATCAGTACACTGCATCAATCTTTTGCTTTCACGCTTGTACTTAGTAATTTTAGCAAAAACCTCAGATACTGTTGGTTGTTCACCTTTTTACCAACCAAGTTTGTTGATGCCATTATAATGACACAGATTCACTCTCCCTGTTCATGTCAGAGTCCCGCGGAAAAAGGGACTGACAGGTGGTAATTTGTGTGTAACTTATCTTTATTTATTTATTTATGATGTGGTTATGAGTAAAACAAAGACCATGCGGGTCAGGTAGTTGAAACAGTAGGCTACAAATAATTAATTCATTATGAATTAATAAATTATTCATAAATAATGAATTTACCACCGCCTATGACGATGATGCCATCGTCCATCGCAATGTTTCACAGTAGACATCGTATGATGCCAAATTGGTCTACATCGCCCAACCCTAATAGCAAAGTATTAGGGGTGAAAGTGCTGGGGTTATATAATTTGTTTGAAATTCTGGTGTTAAAGAAAGCTCATCAGATTACATTAGACATATCCCATCCTCTTTTTGATTCATTTCTACCCCTTCCCTTCAGGATCTCGGTATAGGGTCCCTTTGGCAAGGACCAACAGATTTTTTTAGTTTGTTTAATGTGCTAATAATTTACTGACTTTTAATGGGAAGAGGTAATCGCTGTTTTTTTTAGTACTATTAATGTTGTTTAATGTTTATATATGTTATATATGTTGTAAATCTATTAAGCTGCAGAACAAATCGACCGAAAAGGGGACAATGAAACCTACAGTAACAGTAATAATAATAATAATAATAAAGTCAATAATAATAATAATAATAATAAGTAATTTCAAATATGTCTTCATTTTCTTTTAAATAGAGTTGTTATTTTCAACTGAAATGTAATATATTGTTTAGTCTTGATGTATTGAAATAAACTGTATTAACTATATTAAAACATCTCAATTTCAACTGCAATATCAAATCACTACAGTTAAAATTACAATGAAATATATCAAAATACTTAACGGCTAAAGGACATTAACATTACATTACATTTGACATTGTTACAAAATGCACTTTTTAAAAGTGTAAAAAGTGTATTAAATAGGTGAAGAATTATTAAATGGTCTTTTATTTCATTATTATTTTTACTGTGTTTTTTTTTTAAATCCTTTTTTTTTTTTTAAAGTACACTAAAATCACACAATAAATACATGTAACATATGGGTGCGGGACAACGGAGGTGAGGATCCAATGGCAGGGGTCTTTATTAAACAAAGAATGGTAAGGCAAGCAATGGTCAAACACAGGAGCAAACAGAATCATAAAGACCAATCCAAAAGAGTAGTCAAAAGCAGGCAAAAGTTCGATTCAGGCGGCTAACAGCAAAAATCATAAAAACTGCAAGGGTCTAGAAACACTGCATGGGAAACAAGGCAAGGAAAACATTTTTTAATGACTACATGTAATAAGAAAACTCAGTTTCCTGTATAAATAATTCATGTAATGAGTCCTTGAACAGCTTCAGTTGTGCGTGTTTGCAACCAGTCAGGATCAGGAACCGGTGTGTATGCGGTACATACTGGGAGTTTTAGTTCGTTTGGTGGCTAATTTGTAGTTCTCCAGCAATCTGAAGTTTGTCCACATCTTGGGTCAAAACACCCCAACATGTTTTTACAGTTTATTTTTCAAAACTCCAAAGGAACATTGTTTTTTTTTCTACCAAAGAAGAGTTTTAGTTTGTATGTTTGAAGAGAAATAGGGCCCATTTGCATCTATTATGTCAAATCACCAGTCAAATCAAAGCAGGCGCTGCAGGAAGTTCCTTCAGCATCAAAGCTCTTTTAAACCCAACAGTCTTTCCTCAACAGACAGCAACAGGGCATCTATGAAGACAGTTCACACCCTTGCATGTGGCAAATGTTATAAATCTACTCGATCAAAGCTCTGACCCATTTATCTGATAATGGACTAACGATTTCAGCGTAAAACTACATGGAAGATCCGATTAAATGCATCCTATCCAAGCAGGAGTAAATGAGGCAGAGCGGGGTGAAGCACGATTACAGCAGTGGGACTCCTGAACACTACCTGTGAACTGTAGAGAGAGACATGACCTTCCTCAACACTAGCTCATATTACTTCTGCATGTGTGTTTGTGTGTGTCTGTGTGTTTCTGAGTGTTCGGATGAGCCACTCTTTAGGTCATGGCAAAAAATAGGAAAAAAGAAAAAAAAAATTGTTTTTCTCAGAAAAAAACAGGCCATTTAAGCACTCAAACATATTAAAGAAATATAAAAATATATATAATTTATATAATAATAATTATATATTTAATAATTCATTTATATTTCAATAGGATTGACTTTTCCTTTATAACTTCATTAGTGTTTAATAGAACAACAACTACTAAACAATGTTGTTTTATATAAAAAATAGTTTAAATAATTGAATAAAATTGAATTAGTAATTTAGTAAATTTAGAGTTAAAAATGTAACTATTAGAGGAAGTGTTCATGTCTGAGGATTTTGACAGATGTTGACTTGCTATAAAAAAACACAGGCTATTTTATTTGTATCTTCATTCATTCATTTTCTTTTCGGCTTAGTCCCTTTATTAATCTGGGTTGCCACAGTGGAATGAACCGCCAACTTATCCAGCATATGTTTTACGCAGCGGATGCCCTTCCTGCTGCAACCCATCACTGGGAAACACCCATACACTCGCATTCACGCACACACACTACGGACAATTTAGCTTACCCAATTCACCTATACCACGTCTTTGAACTTGTTAGGGAGAACATGCAAACTCCACACGGAAATGCCAACTGACCCAGCCGAGGCTTGAACCAGCGACCTTCTTGCTGTGAGGCGACAGCGCTACCCACTGCACCTCCGCGCTGCCCCATTTGCATCTTTACTCTATTGTATTAATGTATGCTTACAATTTACTATATTTCATGACGATGCACTCTTTTATAAAATCCCAATCTAAATGATGAATTCTTTTCATATAAAGCTCTAGTGAAATGATGCATAATATCACAGAAAAAATAAATAAATATTGCATTTTTAACAAAACATTACAACTTTAATTCAGATATCAGCAATACACACCAAAATGTAAATACTATGCAACCCCCTGTTGAGTTTTTTTCTTCAAAAAAAAACAAAACTTAATACATTGACATGTTTTTTCTTGGTGTGTAATGTCATATTCTGACCTGCTCCCCGCCCATATAGCCCAATTCCATTTACGTGTAAATAACATTTACTTGACTATTAATTGGCAGTCCTTGTCATTTCACATGGTATTTTCTTTACTTTTTGTCAATTTGTATTACATATCTTAAATATATAAATTTGTAGATAACATATTCCTTTAGAAAAATCATTAAGTTTTTGGGAAATTGCACAATGTGAAATTTTGACCAAGCTTTACTTTGTCATAACTGATTAAGTCTTCCATTATGAATGGATGAAGATCTGTTCAGACACAGTTTTTTAAATAATTTCACTGTATGCTCAAACTGGACCTCCATCCACTGAGATGATCAAGAATAATGATCCTGATTGGTGTGAATGTCTGAGCTGTATGCTTAAAATGAACTCTTGCACAACAGTGTGGAACAGAATGAAAAAAAGTCTTGCGGTTACAAATGTTAAATATGCATCAAAGGGAAGAAAGTCTGCATTTCTTCTGCATGGATAGATTGATGACCGAAATTACACTTATATTCCAAAACCTGAAGTCATGACAGTATCCAATTCAACTGCCAGAGGGCCACTGTTCTGCAGAGTTCAGGTGAAAGACACTTGCCTCAAAGTCTGAAGGCCTTGATTAGGATTGGAACTAAACCCTGTTGTACGGTGATCCTTCAGGAACAGGTTTGGACACCATTTACTTAGAAAAGCCAATTATTGGATCCCAAACAATCTTTACTTCAATAGTTTTTTTTCTGACTAGAACATATTTATCATTTTCCAAATTAAAGAAAATTAAAGGCTCTTACTGAGATTATAGACGCCAATATAAATAATTAGTTTTGAAGGATGTATTTTCACTTATAGTTTTGTTGTCTTGCTTAGTTTTTTCCATGACAATGATTCATTTAGTCCATGTTCACTGACAATTATGCCTCCTTTATACTTCAAACAAAAACGAAAAATAACTAAAATGACGTCATTTCGAACAAAATCTGGCCAAAACAATGTTTACTTTTTGGGCAAGTTTGTTTAGGCTCCTAAACATCTTTGAGCTACCATTGGTCTGTGGTGATTATGCAATCAGTGAGTGTGTCCTGGAACTCCACTTTTTTTTTGCTCAGTTCAGAGTCAGACCAGAGAAAAAACATCCAGTACAACAGCACCATGTTAGCAACATACATACACTAGAAGGTCAAGTAGCAGAGACGATACAGATGTATTAGCCAGTACGATCACTCATTATGTCTGATAAAGTTCTAAACATTGTTCCATTTGGTGTCCACAGCAAATATAAAGCAATATGACATGCCACCATGGTGCAACTCACAGAGAAGGCTGTTTGCAATGTTTTTGAAACTGTTCTTCTCTCTCAGCTGCCATTGTTGTTGTGTTTAGTGGTAAACTCAAGCAGGCAACACATTCAATACCTCACCTACTGCAGCGAAGGGCTATCAGATTGTCGAAAAAAGTATAGTAATTTTTTCAAAATTAATTAGTATAGTATATTTGTTTTTTTCACCAAACCTAACGATGCAAATCAAACAAGAAAACCAAAAATAATAATAGCAATAATAAAAAGTTCCATTTATCTGCAAAGGAACTTACAGATTTTTTTTTTTTTTTTACTTAGGAAATTGTGAAGAGCATTAAAAATGTGTAAAGGAGTCAAATAAATCTCACACATGAACAAAGATTTCCTAATTATATAGTACATGAAAAAACCCAAGTAGTAAGCAAGAAGTACCCAGATTACCTGCTACTGTACTTCTGCTGAGATTCTGTAGTGTGCATGCAATGAACATTTTATTATCCCATGAGGCCGCAGGAGACAGTTTGTGAATGAAAGTGAATTGATACAACTGCAAGTAGGCCATGTGATAATGGCATGATAGATGCATTCATCCATTAATTAATTTTCCTTCTGCTTACTCCCTGATTATCAGGGGTCGCCACAGTGGAATGAACCACCAACTACTCTGGCATATGTTTCACGCAGCGGATGCCTTTCCAGCCATAACCCAGCAATATGCTGGAAAACACCCATACACTCTCTCCTTCACACACGCACACACTACAGCCAATTTAGTTCATCCAACTCACCTATGAAGAATGATAGATGAAGTACGCCTAAATTCCAAATATGCTACTCATTTTCATACTGTAGTGAACACATTTCAAGTTCAGATTCAAATGTAGTACCTATTCAGACAGTACATGCTTTTTACTGTTCCTCATCATTCAGAAAAGTGGCTGACGAATTAAGGACAAGTTTATTAAAAGGTTTATTAATTGCAATGTTTCAAAATAAATACTCCTTCCTTTCTTAGCATCATCTCTACTCTTCTTTAATAATGTTTACTTGTACAACTCTTGCAAAAATAAACTATTCAATGTTTTATTTAAAAAAATAAAACATTATTACCATAGTAACCACAAATCAACCATGGTTTTGCTACACTACCTATAGTTTAACCATAGTATCTGTATCAAAACTGTGGTTATAAATATGATAATCAATACACCAAGGACAGTGGTTACTGAATGTTTACTATAATGAAACGATGGTTAGTTTTCATAAGGGTAGTGCAGACTTAACCTGTCACACATATGAAATCCTCCAATAACTTCAACCATCCTATCAATCCATCATTCACAAAATCAAGTAGCAAAATTCAAGAAGCTCTTTCACTTGAATATATGCCACAAAGACAATGAAAGACTAGCACAACTTTCATGCTGACTAAATCACATAGGACCTCAAGTATGACTAAAATATTTTTTCCATAAAGAAAGCCCTTGACTGAGTTTATCTTGGGTTTTCCTCGAGAGCCATCTGTTTTGGTCATAACTCACAAAGCACTTGGTGAAATACTAAAATAATTTCTTTATGTTGTAGTCATCAGTGAACCTGCCGTCCTGAAGTCTGAATATCGACATATGACAGATCTTGAGTTGGTCAGATCCAGTTCATGTCCACAATAACACTGTAGCCTAGAAAAACATTCAGGATTGTCCACTTCTATCTGAATTGCAGCACATGAGAGGTTCTGATCGAAGTAATTGTGCTATTAAATGCCATATAAAACACCCTAATAGACTAACTCAAACTGGCAAAAATACAAAAATCACACTGTAAAGATTGACCTGCTTAAACAGGTGCGGTTTGTGCACATTGATCGCATGACCTGCTTTTACAATTTGATTCAATGCTCTGCAAAATACCTCATCCAAACGAAGTCTTCTGTTTATCTGTTATTTAGGCCAGCAGTAAACCCCTGTATCAACTGTGGGTCCCCATTCGCTTAAAAGTTTCATGTGGAGTAAAGCCAATAAAAATAATATTTGCAAGGCTGTCTGCCAAAACGCTATCAGGAATAGCAAAGAACTCTGTATACACTAAAGTTTGGGGTTAGTAAGATTAATAATTATATTTAAAGCAATAAAGCATTTCATTTATCAGATTAATAACGTTGCATTATTCAATTTCAAATAAATGCTGTTGTTAAGAACCTTCCATTAATATTCATTTAATTTGTGTTCTCTACAAAATTAGAAGTACTGTTTTCAACATTGATAATAAATATTATCAACAATATAACAGATAATAGAACATATATTTGCATATTTGGGTGATTTTTGAAGAATTGTGTGAAAATGCAGAATTTTTTTCTTTGAAATAGGAATAAATAGAAATGTACAGTCATAAGAAAGGCATTACTGTAAATAGCAATATTATTCACCCCCAACAGGTCCCACTTTATATTAAGTGACCTTAACTACTATGTACTTGCGTCAAAAAACACATCTGGTGCTTTTAAAGTGGGATAAAGGACAGGTAGATTAGGGACAGGTTTGGTGGTATGGGTAGGTTTAAGGGTGGGTTAAGATGTAAGGGAGGGTCGATAGTGTAATTATAAAAGTATTAATTACCGGAATTAATTACAAATGTAATTCATCGCAGGTATTTAATCAATCATAAGTACAATGTAAAATGTATTTACACAATAAGTACATTGTAACAAAGTTTGTAATTAAGTTTCAGTGTAAGTACATATTAGCAAAGTCCCTTTAAGGCAAGACATTTCACTCGGCAGCCATGTTATGCTCTGGCATTCTGTCTGAATGGGGAAACATCAAATTCTCCAAAACTGTTTGACAGGCTTACGATTACATTACATATTTGGAACCCCCAATAAAACGTTCGAATTAAACAAAATCGTCATTTTTTTAGGTTGCCCAAGCTAATGCGTGCTTGAAAGGAACAAGATCATGACATCAACCTCATTTATGGCAGTGTTACACATTATCATCCTCTGAATAATGCTTCATGAGATCATGCTGCTCTTCTTAAGTAATTCACAACTTTGTCTTAATGGCGATTGTCCTCCAGAAATGACAGCGGCTCTTTGTTTACAAGTTTGTCCCATGTTATGCTCGGGCATTCTGTATGAATGGGGAAACATCAAATTCTCCAAAACTGTTTGCCAGGCTTACGATTACATTACATATTTGGAACCACCAAAAGACGTTCAAATTGAACAAAATCTTCATTTTTTTAGGTTGCCCAAGCTAATGCGCGCTTGAAAGGAACAAGATCATGACATCAACCTCATTTATGGCAGTGTTACACATTATCATCCTCTGAATAATGCTTCATGAGATGGTGCTGCTCTTATGAAGTAATTCACAACTTTGTCTTGATGGCGATTGTCCTCCAGAAATGACAGCGGCTCTTTGTTTACAAGTTTGTGGGCATTTGAGTTGTTGCTGCTATCGTGTGATGTGCGTTTGACAGGACGGACTGAACCTCACATTCATTCGATCAATGATTGGCTCCTGTACTAGTAGGTAGGGCTTCATTCGCCATATTGACCACTACACTTTTCCCCATTAAAAACTATACGAGTGACATGTCTTGTGTATTCTACAGTCTTTGATATAAGTTAAGACTACCTAATATAAAGTGGGTCCTCACATCATAAATGTATGAAGTCAATCTCAAGAAATAGCTAAAGATCCATTTTTTATTTTCTATCACTAGCACTCTGTTGTATTTTATATCTTATTAGATCTACTTAAAAACACTTTCTATGACCAAAAACCTTTTCTATCACCTTTTCTATAAAAAAATACAATTAAATTTACCAAACCAGTTTTGTACTGACGCCAAATACAGTAGTTTAGAAATCTATATCAATGGTCAATTTTCCAGTATTACATATTTTAATTCAACGTTTTCTGATATTACCTTGGTCAAAAATGTCTGTAACCAAACTAAGCAGGGTCACTGAAAGCAACCTCATTTTGCACTTGTGATTTATACGCATTTTGAACCAAGAGTGATGTGCAACTGACAAATATTTTAGAGCAGTGGAAATGGTAAACTATATATTCCTCACAAGACTGTAGAGACACTACCATGCCTGTAAAAGTATTGCCTTGAACCTTAAAAGTTGTCAGAAATACTGTAAACTATCAAAATATAGTGTTTTAATCATCATCGATGCATTTTCAGCTTGCTTCACCAGCACTAACCAGACAGAATCAACATGTGCAAACATTCCTAAATGATTGTGTTAATATTCCAATTCACTCACCCTCTGGGTCGAGCTGAGAGGTACTTTGACTCTTCTTCCCCAGTCCCACCATGGCAGCCATCTTGGCTCCAAAGCTGGAGCGCCTCTTCTTGTCATCATCATCGTCGTCATTCCTGCCCAGCGAACACATATCTCCACCCACACTGGAGCTCTTGGTGATGTTGGAGCCGGGGGTCGCCGTCTGAGCCCTGTGTTTCATTTTAGATGTAAACTCACTGTCAGCCATGTCACAGGAAGAAAAAAGAAGTGGAGGACAGGGACAGGAAGAGAGAGGAAAGGACAGGCTTTAGGAGCTATGGGATTTAGGAGCAAAGGTGAAGGACAGTCACACAGGCACAACATCACTGGGATGGGACATGTACCGGAGAGAACTTCTAGCATCTTTAGCTGTGTCCAAAACTAGTCACTCTTTCACCAACATGTAACGCATTCTGAATTATCTTTAAAACCTCCAACTACTCTTAAATACAACTGGTTTGTAAATAATGCAATACTTAATTTAGTAATAAAAAAAATCAACCAGTCACAAATTATGAAAGTACAATAATTAAGCACATTGTAAATGTGGTTGTAAGTCAAGGATAGAGCATGGCCACAGCCATATCACCCTGCAGCTCAAGACCGGTTACTCACTGAAGCTAAGCAGGGCTGAGCCTGGTCAGTACCTGGATGGGAGACCACATGGGAAAAACTAGGTTGCTGTTAGAAGTGGTGTTAGAGAGGCCAGCAGGGGGCGCTCAACCTGTTGTCTGTGTGAGTCCTAATGCCCCAGTAAAAAAGTGAAGGGGACACTACACTGTCAGTGGGCGCCGTCTTTCGGATGAGACGCTAAACCGAGGTCCTGACTCTCTGTGGTCATAAAAAATCCCATGGCACTTCTCGTAAAGAGTAGGGGTGTAACTCTGGTGTCCTGGCCAAAGTCCCTCAATCGGCCCTTACCCATCATGGCCTCCTAATCATCCCCATCCACCAAATTGGCTCTATCGCTATCTCTTCACTCCACCAATAGCTGGTGTGTGGTGAGCGCACTGGCGCCGTTGTCCTGTGGCTGCCGTCGCATCATCCAAGTGGATGCTACACACTGGTGGTGGTGTGGAGAGACCTCCCTCATGATTGTGAAGTGCTTTGGGTGTATGGCTATATAAATACACATTACATTACATTTGTAGCTGCAGTTATAAACTGCTTACTAACGTTTATTAATGTAGAGTTGATGCTTAACAAATAATGAATTCACTAGATGCTAATGCTTAATAAATGATTTATAGTGTGTAGTTATTTTAAAGTGTTACCAACCTCTCTAGTAAATCAAGTTAATTAAACATTATGCATTAACATAAATATATTTAATTAAAAGGGTTTAATTCAGCATAGTTTGCAGACAGGTCACCTACAGTATGTAAAAAGATTGCATTATGAAGTATTCATCCACAGAGACACAGTTTCCCGTGGCTTATATAATGACCTATTTAGGTGACATGATACAAGCTCTTGAGTCAAACAAGGAGAAAATAATGAGCCGGTGACTCATCAAACACAATCTTTCTCTGCTGCTGAGAAAATGTGAGCAGATGTCTTTAGGCTACTATAGCATGGGATTGATTCAGTGTACCAGTGACCTGTCTGACTAATAGAAACGAGAGGCTACTTTCTGTGAATGCCAAGTTTTTAGGTTAAATTCTTTCATGCTGTGTAAGAAGGTTTGCATCCTTTAGATGAAAACATTATCGAAGATTTACAGCTCTATTGACACTGAGTCCAAACATTTCTACAGCTGTGACGAAAAGGATTAAGCAGTTTCTAAGGCAACTGTCTTTTCAACCCTCCTTTTTGCTCTGAATTTTAAAGTCTTCATCGGGCAGGATCATTTGACATTAACTGCTGTAACACTAAACAGACTGACTCAATTGTACAGTATGTGCTATTTATTTTTAAATTTGCCTCTGCCACTTAAATCTGCTTCATATGTGGCTATCAACAGGTTTATGAGATCCTATTATGGAATCTTGTCACAGAGCTGTCAGAATCTTCTTGGAATATCTCAAACGAGCTATATTCTATTCCCGAAATACTGTGCGTGGGAAGTTTTTGTGCCAAAAGAGATATTTTAATACAATTTCCACTTAATATACAACATCTCCTTGTGTTTGTTAAAGTTGGCTGTTGTTTTACAACTGTTGCAAACTTTATGAACATTATAAAAATCTTTTTTTTTATGATTAAAGAGATAAAAAAATAAATAAAGTTCTTTCATCATTTACTCACCTTTGACTTGTTCTAAAACAGTTCTTTTTTTTTTGTTCTGTTGAACACAACAGATAATACTGAAGAACGTTGCAACCATTGACTTCCATGGTATTTGTTTTTCCTTTTATGGATGAAAATGGTTACAGGTTTTCAACATTCTT
Source organism: Danio kyathit (assembly GCA_903798195.1). Taxonomy (NCBI): domain Eukaryota; kingdom Metazoa; phylum Chordata; class Actinopteri; order Cypriniformes; family Danionidae; genus Danio; species Danio kyathit. Next base: position 29,811,839 of record LR812537.1, on the reverse strand, counting down.
TAAAATATCTTCTTTTGTGTCCAACTGAATTTAAAACAACTAAATGGTCTGAAACAAGTTTAGGGTGAGTAAATTATGACAGAATTTTCATTTTTGGGTATACTATAACAGATCAGACTGCAATATTAAGAAATAAATATTGGCTTTGTCTAATATAGAGCTCCATGAGCTTCACAAAGTCAGAAAGAATACAAGGTTTGACAACACATTTAACGTTTTACTACTTATTGTGTTTTAGAATGTAAACATCACTAATTTTGCCATCTCTCTGGACTGAAGAGAACGATTTGAGTTTCATGTGATTTGACTTCATATGAAGTTTGATTTTATATAAATACAATTCTAAAGTCTAATGGCATGACCAGTAATTGTTTTAAGGCTGGGTGGCAGTTTAAGGCAGTTATATTTTCATGGCCTACTGTTTAAAAGTTTGGAGTCTTTTTTTTTTATTAATAATCTATTATTTAAAAATAAAACATTGATAATAACACAAATGGTTTCTTGAGCAATAATTCAACATATTAAAATAATTTATGAAAAATTATCAGACACTGAAGAGTAAGACCTACTTTTAAAAAATGTCAGTTTTACCTTCAGTATGTAGATTAAATTTGAAAACCATGCTATTTTACAACATTTTTTTGCTGTATATTTAAAATGAATGAATAAATTAATAAAAAAAAAACAGAGCCCTTAGTTTTTTGCGATTCTGCGATTGCTGAAACAAACGCAAAATAAACAAAAAGTCGCAAGTTATTGCGAACCTGCAAATTTCTTAATTTAAATGCAAAATAATCACAAAAAACGAGAAACAAAAAAGTGAAAAAACTAGGGGGTCTGAAATAAATAAATAAATACAAGATTAAATATAAATCAATGCAGGGTTACAGTATAGTATCATTGTGCAAAACTGATTTACAGTATTCAACCATACTATGATATGACTTGATGAGGGTTTGTAGAAATAAACGAGTGTGTATTGAGGGTAATTTTCTCAGACAAAACAACCGGAAATGGTGGGTGGCAAAAGGACTCGGTCATCTCTCTTCACATGACAAAAGAGGAGTAAGGCTAATTGGTTCTTTAATGAATCACCTCCAGCTTTTTACATGTTTCTGTGGAAACTCTAGTAAGACGAAGAACGTTTTCACTTCTGCTAATGTTTGAGTCAAAGACTAATGATTGTGTCTGCATTAAAGCACAATAAACTGACAGGAAATGACCTTTCCTGACTACAACAAACAGCCTTTGACTCCATGAATGAGATTGTCCCTCATTAACCTGTTATGAATGACTATTGTACTCTATTGTCAAGCAGAAAGAGGATTAAAGCATTTTCAAGAGTGTTGTCGCTGCTTTGACTGACTAATAAAAATGCAGTCTACGATGCTCAACATCTGTACGAGGGCACAGAGCTCTGGTTATGTAAGAATTCACGCTACTGCAGCTGCTAATTGGTGAAAAATTCAGCGAATAACATTAAAATTCTACTTTATCTGCTGTAGCATTTTAATGATCACAAACACTTCATCTATATTCAATTAGTGACCCACAAATGGTACAGAAAATGTCTTGAAGTGTAAATCGCTGGAAATGCTTGAGAACATAAGGGTTTTTCTTCTTGTTTTTTTGCTCTAATTGGGAAGGAGACGGCAGCTGTTCGTGCGACACTCTCCAGGGTTACAGATGACAGTGGTATTATGTAAGACAAACTCTTTCGGGACAATATGACGAATTTTAGGGCAATGGAGAGAAGGGTTATCAAGAACTAACAACACAAAACTGAATGACAAGTTATGTACACTGGAAAATGTTAAACAACTGCGTCAACTATTTTAAAAGAAATATATATATATATATATATATATATATATATATATATATATATATATATATATATATATATATATATATATATATATATATATATATAATAATACAAATATATATACACACACACTGTAAAAAATCTGTTGATGTTTCCATATTTCATGATTCTCAACTGTTTTCTGTTTATTTATGGTTGTGAATTGCATTATGGGATGTTGATCAGGCATGGTGGCTCAGTGGTTAGCACTGTCGCCTCAGCAAGAAGGTCGCTGGAGTCCAGCAATTGAGTCCAGCAATTCAAAAGCATAAATAAATGCATGGTGGGGGGGTGGATTAAATAAAAACATAAATCACAAAATATAGAAAGCTGCTACGGATATGTTTATATAATACAGTGTACAGTAGGTCTATTTAATAATAATAGTTTCTTGTTTTAACCCGTTTTCTTCTGTTTGTCTGAAAAAGCAGAACCCTCCGATAAAATAATCTTTTTGTAAATAAATTCTTTTATAATAATAATAATTCCTTACATTTATATAGCGCTTTTTCTAGACACTTAAAGCGCTTTACACATTTTTGGGGGGGATCTCCTCATCCACCACCAGTGTGCAGCATCCATCTGGATGACATGACAGCAGCCATATTGCACTAGACCGCACACCACACACCAGCTGATTGGTGGAGAGGAGACAGAGTCGCCAATTATGATATAGGGATGGTTAGGAGGCCATGATAGACAGAGGCCAGTGGGCAAATTTGGCTAGGATGCCCGGGTTTACTCTTTTTCGAATCATCCTGGGACAGAGAGTCTAGACCTCGGTTTAACGTCTTATCTGAAAGACAACGCTCGCTTATAACATAGTGTCCCCTTCATTATACTGGGGCGTTAGGACCCACACAGACAGTGCCCCCTGCTGGTCTCACTAACACCACTTCCAGCAGCAACCTAGCTTTACTATGTGGTCTCCCATCCAGGTACTGACCGGGCGCAGCCCTGCTTCGCTTTAGTGGGTGGCCATGTGAGAGTTGCAAAGAGCTAGCTGCTTTATCTGTTTTTTTTGTTGTTATTGTTCTGGTTTGACACCAGAGTGCTAATGAGCTCTATAGACTACACATGTTTTGGTTTGTTTTTGCTTTTCCAGGTGTTTATATTTGTTTGCATTTATTTATTTTATGTAATTTGTTAGTTAATCTCTAACTCCAGCACAAAGAGCAGACACAATAACAGAGACATGTTTACTTTAACTAAAAGTTACATTTTAAAAATCTATGCAAACAATCAGCAATATATTGTCATGGCAATCAAGATATTGAGCACTTTACATTGGAATTATCATGACATGCCTAATTTTCATATTATAACTGTAGCTAATTTAGCTTATGATCAAAATGAGCCAAAACATATTGGGCCCTAAGGCGCAAGACATGTATAGAGCGATTTGTTGCTATTTTCAGACCAGCGCAACACTAATTTTCACGTTTTGCACCACGTTGTTTAAAAAGTAAATCTATTTGCACCACTTTGTGGGCTCATGGGTGTGCTGGTCTATAAAGGAGGTGTGTTAAGACGCATTGTAGGCGTGTTGCTATTTTGAGGAACTGAAATAGACTGCACCACTGACCAACTGAAAGGTGGCCTAAAGTCCAGCGCAGAGCGCGTTAGATATGCACCTACTGTATGCAGGTCCAAAACGCGTACACATTGCTTAATACACACAGGATGTAAGCAAAACACAAATATCTTTACATATGAAAAAAATAGATTAACATATTACAAAAAATTATTATTTTCTACATGCATTTAAAAAAACACTACCTCCATCCCTGTCGGGGGCTTTTTTTCAGTTCATTCATGACAATCTGCATTTGTATAATGCTATTATTATTAGCAGTATTATTTATTATATGCATATTTATATTTGCTTTAATAAAAACAAGTTTAGATTTGTCCATCTGCTGGGTTTTTGAGACATATGCACCACCATATGGGGCAATAGGAAGTGTGTTTGGATATAACTCAATTCGTTATTATTCTTCATTTATTTGTTTGCTGGAAATAGTTTTAAACAAATCTTTGCGCTCAACAAACTAAATTAAATATGTTGGTTAATGGATGTCTTCAGTGGAGTGCTTACAACACCATTTCCTCATCCACGAAAGTAAAGGAGTAAAGTAACAGTAAAGAGAAAGTAAAGAGGCCGAATAGATGAGGCTTATTCTTTAACCTCGTGTTGCAGATGGTCTGTTAATCTGTTTTCTCGTTAGTGAACCGTTCAGTTTTTCCACTTACAAAGTCCGCCATGTAAATAGCAAATGCGCCACAGCATGATGCAACGGACTCTTAAAGGGAATGTGAGATGAGTTTCAGATTGGTTTAATGCATGTTATGCTCAAAACACACCCATAACTCATTAAGAGAATAAGCACAACCCTGTTAGACCATGCGCCAGGGCGTAAATTATATTTTTCTGTTCTCAAAATAGCAAAAGTGGATTTGGACACAGCTTTAATGCTTTTGCGTCATTCGTTTTAAACTCTAGATTGTTAAAATAGAGGCTGTTGTGTTTTTATCATTGTATCAGTTCATTTCATTGTAAATTTAAGTTAAATTTGTAAATCCAAAAATGTTGCTACCATAAATTGTTATAGTTATGTAAAATAAGTTCTGGCAACCACAGCTGCCTTTTTAAGGCATAGTTCACCCAAAAAGGAACATTTACTCCTTATTTATTTTAGTATATTTATTTATTTAAACCTTCAAAGTTTATTTTTTCTGTTGTACACTAACTATGGTATTGTATATTAAAGAAAGCTGAAAACATGTAACCATTAACTTTCATTGTAGAAAAAAAAAAAAACTACTATGGAGGTCAATGGTTACAGGTTTCCAGCTTTTTTCAAAATATCTTCTTTATGTTTAACAGAAGAAAGAAAGTCAGGTTTGTGATAAATAAAGAGTGAGTATTATTGTCAATTTTGAGTACTGTGCCTTCAACATTGAAGACCACAAACTTACAACTAGACAACTTTTTAAGCATTTTCTAACCTCTATTTAGTTCTATTTAGTGACACAGTGGCCGGACGTTAGCTATGGACACTTGCTGGAGGACACTAAGTTGGTGGACATCAACTTATTAACACTAGTTGGAGGATAATAAGCCAATTGTATAGGACAATCTTCCTCTAACCTCTCAGGCTCCTCCTCTTCCTCCTCCTCCACTGGGTGCTCAATAGACCCGCCTCCCTCCCCTTCAAGCCCCGCCCTCTGTACACTGGCTGTAGATGCTTCAACCAGCTCTTCCACAACAACAGTGCCCTCTTCTCCCTGACTCTGAAGTGCCTCTCCACGACTGATAAACACACACAGACGAACACACAGACACATAAACAATGCCGTGACACCAAGAAAGGAAGCATGCAAGAAAAAAAAGACAAAAAAAGACAGAAATAGCCATGAGCTGATAGACATGCAGATGATGTAAACAAAATAATCTGATGACAAAATAATAGTATGAAACTGTGAAGTCAAACAATGGCAATCAAGATTACACAGTGACACTGTCTCAATTTGACAAAAACAGTAAAAACATGTCCTTTTCATACTTCATCACCACAATTGCAAATTATTATATTCATATTATTTATTCAGCAGAGATTTATTAAAAGTAAGTGTAAAATCTTTTGAATCTTTTGAAAATAAAATCTTGGTTATTTTTATAATTCTGAAGGGTCGTGTAATACTCGAGACTGGATTAAACTCAGGTTTGCCATCACATAAATAAATTATGTATTCAAATATATTCAAACAAATATTTTAAATGGGGGGTCCACTACGATATCAAATTTCAAACTTTAGTTGATGTGTAATGTAGCGGTGTAAACATAAAGAACACCTCTGAATGTAAGACACTCAAATTTTAATGCAAATGGAAACATTGGCTTTTACATAGTTAGCTTAGCAAAACCTACAGCAAACTAGGTTGGGGACTACAAAAAAATACATCCAGGCTAGTGAGATAATAATTGTTTCAAGCTACGCGCAATCACAACGCGCATACACCCTGTGCAGCAAAATGACGTGGCTAGAGGCGCTGTAATGCTGTAATGTAGCAGAGAAAGCTAAAATGCCGTCCAAATTCTGCTTTTCCACAGAGCTTGTTCTGTTTCTGTATTTGGGCTTCCAAAGGACACGACACAAAGAGAGAAGTGCTTACAATTTAATTTTAATTGTGTTTCAGAGAATTATAGAAATAAATAGCTAGCATTTGACAAAGGAGAGCTTCCAGAATCTCTCCCAGTTCACTGCTGATTCGGTTAAAAATTCCTCAAAGAAGGAGCAGCTCCAACCATGATAGAAGAAGATGTGGATTGTGAGCCACAACCTGTAAGTATTTTTATTTGTTCAAATTGATCTATTACATGCACAGTTTTTAGCGTTAATGATATGTTTTAGCAAGAACATAAACAAGGATGTAAACAATGGGAAATGCTGTTTGGCACTGCTAACAATTTAGCTACAAATTCATATTTATTTGTCAAACCGCTGTAAACAGTCACAATCTTCAGCAGCGCTGCAGTGTCTCTCTATGCAGACGCTTTCAGTGTCTCTCTATGCAGCTGCTTTCCGTACGTTCTACATCTCAAATAACAAACTCGCAAAAGATATGTGAATGTTTCATATTACTTACACATGCTTATTCTGAATATGTACCGTATAAAAGACACTTGTCAGATTTTATTTTAAAGAGCAGACGTGAGGTTTGGCTGTTTCCTCTGTGTCACTTTCTGTAGGCACAAACTGATATGGCTAATAGCTACTCTGACGGACAGTATTTACACAGCACATTATGTTAGCTGACCAATCAGAGCCTCTTGAAGGCGGGCCTTTCAGAGGAACTAGGAAATATGACAGTCGTTTTCATGTTAGCTGAGTAGCTGTATATTAATCAAAGTAAGATATATGAACAAATAACGTGATTTTCTACAAATGAAGCATGAGGACACATTGCGTTGCATCTTATAAACACAACCAAGCCTTAAAAATCAACTCTGGACCACACCTTTAACAATTTTATAATAACATTCTTTTCAGTTTTTATTGTATTTGATCAAATAAATCCAGCCTGAATAAATATAAAGTCTTCTTTCAAAAACATTTTTACTTCACCAATCGCTCAAACAGTAGTCTACATTTATTGCATTACATTCATGATGATTTGTATGAAATAAAGATACCTTTTTGAGGCTGGGATGAAATATGAACTGGACATTTTTTTAATGAGATTCACTTGTTCAAAATCATGTGATGTCATCTCAGTCATTGGCCACTCTCAGCAAGTTCAGAGGTTTGGTTCATTTAAAAGGCAAGCAGAGCCAAACCTGAACTCAGCAGAAGTGCAATGTGTTTGACCAGACTGAAGACACATTCACATGAGTGAGAGCTCAGAGACTTTACTGTGCGTTTACCTGATCTTGCGGCTCGCTCGCACTCTTTCTGACTGGACAGACATGTAGCTCGTGCTGCTAAGACGAGACGCACTCGACATAGCGGACACGTCGCTTACATCACTGTCCGATGACCTCATGGAGAGGCTGTCCATCCCACGCTGTTAAACAAAAAAAAAAGAGGATTATTGTTATATTCAAAAACTATTTACACCAAGTTGCAGGTTTGCTTCCCAGATCAGTTGCAGGAGTCAAATTCTGAGCATTTAGCTGTCATGTCACTTGTGTATCTATTAGCCAATTATACAAATGGAAACTATGATTTCAAAATATGCCTCGTGGAAACACAATTTTCAGAAGAGTTTTTTAAAATGTCAGTATAGTCAGCAGCTTTCGACACCCTCAGCAATCTAGGATGATTTTAGATATTTTACTGAGTTGCATTATCCTCAAATGATATGATGTAAGCCTCATATTTTAGTCAAAATTATTAATCTGTCCTTACTGTAGAAAATGTACAATAATTAAAATTAAATTTACACAACAATGATGTAACCAACGGAAACGTTTTTGTCTACACAACGTTTTCAAAATGATCCGCATTAACACATGTCCACAAAAACAGCCAAAAGTGCTGTATTGCATATTGCAGGCCAGTATTTGGCAGTATCACCTAGTAAACAGTACCTGTAGGGAAGTCAAGAAATGCCGTCAGTGGATCAACAATTGAGTCTATGTATAATTTGTCTTTTGTGGGTCTCCACTTTGCTGATAGGCTGCAAACACTTGAGCAACAACACTACCACCATGTACTTTGCCATTGTTGTCTATGTTTTCTTTGCACTTGGTTTTAAAAAGTGATAAAACATGCTGTTATATCTGCCAAGTCATTAAATAGATATGTTTGTTTGTAAAGAAACCCTGTGCAAACCATCAATTTCAAAATTGTAATTGTGTAAAAACTGTGACACCTTACAGCCAAAAAAAATAATAATAAAAAAATGTAGAATAACATAATAGTGTGTACACAGACATGTTTTGTTTTTTGTTATTGTTGATGTTTTTTATAAAATGACATTGCCATCTACTGGCCTGGATGCACAATACTGCTTTTTTAGTCATTTTAGTGGATGCATGTAAATGGGAATACTTTTTAAATGCCATTTGTATGCTAATATTTTCAAAAACTTAAAGGTAAAAATGTTCCACATAGCATAACACATAAACATTATCACAAATAATAACATAAAAACAGTACAATAAAAGATTAATAAAAACAGCCCAGTGTGCTTCATAATAAAGTTTACAGAAGCAATTAACATTTAATTTCATTAGAAAATAAATAAAAATGTGATAAACTTTAAATTTGTCACAATCACCAGCGATCTAATCCTGACAGATAGCTGGTTAACACAATCGCATAGAACTACAAATCTGCCATTATATGGACAACAAGATCCAGTCATGCACTGCAGACACACACCGGTTCCTAATCCTGGCTGATTGCTAACACACAGAGCTGAAGCTGTTCAGAACTGATAACATGGACTTTAAAGCAGCACAGACACACACACTCTCATTGCTGAGTCTTGTTATACTGTTATTGAACATCACAATGTGGTTTCCTTGCCTTGCCATCCGTGTTTGATCCTTGCTTTGTTTTTTTTAACTTTTTTTTTACCGCCTGCCTCTTTTGACCATCTACCTCTTTATTGACCATGACTCAAGATTGCTCGTATACATCTGTTTGCTCCTGTGTTGACTGTTGCTTGCCTGACCATTCTCTGCATAATAAACCCTGTGTCATGGTCCTGACCTGACAGTATTGTCTGTCCTGTCAGTGTTTAATGTTTGCCTGTTTGTCCTGTGTTTAATTACATTGCTGTGCCTTAATTTGTGTTGGCCATGTGCTCCTCTTGTCTTTCCTCCTCAGTTACTCCGCCCTCTTATTTAGACCTTGTTATCCTGATTGTTTTCACCCGTCTCTCGTGTGCTTTGTCCTATATATTGAGCTGTGTGTTCTCATTTCTTTGCTGGTTCGTTCCATGTGAGCTTGTCTTGTATCCTTGCCTTGTATCTTTACTGAGCCTTTTCGTCTTGCCTGTTCTAGTTCTCTTGTCTACTTATTGTTAGTTTGTAGCTATTACTTTTTTTGTTTGTTCCTACTGTTTACTTATTTTGTGTTCTAATCTTTATTTTGCTTTTATCTTTTAAACCACTTTTGTTCTATTTTTCTGTCAGTCCCAGTCTTATTAGTAGCAGTTTATTAGTTGTTGTTTGATTGCTTAATTACACTCTTTTAAGATTCTAGAAGTCTTTATTTCAGTTTTTGTTTTATCAGATTGCCCAAGTCAGTCTAGTTCTCTTCTAGTATTTATATTTGATTTTGTTATTTTAGATTTAGTTAGTTTTATTGTATTGTATATTATTGCTGCCTGTATGCTGTCCTGTCTTGTGTCTTATGATTTTCCAGTCCTGACCTCCCTGGCCTGCCAGTCTGGAGTTTATGTGGCTTGCTCCAGGATCTAGCTCTGGTTTTGACCACTGTTGCTCCTACTCCTGGCTGGCTGTTCTTTTAGTACCACCTTGTCTCTACCACTGGCTTCCATGTGTTGTTGCCCCTACTGTTTGGACCTTGTCATAACTTCCTGTCTATTTGTGCCTTATTCGGTTAATAAACCCCTTTGTATAGTTCATTGCTGCAACTGGGTCCGCTTTCTTGCAACCAACTGTGACACCCTGCATTTGGATCCGCACTTCACATTACAAAATTTTAAAACCTAATAGCTTCTGAAACAAAAGTAAACCCATATCTATTAGATGAACATGTAAGGCTTCTAATTCTTCCAAAGCACTGTAAAAAGTGATTACTTACTTTACTTAAAAAGGTGAGTAAACCCATTGCCTTAAAAGTGACAAGCTGACTTTACTTAAAAAAGTAGTGAGTAAACATGTTGTAACTTAAGCCACTGTTAAGTTGACTTAATTTTTATAATTGTGCACATAGTTCATTTACTTAATCATTTAAAGGCAGTGGATTTATTTAGGTTTTTAAGAGTTTACATAAAAAAAGACTAATAGCTTTTTTTGATTGAGGTCAATACTTTAAAATATACATTCATTGGATGAAAGTCATCTCCTGTCATACTTTAGATTTTCCATAGCATTTGCTGCTCATAGAACTCTTAGAATTCACAATGTCACAATCTTCGGAGTAAAATTGCCCTAATTTGCCTAGAAAAGTCACAAATGCCATATTCTAGACCACACACACCACCACCTGACTAAAAAGTGGGAATTACATAACTTGCATCATTAATCAAAAGAATTGAGAGGACCAACCAATGCGCTCCAGGTAAGCTTGGTGATATATACATGATTTATGGTAAACAGAGTACACGTGCCTCTGCTGGAGACAGGAAGAAGATCTTCTGAAGACAGATCTGTTATATAACTACAGATGTTCTCCAATAGTAAACTCAACACCAGTCCTGACAGTATATTTCAGAAACATGGGTTTGACAGATACTTGACACTTTATGTAACCATGAGGAACTGCTTGTGAGTGCTTAATACAGTGTCTATGTGACAGCTTGTGTCATAAGCAGGTACAACAAACTAAAGCAACAAAAAGTAAATCCGTAATGTTAATAGGAGCGTTTTTGTTTTCATTAACTTCAACCAAAACAATGAGCGATTAGATACTGGCCATGTACACACCACAGCTAAATTTGGTTGTCAGCTAATCATTTAGTGCTTAATCATGTTCTATATAAACAATGTTTTGTGTTCACTGAGTTGTGGGAGTAGAAACTGCTATAGACCATTTTGAGGGATGTAAACAAAAACAATGGTCCCAACATATTTCCTGTTTCACATTTTTAATTTCTATAGCTTCCAAGAATCCAAAAAGATACAGCACTACCTACTGTGCCACCATATTATATTATATTATATTATATTATATTATATTATATTATATTATATTATATTATATTATATTATATTATATTATATTATATTATATTATATTATATTATGGGCAACCCAGTGGCGCAGTAGGTAGTGCTGTTGCCTCACAGCAAGAACGTCGCTGGGTCGCAGGTTCGAACCTCGGCTGGGCTGGGTCAGTTGGCGTTTCTGTGTGGAGTTTGCATGTTCTCCCTGGGTTCGTGTGGGTTTCCTCCGGGTGCTCCGGTTTCCCCCACAGTCCAAAGACATGCAGTACAGGTGAATTGGGTAAGCTAAATTGTCCATAGTGTATGAGTGTGAATGTGTGTGTGGAAGTTCCCAGAGATGGGTTGCGGCTGGAAGGGCATCCGCTGCGTAAAATCGTGCTGGATAAGCTGGCGGTTCATTCCGCTGTGGCGACCCCGCAAGGGACAAAGCTGACAAGAAAATGTATGAATGAATATTATATTATATTATAGCTTTTTAATGACATTTTCAGCCCTGAAACTTAACACTGCGTACATGGCCATTTTGTTGAACATTTCTATTTTTGTTTAATAGCGCAGAGAGGCACATGCTGCTTCACATGCTGCATACACTTCCAAAATTCATTAAAATCACCTAAACACCAGCTGATTTAATTATCTGATTGTGTTATTTTAAACATTGATAATACTTTGCATTCAAACACATATTGGGCCCATCGTAGCAGTAGTTTTCGTTATCTTTTGAAATGTTGACAGATAAACTTCTCATTGAACCTACTACTTAGGACACCAATGTAAGAGTGATAATAAACTTCAAACCAACTGAAGAGAACATTCCTTACTGACAACTATACTCATCCAGCCCACTGGTGACAAACATCTGGCATCGTACATATTTATAAACATGTTTAAAGTATCATCAACAAAATTCAAAAAAATAAATGAAACATTGGCTAAGACTCCTATTTTTTCTTCCAACAGATTCACTATAGATTTACATTTACATGACTCAATTATCAAAGTCATTCATCCAAAGTGACCAGAGATTTAGGTAAGCACAATTATGTGATGACACTGTGAATAAATGAATAACCATGAAAAAAGAAAACATACCTTTGATGGATCCTTCAAAGTGCCTGTGGAAAGACAAACAGGGTTAGATGTACTGAAACAAGTCACACAAGTATGTGAATTTGGACAAAAACACTTTGACAAACTTCAAAGCGACATAAAGCAAACATTGGACAAATTACATACAGTAGACAGCATTAAAGTTGAATTGTCATATTCTCATTTTGTTCAGAAATTTTTTTGGGGGTAAAATTCTCCAATCAATGAACAATCACTTCTGTGGGTAAACAAAAGAACATTACCAAATTATCCATCTAGACCCAAATAAACAGGAAAAAACAACTAAATTAACCAGCTGTAAATCAAAACATTGTTTTATATACACCTAATACGCCATCAAGAATTGTGATAAAGAAAAGCAGATTATCTTTTCCATTTCAACCTATTCTAATACACTACCATGTACTGATCTCAAAAATAACACACAGGCATAGCCATGAAATGTTTCTGATTTCTAAGTCTCTAAAGAACTGAACAAAAATGAAATCCTAAGTTCATATCAGTATATTCAATAATGTTCAACAACCAACCAACACGGAAAATAAACATATTACATCTATTATTAAGACATGATTTAATCACAATTGCCTAGGATATTTTTTTGACTCAACACACGAATATCTTTCTGAATTCCTGAACACATTACTGCAAATCAATCTAAAAGAAAAGACGGTATATCCTAATTCTGTGAACCATTTTAAATAACCTTCTAAAATAAACTCTTTATACAATAAAGTTCAAAGGTTTGAGGTCAGTATGATGGTTTTGAAATCTTTATGTTTATCAATATTGCAATTTTTTGCTCAAAAAAATGAAATAAAAACACTTTTATTGTGAACTGACAAATTGAAATAACTACGGCTGAATATTTCGGCATAGTTACTCCAGTCTTCAGTGTCACATGATATTTCATAAGTCATCCTAATATGTCAGATTGCTGATTAAGAAACATTTATTTTTATTATGATCATGAATACTGGAAACATTCATCATTTATTACCCACCTCAAATTTTTGGAATAACTGTGTAGTTATGAAACTTTAAAGGTCCAGTGAAGTGCTTTGAAATGTGCATTCTTTTATTTAATGTTTGACATAGTCTCAACTGAAACATGAAGCCAGGGTGGGACATATAGTAGCTCCTCCCACTTTAAAAATCAACCAATAGCATTTCCTTTTCACAGCTCTACCAGTGTGAGTGGTCGACATCAAGCACATAAAATGAAAAGCAAATGAGAAACTTTTTGAAGGGGTGGGACATGTAGATAGCAAACATTTGATTTTTCAGAAGATTTGTTGAGAAAATAGTAATATTAGTTAATAGTATTGTTGATTTACTTAGGCAGAAGTGACAGCTTTGGAAGTTTCTATCTTCTGAATTTTGTCCCTGTTTTGAAGCATCCTTAAGACCAGGGGTGCCCAATTTTGATTGAACCAAATTTGATTGAGGGCTGTGGGCCGAAGGTACTGTAAATATACCAAACTGCACTGTAAAAAATGCTTTTACACACAAAAAAAAAGATTTCACACAATTTATTCAGGTTGTCCCAACACAAATCGATTAAGTTAACATATTTGAGTGGGTTAAACATAAAACAATAAAGTTGACCTAAAAAAATCTCAAGAATTGTGTTGTTTAAGCTCATTTTACATAAGTACTGTGGGTTGAACAAGCAGCAACATATATACTGTTTGAGAGTGATTTATTTATTACGTTAAAGTTTCAATTTCTTAATTTATTTCATATTATTAATAAATAGACTTAATCACATTAAATAATGCAATAGATTTTTTAACATTTATAATGAACCTATTACAATAAAAACATCATTTTTTTTTTTTTAACACAATGGAGATCAATGCCTAATACATTAGTAAAGCTGCACCTGCCTCTGCCGATGACTTCTGCATGGTCTTCTGTCCATCAGTCAGAGTGTATTTTTTTTTTAAATCATTTACAACCTTTAATTGAAACATTTAATTTCAGTTTGCTTTTTGTAGCTCAACAATAAAACAAACTACCAAAAAAACTACCTCCCTTCTAAGATGGGATGGCGAGCCAAATTAAAGTTGATCAAGGGCCAACTTTGGCCCGCGGGCCCTAGTTTGGGCATCTCTGCTTAAGATAAGTCTTTTGATATTCTTAAGACTATTTTAATTTCATGGTACCTTTAAACAACAGTCTTTAACCCTTTCAACAATACTACCCAACCACCCAGCAAGCATTTTTTGTTTTTAAAAGATGTCTAAACATAGTCGTCTTGGCTAAAACAAGGCTAAACTTGGGCTGTCAGTGAAAATCTAATAGACGTCTAAGAATAGGCCAAAACTATACTAATCATCAAATAAACAGAAATTAATGACTACACATATAAAGTCTGTCTAATCTGTCTATTTGACCACTAGTCTAGTTTTGGGCTATGTTTAGATGTCTATTAGATTTTCACTGACAGCCCAAGTTTAGCCTTGTTTTAGCCAAGACGACTATGTTTAGATGTATATTAGATGTCTATTTAACACAAAACTGTCTGCTGGGCATTTATCTTGTTTATTCCAACACACAAACAAACAGGCAATTTGTTTCGAAGGGTTTTACATTAGATTTAAAGTCAGTCAGTTTACAGTACCTGCATCTCCATTCTCTGACACTGTTGACTCTGACATTAATGCTGATGTTTGGATGAAATGAGAGGAAAACAGACAGTTTAAACAGACATGTGACACAAAATGTTATGATGGACACGCACACTCGCACACAATAATATTTTTAGATGAATTTCAGATTCAGAAACTCATAAGTCATGCTGAAACGTTTTAAAAAATGAATTGAGAGAAAGAGGTGAGAATTCCAACACCGCAGTAAAACGTCAAAGCATCAAAACAAATGACTAAATTGTACTAAGCAAAGGTTAATGAACAAATGTGTGTCAAACACACACTACAAACACAGGCCACCATCTATGATCCCTTCAACCCTCACTACTACATGCAACACTACACTACTGCCTAACATAGCTCAATGGGATTGTTGATTTACAAATTTTGTGAATCTGTTTTAGTCACATTTTATTTATCAAATGTGCTTAATTTATAAAGGAAAAAACACCTAATCACTAAAATGACAACAAAAATGCTATTATCAGATTTTAACACTTATTTAGCACATTAAAATTCATAATACATTGTTTGTATTTCTGGTTATTTTCTTAAACATAACTCAAAAGTCATAACTGGTCAGTCATGATAACTGAAAAAAGCAATCTCATTACTGAAAGAATGTGAAAAAAGTCAGTTTAGAATGTTACCGTGCTTTTACAATTTTATTACTGTCTTTTTTATTAATTCAATCCTAAATAAATGTTATATTGAGTTTAAAACTTTGTATTTAATTTCTACGAACATAACATAAAAGGTAATAACAATCTAAGATGTAATTACCCTATATGAATTCCATTTATGAATGGAATTTAATTTAAATCTCATTTTGTTTAAAACTAAAAACATTTTTTATTTATTTTTAAAAATATACACAACTGGTCAAAAGTTTGGAGTTTTAAAGTAAGCTTCTCCTGCTCACCAAGGCTGCATTTATTAAATCAAAAATACAGCAAAAATTGTAAAATTGTGAAATGATATTGCACTATAAAATAACTGTTCAAAAGTAGTTCATAATTTAATAATTTATTCCAGTGATTTTAAAGATTTTTCAGCATCATTACTCCAGTCTTCAAAGTCACATGATCCTTCAGAAATCACTCTAATATTAATTATTGTTATTATTATTGTTATTATTATTATTATTATTATTAATGGTAATAGTAATAAAAGCATTAATGATTGGACTAATCATTTCATTTGAAAACCTTTACTTATTGTATGTAGTTTCAAATTGTGGGACGCGCCCCACCAGGGGGGCGCCAGCACCTTTTAAGGGGGAGGCGTGCACTCGAGTAAATTATGATGACGATTTTTATGTGTTCACTAGAAGGAATGTGATTAACGTTAGCTCCACAGCTAACTGTCAGGCACATGTAGAGTTAATGCATTCCAGTAAAATATACAAATAAAATGGACCGAGTGCTTTTTAAAACTAATGACAGTGAATGAATGAAAGTCAAACCGGTGAGCCGTCTGACAAAGAAGTGCCCTTCTGAATCAAATCAGCAGGATGCCCATCTGGATCTTTTACTTACTTTGAAGACTACTGACTACGTTAACATGGACATCAGTAATAGTTATCTGCCTTAATCTGAATAAGACAATAATATAATTACGTGTGAAGTGCCTTTTGAAAGTTGCATCACCAGGCTATTCACGTTTCCTGCAGAGTCTCATGTAATTTTGGGTAATTTGTAATTGTAATTTTGGTTTCATCTTCAATTTCCTGACTTTAACTGCAGTTCGGCAGTTTAACTTTCACTCATGAACATTTCATTCATGCCCCCGTGACAAACTGGGATATTTGACGCGAATATTAAGGACTGGGGGAAGACCAGAATGGAATACATACGAATTGAAAGAAAAAATAAACTCTGCATTTCGTGATGTGTGTGTGTGTGCGCGGTCCTTTACTGACAGCCGCATGTGTGGATCTTGTCACAAAATGCAGCGAAAAGTCCTACATGACGGTAATAGTTATATTGCGGTGTTTACTTCAATAATGCCACTAATATATGCATACTCCACATGTCTTAATTCAATTTCTGTTAAGTTCAGTTATGCCTTTAGTCGGATTAAGGTCATCAAAAATCGATGTTTACATGGTGACTCTTAATCAGAGTATTGGCTTAATTGCATTAAAAGCGTATTACAGTACTGTTGCCCATGTAAACATACTCAATGTTCGACTTAACCACATTGTCAGGGCTCTGCGAACTGCTTTGCAAAGCAGCATTTTCTGTATGTATGTACATCAAAAGCAAGTAGGCTATGGCTCGCGCTTATTGACAGTGGAAGATGATTTACGGTTAGACGTGTCAGGAATCCGACCACAGATTAGCATGTTGTCCTCACAGAAACAGGCTCAGCCATCACACTGAATAAGGTAAGCTGTATATTTATGTTTCAATGTAATTAATTCTACGCACTTTAAACGCAAGTAATATGTGAATGATGTTTGCGCATGCATTATAATTTTGGCTCGAGCGAGGGGTACCTGGGGGGGCACGAGTAAAATTGGACAACTTTGGGGGGGGGGGTAATAAGTACTGCAATAAGTAGTAAATAAATATTTAATAAATAATTATTTAACAATTAAAAAAAATCATTTAAGAAATGCCGCCTCGACGAACAAAATTGTTTTATTTAAATTATTACATTAATAATAAAAAAAAACTGACTCCAAACTTTTGACTGGTAGTGTATACCATATGTTCCACTTCAAAATGAACCAAAATGTGTAACGAGGGTTAACATTTTGACGTCATTGTAGTTTTCCTAAAATTACATTTTATTTAACCCCCATATCCCATTAAACAGGTTAGTTTATTATATTATGCTGTTCATGTCTGACTTTGATAAGTAAAAATAAGAACTTCAAAACTGAACCATGGTTTAGGTATTCATAAGGTATCAAAATGTCAGGCAGATTCTAAATAGATCAGTGTGAACAGTTTGTCTCAGCATCAATATGCGTGTTAATTACTTCATCATGTAAATGAATATTAATGTGGCCTTCTACTTTGAGTTGCCATAGCAATGACAAAAAAAATAACAATTTAATTCAATGTTTTCAACTCGTTCATATAATTAAAGCTGAATTTGAATTACATCAACACTGTTATGATGATACTATTAATAACCACTTTTTCCATACATAAGTCCTTGTGATTTCACTTGATGACATGCGACCTGATTTAATACACAAAATTTGTCTATTAGACTTATCTTGCTAATATTATAAATGAATGGTTTCTATACCAGGGGGTATATTTAAACCAAGGCCTAAGTTACTTTCTTTTTAACCTATTTAAAGAGTAGTTCTGTTTATATTTTAATTTCCGCATAATTTTTATACTACACTCTTTTACTGCCATTATGTTTGCTGCTTATTTTGAACACTGCACGAAGACATCAATACATTTGAATGAATTATTTATGAAAGATTTAATCAACACTTGACAGAAATAAATACTGTACATTGTAGCATGTGACATTGTAATTCATCTGTGTGCTTTTAGTATACATTTGTGATTATAATTTAGCACTTGTTGAATTGTAATTGTTTTGTTGTTGCTTTCATTATCACTTTGGTAGAAGCTTTAAATAAGCCATTTGGGTTTCTGCCTCTTCCTGCACATTATGGTTTACTATTCTGTTGTATTACATTAATTTGTATTCTTGTGCAAATAAATAAATAAATAAATAAATAAATAAATAAATAAATAAATAAATAAATAAATAAATAAATAAAAATAGTACACTGTTAAAATAGTGCTTAATATAGAAATAATATATATATTTTTTACTTTGAATATATATTTTAGAAGAATATACTTACATTTCCATGACAATTGCAATTAAATATAAAGTTGTGGCATTTCAAAGTAATATTAAATACAATTTATTTAACTTTAAAGTGGTTAATGTACAAGACTTTTAAAATACATTTCATAATTATTTATGTTGTCTAAATAGCATTTATGGTCAAGCCATCTCTGTTAGAACTTGTTTTCCATGTTTGTTTTTAACATTAAATATACACATCACAGTTAAAATTATAATCAAATACGTTTATGAAATAGGACATTAAATGCATTTATCGGAACTTTTTTTTCATAGCAATTCAGATGTCTGAACTTTGTTCACCAATAAAATGAAGTTGGGTAATATGTGACTCCAAGCAGCAACTATATTAAATCAATACAGTATATTATAATCAGTCATCAGTCATTTTGTGTTTCTCTAAAATTCGAATCAGTACTGACCAGCAAGCAAACACCCACACCAGTTTATTACCTGTTTAAAGCAACACTAAATGCATGCCAAATTTTAACAGAGCTATTAACTACATAATAAAAGCAGCAAAAGCAAAGAGTCACACAGCAGAAGAAGGTCTAAATTCTAGATCCATTAGAAGTGCACTAGAGTTCATCTACTCTACTAAGAGCTGGTAAAAACCACATTTTGCGTCATACCAGGTACTTTCTTCTGCTGATCCTCCCATGTGACTTCTGAAGTTACAACACAAGGAGAAACTGTCAATTCTATTGACTTAGAACAAACAAACTATTCTTTAGATATACCTCTGGAGACTGTATAGAATGTATATGGCACATTTAACAACTTGACATTATATTATAAAAATAAAGTCAATTAAATAAAAATGCATTTTAGAAATTAATTAATTACGATTTGTGACCACAAAACCAGTCTTATGTTGCATGTACAGTTGAAGTCAGAATTATTAGCCTCCCTGAATTATTAGCACCTCTGTTTATTTTTTTTCACAATTTCTGTTTAACAGAGAGATTTTCTCAACACATTTCTAAACATAATAGTTAAAACTCATTTCTAATAACTGATTTCTTTTATCTTTGCCATGATGACAGTAAATAATAATTGACTAGATACTTTTCAAGACACTTCTATACAGCTTAAAGTGACATTTAAAGGCTTAACTTGGTTAATTAGGTTAACTAGGCAGGTTAGTGTAATTAGGCAAGTTACTGTATAACGATGGTTTGTTCTGTAGAATATCGGAAAAAAAAATAGCTTAAAGGGGCTAATAATTTTGTCCTTAAAATGGCTTTAAAAAAAAATTAAAAACTGTTTCTATTCTAGCTGAAATAAAACAAATAAGACTTTCTTTGGAATGAAAAACATTATCAGACATACTGTGAAAATTGCCCTGCTCTGTTAAACATCATTTGGGAAATATTTAAAAAAGAAAAAAATTCAAAAGGGGGCTAATAATTCTGACTTCAACTGTATATATTTGGAAAAAGCTAACAATATGGGTCAAAATAGTCGATTTGTCTTTATATGCCCAATATCATTAGAATGTAAAGTATATGTAAATTTCCTATAGTGTAAAAATATATATTAACTTTTTTTATTGGCAATGTGCAATGATAAGCACTTCATTTAGAAACTTTTAAAGGTTTTTTTTCTAAATATTTTTATTATTTTAAACCACAGATTGCAGATTTCAAGTAGTTGTATCTCAGCCAAACATTTTCCTATCCTAACAAAGTATATATCACTGGAAATCTTATTTAATCCAGATGATGTATAAATCTCAATAATAATAAAAAACAACAACAACAAAAACGTATGACTGCTTTTGTGGTCCAGGATCATAATTATTTAATTAAGATTCCCCTCTCCATATGACATAATAATAATATATCTCCAAATAATAATAAGTTATCATCAAAACAACTTGAATATCTAGTTGATTTCAAGTCTTCATCAAAAATAGTCCCACTGAGCCATCTACAGGTGAAGGAAGGTACTATTTACACATGGCTTGAAAAATACTATAATACCCAAGTTTTCTCAATAACAAAATAATAACTATATATCATTCAGAATTAAATAAATTACCTTTGCATGGTGCAAAACCAAAATGTCTAAACATTTTGAATGAAACACTGGTTTTACAAAGACATCACTATCACAATCAAATCATAAAAACCCTAAATAACTGACGTGCCATTTAACCATCAAAAAAGCTATAATATATTTAATCTACTAGAACTAGGTCTGTCCACCACAAACACGCTGTCAAATTCACTAAGAGCTTCACACTGTCACACACTTAGCGCTTCACACTGTCACACACACACTTGCCTTTCCTCCCATTGACAGGCGGGGGAGCTACAGGCCTTTCCTGGGATTCTTGTGTCAGAAATGGCACATAAACAGAAGGCAAGTTGAAAAATCATCATTTTTTAGTCACACACCCATACACACACCAACACATACTTATGTTCATTAGAAGCTACCAATCCAAATGAATAAAGACAAAAAAGAAAACATTTTGACAGAAAAATACTTCATACTGCTCATACTACACTCTCAGAAATAAAGGTACTCGAGCTGTCACTGGGGTAGTACCTTTCAAAAGGTACACATTTGTACTTGAAGGGTCCATATTGGTACCAAAAGTATATATTAGTACCTACAAATTTTAAGAGGAACACTTTTGTACTTTTTAGGTACTAATATGTACTCTTGCGGTATTAATATGGACCTTTTAGGTACAAATTTGTACCTTTTGAAAAGGTACCACCCCAGTGACAGCTCACATACCTTTATTTCTGAGAGTGTACAGGACATATGAAGAGTTCAGATGCAAAAACCTCTAAATATCATCATAAATTTTCCTCTAAAATGAGCATTTCTATCAGGCTCCTGTTTGTATGTTCAGTAATATCACTTTTATGGCAAAGAAGAAGTCTTTTTTCCTGGTCTTTAAAGCGAAATATCTCAACATAAACAAAGGAGGCTGAGAAAAATTATTATTTTCAATGGAAATTTCAGACGGCACTTAAGATGTTTTTGCATCTGAACTCTTCATATTATATACATAGTACATACTATATACACTGTACTGCACACTAATTAACATGGTTTTAAAGACATGAAATGGAAGTTGTGATAAAAATGATGTGCATGCTCTTAAAATGTATATTTTTGCAATTTATTTAAACATACTGTATTGATGTTATGTTAATGTAGACTTGCGTTTTAATTGATCATTTGTGATAAATCAAGGGGACAAACTTATTGAGGATTATACCAGAAAACTTCTGCTAAACAAATACAAGGAGAAGATGTTGAAATGCTAATAGGTAATAATAAAAGCTAACATTTTGACATAAGCTATAATAAACTATAGTATGCAGCAGGGATTGTGTGCAGGTTTTATAAAGGTAAATTTAATAAATAAATAAATAAATGATTTAAAGGGACCTGAATACATCAGTATGTTCTCGAAATGTAAAATTTAAAGGGGGCAGAATTGTAATAGTATCTATCAAATTAAAAAAATACACCTTTGTACTGATATTAATTCCATTTAAACTTTAAATAAATAAATAAATAAATAAATACATATGAATGTGAACTATGGATATATAAATATAAAAGTTCACACTCCAAAAAAAGTTCTTACTATGTATTTTTATGTTTTGGCAATTTAGATACTTGTATGGTAACAAAATACATTAGTGCAAAAAATAAATAAATAAATAAAAATGTATAGCCTTAAATTGAAGAAGTTAAAGAAGTTGCTATGTTTGCTTTTTTGAAACAAGTTCATACTGTATTTATCGAAGTCCATGAAGGCTATTTTATTCATTTATATTGAGTTCTCTCTTTAATAAAGATGATGCTAATGTATTTTGGACTATGTTAGCAATATTAATGTCACATGCGTGATGGATAATGTCTACAGAAAATATCTTCAATGTCTATGTCTAGAAATGTTACCGAATTAACCCTAATAGGAACTTGCCGTTAGCACAGGCCTCAAGACCTTATTTTACAATCCATAAAAACCCTGTGCTGTAAGCATTGCTCATCTTGCATTCACACACCTGATAATGAAGCCTGGTGGACAAGCGATGAAGCTGATGATTGGGCAGCAGGGGATGGGGCTGGGGGAGGAGCCTGAGGGGGAGGGGCAGAAGCTGGGGGAGGAGTGGCCGGTGTAGGGGCAGGAGCTGCAGATGGAGGTGCATGCATTGGAGGAGGCGGGGCATGGGTTGATGGTGGAGTGGCTACTGAAAAAGGTGGATTAGGATGTGCAGGAGGGGGAGGAGCTTGTGCAGGAGGAGGTATGGGTGCAGTAGGTGGGCCCGGGACTGGAGGCATCATTCCCATATGAGCTTTGATGATGACAGTGAAGACAAGATGATTGGGAGAGACATGGATGTGGACAAAGATACATAAAGAAGCATGAGAAAATAAACAAAATATGAGCAGACATTTATAAAATGTAGTGATGCACTGAAATTAATAAGACCATAAATTGTGAGTTGCATTTACAGGCAATTGGTTATTTCAAGAGATATCATTTACAGAAATGATCATATGCGATAATAACTGACTAATCATAAGCCATGCAGAAAAATTAACAACTTGTTTTATTTAATAATTAAAATAAATTAATAATGACGATAATAATAATAATAATAATAATAATAATGATGATAATATGTGTGCTACTATTTTTTGAAAGAAGACTTTAATTATATCCGATATTTGTAATTCTTTAAATGATTTCAATATAGCTTAGGCTACTTTATCTAGATCTATGAAATTGTGTTGAGCCTACAAAAGTGGATACGTATTTTGTAAAGTTTTATGTCTTTCTGTTTTATTCATATGTGAATATAAATATGTATTCATTATCTCCAAAATAAAGAAAAAAAGAAACCCAGCCGTTCACGGCATCGACGGAGCAGTGAAGCGAGCGCTCTTTCGCCTGGTCTCTCACACACAAATACATGCATCTAAACGAGCACGTTTCATGCACAAACACACATTTTAAATGTGACAAAAACTCTCGACAACTGAAAGTTACTGCCTGCTGTGTCTTTAATGTGGTGTAAAGATTATGTGTTATTGAAACAACAAGGAGGACGCAGAAAAGAAATATCACTTATTAAATTAAAACTACTTTTTTATTTTATGCAACACCTTTAAATTTAAAAAAGAAACATAAGGGTGATCTTAAGCAAAAAAGACCCTTAGCCTATAAAGTGTTTTATGGAATATCCTAAATAAATATAAGGGTAAGAAAAAACATAGCTACTGGTCAATTTATTACAAAGATGGAACTTGGGACCTTAGTTGGCTAACGATGGTTTTCGAAAATGCACCCCTGGGCGAGTTATTTGATTTGGGGGGGCATCCGCTCGCACTGGCCCGACAATGGAAAATCGGTTGTTCCTTGTGCCACCTGGTGGATATTAAAGCACAAAAATGTTATTTAAAAAAAATGAAACAGCGGCCTTTGCTGCTGCAGCACAGCGCATGACTGCGCGTGACAAATTATCTGTAAGCTCAGCAAAGCTGCATTTATTTGATTTTAAAAAGCAGTAACAACTGTAACATTGGTTTTTTTTATTTGAATACATTTTAAAATATAATTTATTGATGAAATATCAAACCTGAATTTTCAGCGCAACACTCAGTTTTTATCACTGTAATATGGAAATTTATTGCTCAAGAAACATTTCAATGTTGAAAACATTTGTGCTGCCTAATATCTTACATCAGACTTCATTTAAGATTCATTGCGTAACAGAAATAATAAAAAAAAAACATGAGAAATTTGAAATATAAATCTTATGTAAAAAAAAAGAACTGGAGTCTTGCAGTAAAATATTTTTATGCTATTTATTAATTTAAAGTACTCATAGAGTTAAATACTGTAGACTATAACCAACTAGTATATATAACATTAAATCAAATGCAGAAAAAATAGTATTGAGATAGATATATTTTAAACTTTTTTTTAACCTCACAATTGTTGGTTTTGGATATAAATGTCAGTGCATCACTAATAATTTGTATCATGAAACATGCAAATATCCACTTTGTGCCAATGTATGGTATTTTAGCACACTGCCATTTACTAACCACCACACTATACACTACTACTAAACAAACTAACTATAACTAAAACTGTCCAGCAACTATGCAAATATTTGTAACTATATTATTTTATTGCATTTTTCGGATCTCTTATTATTATTTACTGTAACTACATTAAAATCTAAACTACATTTAAGTGACTCTGCTTGCTACTAAATGTAGTAACAGCATTACCAGCCACTGCTTGTGTGACTTGTGGTTGTGGAGGGGGCGGGGCTTGATGTTGTGAAGCCCTTCCCACTGCTTCAACATTCACAACAAAATCAGAGTAAAAATAAAAGACAAAATCACATTTTCAGACATGAGGATGAGAACAACAAAAATGTGAAAATAGAAAACAGCAGCAACATTCATCTATGCTAGACTATTTACTTTTTTACCCCAAATTTTAAATTAACAATTTACCATTACTTTTTTCAAGGGAGTCGCACATCTTTTAAAATCATAACCATTGTTTTTCTATGAAGGTATGCATAGCGGTGCCACCTTTCTGCACATGTTTGCCTTGCTTAGCAATGTTTAGAAGGTGAAGAATGTACGGTGTGCAACTTCAAAATAGCATGTTTCTAAGTACAATTTACAAACCTTAACTTGTTTTATCCTAAAACTTAGATCTTATAATTCTACCTTTCTAAAATAATCTAGAAAATACATAATAATGAATACTATATTAATAAATAGATGTTATTATACAATTATGAACAATAATTATTCAAATGTTTATTTGTAATTACAGTTAATGGCTGGTGAGTGTTAATTTAATTCTTACTACATTCAAGTGACTGTGCTTTCTACTGAATGTTTTAACAGCATTACCAGCTACTGCTTGTATGATTTGTGGTGGTGGAGGGGGCGGGGCTTGATGTTGTGAAGCCCCTCCCGTTGCTTCAACATTCAAACCGAAAGAAGAAAGACAGACAAAATCACATCAAAAGACATGAAGATGAGAACAAAAAAAAAGTAAAAATAGAACAATAAAAGTAACATTCTTTTATGCCAGACATATTTTTTGGCCAGTTATATCTCAAAATTTTAAGTTCACCGTAAATATGCTTTTCTTCTCAGAATAGCAAGTTTATAAGCCCACTTCTCACACTTTATTTTAATGCCTGGCGAGTGTTAATCTAAGTCTAGCTACACTTAAGTGACTGTGCTTGCTACTGAATGTAGTAACAGCATTACCAGCCACTGCTTGTGGGATTTGTAGTGGTGGAGGAGGTGGGGCTTGATGTAGTGAAGCCCCTCCCACTGCTTCAACAGTCATGTAGAAATGTCAGTAAGAAAGAAGGACAGGAAATCACACCATCAGACATGAAAATAAGAACAACAAAAATGTAAAAATAGAAAAAGTACTAACATTATTATACACCAATTTTGTCAAATCTAAGCTACAGAAACTAAATGAACTACCTACAGGTATTTACAGCACAAATGCAAATACAATTTAGTTAATTCAGTTATTCACAATGCATTAGCTATGAAGTTATAAAGATCATTAAAGCACACTATACTAAATCTATCAACAATCGTACTGAAAGAGCTCAGATGCAAATGTCAATAGTAATATCAAAATCATATTTGCATTTGACTGATATTGATGTGTCCCATAACTTAATTTACCAGCAGAAACAGTCTGTGGATGCTGTTGATGAACAGGGGGAGGAGCAGGAGGCTGAGGTCCCACCCCTGTTCCTGCTTCATTGGTTGACGAGTAGTCAAAGAAACGACCAAAATGTCAACAAACCAAGCACTAGTAACTAACAGATAATATAATTTTGAGACTAAGAGAATTAATGCACTAAAACAACATAAATACATGCTCATCTATCAACATTGTTCACATCTCTGCTAAGGTTGCTGACTTTTTGCTATTAACATGCAAAGATATTACATAAATAGCCCTTAACAGACCTTTGAGAAAAAATGTAGGTGTTTTTTTTTTTTTTTTAATCAAAGCCCATTTTTGCCACAGAACATAAACATTAATATAATTGTTGCTATTATAGTGCAGTTCCAAAAAAAACAAAACAAAAAACAACAACATTTTTTTAAGATTTTACCTTTAAAAATAAATAAATAATAATAAATACACTTTATACTATTTTAATTCAAATTAATATTAATATATTTTAACATTTAATCATATTTGCTTCTCGGCGAGTGTTAAAATAAAGTCCTGTGAGAACTAACATTGTGCAACATAAAAAAACACTTTTTAGATTTAGCTGAATTACCATTTTTAGTTATTTAGTTTGGTATCACTTTATTTTGATGGCCCCTTTAACACATTTTGTTGATTAAGTTGCATTAAAACTACTACATGCCAATTGATTCCAATTAGAGACCTTAAGTTTAGGGCTGGGTCAGTGTATTTGACATGTACTTGCAAAGTTTCTTACTGTATATTCACTTGAATGTCTGTTGAGCAGTGTCAGCAGACATTAAACAGACAGAATGCTAATACTCTAATGAGAATAAGTTGGAATGTGGTTGCAATGTTTCTTATAGTCAACAAAACAACTGTTAAAAAATATATAAATCATGGCCAGTTTTTATTCCACCCAGTATCAGATCTGGTAGGTTGATCTCATGTGAAAATGTAACTATTTTACGTTTTGTCAGTTTAGTGGCTAATTTGAGTTCAGTCATGTGAAAATGTACGATTTTAAAAAGGAGACGTGGCACCCAACCCCACCCCTAAACCCAACCGTCATTGGGGGATTAAGCAAATAGCACTAAATTGTACTAAATAGATCATACGAATTCAAATGAATTAGCCACTAAATCAAAATGTTGTGAATTGCTGTGAGATTGTGTTGAATTTGGATATTAATCCAGACATGGACAAAGTACATAGGCTACACAGCACAAAATGATACATATACAGCACTATTAACTGCACTAACAAGGCTAAAGCACAAATTGGCTTGATTAATTCCATTAAACGAATGGTAGAAACTAGACCAACGACAGGTAAAGCTTACAAACCAGAGAATGCAAGTTTGGTCAAACAGAGTAGATGATAAAGCTGTATTAAAGAAGACTGAGACAAGGCTAAACACACAGAAGCTAGAGCTTACAGACCTTCATAAGGCTCAGTAATGCCCTCGCCATCTTCTGGGAAAAAGGGTGAGGGGAAAAAAACAATCCATTTTTGTGTTATGTAAAGAAGAATGATGTTGTTTCATCTAAATTGTAGTAGGCACCCAGTTAACAGAAACATATTCTCAGAATGTTCTGGCAAGATTCTCTTGAAGTTTAAATGTGAAATCAAAATGTTTGTTTTGCTAGCTCACATTGTTATTCCTTAGGTTAACAATTAATCTGTGCAATTTAATCCACTGAAGAAAAAAGTTTAATCAAAGTCTGACCATTTTCTTCCATGTATGAAGTGGTGTTCCCTTCAATGTAGATGTCAGTTTTACAGTTTCAGCTACAATACTCTTTAACCAAGCCCCTCTTACCGTTAGTTTGCCACAAGGGAAAGATGTGCAAAAGAAAGCTCTGCCCCCCTTCTCAATATTCTCTTTTAGTTGGAAATAAATCAACATACTGAATAAAAGTCTCAGCAAATTCCGGTTCACGCAGACTTTAAACAATCTTTTTTAATGTTTGTTCAAACCCATCAGGTATTTAATCATGTTTGGTAAAGGTTTATATGAAAATTGTATACCTTGTCTACATGGGATGAGATTTGTAGTGATGAAGTGCAGATAAAGCACCATTGCAAATAATTTGTCCTTTGTGTCAGTATGTTTTAAATAGCATGAAGCATCAGTTTACAGTTTAGTCATGCCGCACCACATCGTGTAAACAGAATCACTGTTTATAATAGTTTTATTGTCTTTAGTCAAGTAACCCAGTGTAGAGAAGGTGTTACACTTACATCATACAACCCCAAATCAGAAAAAGTTGGGACAGTATGGAAAACACTAATAAAAAAGAAAGAAGTGATTCCTAAATTGACTTGTATTTCATTGCAGACTATACAACAGCAAGTTATTTAATGTGTTCCTCACAATAATAATAATAATAATAATAATAATAATTATTATTATTATTATTATTATTATTATTATTATTATTATTATTTATTTATTTGTGGGACAATTTGGGACAGGAGCAAATTAATCAGGTAAGTAAGTAATCAGGTAAATTGGTTTAATAATTATGTGATTTGAAACAGGTGATGTCAACAGGTGATTGTAATTATGATTTGGTACAAAAGAAGCATCCAAGAAAGGTCTAGTCCTACAGGAGCAAAGTTGGGCCATGGATCGCCAGTTTCCCAACAAATACATGAGAACATTATTGAAATGTTTAAAAACAATGCTGCTCAAAGAAAGATAGGAAGACAATTGGATATTTCACCTTCAACAGTGCATAACATCAATAAAATACTCTTTTTTTTTTATTTGCCTTTTCCTTACTGTCCCAACTTTTTCTGATTTGGGGTCGTACCTCATTTTATTGTAGCCATAGGTTTAACATTTATAAAACTTTTTTTACACTACTTGTATGTTGTGTATGTAGAATGTTCAGAAAACATTTAAAAATAATGTTCCATCTTTACTGAATGATACAACTATAAGAAAAAAAAAAGACAAATTTCTCAGGTTAAATTGTGTTCCTCACACCACTCAGCAACTTTTGAGTTTTATTTTAAGGATAACCTATGGACAAAAGAGGTAAACCAGCCATTTAAATATATCATAAGTTGACAATATGTAAAATAAATCTATGTCAACTCAAAATATCACCCAGATCATTTATTATAGCATGTCAAATTTGCTCCTCTTTGGATGTGAGCAAAAACATGCTGTTTGCATGGGTGTAGCTTTAAATGCAAATGAGCAAAAAAAAAAAAAAACGCATTTCCACTAATGCAATAATGTGAACTTTTGGGTGTCATTATGCAAATATGTTATTGTTTCCATATACTGACTTAGATGTAAAAATTTAATTGAGGCATTTTGGACAGTTCTGGATCAGTCAAAAAAAAAAAAAAAACTTTTTTGTTCGACTTTGAGCTTTTGTTCTTGCTGCCTAAATTTCTTTAGTTGAATCAAATGAACTTTTCAAATCATCTCAACTGGCTAAATTATTCAGTTACGTTTTGTATAACTTCCAAAAATATTTCAATCGTATTAAAATAAGTTAAAATAACATGAAACATTTTTTTGTTGTCATTACTTAGCGTTATATAAATGTTCACAGTGTACATAAACAGCCACATAAAATACTAAATACCTATTTAATTGCAAAATATATTTTTATAAATAATGTTTTCACAACATTCCTAGAACATATTTTTGTCAGCTGGGCAACTATTACACAATATTCTTTATATAACCTCTGTGGTCAAGATGGATACATATACAGACCCATTAAAACCAATGATCAGAACTAACAAGTTAACAATGAAGATAAAGTTCTAAAAAAATGTAAATATAAAAAATAGTAACCACACCACAACAATAATGTAACTGCACAAAGGAACAATATAATTTCCAAAACTACCTTTTTATGCATTTAAATCTTGCCAACACTTCATGTTACAGTGTGTGCTAATAATACATAGAACATTAATGTCCTTTGCCATGGATGAGAATTTAGTTATCATTCTTGGTGTGTTATCAAAAATAGATTATAATTATTTACTGAGCTTACTTGATTCTTATTTGATTCAGGTTATTATTATTCTCCACATATTGCTAATAAATATGTGTGGGCTTCTGCTTCCCCAAAACCTGTGCTTTGAAAAAAGCCTAGTTAATCTACTCACTTCTGTCCATAGAGCCCTTTGGGGGGACCTGCGGTAGCTGCCGACCTCTTCGGCTGGACATTGGCGTGCTGGTGGGACTTGTTTGGACTGATCCAGTGCGTGGGTTTGCCCTGCGGGATAAATGGTGCGTCAGTAATGAACATACAATAAAGCATTACCTCTGAAGGAGGGTTTGTGGAGTCATAAACCTGCTCAAGACTACAGCAGAACACGCTGGTGAGAGAATACTAAAAAATAAACAAATAAATAAAAAAACTACTAACTATGGTTATATTAGCAGTAGCATGTATATAACAACACACAATCCACTTTGAATACTATAAAAAGGGACACATACTGTATACTATTGAACAAACTTAGTCAAAATTTGGCACAGATTTCTCAAAGGTTAGCAAAAAAGTAAAAGAATGTACAAACATTTGTGAAATACAACTGTGAAATTCATGTCCTGTAGATACAATAAATCAAAATGAAGTTGTATAACACAAGAAAATAAGCGAGTTTCATGAAAACTCAAAATTGTCATATTCACCCAAATATCGAAAGAAATGGCTAAAATAATTACATTTTTATATACTTTGTTGATTTTTATAATCAACAAATAAACACTTTTCAACTAAATTACTGTTAAAATTTGACTTTTTAGCCCCCCTTTGATTTTTTTTTGTTTTTTTTTTAAAATATTTTCCAAATGATGTTTAACAGAGCAAGGAAGTTTTCAAAGTATGTCTGATAATATTTTTTCTTCTGGAGAAAGTCTTATTTGTTTTATTTCGGCTAGAATAAAAGCAGTTTTTAACTTTTTAAAAACCATTTTAAGGTCAAAATTATTGGTCCCTTTAAGCTATATATATATTTTTGATAGTCTACAGATGTCACTTTAAGCTGTATAGAAGTGTCTTGAAAAATATCTAGTAAAATATTATGTACTATCATAATTCATTCATTTCCTTTTTGGCTTAGTCCCTTTATTAATCTGGGGTCGCCACAGCAGAATGAACCGCCAACTTGTACTGTTGTCATGGCAAAGATAAAATAAATCAGTTATGATTATTGAGTTATTAAAACTATTATGTTTAGAAATGTGTTGAAAAAAAAATCTCTCTGTTAAACAGAAATTGGGTAAATTAACAGGGGGGCGAATAATTCAGGGGGGCTAATAATTCTGACTTCAATTGTAAGTATATTTTAATCTACCCCAATTATTATAACTCTCTGTAAAACTTTAACCTCAACATTACCTTAATGCTAACATATAATGATAAAATATTTTTATTATTATTATTAATTTCAGCCTTAGTAGTTTTTGCTGTATTGATTTTCATTTATTCTGATTCTATTTGCAAAAAATAAAACATCGATTTAAAGTATTTTGTTAGTATTAGAATCCCTACATTAGGATAATTAAAAGTGTTTAGTCAAAATGTATTTTACATTTCTACAAAAATGCTTTGAACAAGCCTTCTTGTGTAATTTAAACTATTTCAATGCCAAAGATGTTTGTTGTTGTTTCTATTATATATCTAATAGAAATAAGATATTATATAGAGATTAGGCATGGGCCGGTATACATTTCTGACGATATGATAACCTTGAATAAAAATACCACGATTTTACGGTATCACGGTACTGTGATTACTGCTCTAAAATAAGGTATTTTTAAATCTCTGGGTAAAAAATTAAAAATAAATAAAATCACGTTTTTCCACATTGAACACAGTATTTTTTATTTAAGGGAAATTTTATAATATTTTGGAACTGTAAACATGTCAGGTTAATGTAGCTAATCATTATTAGAATTTGGCTAATCACTGTTAACAAGTTGAGGTAACAAGTTGGTGGCTAGCAAGGGGGGAGGGGGTTGTTGAAGGTAAAGAGCCAGTAAGGGGGAGTTTGATCCAATGTTAAGTCAATGGGATTTAAAGTCTCTATGTTTTAAATGGAAGTTTCTTCACCATTGTTAGTCAATAGGCAAATTTGGGGCACTCTTGCACCCCAGGGGTACAATTTACACCCCAGTTTAATATGTAGATTTACACAGCTTGGCAACCTCTTCCATTGTGGAAGATCACATGTTTCTAAAAATTTCAAGCCAATATAATGATAAAATAAATAAAAAAATAAAAGTCATGTGGACACATGCAGGGTCAAAACTGCAGAAAAGAGTTTCTCAGGCATCAAAAAAGAGCAAGAATTATATAGAAAAAAACACCCTACATTAGAATATGTCATGATGTTTAATTTAATATGTATTTTTAATTGATATTATTTCTTAAGTAGGTAGTAATAAGTACAGTTTCATTATTTACATACATTTTTGTTACACTAAATGATGATGGAGTGCTGTAACATAACAATCATTGCTATTTTACTTTCACAAAAAGTTTTTTGAAACAAAGGTTTTTTTTTTTTTTGTTTAGTTTTTTTTTTTTTTGCATTTACCATGTTTGTGTATACATTATTATTTTGTAAACTGAATTTGATGCAGACACTAAAATGGGTTGAATCAGTTTGTAATATATATATAAAAAAGTTCCTGATCCCTGATTTCTGATATACATACATTTCTGATCTTCTAATTTTGGAGTAAAATATGACTCAGCAAGTACTTGTCAAGTTTATAAAAGAAAAAAATAATAATAACCATCAATCTATTCCACATATAAGAGCATGCATTTGGTAAATATGTCACAGTCATGTGCATTTTAGCCACGTAAACAAATATACACGTTTAAAATGCACATCAACTCCACAGTAAACACAATGATCTTTTAAGCACTTTTGAGCACATTTGCTTTCGATGACACTCTCTCAAAGAGCTACAGCAAAAAAAAAAAAAAAAAAAAAATGCATGCACAGATCTAAACAGTTATGTAACATCCTTGTGACTTATGATGTGCCAGCCAAATCGTAAGTCATAAGGTATTATGGCGTCTCAAAAGGTGTGATGGAGTCAGCATCTGGAGTGCCTGCTAAAGCTGCAAGGAAAGTGAAAAGGCCTAAATGCATGAGCACAAGGTATAACAGCCCATAACTCAAATCATAAACTGTTAAACCACAAAAAAAAATATTAAAATAAAGAAGTAAATAAATAAATAAATGTTAGTAAACTCAAAAAACACGATGCCAGGTACACACCATTATATCTCAAATGGATATAACAGGTGTGTCAATAATCCAAATGAAAAGACGTTAGTAGAAACCATCATCACTACTCTACTATATCCACCTTTTTCCAACATCCCATGATGCTTTGCGTGAATTATGGGAGTAACTTCCTGTTTGACTGTAAACAAGCGGTGATGAGTTAAAAAAAAAAAACTGGGTCTACTAGTAATATGTGCAGGTGCTTCAGTTAATCTGTGGGTCGGGCAGGGCAGATAATCAAAAAAATATATTCTTAAACTGTGATTGGGTCGTGGGTGAATAAGATCAATCATTAATTATGCAAACATGAATTACTTTCTCGGATATATAGATTTTCAATCTGGCAGATTAGCAGGTACAAATATACAGACTCTTATTAAAGGGGTGGTCGACTACGATATCATATTTTAAACTTTAGTTGATGTTTAATGTAATAATGCTGTAATGTAACAGAGAAAGCTAAAATAGTGTCCAAACGCTGCTTGTTCTGTTTCTGTATTTGGGCTACCAAAGGACATGACACAAAGAGCGAAGTTTCATTTTAATTATGTTCCAGAGAGTTATAAAAAATATATAGCTAGCATTTGACAAAGGACAGCTTCCAGAATCTCAGTTCAGAGCTGGATTCGGCTAAAACTCCTTCAACCGATATGGCTGCTTACACTGTGCAAAATCGCGTGCTTATAGGGGCGTGACATGGAGCCAATTCAAGAATCACAGCACATTATGTTAGAAGACCAATCAGAGCCTCTTGGAGGAACTAAAAAATATGACAGTTGTTTTCATGTTAGCGGAGTAGCTGTATATGATCAAAGTAAGATATATGAACAAATAACATGATTCTCTACAATTGAAGCATGAGGACACATTGCTTTGCATCTTATAAACACAACCAAGCCTTAAAAATACACTGTGGACCTTTAAAAAAGAATATTACTGTATTATAGGGAATACAAAAAGAAAATAATCTGTAAAAACAAAACACAGTGAACTCAAAAGGTTTTGGCCACAGATATGATTGTTGTACTAATGTCAAGTTTAAAAAAATGCCAAATGTAAAGTTACTTTTGTAATGCATATTAACAAAAAAAACAAAAAAGCAAAGCCAAATGTACCTCTCCCTCAGTTTCATTGTGTAAATAGATTATTTTTACCACAACCTTATTAATCCAAATTATTTGTTTCAGTTCTTTCAAAGGAAGGTCTCCAAACAGGAAGTGGAACCCATAAATTGAAACGCAATAGTCATGTGTGGAAAAAGGAGAATAAATTAAGACAAATCATAAACAGCATCGTTACAACAGGGTTAAAATAAGAGGAGGTGGAGAGGAGCATTCCAGGTGACGGGTAGCAGAAGGCATGGTTTGGTTTAGCGCTTTAGTGCTTGTTGTGATGGTCTGGGTCACCTCGTTAAGGCAGGAGAGGGAGGTGCGGATCTCCCTGATGGTAAGGATGGCATGGATCTCATGTATCCGGAGTCGGGACGCTCTGATGAGCGAGAGCGCGTGTAGACCGGTCGCTCCATCATGGGCCGTTGGTCGGCTGACCTGGACCTGTAATGGTCATGTCTGACCACCATGCTGCGGCTGTACCTGCAGATTGTTAGTCAAAAAACCATGCTCAGCTGAGCTCCAGTGTATTATGGGATCATATCCCATCAATACTCGAAGAAGGTTGGTCATTCCTGTGAAATAATGTTGGCTGGCTAAAAATTGGCAATACATTTCAAACCAAATAAAGTCATCTACATCATCATCATAAATGTACAAACTCATAAATAACCAAACTCAAGAGTTCCAAAACAATAAAGAAAGAAAGAAAGAAAGAAAGAAAGAAAGAAAGAAACTAAAGTTTCAGGAACCTGCTGCAAAAAAACAAATGAACATATTTCATTCTGACAAAAATGTTCCTTTTGTCAACAATCTACGCTACTGCTATAATAGCTAGCCGTCTATGACTATTATCTATTGACTACTAACAACACTTATTATAACTTTACATCTATTCCGATGTGAATACTAGTACTAGTTCTACTGTATTACCTCAGATCTTCCTCAAAGTGATCATGGTTAGCTGGGAACTCTGGGATTTGATCCTCTCTATAAGGGTGCATAGGAGGAAACCATCAAATGCTAATTTAGTAGCTGTTATAGTTGTCGGGAGCTGCTAAATATTAGAGCAGTTGAATATAATTGCTTTCCTAATGCATTCTAACTAAACACAGTTAAACAACTACTGTCTACCATACTACAGTGAGATGATTTTACAATACTATTTTTTAATGCTAGTCAAGTTTATTAGATTT
This sequence comes from Danio kyathit, assembly GCA_903798195.1. Classification (NCBI taxonomy): domain Eukaryota; kingdom Metazoa; phylum Chordata; class Actinopteri; order Cypriniformes; family Danionidae; genus Danio; species Danio kyathit. The sequence continues at coordinate 29,775,650 of LR812537.1, read as the reverse complement.
CCACAGTGCTAAAGCTACATAATATTAGAGAACATAACAATTACTGTACAAATATACATTTCACAGGATAGCAACAACATCTAAATGGAACTAGAGTCTCCACTGAAGGGCTCTACTCTGAAGCGAAGTGTATTTAATGTAATAATACCTTTCTGTATCTGTAGAAGGCTCAATTTCTATCCTGGGACATGTCCTACTAAACAAACCAACCTCAGTTTGTTAAATCAACACTTACAGGTAGTTAACGTATTCAGAATTAATTTCCATGAAAACCTTTAACAGGTCAGAATTTTGTGAAAATAAATCAAATAAGCTTGAGATTTGAATCCATTATTAAGAGGGAACATAAATAGGGAGTTTTATTCCAGGCAGCTGATGTGTGATGAGTTAATGAAGTGTTGTTGGTGTTAATGTCTTTAAATGTCTTACCTGTAGTCTCCACCGGTTCCGTTCATGACATGATTGGGCCATGGAGTAGATACATGATTGGGCCCATTGTAATATCTTTAAATGGAGGATGAGGAGTGATGAAGATCGAAATGAAGAAAGGAAAAGTATGATTAGAATGAACAACAGCTGAATCACGGCAAGGGGTGAGAGTTTATGTCTGTAACTGGTAAAATAGTCCACTTGAATGTCATTATGGATGTATAAACAGAGAATGTCTCAACTAATGTATTCATATTTTACCTCTCAGGCGATTCATATGAGTCACTGTAGGTAGACATTTGTCTATCTCTTCTCATCCTCCTGAACACAAAATAATGCAGAATCAAATCCCACTGTATGCGCCAACATTATTCTACCTGCCAGCAAAACAACTCCAATGCAGTTGTGAGATGCTATAGATTAATGTTGGCTCACTGTAATGATTCATTTTTTTCTCAAATTATCCAGGATAGTTTGGTTATTATATGGCATGCACTCTCAGAAATAAAGGTCCAAAATCGGTCACTGGGGATGGTACCTTTTTTAATAGCCCGTTTCCAGTGAGTGGTACGGTATAGTATGGGTCGATGTGCTTTTATGGCCGTTTCCACTGTCAAAAGGTACCAAAAAGCGAACCGTACCACTTTTTGGGAACCCTTTGCAACTGGTACCTAGCATTACAAAAGAGTACCAAAAGGCGAAGCTAGACGCGCAGTTGAACACTATTGGTTTACAGAGAAGCATCACTGGCGTGTACACAAGCCAGGAGAATAAAAACAAAAACACAGCTGAGACATTACAGTACATTCTAACGCCCCATTCACACGAGACTTCAGCTTCAACGCATGACAGAGGGCGTGTCTGAAGTTGGGGCTGACGCGATCGTCATAGCAGCGTCAGCCAATGAAATCAGTCAGCAATAGGCCACTGTTGGAGCTAGTGTATTTGCATACAGCGATCTGATTGGCTGACGCTTCCGTCGGCGCTTGAAAAGTTGAGCATGTCCCAACTTCTGCAGCGAGCAACGCCTCTGAAGCGGCGCCGACGGATCCACAATGCAGTTCGGCAATGCCTGACGTCACCCATTCAAAGTGAATGGGAAGCGTTGAAGCTGACGCCTCGTGTGAATGGGGCGTAATACTATACATACATATAATAACGAGCCATGGTTGACCCGAGCTCAAACAAACCTTGCCGTCGTCTTGATAAACAGCCACAAAGCTAAGAAGAGCAAAATCTGCCGTGTCCTGTTGTTGTTTTACGAGCCCGTGTAAAAGTGCGACACTTTCCACAGTTTCACTTTCTACAGAGAGCTCGCGAAAGCTCGCCGTGCATCAATATTTGAAATATAGAACTTTTGTAATTGGTAACATATCAGAGACTGTAAGGGTCTGTATGTGTTCATATATGTTGCATTTATTTATTTATTTTATACAATTGCAGACGTTACGTTGATCTCCAGTTCTAATCAAATCATGTTCATAAAAAGGTTAGTACAAGTATTTGTGTGTATAAAGCATCTGTTCTGTGAGAAGTGCTTATCATACGATATGTGAATGACCCGTAAGCTTTACTTTAACATTTCCTCGAGCGGCAATGGCGTCAACCGCAACTTTCTGTCATACACCACGCCCACCACTGGTACCCTTTTGGCAGTGGAAACGCAAGCCTGATAAAGGTGACCCATACAGACCCATACCGTACCATTCAGTGGAAAAAGGCCATAAATGGTACTGTTTTGTTACTAACAGGTTCTAAGAAAAGGTACATGTTGAAAAAAGTACCTATTCTGTACCTCATAGTACTGTAAAGTGGTACAAAAGTGTACCTTAAAGGTGCAAATATGCAGCTGTAACGTACAAAGTGCGGCTTTTGTACTCCTATTTCTGAGAGTGTGGAATCTCACTCACTCACTATTGTTTATTCAAGATAATGAAACAATAAGTAAAATGTTTTTGTTTGTACAAAAATGTTACATTTGTATCAGTTCATGCATTCCCTGAGAATTAAACCCATGACTTGGTGTTTGCTTGAGGGTTTGAAGTAAAGGTCACGTGACTCTTAGAGAATGCAGTTTTTGTGGGTGGAGAGGAGTTACAAAGGGGTTGTGTGTGGCTTTTTAACATATTGTTTGGACATTGCTAGTTCTTTTGTGGGCGGTTGTCAAGGAGTTGCTAAGATAGATTTTATCTGGCTTTTTAGCACGTTCTTTAGCCATTGCTAAGTGGCTGTGTATAGTCAAATGCCTAGATCTACTATACTACTGTATATACAGTATTCATAGCCATCTTGTTATCTCCCAGGAAATGGTATTTCAAGACTCTTGTCAAGATGTTGAATAATTTAAGGGACCAATCATGTCTGTATCAAAAAAAGTGTGAGGAAGTTATTAAACAAAATTTATTTTTAATTGATTCTTTATAATACTTAAATGTCACTATTAAACATGCATTAGATATTTTTGTGGCATTGTTTCAATGATTTTTTGTTCTAGAGACGAAGTTTTGAAGACCAAGGGGCCAATCACACCGAATGCGCTTTTTGCGTTGAGAGGCGCCTTTTTTGAAGGATTTACTAATGGCTGCGAGCATTTTTCGTGCCGCTTATGTGCCCTGTGCTCCCCGCGCTTTAAACCGCCTGTTGCGCCTCGCATTTTTGCTGTTGCGCATTGTGTGCTCACAGTTAAAAAAGTCAACTCTGAGTCGAAAAAGCATGTTACATCAGTCGTGTCTGTTTCATTCTCCAATCAAATTAAAGCAGAGCAGGATTTTCTGTTGAGGGGACAGCATTATTTGTGTTGTCAAAACGACTACAGAGACTTTTGAAGATAGAGGAAAGACTATTGGTTGCTGTTTTGAGTTATCCGGAGCTGTATGACTTCACACATCTTGAATAGCACAATATTATTCATTCATTCATTCATTTTCTTTTTGGCTTAGTCCCTTTATTAATCTGGGGTCGCCACAGCGGAATGAACCACCAACTTATCCAGCACATGTTTTACACAGCGGATGCCCTTCCAGCTGCAACCCATCACTGGGAAAATCACAATATTATTAAATTTTAAAATTATAACAATATCAACAGCAACACTCACGCACAATATGCAGCTAATTCGGTCATTGCCTAGCGATATAAAAAGCACACCACATTTCTTTTTTTCATGTCAACAAAAAGTCAGTGTGGTGCGCCTCATGTTTTTGAAAAGTAAAAGCGTGTTCGGTGTGATCGTCCCTTTAGAAAATATTGTTCTTTTAAGAGATCACTGAGAGGTTCTTTAAAGAATGTTCTATTGCATCTCTATGAAAACCCCCTTTTAAATGAAAAATAATTTATAAGTGTGCGTGTGCCACAAACAACACCAAGGCTAATAGATTCAGTTCCCAAGGATGCATAAACCTGTAGAGAATCTTAGAATCCACACAATCTGGGATCCTTCCATTCATAATTCAAAATGAGTCGGTCACCAAACACAGCTTTATTTCAAAGTGACTTTTGCGTGAGTTTTACACATTTCTAGATTACTGACAATTTCACAAAATAAAATTTCACTAATGTGACTGCACCCTTTAGACTTATTATTACATAAGAATGGTGCACAATTGTTATTTGAATCTATTGCACCTTAGAGCTTCTGTATACCAAGGCTGACTAGATCCCCTCCACAATGTCTGAGTCCTCAATGAGCCTACTAACACATCCTGAACTGATAATTTCAGTTTATTGATTGGCGGTACTGTCACAGAGTGATCCTTCCTGAATTGGAACTGAAAGTACTGTACTAGTGCTCGGTCATCAAAAAAAACAAAACAAAAACAGGCAGCCCAGAAAACAGTGATGAAGTTACAATTTATAACACCACTGTAGGAAGAGTGAAGGAGGAGCTGGTAAGGATACAGTATAGATATACATACACATTGCTCACATATCAATTTGGAATAGTACTATAAGATTACTGGCATACCTAATGTAAATGCTGAAAATTCACAATCTGGATGCTACACTGTAAGAGGTAACATAATGACTCCTTGTCATTACTGTGACTGTACCACGCTTTCACAGTGGGTGGAAGAACAACTCTACTCAAGTTTGCTAATTAGTGTGGTGTTGTTGGGGAAAAAAAAACATTAAGAAAATGACAAATTTGACATCATCGTCTCCATTTCCACCCATTAGTAAGTTTTCCACCAATTGTAAAGTTTTCTAATATGGATTTAACACTTTGTAAATCTGGAGACGTAAACGTGAATCATTCTGAGAGGCGCCACTAAAGGGTTAGTTCACCCAAAAATTTTAATTATATTATTAAAATTATATTATTTTAATTATATTATTAAAATTAAAATTAAAATTATCACACTCATTTCATTCCAATTACCAGGGATTTTTGTTCATCTTCAGAACACAAATTCATATATTTTAGATGAAATCTGAAAGCTTATTATTATCCTCCATAGACAGCAACGGTCCGAGACATTGAAAGTTTATTAAAGAAAGCAAACATATTGTCAAAATACACTCACCGGCCACTTTATTAGGTACACCTGTCCAACTTCTCATTAACGCAAATTTCTAATCAGCCAATCAAATGGCAGCAACTCAATGCATTTAGGCATGTAGACATGGTCAAGACGATCTGCTGCAGTTCAAATAGAGCATCAGAATGGGGAAGAAAGGTGATTTAAGAGACTTTAAATGTGGTATGGTTGTTGGTGCCAGAGGGGTTGGTCTGAGTATTTCAGAAACTGATGATCTACTAGGATTTTCACGCAAAACCATCTCTAGGATTTACAAGAATGGTCCGAAAAAGAGAAAATATCCAATGAGAGGCAGTTCTGTGGACGTAAATGTCTTGTTGATGCCAGAGGTCAGAGGAGACTGGTTCGAGCTGATAGAAAGGCAACAGTAACTTAAATAACCACTTGTTAGAGAAGAGCTACATTTCACACAGGCTCACCATAATTGAACAATAAAAGATTGGAAAAACGTTGCCTAGTCTGATGAGTCTCAATTTCTGCTGCAACATTCGGATGGTGGGGTCAGAATTTGGCCTTAACAACATGAGAGCATGAATCCATGCTGCCTTATATTAATGGTTCAGGCTGCTGGTGGTGGTGTTATGGTGTGGGGGATATTTGCTTGGCACACTTTGGGCCCATTAGTATCAATTGAGCATTTTGTCAACACTACAGCCTACCTAAGTATTGTTGCTGACCATGTCCATCCCTTTATGACTGCAGTGTACCCATCTTCTGATGGCTACTTAGGATAACGCGCAGTGTCATAAAGCGCAAATCATCTCAGACTGGTATGTTGAACATGGCAATGAGTTCACTGTACTCAAATGGCCTCTACAGTCACCAGAGCTCAATCAAATAGAGCACCTTTGGTATGTGGTGGAACTGGAGATTTACATCATGGATGTGCAGCCGACAAATCTGCAGCAACTGCATGATGCTATCATGTCAATATGAAACAAAATCTCTGAAGAATGTTTCCAGCACCTTGTTGAATCTATGCCACAAAGAATTAAGGCAGTTCTGAAAGCAAAAAGGGGTCCAACCTACTAGTAAGGTGTACCTAATAATTTCCTCTAGGATTTTTTCCAGCTGTGGTGGCAGGCCTTTTTTTTACACAGATCTGCCAACTATTTCAAAGACAAATATTACACGCAGTATTACAAGTCGAGATAGCATTCATGTAATACGAGCATGCGAATCTCTTTGCTTGCGTGCCGATTTCCTCTGTTCGTGCACAGAACTTCTTACACGCACTCAAATTTACACGTTCAAGTGCAGATCTTCTTGTGCGCTCTCCAGTAAGCGCTGCTGAAGCACGATTTAGTGTGTTTTTGTACTGAAGTAAAGTGAAACGGCTATAAACTCCAGCAAGATAAAGTCATTGTATGCAGAGCCATTGACCTTTATCAATAAAGTATACTTATGGAAACTGTGTTTATCTTAACTGAAAGCTACGCCGTGTTTGCTGGACTCACGCACCTGTCAGTCAGTCTGTCAGAGAGTCAGTCAGCATGTCACCTTAAAGGGTTGAACAAATAGTGCACAGCACTACTACGGTTACAGAAAAGTTTGCGCTGTTTACCTCTAATGTGTTTTGGTGCGATTATAATCCGCTATAAAAAAAACACGACTAAATGTTTTAAATGAGAAGTTGTAATGTCGCCGTGGCGGGATGAATTTTGGCGTGGCGGCCCGCCACGGATGAATGAATGTAGCGGAAACCTTGTAATAAAGTGGCCGGTGAGTATGTCATGTGACTAAAGTGGTTCAACTGTAGTCAGAAAACTTTTGTGGGCCCAAAAAAAAACAACAACTGTAAAAACAACTTTGCTCACCAATGTTTCCTCATTTTTTTTGACACATAAATGTGTTCTTGGAATTTTGTATGATTACAGTTGCACCACTGATGTCACATGAAATATTTTTGGTTAAAATTATGGACTTTGAATATCTCAGGACCATTGCTGTCTATGGTTGACCAAAGAGCTCTTAGATTTCATCTAATATATCTGAATATTCTGAATATGAATGAAGATATCAGTTAGATTCATTAGAAAGACATTAGACTGGGTATTTAATAACAGAATTTAAGTTTTTGGGGGAACAAACCCTTTAATTTTAGTCCAAACTACAACCCCCGGTGCTAATATGTGAACGGGAGTGAACTACTGTGGATTACTACCTGTCCAAGCTATTGTAAGCCCCATCTGAGTAAGCACGGGCCATCCTAGTGGAGCGCAGTAACTTGACCGCGTCTTCCCGAAAGAGCGGGTGCATACTATGAGTCAGAACAGAAAGTGAGAGTGCAGCAGTTAGAAATGGGTGGGACAAGTGGGAGTAAGATAGGAAATAAAGGGTTTGGGCTATCTTTTTGGCACTTCCTCTCTGAAAGAAGGCACAGGTGAACATCACCAGAAGCACAAAGAATAAATCAAGTAACCTTGGGACAAAAGATAAGCTATCGAAACTGTAAATTATGTTGTGGCAAACACCAGCAGCAACAAATACTGTATGCAGTGGTAATGCAGTAGTGGCTTTCCAACTAAAATGTGTGATTATTTGTGTATAGTGCATTGCTATCACACACTAACAAGTTCCTATAAGTGAATAACAATACACTATGCTTTTTGAAGGAATATTAGGCTGAATTTACTAAGCAGTTGCATCTTTATTGTATGAAAATAACAAGTGACGCAAGACTAATCTAGGCTTGATACAAAAATAAAGGTGAAAGAACTGAGTGCTTTGTGCATTATGCATACTCTAGGGCAGGGGTGTAAAACTCGTTTAAGAAAATGTGCAGGCCAAATTAACTTATCGTTAAACCTTAGTTTGCAAACCATACTAACTACAACATAATTCACAAGAAAATGTTTTTTCACAACTGTGGCTTTGTTTGGTACTATTTTTGATAATGAAACAGAATCAAAACAGAAAACACATTTATTTAATTTAAAGGTGCAGTAGGTGATTGTTTTCAGAAACATTTTGTGGTGTGCTGGTTGAAAGTCTCTTCACATTCCATTGTGGGTAAGGCTACTAAGACTAAAAAATGTTTGTCCAATTAAAAATTGTCTGGTCGACACTACCCAAAATTCTGATAAGTAGCCCAAACTGTCTGTCAACAAATGTAGATTTGTACATTTGCGCAGCCAATTACACAGATTCGCCGTTTGCGCGTGCTGCACTCGATCGAGAGAGAGAGAGGTAAAACAAATGCTGAATCAAAACTTTTTAAAATCCTGAATCAATATTGGAGTAACTTTTGCATGTTGGAGAAAGGATGACACCAAGGCTGAAGTATGTCTTTTAGACAGATAATGTTATGTTTTAAAACTATTTTAGCCACGCAAAGCTTATGTAAATTTTGTTGTTTTACGAATGGGTTACATGCACAGAAGTGTTGTTCAGCCACTGAAATCTTCCAGTGAAAGATTAATGTGACTATTTTCAGTTTTATTAGGGACCTTTTACAGCATGGATAATGTAGATTTTTAGTAAGCTTAACAACAAAACATCAGTAAACAGCGCTATTCCGCCTAGCCTGCTTTACTGAGGTGAAGATGGTTTTATATTCACATTGGTTCATTTTTGAACAATGACAACCTGTGACACGTTCCCTATATTGTTTATTGCTACTCTGAATATTCGGTCAGAGCACATAAGTATGGCTTGGTAATATGTGCAATTCCTGCATGCCGCTGGCCAACCACTAAGCATACAGTAGTCGCTTTAAGACAAAGCACGTGAGAGAGTGAGACCAGCGATCCTTGCATGCATGAAATATTGCACATTATGACAAGTTTTGCTTGCTACACAACTGAAAACATGCTAGATATAATAGTTTTTCATTCAGAATTGTAGTGTTATAAAGGACTATAAAGTTTTCTAACTGGCGACTGACATGATCTAGTGGGTCATCTTTAATGTGCGTGTTCATGATTCAGAAGGCGTGGCTTTGGACAGCAGGAGAGGAATTATGTTTTTAAGATATTATGCTAAAGGATAGCATTTAGGCAGATCACCTACTGCACCTTTCATTTTTGTACTGCTGCATAAAATATATTTTTGCTTGTGTTTTGATTACATACCTTTTATTATTGATTCATTCTCACCCCTGCTCTAGGGTATGAACAAAATTCCAAAACTCCTTTAAAGGGTCACCGTAATAATGTCATTTTATACTGTAATATCTAGTATTTTAGCCCATTTATCAAGTCTTAGTGAAGTCCTAGTCTTTAACCAAATGAACTGGGAAATGTTTCATAATGTCAACATTATTGTACACATGAAACATATTATGTTTGCACAGAGAAGAATTCAAAATACAAAGCCATTTCCAATTTCAAAGCAAAACAAAAAATAAACTTTCTATGAAAAAAATTAAATAAGAGTTTCTGAAATTAACTTAGATCCCTTTAACATACTTAAAATGTCACAGTATCAGTAATAAGATGTTAAAAAACATGACAAAGACAAGATCTATTATGTATGAATGCATTCACTAGTGTCTATTGCACATTTATTATAAATACAGTGAGAAGAGCAACCTGTTTCTTAAACAGAGCTATTTGTGGCCAAGCTGTCATTTCAAAATCAACTAGCAGTGGAGGAAGTGGGCGGGTGAAGCTAAGACAAGCGCTGTGATTTGACAGGGGGAGAAAGTGGGCGGGTGCATGTGGGATGAGCGCTGTGATTGGGGAGCAGGAGGAAGTGGGCTGGGCATAGCAGTATACCTGGGGTCCTGAACAGCGGAGTCGATGGATGCCTGTCTGTGTCTGGTTCGAGGAGGGAGGGTAAGATAATGACTGCAACCACAGGGAGTAAAGAACAGAAATATGATTGAGCGGAGCTATTGAAGATGGGACGATGGAAAGATAACAAGAGCGAGAGAAGCAGAAATTGATGGATAGAGAAAGAGTGATGTCAGAGAGAAAGGAGGAGGATAGCTTTATTTCTATTTCTATGGATTCCACTGTGCTTTTTCAATGTTTAATGAAAAGATGAATCATGTATATGGCAACATTCCCATTTATGTTCCCTAGATCAGGTTTAGATCTGAAAACATTTAGGGGCACAATGGACACAAGGGGGGTATACTATCTGTAACAGCATACAGTAAAACACAAATGTATACCTGTCTGGTGAGTATCTGTCTTCAGACATGCGATGTTGGGGGCCATAATGTGATGGTCCTCCTCTCACACCATGGTCTAAACTTCGACTGAAAGAAAGGAGAATAATAAAGTTCTGTTATTATAACTTACAACTATATTGCTTTGCAAAGATACCAAAACACTTTTCTTGTTGAAGAAACATCAGATCTACTTCTTTCTGTTTGTGGATTTAAAGAGTTACGCAGGTACTGGGCTACACTGCAGCACTGATTGACATGACAGATATAACAGAGTTAGATACTATAGACTCACTGCAATGATCCAGAAGAAGACAAACAACAGTCTGGAAGATGCATTCATTATTTACTCACTCATTAAATAGATTTTGTTATTTTGAACAATAACAATTTTGAAGATTTTCATTTTTATTAATGTTTTATCTTACCATTATATTTATTTTTTGATTTATATTTATAGATTTTTCTTTACAATTTTAGATAAATTGTTAGATTTTTAAAGTGCTTTTGTTGCTGTTTTTATATTTCTATTTATTCTTAATTTCAGTTTAGTACTTCTTCTACATAATATTATACAAAATGTTATTACTGTCAGGTTTTTGTGTTCTCCTTGTCATGTCTTCTATGTGCATCATGTTCCATGTATTTATACGTCCCTAGTTTTGCTTATGCTGTGGTCACACTAGACTTTGAGCTAGCAAAATTCTGTCGTATGGTGCTGTGAAAAGGGTCTAAACAAGATAAATAAAAAGTTTAAAAAAAGCAAGCAATTGGTCCATAATTTAAATTTCTGTACACAGAGGTCATGTTTTAATCTTTGATTGGTCTTACGCAGTCACGTGATGCGATTTTGCAGGTTCACCAAGCTTGGATTTTGCAATGAGGCGAACTCCAAAACTTGTCGCACAAGCTTGTGTTGTCGGTCTAATCGCATTCACTTGCCTATGAATGGAAGTCTATGGGGCGAAAAGTGCAGTGCTTTAGTCTTGAAACACATCCTGTGTTTCTGTTTCCTAATTAAGTGTTTATAACTAAATATTGGAGAGTGCTCATGTGAGCTCAACTACTGTGCTCAATTACAGTTCTAATTTCTTTCTTTTTCTCTTTTATATTTTAGTTTATTTGTACTTTATATCAATGTACCAATATTGTTTTATAACAGTTATGAAATTAACCATGAAAAAAGTATATATATTTTTTTAATTCAGATAAAATACAATCGAAAAGTTTGAAAAAATTACAAAATTTGATGTAATATGAAAAAAAAATATTTATTTACTTTATTAAAAAAAGGTAAAGATTTCAAAGTAAAGATTTGATATTTCAAATCTAAAACATCCATTCTGTTTAACGGAAGATTTTTTCAACACATTTCTAAACATAATAGTTTTAATAACTCATTTCTAATAACTGATTTATTTTATCTTTGCCATGATGACAGTAAACAATATTTGACTAGATATTTTTCAAGACACTTCTATACAGCTTAAAGAGACATTTGAAGGCTTAACTAGGTTAACTACAGTAGGTTAACCAGGCAGGTTAGAGTAATAAGGCAAGTTATTGTATAACGATGGTTTGTTCTGTAGACTATCGGAAAAAAAAAATAAAAAATTGCAATCAGAAGGTGTAAAGATCATCTATGTTTAATATTTTATATATATAGGATATATTGAAAAGTTATTTACCAAACCACAGTTGCAATAAATATGTACAGATATTATAGAATATATTCCTGATGTTGAAAACCATTTAAATGTAAATGTGTGCATTAACAGGAGGTTGTATATTTTCTTTATGCTTGAGGGTTGACAAACATTTTTACTTTCAAATATTTTTGTTTAATTTTTGAGCTGAGATCATGCAATGAGTAAATAAATATCACAGCCATTGTTTAAAATTAACGTTAACAAGCAACTTTAAATACTGAGATGCTGATGAAGCACAGAATATGACAAACATACAGTATTTCACACTTTGCATTGGATATTGGATGTAGACATTATACCACAAAGTGATGATGTTACGGACCACTACCTCTTACTATATAAGCTGCATTTACCTGAAATTAGCAGATCTGCACCAATATACCGCCCTGGTAGGACTATCGTTCTGTCCACCAAGGATGAATTCATAAATAACTTACCTGATCTCTCTTTATTTCGAAATACACCCGCAAACGCAAATGACCTTGACGTAGTAACCAGCAGTATGGATGCCATCTTTACTAGCACACTTAATACAGTGGCACCCATCAAATTAAAAAAGGCTAGAGAGAATAAAACTGCACCATGGTACAATAATCATACTCGCGCTCTCAAAACAGCAACCCGTGCTCTGGAACATAAATGGAAAATTTAAGAGGTTTTTAATTTAGAGGTTTTTAGAATTGCGTACAAAGACAGTATGTCCAGCTATAGGAGGGCTCTTAAAATCTGCCAGGGCCGAGCACCTCCGCAAACTGATTGAAAATAATCATAACAATCCGAGATTTTTATTTAACACCATTGCTAAACTAACAAATAATCGATCATCTTTGGAACAAAATGTCCCACCGCAAATTAGTAGTGATGACTTCATGAATTTTTTCAGTGATAAAATAGAAGGCTTTAGACAGAAAATAGAAGATGTTAAACTTTCTGCACCACCTTATACTCCAGATCCAGTAAACATTCAACTGAATCAAAATAACCTACAATGCTTCAAAACCATAGAACAGGAAGAGCTAGATAAAGTTATAAATAGTTCTAAATCAGCTACATGTTTGTTAGATCCAATTCCAACAAAATTACTGAAAGAATTGATACCTATTATAGGAGAACCTCTCCTTATTGTTATCAACTCTTCTTTATCTTTAGGCCATGTTCCAAATCCTTACAAGCTAGCTGTTATTAAGCCTATTATTAAGAAACCACAACTGGACCCGAGCAACTTAGCTAATTATATACCTATTTCAAATCTTCCGTTTGTCTAAAATACTAGAAAAAGTTGTTTCTACCCAATTATGCTCCTTTCTGCGGACAAACAAAATTTTTGAAGTGTTTCAGTCAGGCTTCAGGCCTCATCACAGTACAGAAACCGCATTAGTAAAAATAACCAACGATTTACTCTTAGCTGCTGACCAAGGGTGTATCTCACTATTAGTTCTACTTGATCTTAGCGCCGCATTTGACACCATTGACCACAATATTCTCATAGACCGCTTAAATTCTACAGGTGACCAAAAACAGGCTCTTGAATGGTTTAGGTCATACTTAGCAAACCGTTACCAATTTGTGAATATTAATGGACAGCTTTCACAAGTCAGGCCAGTAAAGTACGGGGTCCCTCAGGGATCAGTTTTAGGCCCCTTGCTGTTTACAATATACATGCTTCCCCTGGGGGACATTATTAGAAAACACGGGATCAGCTTTTATTCCTATGCAGACAATACTCAATTATACATTTCAACTAAACCTAATGAGATGTCTGAACTGTCTAAGCTAACCGAGTGTATCAAAGATGTTAAAGACTGGATGACCAACAATTTTCTTCTCTTAAACTCAGACAAAACAGAATTATTACTTATTGGGCCTTTATCCTGTACACAGCAGATCTCACAACTCGACTTGCAACTAGAGGGATACAAAGTTAGCTTTAGCTCTACTATAAAAGATCTGGGTGTCATATTAGACAGCAATTTAACTTTCAAAAATCATATATCCCATGTCACAAAAACTGCTTTTATTCATCTGAGAAATATTGCTAAATTGCGAAGTATGCTATCCATATCAGATGCAGAAAAGCTAGTCCATGCTTTCATGACTTCTAGGATGGACTACTGTAATGCTCTGTTTGTTGGTTGCCCAGCATCCTCTATTAACAAACTCCAGCTAGTGCAAAATGCAGCTGCCAGAGTTCTTACCAGATCTAGAAAATATGATCATATCACCCAAATTTTATCCTCCTTACACTGGCTGCCTGTTAAGTTTCGTATTGAATTTAAAATATTATTCCTTACCTATAAAGCTTTAAATAATCTAGCTCCTGTTTATCTAACCAACCTCCTGTCTCACTACAACCAAAACCGCTCTTTACGATCTCAAAACTCAGACTTCTGGTAGTACCTAGAATATCAAAGTCGAGTAAAGGAGGCCGAGCCTTCTCATTTATGGCCCCTAAACTCTGGAATAGCCTTCCTGATAATGTCCGAGGCTCAGACACACTCTCGCTCTTCAAAACTAGATTAAAGACCTATCTTTTTAGCAAAGCATACACTCAGTGCAGTACATATCGGTATGACGCATGATGTGCCCCACACAGGATTTTGGTTCTCGTTTATATACACTATGAACAGCAGCTACGCTAATTACTCTCCTTATTCTGTATTTCCACCTGGGGGTACTCATCTCGAGGCCCTCAGACTATGCAGTGCCACTGATGCGATCCGAGACCAGCGACGAGATAATCCCAAGGTTTTCTGGACCAGGCCGTATCCTGAGCAGCTGCTGTGGTGGTCATCATGGAGTGAGAGCATGAGACTGACTCCTGTGATGCTCCAAGGACAGACGAGTCTTCGCTGAGGTCCAGCTTCCTGCGCCTAGACTGCAGCTCTGCACAAGACGTTTGGCCATAGGGGAAATGGTCGTGCCCAACTGAGCCAGGTTTCTCTCGAGGTTTTTTAAGATCTTTGCTTTCGCCAATTGGTGAAGTTTTTTCCTCGCTGCTGTCGCCACTGGCTTGCATGGTTAGGGATCTGTAGAGCTGCGCATCGATGGATTTGCTATTCAGTGTTTGGACTCTCAGTACTGAACTGAGCTAAACTGAACTGAACTTAATCTCTGAAAACTGAACTGACAATGTTTCAATTCACTATAATCTTCCATGTGAAGCTGATTTGACACAATCTACATTGTATAAGTGCTATACAAATAAAGATGAATTGAATTGAATATTTTTGGAGCATTGTTTTTTATAATTTTTTTGGGACTAGAGAGGAAGTTTAGAGTTCTGACAAATAATTTCATTATACGCTTATTTTAATGGTAATATAAAACCAGTTAGTCATACATGTATGTGTGCTGTAACGTTTACCTCTGCGGTGGAGGAACGCTGGGTGAGCGTGAGCGTGTGCGGATCATGTCTGATCGTGAACAGTGATTGGACGACATCACCTGCTCTGGTACAGACAGAGTGGAGCTCTGAAAATCCCTGCCATTGTGCCGGTAATCTGAAAAAAAAAAAAAAAAAGAATTTATATATAATATTTTTATTTCGTTTTAATTTCAGTTTTACCAACTTCAGTACATCAACATTTCCTTTCAATTAGCCAAAATAACAAGTTCTAATTTTCATTTATTGTTTATTGTTCATTAATTTAAAATAACTCCACTTTTGGATAAAATAGAACATTACAATAATTAATTTCTAATACAACAGTCCATGTAGTTTTTTGGTCACTGTATGTGGTCTACTGCACTGAACATAATTTGATGATACCAACAATTTATTCAGGAACACAAATCTCAGGAAAAAACACAGTCCACCACACAACACAAACATACAGTGTCATAGAGAGCCTTGTTATAAAGTATGTTTGAGGCAACGGTGATGATTTTCCTTCAGCTGAGTTAGAGGGTGAACTAAAGTTCAGAGTAATCTTCTCTCTGACAATATCCTTTAATTTGATTTGTCGATCAGCATGTGTAAACCCACAACAAGTCTATGTCCGCTCATGTGTACCATCAGACACATGATAATTTCTGAGACAACAGGAACCCATCTGAATGTCATAGATTGTCGATTTGTGGTCAAAATTATTATATATATATTTTAAAATGGTTAAAAACTGTAAATCATTTGAGTGTTTTAAGTAAGAGTTTTGCATTTGCTAACTCTCACTTACTCACAGTGATCATTGGCATCCATAGTGGGATTTTTAAATTATGTTTTTTGACTATTAGATAAATACACAGTAAATAAAATATTAAATCACTTTATGATTATGTGTTATGTGTTAACATTTTTTTGTGGTTAGTATTATTTATTTTATTACACAGCTGTCGGGAATACTTGATTCTGATTGGTCAGTTCCAACAATCCAAGGTGTTGTATGCTATTCCGATATATATAACAACCACTGAAACTAATAACACAGACTCATTCAGATACTTCGAATCATCTTAACCATTAGTGAATATGTTCACATCCCTATATATATGCTTGTCTTTCATGACATCGTCAGCGTCTTTGGCGCTGTCACGGATAATGGAGTTGAGGATTCACGTGTTTATTAAGGCAAGGTCTTACAGGCAATGGTAAAAGACAGGGGCAAACAGAAGCATACAGGTTATCCCATATCGTAGTCAAAAACAGGCGAGTGGTCGGTATAGGTGGCAAAGAATCAATAACGAAAAACCAAGCAAGGATCAAACACAAAATGACTAGATAGGATAAACGCTTCGTAATGCAATAATGACAGTGAACAAGACTCAGCACTGATGCGTGTCTGTGCTGTTTTTAAAGTCCATGTAATCAGTTCATCATGATCCTCCAGCTGTGTGTGTATAATCAAGGTCAAACAGGAACCGGTGTGTGCGAGGGGCATGCTGGGAGTTGTAGTTTGTAAATGTGGTGTGTGTGTGTAGTTCTCCAGCGAGTAAATTTTTTTGAGAGGGGTCTGGATGCAGACCCAGTGCAGTGCAATCTGAGCTGCATCCAATGTTTTTAATGGGCTCACCTAACCCCACCCCTAACCCTACACTAGCTCTATTGAGTGCATCGTGTCTGGCATTGCATCACTGAGATATGCAGTCTCAGCTTGCTTCATCATATTGAATTTTTTTTTTTTTTTTTTTTTGCATTTTGGAGCAAGTAGCCATTTAATAAGCAGGATAAAATACATCCAAGTGGTTGTTTTTGCAGAATAAAGCCCTACAGTCTTATGTTGTAGCTGATTCTGTGATAACAACTTCCTGGATGCATCATTAACATAACAAAAGTTTTTATTTATCAAGGACACATTAAAGTGGTCAAAAGCGACAGTAAATACGTTTAACGGTTTCAAAATATTTATCTTCAAATAAATGTTGTTCTTTACAAAGAAGTTTACTTTATGCAATCACAATTCACTCTAAAAGTCTAAAAGAGTTTTGGTTTTGCAACAAATGCACCTAGCAAAAGCAATAAATATAATTGAAAAGAACTGATTGAAATGCTGTCAAGGGCGCTCAAGTACAGTGTGGTGCTAAAGCAGGGAAAGGTGACTTAGCTGTACCTGAGATCACACCAATCCCATCTTCACAGTCGTAATCAGAGAACTCGCTGTCACTGATTCTCTGTGACCCTGAGAAAGAGAGAGAGAGAGAGAGGGAGAGAGAGAGAGAGAGAGAGAGAGAGAGAGAGGGAGAGGGAGGGAGGGAGAGAGAGAGAATAGAAGAGATCACGAGAGTCATAATGAAGAAAAAGACTCTCTTAACGTGAGGATCTGTTGTAATCCACACAACGATTCACGTGAGGTTCAAGTAATCTATCTACAGCCAATTAGCACAGCAGGCATACACTAAATCAGTTTCATGTTATTGTACTGGGTTATGAAGGAGGCACCGTGTGCTTTAAATTATGTATTTATTCAATTATTTTTACTTATTTAAAATTTATATATTCTGTGTTCACTGTTTATTACAGTGGTTGATAATTTTAAATATTGCTAATATTTTACTTTGGGGGAAAAAATTATAAAAATAAGACTTAAATGTAACTATTAAAACAACTTCTGGGGAGAAACCAAGCAGAAGTTTTAACTTTTGTGTTAACAGTTTAAATCATTAAAATGACATGATGTTCTGTTATCTAAAATTCAACATTTTAAATTGCTAATATTAGTTGCTAATATTATTTCAAAATAGTGACTAATTACAACACTTACAATAGGTTTCAGTATCTTTGTTACATTAACTAACCATAATAATGAGCATTCCATTTGTTGTAGTTAATAGTTGGTAATAAAATTTAACATTGTTAGTTTATATTTAGTACCTCAGGTCCAATAAATAATTTAACATATTCAGTGTTTGCAGATAAATTTAATGATCCATTAATAAACAATCAAATTAATATATATATATATATATAATATACATACACACACATTAACAGGTAAATAACCATGTTTTATATATATATATATATATATATATATATATATATATATATATATATATATATATATATATATATATATATATATATATATACATACAGTTGAAGTCAGAACTATTAGCCCCCCTTTTTTGTTCTTTTTTAAATATTTGCCTAATGATGTTTAACAAAGCAAGGGGATTTTCACAGTATGACTGATAATTTTTTTTTCTTCTGGAGAAAGTCTTATTTGTTTTATTTCAACTAGAATAAAAGCGGTTTTAAAATTTTTAATAAACATTTTAACGTCAAAACTATTAGCCCCTTTTAACGTTTTTTTTTTAAAGAAATAACCAGAATAAACCATCAATATACAATAACTTGCCTAATTACCCTAACTTGCCCAGTTAACCTAGTTAACCTAGTTAAGCCTTTAAATGTCACTTTAGGCTGTATAGAAGTATCTTGAAAAATATCTAGTAAAATATTATTTACTGTCATCATGGCAAAGATAAAAGAAATCCGTTATTAGAAATGAGTTATTAAAACTATTATGTTTAGAAATGTATTGAAAAAAATCTTCTATTCGTTAAACAGAAATTGGGGAAAAATAATAATAATTAAGGGGGGCTAATAATTTCTTCAACTTCAACTGTATGTCTTACTATGTAAATAACTCTGAAAATAAATCCCATTATATAGTACAACTTATAAACTACCACAGCTTTTCTTAAAAGATAGTTTTATTGTGAAAATAAATATAAAAATATAAAAATATGCAACATACTTACTCTGACCTGTACTTTTAAAAAGAATATGTATAATAATAAGTAAACAATCATACAGTACTTTTGCTGGGATTAACTATATATACAGTATACATTCTAATATAAGGTTACAATTATATTTACTGTCTTTATTTTTAGCTATATTTCCCTGATCAAAAAACACTTTTTTTGTCTTCGGCTCCTATATGTCATTAATTTATATTGGATTTCAAGTATTACATTAAAGTTTGATAAATTTTTAGCTTTAGATTACTCATTACTACAACTCATGATAAAGCAGCCTGGTCTAACCTATGGATATGACACTTCTTTTGGCGTACGATATAATTTACATGCATAATGCTTTCGTCACCAACCAACAGACATCAGGCGAGAAGCTATTTAAATTTTTCACATTCTTTCATGTTCTTATTTATCAGCTTGTTAAACAAAACAATTGGTGAAATGCACACAGATTTAACAAACATACAGTTCAGCTTAATAAATTAAAAAAAGACCAGTGTGAACCATATGTGATGTAGTGCAAGTTTGCTATCATTTAGATTAAACCCAGAATACTGAAACACAGCAAACAACAACCACACAAAGGTTTGTGAGAGGCTAGGGAAAGCATTAGCAGTCCACACACAGATCTACTCAGGAAGGATTAACAACTATTTTCTGATGTTCTATAGTCTAAATGGGTAATATCAGAAGAATAAGGGCAGAGAAGCTGTAAAATGAGGATTGGTGGCATGTAGCAGCAGCAGCAGCAGCGATGGCCATTGAGTCCATGCAAGCTGTTGTGGAATCATAGTATGAGGTGAAGTGAGGGGAGATCAACACTTTTGGAGAGTGTAGAGGACAGTCATCACACTGCTGGCCAATCACATGCTAGCTGGAGCAGGAGAATCAAAGTTACCTGAGTTGAAAAAATACGGGCCCTTGTCTGCAAATGTGTCAGTGGTGGACAGACAGTAATATTGTTTTGAAGGAAACAAAACATGAAAACGAGAAACATATCAGCAAAAACAAACATACAGAAAAATGTGATGTCTAAAGTTATAAATAAACACATATATATATAAAATTCAATATAAGTATTAGGGGTGTAACAGTTCTCTGTAAATAAAAAAAAGGATTTGTTCTCTATCCATGGCTTTCCATGCGCTTTATATTGAAACTGTTTATGCTTCTGTTGACCTTATTTCACATACAAGAGAGTGCAGCCGTTGGAATTTTATTGACCCAAGATTTACGGTTTCATTCACTTCCATTGATGTTTAGCTGTAAAAATAATAATAATAATGCTTGCTTTTCTGATTGACATTGAAAACTTTTTTTTTGATGTTGTATTTTCTTTTTATTTAAATGTTCATGTATTATTTATGTTAAAAAATACTATAAAATTTGTTTAAATGCTGTTTTTTAGTGATGAGATGTTCGGATCATTTTACTGACTCGGATCTTTGAGTCTCGTTCATTGAGAAGATTTTGAGTCATTTAGATTAGATTAGATTCAACTTTATTGTCATTACACATGTACAAGTACAAGAAAACAAAATGCAGTTTAGGTCTAACCAGGAGTGCAAGTTAATTTTGTTCAATTTGCCAAAATATTATTAAAATGTTACGAATTGCTTCCAATCTCATCTAAAACTACACCAAACATTAATCACACTACAGACAAGTCATAACTAGAACGCTATAAGAAAATAATCATTTATTGTTTACCTGGTCTTTTGTCTATGATTATGTCAGCTCACCTCTTCTGTCAGGTGTCTTCAAATTTGAGTGGTTAATTCACGTCTCACTGACAGTCCCATATAAGTGTGGAATAATACATTTATATAATCTAGTTTCAAATAAACAATAATCTACATTTAACTGAAAAGTTATATTCTTTGGTTTTAATTACATCATTTCATTAACAGCCCAGCTATGAGAGACATTAAGCTTTGTTTTTCTGACTACTGGCTGAGCCAGTGATGCAAATGCAACGGGCAGGCTTTCAATGACTCTGCCTTTGTCTTAGGGTGATACTTTCAGGCCAAAGAAACCCCTTTGTTGATTAACTTGTGTGGCTATTTTCTAACACCTATAGGCTGGTTAATCCAATACCTAATATGCATGCTTTGTTTAGCCATCTCCCCTCCTCCTAAGAAGACAATATAGACAGGACATCTTTGTCTCAAATCAGACTTGTGATAAAACTAGCAGACTGCAGACCTCCAGTGGGCTCCTGCAGACACATGAACTTCTTGAAGACGTTGTATGACTGCAGATTAACCAACACGTCTCAATAAAGGAATTCTGCTTGTTTCGAGTCTCCTGGACAGGGTTCTCTTCTATCCATCATTTATTTGTTTACAACATAAGCTAATTAAGGGATCAAATCTTTTTTTACGGTGATTGGTTTCTGTCTTTCATATGATGAACGAACGACTCAAACCGAGGACTCGAGAGATGAACGGATCAAATCTTTTTTACGGCTCTAAATGCATATGATTGGCTTCTGCCTTTCATCTGATAAACAAACGACTCAAACAGAGGACTCGAGAGATGAAGGGATCAAATCTTTTTCCGTCTCTGACTGCATATGATTGGCTTCTGTCTTTCACCCGATAAACGAACGACTCAAACAGAGGACTCGGGAGATGAAGGGATCAAATTCTTTTTACAGCTCTAAATGCATATGATTGGCTTCTGTCTTTCACATTGTCACGGTCACCAGCGAGCTTCAACCAGAGATCGCTGGTATACACACTCACATTCACATAACTACAAATCCTGCCTCACATGGACTACATATTTAGTCATGCCACACACACACACTCACCTGCTACAGCTGACCGTCATCAAGACACTCTCTCACACACACACACACACACACACATTCACAGCTGCGGCTCATTCCCACTGATCTCCAGGACTATATATTTCAGTTTGTGTGCCCCTCTCGTTGTCTGTTGTATTTTGTGTTACTCCTATGATGTCCGGTTGTTCCTGGTTTGTTTTGCCCTGTTTTAGTTTTTCCTGTTTTGTCTCAGTTTTTTCATAAAATCTTCTAAATGCTGCGTTTGGATTCGCTCTTTGTTTTTCCCCCTCTGAACCCTGCAACGGACCGTAACACACATGATGAATGAACGACTCAAACTGAGGACTCGAGAGATAAACAGATCAAATCTTTTTACGGCTCTAAATGCATATGATTGGCTTCTGTCTTTCACATGACAAACAAACGACTCAAACCGAGGACTTGAGAGATGAACGGATCAAACCTTTTTTACGGCTCTAAATGCATATGATTGGCTTCTGTCTTTCACATGATGAACAAACGACTCAAACCCGCTAGAAAACTCGAAAAAGGAACTAAACTTCTACTTCACCTGCACAAATATGCGCATATGCGAATGAACTAATCACTCCCTGAGCGGACTTATCGTTCTCGAAGAACGACCCATCACTACTGTTTATTGATCCCCATAGGCAAATTAATCTGACATTCTAAAATAACCCTAACCCAGATAAAAAGCTTAGCATTGCAGAATAAAGTCAATGCTATAAAATATCACATGTAAAACAGAGCTAATGTACGTTTCAATTAATGATCAAAAAGTTGTATACGTCACTATCTGTGTTTAAACTAAACTAAATTAAGCTTTTGTAATTTAAACTAATTAAAATTTTAGGTTGATTGTGAGAATTTAGAAATTGTGAATGAGAGCCAGTCTACAACACGTAAATTATGAAGTCTTGTTTCTGAAAGGACAAATACAAACAAAAATTTTCTACATCCATGACTTAATAAGTATCCTACCAAACAAAGTTGTCTAAGAAGATTTAGGTGAACATAAACATTCTAGAAATTATGGGTTGTCTTTCCTTAATTTATATGTTATATAATGTTATACTTCATTATTATGCAGTTTCAGTATCTGAAAACTACTGTAAGATGCATAGAAAAGCAGTTTATTTTATTAGTATCTTTTCTTTATTGTATTTATTTGTGATTTTACTTGTACATTGACTTTTTTCTTTACATTTATGTGATTATGTCCTTTATTATTTACTGAATATATTATATAAAATCATGGCCATAAAAACGTGATACAAACCGAACTGAGAGTAAATCCCTGATGAATATGTAATGATATTCCAAAAATTTCAATTTAATTAAGGATATGAAAATAGTACAGAATATATGAATATGTGAACTATACTTTTTGGCTACATTCAAATTCAATAAAAGCTGTACTCAGATTTTCTTGAATAAAATAACATCACAATATATATTTACACTACTACTTAGAAGTTTGGGGTCACTAGGGGTTTGTTGTAGTTAGTAGTAGTAGTAGTAGTAGTAGTATAAATAAAGCTATTACACATTACCATTTTACACAACGATGCATTGAATTCATGAAGTGGTATCTACAGTATCATTTTTTGATTCCAAACTAATGTTTTTTTTTTATTATTTGTTCCTAAAATTAATCCTAAAATAATAGCATTAAAATAATAATAAGAAGAAATGTTTATTAAGCAGATAATGACATTAATAATATTTCATAAAGACAATGAGACATAGGTGAGTGATGCAACAAGTCTTGAAAGTTAAACTTTGAACTTTCAATGTAATAAACATATTCAAATAGAAAACAGCCATTTTTAAATGTAAATACCATTAAGACATTACAGTTTTTACTGTATTTCGATAAAAATACACCCTTCTCAACATTAAAATACTTTAAAAACTTCTGAAGGGTAGTGTGAAATTTTGCACATTTCTACATAAATTATTTTAAGTTTTACACAGCTGGCATGTTAAACACAATTATGGTGACTGACTGACATAAAAACATGACTTCTGACAAGACACGTTGATTTGTACATGACTGATTCTGTCTCTGACTGAAGTTTGTGTGTGTGTGTGTTTTCTGTACATACTCTGTAACCTGCGTGTTGGACTCTCTCCGTGTAGGAGGCGTCTCTGCATGTAGGGTGAGGGGTTCGGCAGAGGCATAGAGGACACATCGTGTGTTTGTAGCTTATACCAGTGAGGTTGATCATCCAACAGCGCCGTCTCCAACTCTATCAGAATCTGCACACATATATAATTTACAGACATTTATGATGGCGTTTTAGGTTCAAAAAGTTAAAAAAATTGCACATATTCATCGCACTACATTGCACTAATTCATTTTGAATTGTACATACCCACTGTATGTATACATTTGTGATTATGTTCATATCTATCTGCATACTTCTGATTATTAATAGCAACCTGTACATATATTCATCTATCGTTAATCTATGTTCATAGTTAATACAACCTGTATATAATGTTCATAGTACATCCATCTGTAACTATTACCATAGTTTTTATAATTGCACTTTATAGCTTATACCTATATCCTGCACTTTCTGCTATTGCACTCCAGGTTAGACCTAAATTGCATTTCATTGGCTTTTACTTGTACATGTGTAATTACAATTAAATTGAACCTACAGTAATTTAAAAAGTTGCACCATTATGCCATTTTAACTGCTCCTAACTTGGTTTTAAACAACTCCTTCAATACAGTAGGTTTACAACTATTAAGGCCCAATCCCAATTCTACCCCTTAGCCCTTCCCCTTACCCCTAACCCTCGTTTTGCGCATTCATGTGAAGGGGTAGTGGTGTCCCAATTCTATTAAGCTTGAAGGCGTAGAGCTAAGGGAAAGGGGTAAACACCCCTTCGAACGAAGATTTTTCAGGACCACACTCGAAACCAAGGGGTAAAAAAAATTCCCAGAATACACCAGCAACAGTTTCGCTGCACCCGGAAGTAAGGAAAATTAGTATTTTTTGTCATTATTACAAATTTTTACAACAAACAAACATATGTTTTAACATATTCATAACCGCGTTCATGTTTTACTGTCATGCTTTTATATAAAAAAAAAACGCTAAAATAAAAACAGCTAATTTTGCGATCTGTAATCCATAATAATAACTCCTGTCCAGCAGTCCCACAACATTCTGACACTCGATGGCACTCGAATACCCTGTCAGAAAAGTCTAGTAGCTGAGAATGAGCTTTTTACGGTGTCTGCTATAATGTTAATGTTGTTTTTGGTGTGCTTACATAGATGAATATGGCCACTGTTTAAATGCTTAGTATAGTTATGAACTTATTACCACATTAGATCGTTATGATGACATAATATATGCCTTCTGTGATTTCCTTAAGATAAATACCAAAAAATAACACAACTGGAATAACTACAGCAGTCGCCATCGTCTGATCTCATGTGAAGCAAGAGATCGCGATGACATATGATGACGTGTGCAGGTGTTGTAGTGCTGTCCCAATTCTTAGGGGTAAATTTTGAAGCCCTTCCCCTTCACACTTGTTTTTAAGGGCCAAGGGGAAGGTCAAGGGGAAGGGGTAGGGGTTCAAAAATAGAATTGGGATTGGGCCTAAGTCTTACATTTTGTCATAATATTCATCAGCTCATTTTTCACAGCATCTGAAACAGATCGTTTAAACATCTACAGTAGTCTCTCTACAATCTTCTTAGCTGAGAGCCTCCTCTGCTCTGGTTAAACTGTCGAGTCTCTTGTTTTTTGGTCTACTGTGTAAAGCAGGTGTCAAAAAATGAACATTTTTACAGTTGGAAACGCTGAGTAATGTAAAAGAAGTGAAGTTTTTAAAATATATTTGATTTAGTGCTGGGTAATGATCACTTTTAATCACAATTAATTGCATAGTTTGATTTATATATATTTTTTTTTAAATCGCTTTTTGCCACTGCCAGGGCATTTAGTGATATTAAGAGATCATTGCATCATAGGTTCTTAGATCTTGTCCTAGCACCACACTGTTCTCAGATTCCTCAACCAATTTCTACTCTATTTGCCTGCACCATTGCCTTAATATGTAGCTATATTGCAGCAAAAATATGGAATATTTCTCATATTAAAATCTAAGAAAGGGAATCTAGAATCTAACTTTGCAGTAAATGTCACCAACTACTTATCTTTTAGTTTTTTTTTTTTCAACTGAAACCCCTTCTCATGTTCTGAATATATATTGCTACCAGAATAAGCATTCTTGCATCATAGTAAGTAAATACTGTGAGCTGTTTTATAGTTCTTTATAGCATTATTATCCTTCTACAGTAGGAAGCTGTTGAAGCTGTTTATCTGACCTCTCCCAGGAACTCGCTCTCCTCCTCTCGGACTCTTGCTTGGTCCCATAGTGTGACCTCCAGCATTCGCTCCCTGAACTCTCGCCTGTGCACCGGCGAGTACATGAACGTCTGGTTCCACTTGGGCTCCAGAGATTTCTTCACCGTTTTCGTCCTCCTCTTGCTTTTATCGCTGAGAAGACAAAGGAAATTCATATTTTAGCTGATACAATTAATACACTGAAACAGTTCAATGGCACCTAATTTGTAAAATCTTTCATTGATTCATTATTCTATTTATATTTGTTTTATATCCAGCTACTAACTCTCATTTCCTACTTACTGACTTACTTAGTATTTACCATTCATTTTCTCTTAGTTAAAAGCACTTTCACACTGTAGGCATTTAGGATTTCAGGTCATTTTCAATAGGGTTTTAAAGTCTCGAATATAAACTTTTTGTTAAAATACAGTTAATACCCTTAAAATACTAAATGTTCATTAATTCATTCATTCATTCATTCATTTTCTTTTCAGCTTAGTCCCTTTATTAATCAGGGGTCGCCACAGCGGGATGAACCACCAACTCGTCCAGCATATGTTTTACGCAGCGGATGCCCTTCCAGCCGCAACTCAACATTGGAAAATACTAAATGTAATAATTATAAAAAATAAGAATAACAATTTATGCATTTGTGTAAACATGTGATTTTAAAGTTTATTTTGCTCACAATGAGAAGCCACACTTTAGCTTTATTTGATATATTTCATACTATAAAATGCTCTGTTTTATATATACGTTTATTAGGAATATTGAGTGGGGGCGGGGGGTTCTTTATGCGCTCTTCTCATCTCCTCTCATCTTCACCTACAGAAAACGAATGGTTGGAGGGTTGACCCCCAAGTCGTCAAACTGACATCATCAGAGAAGGACTACCATTCCAGAGCGATTGAATTTTGGTTAAAGAAAAATCTTTTAATTCTTTTCAAATCTTTTCATCATTTTTTTAGTGGATTGATTTTATCAGTGTATTAACACAGATTAGGTGTTTTCTTTAAGACTAGCAATGTACGCTAGTAATATAAATATTAGTAATATTAGTAAATATTAGTAATACATTTAGATTTCACTATAATATTTATTTTATATTTATTTTTAAAGGTCTGGTAGCATTTCCAAGTTTGTAATTAAAAATATTTTCTTATTCATTTATGCAGAAAATGATAACTTGTCAAATGAGTAATATATAGTATCTGAAATCAGGAAAACAATAAATAATTAAACTAACATAATAATAGCATTATAAAATACTAGTAGTATGAAAAAATTTAATAAACAGAAATAATAATAATAATATTGTGTCTAACTCAATGCAAATGTCTGAAAATGTCTAAAAATATCTTTGTATTATTTAAATATCATATTATTTTCACCAATTGTCATTTCATGCAAAATTATTTTATATTTATATATTCTATTTATATTTGTATATATTACTTTGTGTTCAGCAGAAACAAAATAAATCTCTAAAAGATTTTTTTTTTTTTATGAATAACTGCATATACAGTTGATGTCAGAATTATTAAATTATTTATTTAAAGGCTTAACTAGGTAGGTTAGGGTAATTAGGCAAGTTATTATATAACAATGGTTTGTTTAGTAGACTAATCGCAAAAATATATAGCTTAAAGGGGATAATAATTTTGACCTTAAAACGTTTATTAAAAAATTAAAAACTGCTTTTATTCTAGCTGAAATAAAACAAATAAGACTTTCTCCAGAAGAAAAAATATTATCAGACATACTGTGAAAATTTCCTTGCTCTGTTAAAAATCAAAAATAGTTCAGAGGGGTGCTAATAATTCAGACTTCAACTGTATCTGTACTCCACCAAGTATGTACCTTCTGTCGGGGAGGAAGTAGATTTTGACGTATGGATTCCTAGGCCGGCCGTCTTCTCGTGGAGGCAGGTCTTTGGCGCCCAGTATAGTGACGATGAGTTGATGTCCTACTTTATCGTACCACAGCTTGACCTGCAGAAAGACATGAGTTCTGTGAGGAGGTCTGCGAGGTGAGCTCACCTCAGAGGCTCCAGGCCAGGCCTGCAGACGCCTCGTTATGCCATTTGTGCAGATTCACATGCTTGGCAGATCTTTCCCAGAGCAGCTACAGCAACAGCAAACACCAACTAAAATCAAGCAACATCTCCATCTCTAATCATCAGCTAAATTCACCACTAAATGAATTCAAAAATCGAACTATTTCTAAGCAATGACTTGATCTAGTTTGATGCGTTAAGAGGTTGTTGTTGCACTCAATACTCCAGGTTAAATACAGTTTCATTAGGTTAATTTCAGTTTGCAAAAACGTTATGCAATAGTGCGAGGTACTGTAGTATAAATTATAGAATACACACTGTTTTGCCATATTAATAAAATAAAATAAAATAAAACAAAATAAAATATTGTGTTTTGTGGACTTCGGAGAAGGTATTCAACTGTGTCCCTCATGGCATTCTGTGGAAGGTGCTCTGGGAGTATGTGGTCTGAGGTGCTCTGTTCATACAGGGATGAGACAGCCCTTAACAGAGTAGAAGTTTGGTTCGCATTGCCGGCAATACGTCAGACTTGTTTCCAGTGCATGTTGGACTTCAGCAGGGCTGCCCTTTGTCACCAATTCTGTTCATACTTTTTACAGTTCAAGTATATTAGGGTTTTATTCAAGAGTGACGGAAGGATGGAACGCGAGACTGACAGGCGGATTGGTGCAGCGGCAGCAGTAATGCGGTCGATGTACCGGTCCACTGTGGTAAAGAAGGAGCTGAGCCGAAAGGCAAAGCTCTCGATTTACCAGTCAATATACGTTCCTACTCTCACCTATGGCCATGAGCTTTGGGTCATAACCGATACAATCGGCTGAATTTAGTTTCATTCACAGGGTGGCAGTGCGCACGCGAGAGGAGCTTGGAGTAGAGCCGCTGGTCCTCCACATCAAGAGAAGTCAGCTGAGGTGGCTTGGGTATCTGTTTTGGATGCCTCCTGGACGCCTCCCTGGGGGGGTGTTCCAGGCATGTCCCACCGGGAGGAGGTCACAGGGAAGACCCAGGACACGCTGGAGGGACTATGTCTCTTGGCTGGCCTGGGAACACCTCGGGATCCCCCCGGAGGAGCTGGAGGAAGTGTCTGGGGAGAGGGAAGTCTCTCCTAAGGCTGCTGCCCCTGTGACCTGGCCCGGAAAAGCGGATGAAAACAAAACAAAACAAAACAAAATAAAATAAAATAAAAAATATATAAAATCAGTGAAAGGAAATAACTACAATTACTACAACCAAAATAAACTATGTATTAAAAAAATACACTGATATAAAATATTAAAAATAAATAAAATAAATAATTAATAAACAAAACAAATCACATAGAAACCATCAAATGTATATTTTAAAACTATAATGGCATATAAATGAAACTAAAATAACACTGCTATTTTATATGTAGAGCCATGTGGCATTTCAGTATCATTTGAAATATAAATGCTATTACAGTATTTATTAACAACTCCAATTTTTTTTTTCCATTTTATTAATAATTTTTATTTGAATTTAGTACATGCAAAGTACTACATAGTTTTATATGAAAACTGCATATTGCCAGTATCTATCAATTCGTAAACATTAAACTGCATTTAACCCAGAATATTCGAGAGAAACCACTTGTCTATGCCACTGTATGCTACAGTAGGCTGCAGGTAATAGGATCTGAACAGTTGTTTATGTGCTGTGAATCTGATTTGTGGATTTTTTTTGTGCCTCATTGGCTGGCAATGGAATGAGGGATTGTCTGACACAACTCTCGCCCAATCAGATCAAAATATTATCTGACAGACACTTTCAAAGCCCAGCAATCCAAGTGTAAATAAATAAATAAATAAATAAAACACAGAACAAACTAAGCAAAAGAAATGTGACACAAAATAATAAAAAAAAATATGTATAATTATTTAATTTCAACCTAAACTAGAATTTAAATAAATGGAAGATATCTGAGAATCAAAAATAAATAAATAAATAAAACTAAAGATTCAATCTTACGCATGCATCTATTCTTACATAGAAAACATGTGCTAAACAGTTAAAACGGGAAAGGCAAAAACTGGAAGACGAAAACAGGATTGTTACAAAACATGGAGGACAGAAAGTCTCAAAATAAAGAAATTTTCTCCAGGTTTTCCTGTGTTTTAAAATGTTTGCTTTGGCCCTCTATGAACACTTTTGCATCATTCATAGTTAGAAATGTTCTGGCTTCCAAGCATTTGCCCTTCCAGATCACTAGAGCTAATAGAAACACATATCTATAATGCACCATCAGAGAGAACCTGTTATTCTTAAAGATACTCCGGTACTAAAACATGCAGCAAAGCAACAGAAAGTGCTCAATACAGTCTACAGCAATCCAGGCCGCTTCCATTGCAAAAACAGCAGGGGGAAAAAGGCTTCAGTCCAAACAAATTGTACCAATTGATTCTTGTCCATATGTGTTTTTAATAGTTGACTGCAAAATACAAAGTCTAAAATCTAACATCACTACAACCATTTCTGAAAACTACAGCAGCAACCATTAAAGGTACAACAGTTGAATAATAAATCCTTAGCAAGTGCTATTAAAGAATTAGTTTACTCTTAAACTGAATATTCGTAATGGATTCTCTTCCGTGCTGCTTCAAACCCATATTATTTTTTCCTCTGTGGATAACAAATGAAACACAAATGATAAATGTAAAAAACAGTACTGATATTAAACATGGAGCAAGTAATTAAAAATATATATTATTATAATTTTTGTCAATAATGCATAAACATTTGTGTTCCACAGTAGAAAATAAGTCATACGGGTTTGGCTAAACATTCACCGGTACAATTTGTTTATTTATCTATGAGGTTTAGTGAAATGTTCTACATTGGAAAATGCAATTATCTTGAAAGTGAGGTAATTAGCATACCATACAGTATATCTTCACTGTAACACAGAACATAATATTTGATAGTAATGATGATTTTTACATTTTTGTTTACTTGTCTTTACTTTTAATTTCTAGTAACACTTTACAATAAGGTTTATTTAACATTGTTAGACAAAAATAAGTGACATGAACTTAAAGTAATTGGTAACATGTAGTCACTAAACAATTTGTTGGGATGTAGATGCAATGTAACATAAATTCAACAAAGGGACCATTAAAATAAAGTGTGACTAAATAGTTAGTTATACTTTAAAAGTAAAATGTTGTAATTAACTTCATTAAACAAACATGATTAACATTACCTCAAAATAAGCCTTGTTATGATGCTAATTTCAACAACTTTCATTTGATCACATTAGTTTGATCACTGTAAACTAACATGAAAATGAACATTACAAACTGTAAAACAACATCAACAGGTTAGAAAATACTGCATAAAAAATTCCTGTAAAGGTTTTATTTATATTATTTACAGTATTAAAGTATTTAAACAATTCAAAACTTATTGTAAAGTATTACTTGTTAAGAAATGAAAAAAGTAAACTAAACTGCCAAAACATATGCATTTCATGCAAAATTAGGTTTTTAAAATATAAAACAAATATAAAGTTCCATGTTACGTGATATCTGCCTATAAAGAAACTTAATAAATAATTAACATTTAATACATAATAACTGATTCTTTTTTTTTTAAATAGCACATTTAAAAATAGAGTAAAACAAATATTCCTCTTAAAAAAAGAACGTAGTTCATTCTGATGCCTGTTTCATACTGCAAGCGCAAGCAGAGCGTGAGCAAAGCGGGTTTTTTCGGCGTCCATGTTAACAGATTAGAGCTTTCCCACAGCAGCAGTGCATCAGCGCGAGGCGTGAGCGTCGCTGAAGCAGCTGTGCTGCGATAGTTTCGGAGCTGTGTCTATTTTTGCCACGCTGCTCAAGCTCAATTAAAGTGAAAGTGCATTGATAATGACCAAAAACACATTAAATGACAGTAAAAAGTAGCAATTTTACCCAATAAATGCATCAATAATATCCACTGATTTTTATATAGTCAATCAAATGACCTTAAATGATTAAAACAAATATTTATTTGGGCCTGAACTACAAAACCAAATTTAAAACAATTTTAGCGTTAGTTTTTCTTAGTAAGTTGCACACTAGTTTGATCATGTATAAATATCATTATAACTATAGGCCTACATCCTGACAATCAAAAAAAAAACCAAAATGACATGATAGGTTATTGTCTTTTGGCCGAGTGCACCTGAAAAGACATGAATGACACTCCTCATGGAGCTTGAGAAGCAGACAGTCCATTAGGATCTATATAATTTGTAAAATAAAGACTTGCAGGTTAAGGAAACAGCATAGGAGGAAGTTGCCGCGAGCCTTGGTGCAGATGAAAAGTAAAAAAAGTGTATTTATAGATTGATAAGTAGGTAACTAGATAGAATACACAGAGATAGATTTATCTGTGCAGCAGCTGCCGATGAGCTTCTGCCTGCGCTCTGCTTGCGCTTGCGGTGTGAAACAGGCGTGAATATCTCAAGCCTCAGCAGGGTTTCAATTAATTAAATATCAGACTGTAATAATGAAACAGCTCTTATGAATTATAAACCGCAAGGCCAATGACGTATATCTTTGGAAGATTAAAAGTGAACAAAACAGTAAAAAGAGAGAGAAACTATTCCTGCAGTGCATTTTCCAAACAACGTACAGAGAGATAGAGAGAGAGAGAGTAATGAGGGACTGAGAAAGACTGCCAGAAACGAAAGAAAAGACTGAGCCGAGAAAGAGAGAGAAGTCTGACGATGTTACCTGGACCCTAGGGACAAAAGCCGTGGTTCTTCTACTAAGGCATGGACTCTGGATAAGCAAAATTAACAAAGGAAACAAAAGCAATACAACTAAACCAAAAATGCACAGAGGCACACAAATCAAACCAACCCATATGAGAAGAGATTTAGCCTAACTGAGTGACAAGAGGCAGCGTTTATTCATTCAGCAAATGCTTCACGCACAAACATTAAGACAATTATAGATAAATAACTTATGATATGCTTTATATGATTTATTTAATTAAAGTTATTGGATTATATGCCCTATGAATTAAATTAAGTATTTGCCGTTCAAGGCTTAATATAAAATATTTTTAAAAGAAAACAGACAATGAGCAATTGAGTTTAATAATCACTGAAATATGTTTCACTGACTATATATACAAAAATAAAAAAATTTACATGTAATATATATATATATATATATATATATATATATATATATATATATATATATATATATATATTAATAACTGTCTTCAACAATGTAAAGTGTGACATTTCATCTCAATGTCAAAAAAGCTTCTAAATCATCACATTTACACACATCTTTTCAGTTTCAGGTTTCTCCTCAATTTTATGTGGTGCGGCATTGTTTAGTTGCTTCTGATTTAGTTTTTTTTTCCGATCTTTCCCACTGTCAACAAAGCAATCTGGCGAAATGACAAAGAAAGCTGATCCTGATCCTGATCCTTGTGCATGCACAAGAACCTTGTAGAGCCAAGCAAGAGTTCGACTTGTAGATAAAACCTTTTTTGTTTTTTAAACAAAAAGTCTTAAATGTAAACAACTTATTAAAAAAACACACACATAATGTAAATAAGTTGTCATTTAATAAGAATATTATAACTCAATTTTGACAAAAAAGGTCAGATAGAACCTTATAATTCTAAGGTGATGAAAATGAGAATAGGGTTTCAATATAATTCAAATTCATATTTAAGCATTTTGCAAAACACATTTAGGAAAACATGGCAAACATCATTGTTTGTTTGGTCTGTGAGCTGCACGGACACACTTGGGATCAAGCCAGTAATACCCATGCTTTAGATGTACAGTACATATAAGAACTATTTGAGTGAAATCAACTAGTTTGCATTCACAGTGTTGTTTTTATGACATAAACAGGCAAAATGAAACATGAGCAGTTAAATATGTATCATATGCTCGTATGTTATGTTTAATAGAATAAATATAACTTTCAAATTAATATCTTGTATATTTTGCGATTTCGCTTAGTTTGTTATTGAAAATTCAAATATTCAATAAAATTGTCAAAATACAATTAAAAACAATAGTTGATTTAGTATTAAAATTTAATGACACAAAAATATATATATATATATATAAAAAATAGATATCTAAATATCAATAAAAATCATTTTAAAAAGTATTTGATGGCTTTTGTAAAATTTTTGTCAGAGTTAAGACAGCAGAATAATCTAATTTTGCGTTGTAACGACTGGCATACGTTTCTTTTTAATGTCCTGTAATACAAAATACTCTGGTTCATACTTGTTAAATCATAATATTACCGTTTGTTTAAAAGTAATGCACTTTATTCTAGAGAGATTATTTTTTTTATTCATCTTTCCCAATCTTACCACATAAACAACAACACAAATATGTGTTTGCTAGTCTTACTTCACCATTTAGGATAAATCTCCCTCATCCCGAACAAAAATAAAACAAATTTACAACAGCGCAAACCATAATAATACACTAAAGCATTGCCCGGACAGAAGAACAGATACACTTCAGTGCAAAAAACAGAACAAGCACATGTATTATTTACAGTTTTAATCAAAATGTTTAGCAAATTCACAGTGACCATTGCTACAGCTCATTCCCCTATCAAACAATTAAAAAAGAATAATAATCTCGTATTTTTTTCCACACCTAACATATGAATGCACAGTAACCTGGATGAAACTTACCTGACCGATGCCTCGGTTACTGAGACTGATCATGCAAGCTGTCTAAGTTATTTATCTGCTTCCTCTACTCTGAAACTGCCATTAAGATCAAGGTTGGTTGTTTTAAGTATGCAGGAAAAACTTCAGCGAAAAGTACAGCAGGTCTCCGTTCAAGGAACTGACTTTATCTAACATCCTGATCCAGCAGCACTGTGATCTGACCTGTTCAGTCTACGTCAATCGGGTAACAAGCTTGAAAACTAATAATACTTCTTCCGCTTCAGGGATTCCTTCCTTAGAGAATCCAAGCTGTTCTCTGACGGACACTGTCTGGGACTGACCACACAACTGTCTAGTATTGCAAAATGAACCTGCTGCAAACTAACAAATCTAATACAGGAGGTTTATGCACAGCCAGCTATACTTGTCAACTGATTTAAATATTTAATTGCTATTAATCGCATGATTATCTCGGGTTAAATATAATGATTATTCACAACTTACTTTAAATTAATAAAATGTTGCATTTTGAAACGGTATAACAAGAACATCTTTAACTTAAGTGCACACAATAAATAACTGAAACATAACATTGCTTTATAGCGATGTCACTAAATAAAAATTATTGACAGAACTCCAAAAAAATGTACTCATTTATTTTGCTATAAAACAATGTCATGTTTCAGTTTTATATTGTGTGCACTTAAGTCACTGATGTTGTTGTTATGCAGTTTCAAATTGCAACATTATATCAATTTGAGGTACATTTACAACAGATAAAATGTGCACTTAAGTTGCGATTAATCATGAGTTAACTCATCGTGATTAATCACTTCTATTTGCGCATGTGTAAAATCTGCAGATTTACATAGGCCCCGTTTACACTAATATGTTTTCGTTTTAAAACGGTGTTTTAGAAATGAAAACGATCCACGTCCACACTGGCGTTTCATCTAACGTTTCTGAAAAGCTCTCTGTCTACATTACACCACTGAAAACGCACATCACGTGACCATACATGCACTCTGGCATACGCTGAAAGCTGCTTTAGCGTATTCCTGCGTCTGAGCTTCAGGCAGTCAGCAGGAGCTCTGAGCACACCTGCCCGGCTGAGAGCAGCCGAAAGTCGGCCAGCCCATCCCAAATCAGTCGCTGGATTTCATCTCTCTGTAGTTGTTAAATGTGATCTATAATTCATATTATGTAAACTTATATCTAATGACTCAGTCTTTTAAATCTATTAGCCCACTTGTTCTCAGGTAACGTGTTTTGGTTGAGCACAAAAATAAGTTAATATACCTATTAATTTATGTAACCGCGTACACTGATTCTGCACATTTGACTGATTGTTTGTCTTTATTTCCTATATTGTATGAACTTATTGTACTTTATACTTTTAGAATTATTATTGATTATTAAAATTATAGCTTACTGATTATTATATTGGCATCACAGTGGCGCAGTGGGTAGCACGATCGCCTCATAGCATGAAGGTCGCTGGTTCCTGCCTCGGCTGGGTCAGTAGGCATTTCGGTGTGGAGTTTGCATGTTCTCCCTGTGATCGCGTGGGTTTCCTTTGGACTGTGGGTTTCCCCCACAGTCCAAAGACATGTGGTATAGGTGAATTAGGTAAGCTAATAAATTGTCCGTAGTGTATGAGTGTGTATGGCTGTTCCCACTGATGGGTTGCAGCTGGAAGGCTATCCGCTGCATAAAACATATGCTGGATAAGTTGGCGGTTCATTCTGCTGTGGCGACCCAAGATTAATAAAGGGACTAAGCTGAAAAGTAAATGAATGAATGAATGATTATTATATTCAGCAAAAGAGACGGCTAGTTCGTATTTCTCCATGCATTTCTTCTGATAAGCTTTAATGTGTCCATATACCCTGACATTAAGCACATATTGCCAAATCTACACAGTGAGCCTAATGTTTCATATTTTTTAATGAAAATGGAAGGAGGCAGTTATTAGGCTCCGTTTTGTTATAATATTGCATACAGTGAAGATGATGGTCACAAAAATATGTACATGATGCATTAGCATTTTTTGGTCTCTGTAATGTTTAAGTTGTTAATATAAAAATAAAAAAAGACAGTGCTTTATGACATTTTTCATTTTATTGTTAAGAGAGTGAAACGTATCACTGCCATTACATTTGAAGATTTACCCGACGTGTCCTTGGGAGTTCGCTATAAGCTTGCGAAGTCTGAACTTACAAGGAAAGTATGCAAGTCTGAACTTTGTGTAGGCTACTTGAGATTGAGAAAAAGCCCCAATCAGGTAGCGCATGGAGCAGGAGCATTTTAAAACAAAAACGGCCTCTTCAACATTTTCAGGGCTCGAAAACTCTGTGGTAGTGTGGATGTAAGGCGTAACCGTAGCAAAAGTTATGTGTTTTAAAACTAAAACAAATTAGTGTAAACAGGGCCTTAAGGGGGTGGCACACTGGATGCGCCGTTCAGTGACACACTGCATCGCGCCATGCATTTTATAATTCTAAACATAAATTTTTATCAGGGTGTGCACACCGGCGCCGCAAGTTG
Organism: Danio kyathit; assembly: GCA_903798195.1. NCBI lineage: Eukaryota > Metazoa > Chordata > Actinopteri > Cypriniformes > Danionidae > Danio > Danio kyathit. The sequence goes on along the minus strand of LR812537.1, from coordinate 29,738,189 downwards.
GCGGCTGTCCGTGTCGCCCAGCTACGACTCAGGACACTGTTCATATTTCTGCTGTGCCACAGAGCACAATCTGAATAGTTTCATTTTAAATAGCAGGCGAATGTGCACGTCTGGTGTGCGATACGTCCAACTGTTATATGCGCACCGTGTCTCGGCGCTGAGCGGTGCATCCAATTGGGTTTAACAGCTCCGTTTTCATCACTTACTATTGCTGGTCAGTATTTAATAATTCTCCTTAATATTATCTATGATAAAAAATAAATGAATAAAAATTTATTGTGCTACTTTTAATATTTTTGTGGAAGGCTGGAAAGTGTAAGACTTTTTTAGGATTATTTGATGAAAATAAATAGATATTTTGTAACAAACAATGCAGCCAACAAAGAAATGTATTCTGTTGGACACATTTAAGGTATTTGGTATTCACAACACGCTGAGTCAGCTGGTCAATCAGAGCACTTTGAGGCTTTATAAAAGACTTAGTTTAAATCAGAACTCAAACAGAGACTTTCAGGAAGAATGGGAATGGAACTGCTCTAGTAAACAGCATGTGAAAAATGTGTTGTAATGGTTTTTTTGAACATTAAAGAACTGATACATAAATACATTCTGTTTAAAATAGCATACCTTCCTTCAACGTTAAATTATGGTGCTCTCACCACTTAAGTCTTGTAGAGTGATTCACAAAATTAATTTCTAAATTGCCAATTAACTAAGAATGCTTAAAAATTATGCTAATTAGGGCACAGACAGGATGTAAATAAGAAATGTTAAGCTTGAGTTTGCACACCTACCTTCAATAGATTTGCAATATATACCATGTTAAATATAATATGTTATATTATATTAAATGTATAATAAAATATTGTACTTTACAGTGAGATGCGACAATCCAAATGAAACAACAATGAATACTGTATCATTTGCCACTTTAGAATTAAAGTTATTTGTTTGCAGTTGTTTTGAGATACTTAGATTTAGGCTTGTTGTTGTCCTGAGGTTTAGGGCTGTTGTATGGTTGTTTCTAAAAATTGAATTGGGATCAAGTTTTTTTTTTAAGAAACCAATAAAACTTTTCCTATATGGAATCCAACAACCGTTAAGCTCAGCATCTCCAATCAACTGCAGAATCACAGAACACAAATCAGAAAATGTCACAGATTTATAAAAGACAAACATCTCAATTTTGGCAAAAAATGTCAAAGAGATCCATATTTGCTTATATAAGTTTTCAGAATGATTTATTCCTGTGATTGCAAAGATCGCAAATAGTTTCAATAGTCATTTCTCCATTCTTCTGTATCACATCATTCTTAAGACATCATTCAGTATGCTGAGTTGATGCTTAAGAAACATTTCTGATTATTTTCAATGTTTAAAAAAAACTGTGCTTCTTTGATAGATTTTGCTCACAGTGTATTTGACAAATACAAAAAAAAGAATGTATTTGTATCAGAAATATTTTGTGACCTTTTAAATATCTTTGATGTGTTCAAATTAATGTATTCTTGAAAATTAAATTATTAATCAATTAATAAAAATAAATAAATAAACTTTTCTGACCCCAATAATTTGAATGGTAGTGTAAGTGTAAATTGCCTACATTCTTGATGTTGGAAAACAAAAAAGGTAGTCTATTTCTCAACTCAACTTGAAGGTGTTTTCTCATTTTATTAACCAAAACCCCTTGGCCTTTTGATCTGAGCCAATATCTCTGTTAAACAAAAAGTATAAACTGGCAAACTCTCCAAACGATGTAGCTAAATAATGGCTAAACCTCAAAGCTCAACACTAACACAGTTTTATCAATGATTCACACAACCAAATAAAGGCCAAAGAAATCAAGAAATCAGCAAAACGTGCAGCGCATTTGGAAAAACAAACAAACAAACAAACAAACAAAAAAACAAAGTGGTACTCACTGAGAGCTGTCCAGACAGATACTGAGAAGTGTCCCGGAGCATCCCGGGACTCATGGGGGATGTGACTGAGATGGATGGGCCCATTTTTTGGGATTCAAAGGAACTTGAACCTAAAAAATAGGCAACAAAAAAATAGATAACTGATTATCCTGTAATTAAGGGGTTTTTTATATCAAGAACAAAACATACTTGATTCAAGTTGTCCATGTGTGCTCTCTGGTATTCTAGGGACATCTCTGCAAGGAAAAAGTAAAGAAGATGTTAATGACAGCAGTAGGATGCAAATACCTCAATGTCGAACTAAATTGCATTAAGACTACAGTATATGTCAAAGTAAAAGTAAGTAAGTAAGTAAAAGTAATTTTTTTAGATAAAGAAAAACACTTTAGCAATCATTCAGCATACTAGAATGAGCACTGAAGGATTGTGACAACACAAGGTGCTGTTGTGCTTTGCATAATATTAAAATTGTTTAATCTTAACTAGCATTTTCATTAATTAATCAGCCATAATGACAGCAATAATGGATAATTGGAATAGGAAAAGAATCATTAGGAAACAAGAGCTCCCAATCTAACTTCAAAGTGGTAATTTTGTCATTTAGTTAAAGCTCCTGAAATATACATCCTTCTGTCATGCTTGTGTTAGTTAAGAGGTACAACTTGGTCACTGCCTTTGACATACTGTAAGTGCGGGTCAGTCGACGAGAGGGAGGGGAATAAAATGGCACAGAAAAACAACATAACCATAACAATAGCAAAAGTGTGATAGAATGTGATAAAAACTAATTTGAATAAACATGATACGGTATAAAACATTACACTTGTTAAATGGAAACTAAATTTGAAAGTTTGATGCTTTAAAATTTTGTTTCCATTTAACAAATGTAATGTTTATATATATATATATATATATATATATATATATATATATATATATATATATATATATATATATATATTGTATATAAAATCCCTAATATTGCATGACTTGGGCAAAAATAAATACTATAAGCCTGACTTTCAATATCTGGAAAAAAGCCTTAAAAAATTCCATAATATTCCAAAAAAATTACATGATCTGTGGGAACCCTGATGATCAGTAAAAAAAAAGCCTTAATCAGCCCCAAAATTTATGTTTAAGATCAGTTTAGGACATCAACAACACAAAAAACAAGCACAAAACCAACATGGCACATTTTATAGGAAATACAATCAAAAGTTCATTATAAGATTCAAGTAATTTGACTGTATACGGTGTGAAAAAATATCTATTAATTAACAGTTTCTGTATTTTGTAATTCACGAGTGTTTTCTATTTATTCACGGTTGTGAGTCGCTTAAAAATGAAACTCTATGTTTTAAAAAAAAGTTTTATTGCCATTTTAGTAATCTGAAATAATATAATGCATAAGAAATAATATATAGAGAAATAAGCCTGTTAAATAACTTTTAAATATGGTAATAAACATTTCTTTTTCAAACTTTCCAATGTAAAAATTGTTGGAAGAAAGATAAAGGTCACACAATACAATTCAAAATTATAAATAAAATTTAAAAAAAAACATTATAAAACATACAGAAAAAATATGAAAAACTGCTAATTTACGGATATTTTTACAGTGTAACATTTAGCTGTAAAGTATATCACAGAAATCATAATTCTGTCATAGTGTTTTCTTAAAGTGTGAGCAGAGTGTGTGTGTGTGTGTGTGTGTGTGTGTGTGTGTGTGTGTGTGTGTGTGTGTGTGGTGTGTGTGTGTGTGTGTGTGTGTGTGTGTGTGTGTGTGTGTGTGTGTGTGTGTGTGTGTGTGTGTGTGTGTGTGTGTGAATACAAGCATTCATATGTTGAGCTCCCACAGGCTATCCTTCTTCATAAACCTCCATTGTCAAAGAAAATGTGCTCTGTGTCCGTGAACTGACACGTTGAGTATTGGCCAGAGTAATGATCCATCACCCGCTTCAACTCACCCAATGGGCCGTGAGACCACCAGCTCCACCTGGGGCTCCGGCTTGGATTCTAGAATGATATTGTAAACTTCCTTGAATGTGGCTCCTTGCAAAACTCTCCCGTTCCACTCCAGAACCTGATCACCTGAAGACAGACACAACAAAGCATGTCTAGACAAGGGAGTATGTTCTAGACTTAAATGTACATGTTAAAGAAGAAGGGTAAAGTTAAGGAATTCTTCACACACAACTTTTTATTCTGTTATTTCCTTGCTCTCTTGTCATTTCCAGTTGAGAAGACTTTCAATCTACTTAGAAACTCAAATGAGGATTTAGAGTCCTACTGTATTTTATCTGTCATGTGGAATATGAGAAACCTGTTTCCACATCATGCACACACAGAAATATCCATACTATATATAGATTTCTAATATACAATATTAATATTGCACAGTAGAATGTATTTCTCAAAGTCATACTACCACTACTACTACTACTATAACTACTACTACTACTACTACTACTACTAATAATAATAATAATAATTAACATTGTTTTTCTGTTTAATAAAAAAAGAGTATCATAGTGTCACGGTTGTGGATCTATCTGCTCTTCCTGCATGTGTGTGTGTGGGAAGTGGGTGTGTTTGTTTGGGTATATCTTCACCGCGTGGTGTGTGTGTTTACACTCATCAGCTGAGTTATCACGTGTCTTGTTGCTACTGATCTCACTCAGCTGTTTTCTATCAACCACAGCTGTTGCGCATTACCATGCGCCTTTATATGTTCAGTGTTTGTAGATAGCGTTTGTCAGTCCGTTGTTTGTTCACCTCTGTGTCTGCTTCCTGTTAGGCACTCTCGCTAAAATCCGCTGGTGGTCAATCGTCATAAGTCTGTTATATTGGACCTTATGCACGTCTCCGTTTAACGTCACAAGATGGCGCCGAGAATGGCTGCCTTGTTGCGAGCTCCCAGCAAACTTCGTTGTGTTTTGTATGTTCTTCTTGTATTTTGTTGTTTTTCGTGCTGGATGTACACACTCTTATTGCCTACGACAAACACACACTTCGGGAAATTGGCTCCCTCGTCGCACACCGAAGACCGGACTTTGAGTTCCTCAACGACGCTCTGTTTACAAACACAACAACAGAGCCCTTTGTCTGGACCACACAATCGAGCCGGCGCCGAAAACGCAACCGAAAAAGAGGGAAAAGAGCCGGCGTTCTGGTCAGACTACGACGCCATGGACTTCGACCTCTGCTCCCCACCATTCTGCTGGCTAACGTTCAGTCACTGGACAACAAACTTTGCGAGCTACGGGCGCATTTCCTTCCAACGGGAAACAAGAAACTGCTGCATTATTTGTCTTACAGAAACCTGGCTATCTGCGGAGGTACCAGACACAGCTGCTGAACTTTCGGGGTTCTCCGTGCACCGCACGGATAGAATGAAGGAACTCACAGGGAAAAGCAAAGGAGGAGGTGTTTGTTTCTTTATTAACAACTTATGGTGTGATGAGAGAAACATACACTCAGTTAGATCATTTTGTTCTCCTGATCTGGAATACCTTATGCTTCGGTGTCGACCATAATGGCTACCAAGGGAATTCACATCGGTGATAATTACGTCTACATTGTCTACATGTCTACATTCATCCTCAAGCCAACACAGAGCAGGCAGGCGCTCAGGGAACTGTATGGGAGCATAAACGAGCAGGAAACCGCACACCCGGAGGCAGCGTTTATAGTTACAGGGGACTTTAACAACGCCAATCTCAGGAAAATCGCTCCAAAATACTTTCAACATATCACCACAAACACGCGTGGTGATCGTATTTTGGACCACTGCTACTCTCCGTTCCGGGATGCTTACAAATCCCTCCCCCCCCAACATTTGGCAAATCGGATCACTCTTCTGTTCTGCTCTTGCCTGCTTACAGGCAGAAACTGAAACGGGAACCTCCCACCCTCAGGACGTTTCAGAGCTGGTCAGACCAATCGGATTCCATACTTCAAGACTGTTTTGATGACGTTGACTGGAAGATGTTCCGGGCAGCTTCTGATGACGACATCGAAGTGTACTCAGACACAGTTACATGCTTCATCAGAAAGTGCATAGAAGACGTAGTCCCAACAAAAACTGTCCGTATCTACCCTAACCAAAAACCATGGATCAATCGCGAAGTTCGAACAGCCCTATCAGTGCGAACTTCCGCCTATAAATCCAGAAATGCTGAGGACCTAAAACAAGCAAACTACAACCTCAGGAAAACGATCAAAGCAGCTAAACGTCAATACAAAGACAAGGCAGAGGGTCAATTTAACACCAATAACGCAAGGAACATGTGGCAGGGACTTAATTACATCACGGACTTTAAAAGTAACAAATCCGCCACTGTGAACGTTGCTGCGTCTCTCCCGGACGAGCTCAACTCGTTCTACGTCCACTTTGAAGCCCAGGACAGCGCACATACACAGCGCGCCCGCTCTGAAGCCCAGGACAGCGCACATACACAGCGCGCCCGCTCTGAAGCCCAGGACAGCGCACATACACAGCGCGCCCGCTCTTAAGCCCAGGACAGCGCACACACACAGCGCGCTCCCGCGGCCGACACAGAAACCGCCAGCAAACTCTCTGTTTCTGTAGCGGATGTAACGAGATCTTTCCGTCGCGTGAACATCCGAAAAGCTACGGGCCCAGATGGCATCCCTGGACGTGTACTTAAAGCATGCGCACACCAGCTAGCAGGGGTTTTCACGGACATCTTTAACCTCTCGCTTTCTCGGCCTGTGGTTCCTACATGCTTTAAGACAGCTACTATCATGCCAATACCGAAATCAGCTAAAACCACATGCTTGAATGACTGGCGTCCGGTTGCACTGACACCCATCTTCAGCAAGTGCTTTGAGAAGCTGATTAAAAACCACATCTGCTCTGTACTGCCCGCTAACACTGACCCTCTGCAATTTGCATACAGAAACAACCGCTCCACCGATGATGCTATTGCTTTCACCTTGCACACTGCTCTGTCTCACCTGGAAAACAAAAACACATATGTGAGAATGCTGTTTGTGGACTACAGCTCAGCATTCAACACCATAGTGCCTGCCAAGCTGGTGGTGAAGCTCCAGGCTCTGGGCCTACACAGCTCTCTGTGCAACTGGATCCTGGACTTCCTGTCAAGCAGATGCCAGGTGGTCAGAATGAACAACATCACCTCATCCACACTGATCCTCAACACTGGTGCTCCACAGGGCTGTGTTCTCAGCCCACTCCTGTACTCCCTGTACACACATGACTGTACATCCAAACACAGCTCCAATGTCATCGTTAAATTTGCTGATCACACAACGGTGGTGGGCCTAATCACCGATAATGATGAGACGGCCTACAGAGAGGAGGTGCACGCTCTGACGCAGTGGTGTCAGGAAAACCACCTCTCACTCAACATCAGCAAAACCAAGGAGCTGGTGGTGGATTTCAGGAGAGAGAAGAAAGAACACACTCCCATCACCATCAACGGGACACCAGTGGAGAGAGTCAGCACTTTCAAGTTTCTTGGAGTACTGAGGATTTGACTTGGACTGCCCACACAGATGCAGTGCTGAGGAAGGCACAACAACGCCTCTTCTTCCTCAGGCGTCTCAGGAGGTTTGGAATGAGCCCCCACATCCTCCGCTCGTTCTACACCTGCACTGTGGAGAGCATCCTCACTGGCTGCATCACCACCTGGTACGGAAGCAGCACCAGCAGCAAACGCAAAGGTCTACATAGGATCGTGCAAACTGCTGGACGCGTAGTAGGAGGTGAGCTTCCCTCCCTCCAGGACATCTATACCAGGAGGTGCATGAGGAAAGCCAAGAGAATCATCAGCGACTCCAGCCACCCAAGCCATAGACTTTTCTCTCTGCTACCCTCAGGCAGACGGTTCCGCAGCATCCGGTCACGCACCAGCCGACTGAAGGAAAGTTTCTTCCCTCAGACTATCAGGCTGATGAACACTTAACACACCCCACACAAACTCTTCCATACCCCGCACTGCACACCATCAAGATGTAGCATGCACTGCACTTTAACAAATCCATACTTAAAACAATACTGCCTACGTATCGCTGTCAACATTGCCAATTTTACATTGTCTTGTTTTTTGTGAGTATGTTGTTGTATACTGCACTGTCTGTATCTTGCACTGTCTGTATTTTGCACTGTCTGTATTTTTGCACTGTCTGTATTTTTGCACTGTCTGTATTTCGCACTGTCGTTGTATTTACACTGTCTGTATTTTGCACTGTCGTTGTATTTACACTGTCTGTATTTTGCACTGTCTGGAGCCAGCACCTAAGCTTTTCACTCATCATAGCACACGTGCTGCTGATGATGTGACAAAAAAAGTGATTTGATTTGATTTGATTTGATTTGTTTCATTGATGTTGTTGCAACCGCCAGCACTGATGACAACCATATCAGTGAGAAACTTCACCCCGGATCTGCTGCTCTGATGAACTATTACCACTGGTAAGCGTGTCGATTTCCTTGAGAGTTGCTCCATAGTACTAACCTCCCCTTCCCTCGATACCTGGTAAGATATCAGTGAGACGCTTCACGTCGGATCTGTTTCTCGGATGAACTATTATCACTGTTTAGCATGTTGGATTCCTTGTGAGAAGCACCCTTGTTCTACACAATTCTTCTATATCTGGTGAGATCAATACTAGTTGTAACTCTTGTTATCTCTATTAATAAATCATCTTGCATTCACTTGCATTTGGGACTCCTGTGTATATTTGTGACACATAGGGTTCCTACAAACAATTATTTATAATTGTTAAAGGTGCAGTTTGTAAATTTGACACCCAGTGGTTGAACTAGGTATTACATTCCTGGATCAAAACAAATGCAAGCACAGGTTGCCAGATTGACGACCAACAGGAGCGAGTGACGATCATGTCTAAAGGTTGATTTAAGGCTGATTTAAACCGTGTTCTAAATAAAAGCAACGGCACGCGATAGAAGGAATATTTTTTATATTAAAAGGGTTTATGTTCTAACCAACACCTCGAATTGATATATTAGAAACGGCTTCTATTTCTCACAGCTAAACAGGGCTTAATTTGTGCAGGAACATGTCGGATACTGATCTGGCACCTCTGAAATCTGATCCGGCACCTCATTTTACTGATCCCCCTCCTCAACCACCCTCTACTGTTCACTTACACTTTCTTCAGCGACTCCCCAAATCTCCTCACTTTGGTCCGCGACAAAGCCCACTGCCCATTTAATAATGTTAAAGAGGTTTAATATGTAATAATTAGATTATAAACCTTACCATTTCGTGAGTGAGTGCATATTCTGTGCTTCTGAATGGCTGTATTTAAATTGTTTGTTGTGTTTCGTCTGGTGCAGCCAAATTGATTATCACTGCATATCTCATCACGTAGCGTGTTGTTAGGACACGAGGTTACAATGTAACCAGCTAACCTAATGTTTACGTTCATAATATTTATATTATTTTCTCATTTATAACCTCATGTGAAACATTTAATCTGCATCTCATTTTGAAGTCTGCTACTGTCCACCAGAGGTCGGATTTCAGCCACGGGCGTATGCATTGAGATCCTTTCAGAATGAATGAATGAATGAAATATGGTTTTCCAACAAGGCAACCCGGGGTGCTGAAATACAATTGGCTAAAGTGGCATGAGTTAAAGGGACCAAAACAAAGACAGTGTTCCAGCACAGAACGTCCATTTTCAAAGCAGAATATCTGACTTCAGCATTGTTTTTTAGATAAACAAGAATGTTCAATTGGCATGTTTCTTAAATATCTGCAAAAAAAAGTATGGTACTGTTATGCTTAGAAGAGTCAAACACTTACATACAGCACCAGTAAATATAATTAAAGAGTTAGTTCATCCAATTCTTTTTATTGCAAAACATTTTTTTTATTCTATTTAAGAGAAAAGAGGATATTTTGAAGAAAGCTGAAAACCTGTAACCATTTACTACCATTGTAGGAAAAACAAATACTAAAGTCAATGGTTACAGGTTACCAACGTTTTTATTTATCATCATCTATTATGTTTAACAAAAGGAAGAAACACCTAAAGGTTTGAAACAAGTAAAGGGTGAGTAAATTATGACTTATTATTGTGGGTGAACTGTCCCTTTAATCATAATTAAGTATGCCAAAAACAAAAACACTTTAGAACATTTTTATTCAGGAATGAACGAGGAAATAAATAAATTATTATTAAAATAAAACAGTTGAACATTCTTCAAAAGCACTGTAAAAGAAAATCCAATATTAACTACAATATTAATTTTTAATGATACTGAAAAGACTTCTCAATTCAACACAAGTTAAACTTTGATGCTATATAAAGACATCCTAAAAATGTAAATTAATTTAAATATAAAATACAGTGATCAACAGAAACACATACATTGATGTTGTTGGAGATCATTTAAGATACTTCTGTTCCCCCATTAAAAGTACATTCCGTTGATATGTGGGTCACACTTTATTTTGATGGTTCGTTTGTTGAAAGTTACATTGCATCTACATGCCAACTAATTCTCATTAGGTTATAAGTAGACTGTTAGGTTGAGGTTATGGGTTAGTGTAAGTTAACGTATACTTGCAAAGTTTCTTATAGTCAGTTAAATGTCTGTTGAAGAAGCAGCATCAACAGATATTAGGCAGACAGTCTACTAATACTCAAATGGACCATCAAAAAGTGTTACCGATATGTGTAATCTTCAAAAGGTTCATTTACACTATAAAGACAATCCATTTAAGGAAGACAGATTTTTGTGTACAGATGTGTTCACCTGGTCGGAGATGACCAACAGTGTCTGCTAGACTTCCACGCTTCACCTTTGTGATGAAAGCACAAAGTCTGCCAGACTCCGTCATCTTCCCTCCCACCACCTGCAATACAGACCAACCACAATGCAATTTATTCAAAATACGTTCAATTCAGTTATGTTTTTGAGTACAAATGGAGTCTGCAAGGCTTATTAACTTGCATAACTAAGTCATAAGTAGGGCCACACAGAATCTACGGAATGTTTTTGCTATTTCTGCGCAGAATTTTGTAGATAATCTGCAAATTTATGCAGAATGATTTTGAAAGTATCGTAACTAAAAACTTAATATATGAAATAAAAAATAATATATTTTGAACTGTTATTAATGGTTTACAATGCAAATTCAATTAGATCCACTTATATATTGGTAAACAAAGCATGTCATATAATATAGCAATAGTCAATATATACAATAGTTATACAATATATCTCCTAAAAGACAGAAAATATTACTTTACAAACCGTATTGTAAATAAATCATATGAACATTTTCATATTAGTCAATAATATTGCTGAAATTCATTTAAAAACTGAACGCAGTTAGTAAATAAATAGACAAGTAAATAAAGTAAATAAATAGACTCAATGATGGGCAAAAAATCTGTGGAAATCTGCGGATTTCTGCGTGCGCAGATTCCGTGTGGGCCTAGTCATAAGTCATAATTTAAAGTAATAAACTGTATGACTTTGTATGATGTATGAATTATGAAATGGTTAGCATTATTTATTTATTTTATTTTTCATATAAAAAAGGTGCCTGGCAAGGAGGTTATTTAGCTAAAAGTTTGAACTATAAAAATGACTCCGTGGGGCAAGTGAACTGTGCTAAATATACATTTTCTGCATTGTTTTTAACAGTTAATACTTTAGAGGGAGAGAGATAGAGAGAGAGAGAACAGAAAACAAACACACAATAAATGCTACACATTTAGTACAGGGAAAATTGCTCCCTCTTCATAGAAATCACCAAGGTAATGGCAGAAAGTCAATGGGTGGGCACACTTTCAGGAACTCAGTAATATAAATCAGTACAAATATTGCCTTAATTCACCCCTTTGTGGAGGTGGAACTGTTTTTACCATACTGGACCATTTATTACAATGTAAATATTACAAAAAAAAAAAAAAAAAAAAAAAAAAACTCCAGCAAAATGAATCCTTTTCACTGCTGCTACCAGAAGCGGTCTTCATAGTTAAGAACACTTTAACATTAAACACAAAGTACAGCAAACATGGTTTGTATTCCTATTTGATCCAATGGCAAAAGAAGAAAAATGCTCAGCTCTTGAGTTTTAATTAGCTTTTAGTAATTTACAAAAAGCATCATCTCGATGTTAATAAGAGTTTAAATGCAACAAGAGTCTGTAAAATGGTCCATTTTAACCACAATATTAAAAAAACAAAAATAAAAGTTTAAAATATTAAATGCATAGTCAACCCAAAAATTTTATTTTGTCTTCATTTACTCATCCTGCACTTGTTCCAAACCAGTTTGAGTTTTTTTCTTCTGTTTTTGAAGAATGTTGGAAACCAGTAGCCATTAACTAGCAGTTTTTTTTCCTAACGTTGATAACAATTGCTTCCATAGACTTATATTATGTGCATTTAAGAATATTTATACACATAAAAATGCTTAATGGAATGCACATAAAGAACTTATACACACAACTGAGTATGATAAACCTTTGTGTGCATAAACTATGATAGAAAGGCTTTTACCAAGTGAATTCCAGCATGCGCATCACAAAAGACATGTGATTTTGTTTCAATTGTCTGATAACAAAATGGCATTAAAGGGCACCTATTTTACCCCTTTTTCAAGTTTAAGATAAGTAATTTGAGTCACCAGAATGTGTCAGTAAAGTTTCAGCTCAAAACACCCATCATATTATTTATTAGACCTTTTAGAATGTTAGAATTTTCTGCTCTAAACACTGTGTAGCTATTTTTGTGGCCTGTGCCTTTAATGCTGGTTCTCCCCATCCACCGTTCCCACGTGCCTGTCAGAGTGTGCCTCAATCTCTGCCTCGACTGTGCCAGATAAACAGCACAGTGACAGACATGAAAGAAGCAGATCTCACATAACATTTGTGAGAAATACTACAGTAAGAACTTCCCCAATGATTATTTGTTGTATTTGTTGTGGAGTTAATTCAAGAAAAGTAAAGACGGTAAACTCGCTGAAATTCATTACAAGCATGCACAGTTTTAAAAACATGTTAAACTTGTAAAACTCACTCTTGATCACATTTGATGATGATTGATGATCACAACGAGCTAAACAGATCTTTTAATCCCAGATGCTTTGTGCACGTCCTGTCTTGTTGATATGATTATACGCGTTACTATGGAGACATGTTAATACACAGCTGTCAATCAATTTGGGGGGGCGGGGAAACTGCACTCCTACGTTACGGTCGGCCTCAAAATAGGAGGGATTTGGATCCTATTTTAACATCAGGAAATTTAAAAAAAGAGACTTATTGTCTTTATATTACCCCAATATGACTGTGAACACACTAACCCTACACACAGGTAGGCAAACAGCTTAAAAAAGATCATTTTCATTATAGGTGCCCTTTAATGTCATTAATGGACAAAGCAACAAGTATGGATGCAACGATTAACTGGTTTCACAATTAACCGTGCTTTAATTTGTCGTAAAGGCTTCTCAACACCGTGTTTCTGCAAGGTACAAAACCAGCAACTAAACAAAGTTATGCCAGCTGTGCGCTAGTTTAAATTTCCGAGCTTAAGTATGGCTGAGGCTATTGACTAAGGCAAGTTCCCGCAAGTTCGTTATTTACAATGGAGGGACGTGAATGTTGATCTGCTAGCAGAGATCAATCGAGTGTTTTCAGAGAGAGGGCAGAAAGACTTGGAGTGGATCAGCTGTTTAATGGCCCTAATCTGGATGCGTTGCATTCACTGCGTGTTCAGCGCAAATGGGTGCTAAATGTAAAATCTAACACTCTACACATCATAGCCAAAGGCGCTCGCTTTTACTAAGTTTAACTGAAATTGCGGCTCATGCCAAAGAACGGTACTGCGCAGGTGGTCATCGTGAGAATGCTGCTCTGCCCCGCTCATATATTGGGCTGGCTGACTCCTCTGCTTTTTGACAAACACAGAAAAATGTGAATCGGCACATAACGAGACTGAGCATTTAAAATGACACAAACCGTAACCAAAACTTTTCAAGTGTGGTAGAAGTGAGACTTTACTTCCTTTCTTTTGTCCGATATTTCTTGAGATGCATATTATTATTCTATTTAGTTAGGCTAATGATGACTGCAGCTTTCAGCATTGAATTGAATTATTATAATCTTACGTTTATGTTTTGCAGCAGATATATTATTTGTTTATTAAATTGACATACGTATAAAAACAATAGTGCAAAATGGATATTTCTTACTGCAATGCTTTATTTTATGCAAACCATAGATTTATTTTTCATAATGTAACAGTAGGACTTTTTATAGCAGAAAACTCACATACAAGCGCATTCAAGGCAGCATGATAATGACAAATGTAATTCATTGTTAGTATTATTGTCATTTTCATCATCATTAATATTTTATAATTATTAGACATTCATTTTTTAATTATTGCTCAAATATCAATAATTCATTATTAGTTAGATAGTCACTTCTGGTTTTTGTTAGTCCTGATTGTTGTTTCCAAATACAATAAATCTGTTAATATACAATTTGTAGTGGTGCTCCTAAATTTTTGAAGTTGGGAGCACCAGTGCTACAAAGTAAAAAAGTACATTTCAAGCCCTGCATTAGACAAATATTATTTTTTTGTTATTCCTATTTTTTCCTGTCATTTATTTTTGGTGTAAAATAATTACTTATGTTTAAATGTAAAAACAAAATCATTTATTTTTAAGCACAAAGAGAGAAATGGATTGTTGTTTGTTTTTAATATTATTATGTGCTGTATTAATTGGTTACTGAGCAGCAATAAATAACACTTGAAAATTTTCATGTGATTTTCTAAACTATAGCGTTTTGAAATGAATGAATGCATAATAATCGTGATAACCGTGAACCCGTGATTATTCCTAAGACTATAATCGTACAACCAAAATCTATAATCGTTGCATCCCTACCAGCAAACTGACCACATTGCATCTGAAATGTTGTTTTGGTCATTTTAAAGGCCCTCAGCCAAAGTCTGTCATCAAAGTGGTTTAGTATTAATACTTCTCAGAACTGTCTTGAGTGGCTGCGCTCTCAAAGACTGGTCTCATGCCTTCAAAAGCCACCACACATTCAGTGGGTTGCATCTTTGTCTTTTGCGACGCAAGTAATTTATTATAAAAGAAAAAAAAAGGCCCACAGTGGCTTCTTTTATTGCAGCAAATTCCATTTTTTCTTTTTAATATTTGCCACCAGTTCATCAGGAATATACACTTTTCTTCTCTTTGACTCATTGGATGGAAACGGTGCTTTATTCGCAAATGCTTCATGCGATATTCCAGTTTTGTGAATAAATTCAATTCACGTTTTTGGATGGAAACATAGCTAGTGGCTACCAACATTCTTTAACATATCTTCTTTTTGTTTACAGCAGAAAAAAACTCATACAAACATAGAACACCTAGAGAGTGGGTAAATGGTAAGAAAATCCTAATATTAGCAATTCCTTTAATAACTGCCTGCTCTACCGAATGGTTGAACATATTTTGACTGTTTTAAATAATGACTGTTAAAGTCATTTAAAGAATGACTTTTTTTAAAATAATGGTTTACAGTAGGGCTGTACGATTAATCGAAATTGAATTGCAAATTGTAATTTGAAAGGTTGTGATTTGCTAATCGCAAGAGGATGTGATATAAAATATGTATGTATTATTTAATTTGCTCCGCCCAGAACAAATGTGTGACTGCCGTCTGTGTGTGATAGTCTTACTAGCCAATTAAGTGAGCACACTTTTGTTCTGCTAAATCAGAATTGTGCAACCAAACTATGCGGAATGCCCACAATAAAAAACAAAACAAAACATACAGTAAAGCGCGAACAATTGGGATAATGGCGTCTGCTGCTTCAGAAGCATTAATAGACAAACTAATATCAAAGAAAAACAGGACATCTGTAATATGAGAATGATTTGGTTACAAAGTCACAGACACCAAACAAAAACAGGTAATCTTTAAGAGCTGGCGCAGAATTGTTGCCACGGCTTACAGATTATTGACCTGAAGCTTGACTACAAAATTAAATCGCAATCAAATCGCAATCGCAATATCTTTCAGAAAAATCGCAATTAGGTTTTTTCCCCAAATCGCACAGCCCTAGTTTACACTATGCAGCATTGTTGGTTTGAGTTTTATTGTTAAAAAACAAGACAAGAAAACATGTTAAATGACAATCTGAAATATTTTATGGCATACTTAAAAAATAAAGATGATTTAGTATTCAAAAATTATTTATTTTGATTATGTTTTCAAATAAATTAGTCTTACGCTTCATATTTTTACATTTTTCATAGTATATGTATTATGACATATTATGACCGACATATTAACCATTTGGTAGAGGCTGATATAGGATGTGTTTAAAAAACATGCATTGAGTGTGTTAACTAGTGACATTAGGAGTTAAGAAATGCAATCCAACATTTTTTTCTTGGTGGGGCAGTTAAAAGGTTAAGAGAAAGCTGTAATAAGTAAAACAAACCTCCATTATTGTGTATGAAGTTGATGAAAGTGTTTGCTGAAGTTCTTAGCTGATCAAGAGTCATCAGCAGGGCTTTTAGTGAGTGAACTATTCGTTGCTGGATGTCTCTTACCTTGAGGCCCAGCAATGCCCCTGTGTCTCTGGGCACCGTGCCATCTTTCATCCGCTTGTTTAGCACTACCCGCCCTATTAGGCGCTCTCCATCTTTGGATGGTTGCCATGTCACCGGGTGCTATGGGGTCAAATTGACAATACACCTTTGGTTTTTATACAAGCATTCACACTGCATATTACAAACAAACACTTGCACACACTTACGCAAACAGACACATACAAACAGAGGAAGGCCAACTAAAGGAGGAGGGTGAACTCTTATTAGCTGTGAACACACAAACCGTCCCAAGGTGTCATTAAAAATGCTGTTGTTTTAAAGCCAACATGAAACACAATAACTACTGGTTTTTCTTTTGCGTACATCAGGTTATTCAGCATTATATGTAGAATTCGTAAGTTCTTATTTGTAAGTCATAATAAATAAATTAATTAATTCATTCAAATTTGGAATAGGATTAGAATTTATTTTGTGGATATTAATAGAATTGTGACAAATTATGAGAGATTACGAGAAAGAAAAAAACAACAAGCATATGCATTCTGATTTTTTTTTAATTGATAACCTTTAGTTTACCTTTAGTTAACCATTTTTTGATTTCATATTGACTTCAAATACGCATGTGTATATCTAGATATGAGTAATTTAAAAAATATATATCAATAAATACCACAACATTCCCAGTATTTAAAGGAAACATTCACAGCAAACTGAGTCATTTTGTCATCATTTTCTCACTCTAATGTCTTATGTCATAAATGTATTACTAAAATGTTCCAATCCCCTGTAGTTCCTAAATTGGTAAGACTTTATTTTGATGCTCTCTATTGCACATTTTATTGACTAAAAGTGCCAATTATTTCTCATTTGAGTATTAGTAGACATATTGCTTAATATCTGTTGATGCTTCTCCTTCACCAGACATTCAACTGACTATAAGAAACTCTGCAAGTACATGTCAACTTACAATAACCCTAACCACAACCTAACCATCTACTTATAATCTAATGAGAATTAGTTGGCATGTAGATGTAATGTAACTTAAATTCAACAAAATGCATTAAAGGGACCATCAAAATAAAGTGATACCCTTAAATCTAAGGTAGTAATACTTTTATAACTTTTACATATATAAGACGTTACGGTATATGGTGCATCAAAACACTGTCTAAAATGTAAAATCAGTTCTATATAATATTGTTTTTGTGTGGTAAACTTTGCATTGTATGTGAATTTAAAGTCATAACATGTACAATTTTTTTCATTAAATTATCAAACTAGAACAGTGTTGTATATTTAGCCATTTTAATTATAGTGAGTTTCGCCATGCTAATCATGTCATACATCGATATCTGGTTTGGTTTTATTAAAAACACAGCAACAACAAAGCCGCTTTAATATAAACCACACTGAACTGAACTAAACTGAACTCTGAAAAGTGGAATGACAGTTTTAATTTACTAGAACTTCTATGTTAAGCTACTTTGACACAATCTACATTGTAAAAGCGTTATATACTGTATATAAACATGAATTGAATTGAATATGTTGTTTAATATGTTGATAAACAGATGGTCATGAACGGAAGCGGTCAACTGCAGCAAAACAAAAGCTTTGACACCTTTCTGCTTCATATTACCATGTCAATGCATTTTGACTACTGTAGCTCATTCATGAACACGATTTCTGCAGAAGTCCCGAAGGATGTAATGAAGACGACAACTCCTATGATTCCACACTCATGGTGTAAACAAAACAACACCTTTGTTTGTTGTGATCACATGCCCTCGAGTGGCAAAAATAACTTACTGTGCCTTTAATGAAATTTACTGCTGGAAAAGAAAGATAATAACCAGCGAATAGAAAACGTTTAAGGCCCTGATACACTTCAAGCAATAAAGCGAAATATTTTCTTTTTTCAGTACAGATGGGGCCTTTGTAAATTATATTAAAAAAACCAAAGACATAAGAATACTTAATATAGATTAGGATTGCATCTGGGTTTTATTTTTAAATCAAATTTAATTTAAACTACCTATGACTGACTCACATGATTTGTGCAGTGACCACCTCAGTTCATGACAGTGGAGCTTTGTCCGTTTGATCGCCGTCCAGCACACGTGTGGAGTGGCCGTGAGAAACAAGAGGCACGTACAGTACTGCATGTTAAGAAACACCGAGATAAGTCACAGATTCACAGACTCCGTAGCAGACGCAAGTTAACTACAGGCTCAATCTGACCACTCAGTGCACTTTAATTTTCTTTTTTAATTTATAATAGTAAGTTTTGAATTAAGTTTTGGAGAGACAGGATTAAAGTTATCCTGTTATACATAACGTATAAAATAAATGCATGATCGAAATAGTAGTAAAAATGTAAACCTGCATATTTTAAAACAAGGTTATGATGTAATCTGTACAGTGGAGTTTGTTGTTCGATGCGCCACCTGGTGGATGTTCTGTGAAGCACAACACATTTATTTCAATTCCAAGGAGAAGTTGACAGAATGCTGCGGCTGACCGCAGAGTGAAATGAGGTGAGCCGCGGTAAAAAAAAAAAAAAACGCTCATTTTTAATGGCCCCATCTGTAAGTTGATATAAAATGTCCACAATTAAAAACAAACACAGAAAAGCTGCTGTAAATTAGAAATCGCAATGCACTTATAGCAAAAAGCAACATCTGACACCGTGTTTCATGCTTAAAGCTGGAGTTATACTTTCGCCTGGCACCGCATCGCGCACCTTCGCTGACTGTGCGCGCACCTCGCGAAACGGACGAGGCTTTTATACTTGCCGCGTTCGCCGTTGTGATAATCTTTAAAACGACAGGGGGCGGTCAAAAGTAACTGACCGTAAAGTCAGACAGATAAACAGAGAAGAAGAAAGTTTCCGGAACTACGTCATATCATTAATATCATTCAAGATTTTTAAACGAATTATTTTTATTGTTTTTCTAAATTATTTTAATGATTATAAGGATTTTTATAACCATTCAAGGTTTGTTTTTTGTTTTTTTTTGTTTTGCTTTTGTTCATATCTCGGACAGTTTTACCTATCAAAGTTTATTAAAATATCAATGAGGAGAGAAAATGGGTTGCTCTACAAATATATTTCTATTATGGCAAGAATAAAAGCCAAAAAAAAGCACACTTACTTAAAAATACAGATGTTTTTTTTTTTTTTATTTAGCCCGCTCCCCAATTCACACATTATGTCTGGCTAGTTTCTGTCCTCTTATTATGCTAAAAAGGCAATAATAGTCCAAACATTCCTGACCATTATCACCAATAAAGCCTAGAAAAACAGGGCATCAGTATATTGTAAACTGATAGGTTCAAATATTCTTTCCCAGTTATCAAAGAAATAATTTGATCCTTAATTATAGTTTTGTAATTATTAAATTGTTTTAAATTCAAAATTGTAATATATACATCAGTGTAAAACCTATAAATGGTGGAAAAACATATTTCTGTAATTGTGTAGCTGGGTTTCCACTTTTGCCATGGCCTCTTTTGGCTTTAACAGACTATCCCTCAGGTTTTTCCAAACTTTTTAACAAAAACTTTCCTCCTTTCTCACTGCTGTTGCAATTTCTAGCCAAAAATTATTGTTCATCAGGTTATCTCTATCATCACGGATCATAAAGATGTCTGTACAGGTGTCCATGTTTTAGACAAAATCTCTTCAAAGTGGTTAATTTCAACTCAAACCAGATGCGGCGCCGCGCGCACTGTTCGCTTGGGTCTCAAAAAATGCCGTGCGCACCGCCAGCCGAAATTATGTCGCGCGCACTCAAAGCGAACATCCGCAAACTCCGCGATGACGTCAGATTCTCCGCGCGCACTCAAGCGAACTAGTGGACGTGTCGAGTATAAACAAGGCTCAATACTGTAAATCTGATTGAATGAACATCAAAATTCCTATTGTCAGATGCTTTCCTAGCTGCTTTTTTCTTCCTGCTGTCATTTTAGCAGCAACTTCTTTTTTTAAAGCTCTTTTAATGTATAATATGTATTTTAAAATTATTCATTATATACAACACTATACAATGCATTTTTCTGAATATGGACAAAATACCAGTGAAAAAAATCCATACCAATAATTCTTTCCTTTTCATTACCTGAAATATAAAACATGACTTGTATAGACCACTTTTTGGTACATGTTTTGCCATTGTTGGAGTTTGACAGCCTCAGTCCCCTTTGTGAATTCAGTAAGAGCACACTAAAGCTCCTGCAGTACATCTCCTGTTGTATTTCACAGGGAAAAGAAAGGAAGAAAGCCATACAGGTGTGTGTAACTTACATGAGGGTGAGCAAATGATGACAGAATCTTGGCGTTTTGACAACAGCATGAAAGTCATTATCTTCAAAAGAAATGTCTAAAAGGGTCGGTTTGTGCATTCATCAAGTACAGACAATAGACAGGACATGTTTTAAGGTATCAAGCACACAATTCTGTAGACAGCAACACACAGCAGTGAACATGATCAGCAGTTCTCAACTGGTGGAACACACCATTGTTCTGGTTTTAGTATATAATGCAGCAAAAAGACCAAAGAAGCAATGGTCTACACTGATTATAGAATGCCATTTTTGCAAAAATGTAATTTTAGAAAGACATTTTAAAGGAGCTATATGGGTTTGAACATAAAAAGACTTTGAACGTGTCTTGGTAAAACAAAAAACAAGAACCAAGACAAAAAGGAAACAAGGACAAAACAAAAAAGACTCTCCCATTGGGAATCTCCTATGTCACCATTAGTAGTGCTTTTCTTCTTTATTTATTTGCTATTGTCACCTAATGATGCTAAATTATGACTGCGTTCTATAGATCACTGTTTGTTAAACATGATTTTTATTATTTATTACAGTAAGTTAAAATTTTATTGAACGTTTCAATTAAGGTTGGAGTTGGCTAAAGGTACCATCTAATTAGTCTCAACCTTAGACATCATGAAAATGGCGAAAACGTTTGATGTCCAGGGCAAAAATTTGCATTCACGCTATGTTGTAATTACCATGATTTCATATGAAATTTCCTGATCTAATGAGGTAACGTAACAATTTTACATATTTTTTCTATTCGTACAAGTTCAGTATGATTTTGAAAAGGAGGCATGGCATCCAACCCTGCCCCTAATCCCAACTGTCATTGGGTGATGAGCAAATTGTACTAAATTGTGCAAATGAGACCATGCGAATTCATAAGAATTAGCCAATAAATCAAAATGTTACAAAATCCTGTGAGATCGTGTTGGACATTTCATACGAGCTGTGCACATATGATTTAGAAATATGATTCCTCAAACTCAGAAATTATGCATTTACTACTAAACTAATGAAGCCCAAACACAGTCTACGTTATATAAAACTGTGGACATGTGGTACAAGCCATAGTTCTCTAAGTATTTCCAGTTCCTTGAGAACGTGAATACTTTTTACTAGTCAAATCTTAAATTTTAACAAGGTGAAAAAAAAAACACTTTGTCCAAACTCTGTCCTGGAAGACCGATGTCCTAGAGAGTTTAGCTCTAGCCCTAATCAAACACACCTGAAGAAGCTAATTAAGCTCTTACTGGATATACTAGAAACTTCCTGGCAGGTGTGTTGAAACAAGTTGGAGCTAAATTCAGCAGGACACCAGCCCTCCAGGACTGAGTTTGGACACTCCTGCATTAGTTGAATTATACAACATCTAAGGCAGGGGTTTCCAAACTCGGTCCAGGAGTGCCGGTGTCCTGCTGAGTTTAGCTCCAACTTGCCTCAACACACCTGCCAGGAAGTTTATAGTATATCTAGTAAGAGCTTGATTAGCTGGTTGATTAGGGTTGGAGCTAAATTCTCTAGGACACCGGCCCTCCAAGACCGAGTTTGGACACTCCTGAGCTTAGGAAAACGCGAGTCACATTTTTTTAAAGGTTCGTCGCTAAAAAGAAAAAAAAAAAACAGAGCACTTCAACTAAAAACTACTGATGACTTGAATAATGCATTGATTGCATGCCGAGTTTCCATTTTCATATCGCTAACATTATCCTAAATAAAATTCATTGTGAATTGTTGCTTTACATGTCAGTAAGTTGGCCCCTTGAGCCATTATTTTCTGTACCAGATTAGCATTTCGTAATAGTTGGTGTAACTTTTAGTTATTATGGTTTGTAGTACTTTGACATAGGGCTGTGCAATTAATCGAAATTCAGTTTCGATTTCAATTTAAAGATAGATAAAACGATTATTGCATCATATACTGCCCCCTTTCCAGTTGTACACATTTGTTGCTCTGCAAAGCTCAGATTCTTGTAAAAATCACTAAAAGCATGTAATGTAATGTAACTTTTGCAGCATGGGATGAGCATCATTCATTGATGTACATTCGAATCATTCATGTTTTTAAAAACGCGAAAGAGATCGCATGCTGTTGTGTGTGTGCGCGCTCAACCTCAGAGACGAGCAGAGCACACACATCTGAAGTCATCTTAATGTGAGTGCTTTAATGGTCAAATACATGCTAATTTGTGTCAATACGTGGCGTTTAGTGATTATTCATATTAACCCTCATTTATGTAATAAGTTGAAAATTAAAAGACATGTGAAAGTGAAGGCATAAATCAGAACAGCAATGCACTTAAAGTGACAGCGCACAATATTCCTGCTGCTGACAGTTTTTAATATCATTAATAATCAAACAACAACAGGACAAAATTACTCCCTGCTCTTGACTGAAGGACATTTGTGGCTATAATTAAAGTTTTTTTTCTTACAGTGAAGATGCTTAAAGCACAATTTGTTTCATATTTGTATTGTATTGTATTTATTTCCCTTTCCTTATTTACAGGAAGGAAAATAACTGTGTATATATACAGTTGAAGTCAGAATTATTAGCCCTCTTGAATTATTAGCGGTCTTTTTTCTCCTAATTTCTGTTTAACGGAAAGAAGATTTTTTTTTCAACTTATTTCTAAACAATGGATTTAATAACACATTTCTAATAACTGATTTCTTTTATTTTGCTATGATGACAGTACATAATATTTTACTACATATTTTTCAAGATACAAGCATTCAGCTTAAAGTGACATTTAAAGACTTAATTAGGCAAGTTAGGGTAATTAGGCCAGTCATTGTATAAAAGTAGTTTCTTCTGCAGACAATAAAAAAATATATACTGCTTAAGGGGGATAATAATATTGATCTTAAAATAGTTTTAAAAATATTTAAACCTGCTTTTATTCTAGCCAAAATAACACAAATAAGACTTTCTCCAGAAGAAAAAATATTATAGGAAATACTGAGAAAAATCCCTGAATCTGTTAAACATCATTTGGCAAATATTTATATATATATAAAAAAAAAAATAATTCACAGGAGGGCGAATAATTTTGACTTCAACTGTATATCGTTTTAAATAATCGCGATTCCAATTATGACCAAAATAATCGAGATTATGATTTTTCCCATTATCGAGCAGCCCTACTTTGACACGCACACAGTTTACAATGCAAATGTTAAATAAGTGTTTTATATCTAGATTTTTTTTTTTGTATGAATTCTACTTTTTGTTTTACATAATGGTGACATGGCATGTTCTTCAAAAATGTCCAAACTACACAAAACACATTTTTTGTGAGTTTTTGAATTCTTTTTGGGAGGTATTAACCACAATTTGTTTTCTTTGGTAAATTAGTTATAATATGTTATCAATATTATAGTCGGTCCAAAATAGCATCTTTATGTTTACTAAACATTAAGAGAGATTACGGTCAAATAAAATGTAAGGTAATTTTGAAATTTGAAAATTCATTTTGAAAATGAATATTTTTATCCATCTCTCAGCAAATTTAGGCAATGCATTTTGGTGCATTTAAACAAAACCAATTTATTAAACAGATATATTTATTAAAATAATATTTTAGTCACTAAACATATTTAGAAATTAAATAAAATAATAAAATAAAAAATGTTTTAATTACAACCTACAAAATTGCAACTAAAATTTTCACATTTTTTGCTTCTCTTGATTTTTCCTCTTTTACAAATTTGTTTTTAATATTTTTCTATAACATATACATTTGGGTGTACAAGTTTTTGGACCGTTATCGTAAGTTATTTTGTTAGATAAGCTCCAGATTTAGCTTCGGAACTGACTAATCTAATGTATATGCACAAATACAATATTGTATTCCTATTAAAAATATGAATTTAAAAGATAGATTTTTGAGGGGTGTACTTATATATGCTGAGCACGCTATATATTGTTCACTGTTCACATCACTTCAAAGTATCAGTTATGACAAGAACTACAATTTACATGCTTGTTGCTTTAGCACATTGCACATGGCAAAGATGCAAAGTAAAAAAAAAAACAGTTGAGAAGTACTGATCTTGATCAATCCATTAATAAACCAAAACAGCAACAAAACAAAAAAAAAATAACAAAGCAAAAAAAAAGGCTCTCACACCCTCAAGCAAGTATGGATGTAGCAAGCTACTTCTATTGACTATTGCGGAAGTGGTGGTGAACAAACAAAAACAAAAGGCGGGACAGGAAAGGACAGCATGAAGAATGAGACAGTGAAAAGGGGAAAAGAAAAACAACTGCTTAGTGCAAGATTGATTCCCACACTAGCCTATCCCTGTGTTTAAGCTGAGACTGAAGGATTGTGTGGAAAAAATCATGTCAGGAAATCCCAAAGGGGGGAAACAGTGTAAAAAGGTGACGTGACCAAGTGAGGAAAACAGGTTTGCAATCAGAATGGAGCATCTGTCCGCATCGAGAAGCATGCAGCATATGGAGCAAACAGTGCCAGGAAGTTTGTCATTCATCTTTCTGTGTGTTAGGATGCGCTATATGACTTTGCAGCCAGAAGATAGTGGAGCAAAGCAAAAAAAAAAAAAGAAGAAGAAAAAAAGAAAAAGAGGGTTGTCCTCTCTTCTGAGAGACATGGTTAGAGTAGGAAACCCTCGAGGGGCAGAAACAGTGAGCATGTCGAGCAGGTCAGTCACAGGAAGTGAGAGGCAGGCGGCAGGAAGTGGTCTCAGTACCTTGTCACTATGACTATGTTCCTCGTTTAGCGTGGTGCTACTGCAAGTGTCAACCCCTGAATCTTTGACCTGCGGCTCGCACCACTCCGCGTCTTCTTCATGGGAGCCCTCCCAAAATCGCACCACTGTATTTTGCCTCTCAGACGGGGCATAACTGGTGTCCAAAAAATATGCCTGCTCATTTGTTTTTCTTTTTCCCCTTTGAATGTTGCCTAAAAGTTATGGATGATATAAAAAAGGAGGAGAAACAAAACATGCAAAGGTGAATTCAACGAGGGGAAATGGGGCGACAGGATCACAAGCCTCACCATAGACATTGAGGAGGCCTCGCTATGCCAAGACGCATGGTCCCACCAGTGACCATCCATATCTCCTGAGGACAGCACAGTGAGAGGACACACACGCACACACTTGTGTAAACAAGAATTAACTCATAGAAGCAAATACATGGCATTCGGTTACTCAAACACCTTCTTTTACAGGTCTTTAAAAGGAGTAGATTGACAAAAATGAAAATGCTGTCATTATTATACTTACTGACCCTCATGTCATTCTACAAAATAAAACTCTTTTTTGTGTGTGTGAAACATAATAAAGAATGCACAAGCCCTTTTTTCTTTATACAATTACTGTAAAAACATATTTTTTTATAAAAATATAAAACAATATAAAAAAACAACTGTTAATGAATTGGAATTGTAAGTTTGTAAACTCAACTTGGATCTGTTAATTATATATAGAATAAATTAAAAGGACTACATCTTTATTGTATGTGTGTGGTGCTTTTGTTCACTTGTGGTCCATTTCCACTGAGTGGTACGATACGGCACGGGTCGGTAGGCTTTTATGGCTGTGTCCACTGTCAAAAGGTACCAAAAAGAGAACCGTACCAAAACTGAACCACCAGCTGAACGATATTGGTTTACAGAGAAGCGTCACTAGCGGTCAGGAGGATGAAAACAAAGGAACCGCCTTTTTTATATACACAGCTGAGACATTAAACCGTAACAATATATGCATATAATAACGAGCCATGGTCGACCCGAGCTCAAACAAACCTTGTCATCATCTTAATGAACATCCACAAAGCCAAGAAGAACAAAATCTGCCGTGTCCTGTTGTTGTTTTACGACGCCGTCTAAAAGCGCGAGCAGTTTCACTTTCTCTAGAGAGCTCGCCGCATGTCTATATTTGGAATAACAAACTTCTTGAGCTCATGATAATAAGGTGCGTGTGATTATTGAAGTGTTTCTGACATACTTTCAGAAACTGACAAACGCAAGAGTGAAGCACAGAAAAACAGTAGAAGCCGGAAAAAAAGGAGCATATGATTCTTTCTTTCCGCAACCTAAAACATGAACAAACTGCCATGTATAACTATTAGCATCGCCTTTTGGACTATTATGAACTCGTTATGATGGAATTACTTTTAAGAGGTTACATGTGTTGGTAAAGATTAAAGATACAGATGAGAAGTTTAAATCTCATCTTCGTCCGATTTTTCACGGCCGGGTCGTGGGGGCAGCAGTCTTAGAAGAGAACCCCAGACTTCCCTCTCCCCAGACACTTCCTCCAGCTCCTCCGGGGAGATCCCGAGGCATTCCCAGGCCAGCCGAGAGACATAGTCGCTGCAGCATGTCCTGGGTCTTCCCCTTCCAGTGGGACATGCCTGGAACACCTCCCTAGGTAGGCGTCCAGGAGGCATCCGAAACAGATGGCCGAGCCACCTCAGATGACTTCTCTCGATGTGGGGGAACAGCGGCTCTACTGCGAGCTCCTCCCGGGTGACAGAGCTCCTCACCCTATCTATAAGGGTGCGCCCTGCTACCCTGCGAAGAAAACTCATTTCGGCCGCTTGTATCCGAGATCTTGTTCTTTTGGTCATGACCCAAAGCTCATGCCCATAGGTGAGAGTAGGAACATAGATTGACTGGTAATAGGTTATCCAATCGACCGCATTACTGCTGTCACTGCACCAATCCGCCTGTCAATCTCACGCTTCATCCTTCCCTCATTCATGAACAAAACCCCAGGATATTTGAACTCCACCTGGGGTAAGGACTGTCCTCCAACTTTCCTCTTTTTCTGGTTTATGTGTTCATATATGTTGCATTTATTTATTTCTTTTATATAATTGCAGACGTTACAGTAGGCTATTTCGCACTGAACTCATTGATCTCAGGTTATAATCAAATCATGTTCATAGAAAGGTTAGTAATGAACATTTATACACAGATATTTGTGTGCATAAAGCATCTGTTTTGTGAGAAATGCTTCTCATATGATATGTGAATAACCTGTACAGCTTTACTTTGACATTTCCTCGAGCGAGAATGACGTCGATTGAAACTTCCGTAACATTGATACCCTTTTGGCAGTGAAAACCCAAGACTGATAAATGTGACCCGTATCGATCCGTACCGTACCGTACTGTACCACTCAGTAGAAATGGGCTATTGAGGAACACTTTAGCCCCCTTTCAATACAAATGCATAGGAAGAAATTACCAGTGTATTTTTTAAAAGAAAAAATATATTTATATTTTGGCTTAGAATCCTATGAGAGTGACTGAATGACGACAGCATTTACAATGTTAGGTCAATTATCCCTTTAAATGAACATACTGTATAGCAGTAGCAATTACCTTCTTCATACACACTTACCTAATCAATATGTAAAAGGAAAGAGACAGCAAATACAGTTTTTTTACAAAGGTGTATAGCATTACATGAAAACATGAACCTGAAAACAAAACCACAAAACTAGATGAACAGTTTTCCAAAAAGTTTTTCAAAAAAAGACACACACTTTGGCTTCTTAGCTCAACATCTGACAACAAATGGCAGTACCTCAAAGACAGGCTGCCATTAGTAAAAAACAAATTAACATTATTTCAAGTTATGTTAGCTGTGAGCAAAGCATAGGGTTAACAAAAATTAGCCAAAAGTGATGCGAAATTTAAGTAAAAGTAAACTTTGACTTATTTTATACCTTTGAACACATTGGTTGAGATGGGATAGCAATGCTGTAATATTGTACTGCCACCTTCTTTCCAGCATAAAGCTCAAGTTCACATTTCAGGGTACTTTAATCATTTAAACACTTCACATCATCCACTTTCAATTCTTTTACATATGCAAAATAAATTATTTTAAACAAAACTGCAACTGTACCACTGCACAGAATGAACAGCATATTTGATTAAGAAACCAAGCTGCAGTTGAAAAATGAAATAAATATAGTATTATGCATTCATAATGCAAACAGCCAAGATCAGTGCAATATCATAAAAACAAGAGTGAACAGGAAAAACACTGTATCCTAGCGTACAGCACAGAAACTTTAATATTGCAGAAGCTTGATTACTGCCACCAGCATGGCATCCTCCTGACCCCATTTTCCCTGCCAACATGCAGTTCTATCTGTGTGCTACCATGAAAAGAATGAACATTGTAAAAACTTACTTCAGCAGACATTACTTCTGCCTTAACATACACCATGCTTCACAAACCAGAAGCATACGCCATTTGTCCAAGCACCATGTGTAGACTGCCCCAAGAGTCTTGAAAAAAGAAGCGGTTTTGTGTAGTCCCAATATATTGTTGATAATCCGTCTTTGCTGCACCACCCCTTCCAAACCTTGGCAAGTTAAAGTTCCGCTAAAGCTGATTTACTCGACCACGTCTACCAGGACAATGGCCAGAACTCAGCTGCAGCTCTTCAAGTCACACTTGGGTCAGTACATCAAGGTCTAGTACATCCTCTACAAGGAAGATCTCAAACCAAAGAATTTGCATTATTTTTCATCGTCTCTTACTGTGTAGTTCCCTTTCCCACTCTCTCTCTCTCTCTCCTTGCACTGAAATGGAGTTCATGCCTTAGAATAATGAGCTTACCGTTATTCTTGTAAGCCAGCTCAAACACCCTGCCCTACATAGTCCCCGCATCACAGCAGACTCAGTTTCCCTGAGTTTGCCGGGCTGATCCTTGACTCCAAGAACCCCAACAGCTCGCTCATGGCTCCATGGTAGCACACATTGGCCTCAATCACTTGCACACAACCAACAATCCTAGTCTTTACTTTAGATTTGTCTACCTTCTGGTTGGTGGTTTTATACCAAAGTGAAAATTGCAGAGAGAACAATAAACATTTTGATGCCCTTACTGATTTAAGACTAAGAAATACTCCAAAGCACACAGCAGTAGAACTCTCTCCATTGCAAGTCTTTAAGGTTTGGTGAAATATTAACTTACCACCATTTTCCCTGACTTCACACAGTGTAGCGTGTTGGTGTGCACTTCCACCGGTTTGCTACTTTGACCAAATCCTTTTCTCTTTTCGAAGATGGGGAGGGAATTGAGTACTTTTAACCAATCAGGTTTAGTTAACATTGACTGACTGACGTATGTCCAATGGTACTCAATAGTAGGATAAGCTTGTGAGAGATCAAGCTCCTTCTTGTCTACAGTCAAGAGGTGTGCCTCTATTATGAGGTCAGAAAGAATGATTGGATGTCTGCTACATTTGTGGCAACTCTACAGTTGCTTTTGGTTTGAGAACCTTGGGGAAACATCCACTGCCTCAACAAATACCAACATGGATACAAGATATAGTCACTAAAACAAAATAACTATTGAGATTAGGAGTTTGTGGCTTTTATCCAATGTGATGTCAGCTACACTTTGGAAAGCAGATAGAAACATTAAGAAAGAACTGGATGCAAGTGAGAGCGAGTATATCTTTGGGTCACCGTTTGCCCTACATTCTTTAAACTTCTGCTCCACTGTAGTCTCTTGAGTACATTAAGTAGCTGTGGTGGAGAGTAGGCCATGACAGATGCACTGGTGCAATTTCACTTTCTGACTTTGACATGGAAGTGACCCTTTACCAGCGCCCTCCACTGCAAAGTTCCTGGGACTCCCTCTCGCTAATTCTAAAGATGGAGGAAAGGCTTTGGGGAGCTCTCTCAAGACTGCTCCTGTGCAAAGAAGCTTATCCAATTGAGCTAATTGTGACCCTGACACATCAGAGCTTTTATGGGAGGGGCCAGAAACACAGGTTATATCTTACATGGTAGAAGGAACTTTTTTCCTTAACTACCATGCGAATTAGAAGCATAGGTATGTAATGTATTGGAAAGACAGAAATAATTCCATATCTCTTCCTGGCATACTAAGGTGGATAACGGCCAACATGACTACAAAAGAAAATTACATTTGTAGTTTTGCCTTAACACTGTGATAGTAGGCAGCTACTGATCAATGAGAATTTCAGGGTCTATTTGCATTTTTAGACATCCAATTTGCTGTGTTCTCATTAAAATCAAACTGACCTGGCTTTTTATGGATCATCAAAACAGTAGTGCCACGCTATATTTTAGATATATTCTTAGAAAAACAGTTGCACTTTTTTTAAATTCACCATCACAGAGGCAGTAAACGTAAATATATGTTGTTGTAGTACCTTTTTTTTAACTCAGAAAATATTCATAGTAGCACAAATTACTATTCTGAGGTACATCTTTTAGGTGTAAATAAGTTACAAAGGTCATGTGATCCGGTAATGTGGGGTCATAATTACTCACTTTAATTGTCTTATAGCAAAACCTGTAGACATTCATATTCCAGCAGAGGTCAGCTTATTAGAGACTGGCAATGTATGACTGTGTGCTTTAAAGCTCTACACAGCATTCCCACTTATATTGTACCATCTTTAGCCCAGCTTGCATTACATAATTAAACCTGCCTAAATAATGAAACACCTTCCATGGTTTAAAACCATGTCATGTGACTCACCTCATATAATTTACAGCATCAGAGGATTCTCCTTTATCTTAAGGGCAGTTATCCACAGAAAAAGGAGGTGAGAGGTCACCAAATAATGTATGTTACAAGTGAGCTCAACAACGTCAAAGCAGAATTGTAAAAGAGAGTTAGCAATAGTAATGTAACAATCCTGCAAGTAGGGCTGGGCGATATTGCAAAAAAGATTATCATGATATCATGTTTCATATAATTCGGTATCGATAATTATGAAATATTTTTTAACAATACATTTAGGAATATTGGAATTTTTTTTATTTAACCATTTTATTTTAATTTACCAACAATACTAAGGCAAATAGTTTTAATAATCAAAAGACAAAATTATTTAGATCAACATTTGTAAGGTATCAATAATAATGATAAAGTAAACTTCAAACTCTGTAAACAAATCAATTTATGATAATCAAATCTGAGCTTTCAAGTAAAGGAACTAACCGTTATTATTCAAATACATATTGCAACATCACAAATTGTGAAGTTGAATGACTACATTACACCCTAAGCTAAAAAAAATCTTTCAGATGGGGAGCTAGTGGCTGGGATGCACAAGAAAAGAAACCAAAAAGTCATTACATCCTTTTTTCATTTACAATCTCCTCACTGCTGCTATACAGCACTCATTTTAGCATGTGTTGTTATTCTGACCTGAAGTAATAAACCCGAGCATGTGGTTTCCTTCGCCATTTTCAATGCGATTTGCGCTCGTGCTCCTCTGGCGTCTCTCGTAAAGAGGCGACCATCAACCGTTTTCTCAGAGGGTGACAAACGAACAAACCATTGCTGCAGCTCTGATAAAAATTTATGGAGAAAAGTAAAAAGCACTGCAGTGTTTGGGTGTGCTGTGTTTGTCTCTGGTAATTAGCCTACCATTATTACTGAAATGTTTATATTCCATACAAAGTGTGAAGCAGATTGGTTGTTTCTACTTACAGTACATGAATCGCGGTGCGCTCGCAGCATTTGGAAAAGTTCAGATGTATTTCAACTAGGTCCCAGGAAAATGCGTGCATCACGTGTGTGCCGCTTGCACACCATGTGCGCATCGCTCATTTGCATGTGCGCATCGTCCAAGTAACGCGCCTCCATTGGAAATGATACACTTACACCCCAAACTTTTTGGCCTTCCTTGCAAGGCACGCGCTAAGCAGCCACATTTTAACTAAACTATAGCCTTCATACAGAAACTTCATACTAGGGCTGCAACAATGAATCAATTAAATCAATTAAAAGTGGTGGCAATGAATTTCATAATCGATTAGTCTTGTCGTGCGATGCTGAAATGTTTGATTATTAAAAAAACTTGTGTTGAGCACAGAGTAGAGCTGCACGATTCTGGCTAAAATGAGAATCGCGATTTTTTGCTTAAAATAAAGATCACGATTTTCACGCGATTCTGTAGAAGTAAAATAAAGGTTCATATGAGTAGGCTATTATTATTGTTATTTCAGAATACAACTATTCATAATTCTGATGTTGAATTATTGTGTTTGAGACATATGCTTGCAATCTGTCATTGACAACATTATTATA
Source organism: Danio kyathit (assembly GCA_903798195.1). NCBI lineage: Eukaryota > Metazoa > Chordata > Actinopteri > Cypriniformes > Danionidae > Danio > Danio kyathit. The sequence continues at coordinate 29,705,252 of LR812537.1, read as the reverse complement.
CCATTTTTTTCTATATAATTTAACTATGCTGCTTAAACTTAAAACAAAAACAGCCTGAATATTTTACCATGCGTGGCTAACAAGGAAGGACTACATATTTTTATTGAAAAAGATCAGTCGGTCTACATGCTCCGACGAAAGCCGAGTGCGAAGTTTATTTACAATTAGACCAGCGCAGAAAAAAAGGCACTCAGCAGTCACAGAAATTGCAGGAACAGCCAGGTACCAATGGGCAAGGCTGCTTAGCCTTGCATATCGAGACTCATTTAGGCTACTTTGGACCACAATAAAGGATCCGGGTTTAGATAGATGCATGGCTCCCTGAAGTAGCTTTCGATTTTGGTGTCATCCGCTGAAACATTACTCATGCATGCCGTAGGCTAGTCCTTCCCGAAAAGTTTGTCAATACACGGCGCGCACATGACAGCCGAATGTTTCACACACCAGACCCGCACATTCGCATGGTATTTAAAATGAAACTATTCAGATGGCGCTCTGTGGCGCGGCAGAAAATGAACAGTGTCCCGAGTCGTGCTGGGCACCGCTGTGTACGTTTAGAATTCTGAAATGCGCTGCGTGGCGCGATGCGGCGCTTCTGGTGTGTGACCCCCTATATCTGCTCTCAGGTCTTGTCTAGACCGCAACTCCCTGCAGCCATATTCAATCAAATATCAAACTACCGCCCAAATACCAGCAAAACCATTCAGAACGATTGAAAGTAATTTAATTTTAGAGCCAATCGATCATCGTTTTCATGCTCGATCGTCGCTGATGGGTTCGATTAATCGATTGATCAAATAATTGTGCACATCCCTAATGGCGATGCCCATCTCACGACATAGATCACGATCAAGATCATTTATACGTATTTTAAACAACAAAAATACTCAGTCACACGTTTTTGTGAATTGGAATATCAGGTAGTTGATGACATGATAAGTAAGCGTGTGAATATTTTATATTAAAACGGAAAAGCATAATAAAATGGATACATCTGTCATACAGCGCTATTGTGGCTGTGGTGTCACGTGACAAACATGACGCGTCGCCACAGAAACATTAAGGGTGAACGTTCTAAAATAATGATTGCCTAACAAAACTCACTCCCGGGGCCAGATACAATCTTTTAAACTCACCAGTGAAAGGATTTATAACAGAAGCAGCGGTGGTATAGTTACTTTGCACTTTGTATTGCAAGACTAAAGACACGTTTTTATTCACTCGCTTTTTTTTTGGATCATTCATTTTTCCATCTGTTGTCATGTATAGCTACACAGCAAAAGCTTTTTTACTTAATAAATTCGTCTCGTTTCCAGTCCAAATATCTAAAAAATCTTAAATCAAAAACAGACAAGAAAAATGCCATGAGAAAATTAAGTGACGCTTAAAACTTCTGTTTGAGAGCTCATTAAGATTGTTTTTCTTACTACGTTGGCAAATAATTTAGCTTGTTTTAAGCAAACAATCACTTAATTTTGAGGTGGGTTTTTTTCAGAAAACAAGACATCATTTCTTATGCTACTTTATGTGTCTAGTATGTATCTTGATTCAAGTTTTTTTTTAGAAATTTTGATTGAAAACAGGACAAAACTACAAAGTTTTTAATTTTATTATTACTATTATTATTATTATTATTATTATTATTATTATTATTATTATTATTATTATTATTATTATTATTACAGATTAGGGATGTTTAAGGACAACATGTGTTTGCACTTTCTAAAAATTTTAGTTCTGTTTTTGAATAAAGGGTTGGAAATGAATGCTTTTTTTTTTAATCCGATTCATCGATTAATCAAAAAAAATATTGACAGATTAATCGATTGTTAAAATAATCGTTAGTTGCAGCCCTACTTCATACTAAACTTTTTTATTGATATATTGACAGCGGTGTACAGTCAATAAATACTGATACTGATTTTATCGCCCAGCCCTACTTGCAAGTCCTTAAACTTCCAATTTTTCAACTTCCTATACTAATAATGTTACTCAGGGAAAGCAATCACAAACCCAAATACTCAGTCTACTAGTCTCTCAAAGTAATGTACATTAAATATAAACTATTTAAAACTGCATTAAACACGACACATTGGCAGACTATATTATCACAATCTAGTTAATATTCAGCATTGGCTTTTAACAATACTTTTAATTCTAAAATGCAGTTGGCTTCAAAGCAGAATAGAAAAAATATGCAATAATTCATCAATAAATGTTATCACCATTTTCTCCTAATTAAAAAAGCCTCCTCAAATTGAGTCAGTAAGGCAACATCATTACTCACAACACCATAACTCTAACCTCACAATCACCATTAACAGTTCTGCTCTGCCAAAGTTGGTTTTCATCGAAGAGAGAGAAATCCAGAAGGATCACTCACTCACTCACTTTCCCTCAACGTATTCCCTTTTTTATGAGTAGACGCCACAGCTGAATAAACCGCCATTTACACTAGAACATGTTTTACCAGCAGATGCCCTTCCTGCCGCAACCCAGCCCTCTGCTGAGAAACACCCACACACTCTCCCATTCAAACACACACTACATAGAGCTTACTTTAATCAATTCACCTAGATCAACCTATACCACATACATTTGAATGGTGGAGGAAACCGGAAAACCTGGAGGAAACCAATGTGAACATGACGAGAACATGCAGACAAGGGTCAATAAAGAGAAATCAAATTTAAGATTTTGAATGTAAGCTACGTTAAATTACATCACTTTAGGACACCGATAAGACTGGTGTTAACAATAAATGTTTCATGCAACTATCCCCACTATAACACCACAAACCTTTTTGAATCAGCAATGCAATTACCATATTCAGAATCCGAAGCATTTACCTTTTTCACTGATGGATTCACTCTCCAGCTCCACATCCTCACAGCTGGTGTACTCTGGCGTGGTGGCTAGCTCTTCCTCTGAGCTGCTAAAGCTGCCCATGGTTCTGAGCTTGCCAAGGCGTTTGCTGCGGTGGGGTCGAGGTGGAGGAGGCCGAACTGACTCGGACTGATCTGAGCTTAACGAGTCATTTCGCAACATGTTATCCATTTTGTCCCGTTTATTCCTGCGCATGGCTGAGCTAGGGTCCAAGTGGTGCTGTTGGGGTATGGGTTTCCTTGTTGGCTCTGCCAGTCCTCGTCGACTATCACCTAGTACAGGGCTACGGTGTGGTGTGGGTGGGCTATGATTTGACATCCGATGTCCCGGTGAGCTCCTGTCAACAGAGTACGATCGTTGACTTGGGCCTCCCAAAAGAGGAAGTCGTGACTGCCGGCCACCGGGGCCATGCAGAGGCTCATCGAGTTCTGTGTAGGCAAGTGAAACATCACTATGACGTCGCTCATGACGAGCCCGTGACACCTGTGCATGGATGCGCATCTGCTCCTCATAAGGTTGGGGTTTAATAGGGTAGCGTGCCAGGTTGGGATCACTACGGTATCGGGCCTGGTATTCCTCCTCACGCCGTCTCTGGAGTTCATAGTCATCTAACTGGCCATCCAAATGCTGGCCTTGTGAGTGCCAGCGTCCTCGACTGTCTTGATAGTCACCCACTTCGTTATACATTCTTGAACTCCTTGGCGAACGGCCAGGGTCACGTCCGTAGTCGGACGGAGAGCGGGGCATGCCACCTTCAGCCGGGGCATACTGCAATCCTACTTCCCCCTCCCTTTGGTTATATGCCGCGTTTGGGTCCCTGGATGCTGATGGGCTTCTGTTTCTAGGAATGTAAAAGAAATCAATGTTAATGGAACTGGTCAATGCAATTACAGAATAACTCAAAAAAAGAATTGTTAATTACAAATAATTTACAGCACTTCAACTCTTTAAGTAATTCACACTAGGGATGTGATTTCAGTTTAAATATTCTACACAGTTCTACATACATAATTAATAATACTTAACTAAAGAGTGAATAGTTACGCCTTTTAAAGGCTCCTATTTTACCCCTTTTACAAGATGTATGATACGTCTTTGGTGTCTCCAGACTGTGTCAGCTCAAAGTTTCAGTTCAAAATACCCATCAGATAATTTATTATACCCTGCTGATAATTTTAGGGTCAGAAGAAATTGTAACTGTTTTTGTAACCTGTGCCTTTAAATAAAAACAAGCTGGTTCCCCCTGTCCAACTTTCCAACATGCGTGTCTCCTTCTACATTGTCACATCAGATAAACACCACAGTGACAGACATGAATGAAGCAGAGATCCAGGTTCTGAGTCAAAAATAACAGTAAGACTGAACTTGGAAGTTTTCCAATGGTGACGTATTTGTTGTGGAGTTTATTCAAGCCTTTCTGCAATGATGAGTCACAGAGAAATGCCATTACAAAGTTTGCAGTACACACACACACACACACACACGGTTAACTTTTTACTGTTTTTGCATGTTTACTCACAGCAAATATGACAAAACTTCACTTCTGTGTCATGTTGCAGTGGGCCTCAAAATCGCTAGAATTTAGATCCTATTTTAAATGTCAGGATTTTTTATATGTTATGTTTATATGAAGAGTTTAGATGCAAAAACCTCTAAGTGCTATCTGAAATTGTCAGCTAAAATTTGCATTTTCTCAGGCTGTTGTGTATAGTTTCAGTAATTTTACTCTTAGTGCAAAAGAATGAACAAAAACAGGAGGTTAGGAAAAATGCTAATTTTAAAGGAATTTTCAGATGGCACTTAGAGGTTTTTGCATCTGAACTCTTTATTTCACTACTGTGGACACACTATATCTACATAAGTATAGTGAAAATAGTTTTTACACAGAAATATAGTAAATACAAAGTTCTTTCCAAACAGCTTCCAAAAGCCAATTTTGCATGATAGGCGCCCTTTAAGAATACCCTGTGTCAATATTGGATTTAAGGTCAACTCATGCTTTTGCATTGAATGTGTGTGGTAGGTCTGGCATTGCCTTTGCGCAGTGACATACCCTTCGCCATTCCCTGACACGCACCTCTCAAAAAATGTAAATACACCTCACAGACACACCTAATACAAGACCTGTGATTGGTTGGGTGGTAGCAGTGACACATGGGGGGCGAGAGCCATGGTAGCTGAGTGTGGCTGGGAGCCTTTTACAGGAGCTCCAAATAAACAATTTGGTTTTGTGTCTACTTTATGACAAAGTTTATTGCACATTCACCTGTTCCTGCCTCTTTCTTCCTTGAATGAGTGTAAGTGTGAGCTACTTCTACAATAGCATTGCACGCATTTAAGGTGTAATCTCAAAACATCCAGGAGGAAATTCAACAAAGAGAGACATAGATATCCCACTGCCTGTTAGGGTATCAGAAGTGTAATTAAGAGAGCAACAAAAACAGAATGCACAAGCATAAAGGCATGGCTACAAGATATCCACCATGAGATACAGCGATCACTCTACGCAGAAGTATCAAATAGGTTTTAAGTGACCCATGTTCAAGTCCCCAGTTCAGGGTCCTAATCCTGACTTTTTCATACAATGAATGAATGAATGAATGAATGAATGAATGAATGAATGAATGAATGAATGAATGAATGAATGAATGAATGAATGAATGAATGAATGAATGAATGAATGAATGAATGAATGAATGAATGAATGAATGAATGAATGAATGAATGAGAAATTCAAATGAATTAAATTTGAAATCTTACAGGTAGTGCAAAATTATTAGGCAAATGAGTATTTTGACCACATCATCCTCTTTATGCATGTTGTCTTACTCCAAGCTGTATAGGCTCGAAAGCCTACTACCAATTAAGCATATTAGGTGATGTGCATCTCTGTCATGAGAAGGGGTGTGGTCTAATGACATCAACACCCTATATCAGGTGTGCATAATTATTACGCAACTTCCTTTCCTTTGGCAAAATGGGTCAAAAGAAGGACTTGACAGGCTCCGAAAAGTCAAAAATAGTGAGATATCTTGCACAGGGATGCAGCACTCTTAAAATTGCCACGCTTCTTAAGCGTGATCATCGAACAATCAAGCGTTTCATTCAAAATAGTCAACAGGGTCGCAAGAAGCGTGTGGAAAAACCAAGGCGCAAAATAAACTGAGAAACTGAACCATGAACTGAGAAAAGTCAAGCGTGCAGCTGCCAAGATGCCACTTGCCACCAGTTTTGCCATATTTCAGAGCTGCAACATCACTGGAGTGCCCAAAAGCACAAGGTGTGCAATCCTCAGAGACATGGCCAAGGTAAAAAAAAGGCTGAAAAACGACCACCACTGAACAAGACACACAAGCTGAAACGACAAGACTGGGCCAAGAAATATCTCAAGACTGATTTTTCTAAGGTTTTATGAACTGATGAAATGAAAGTGAGTCTTGATGGGCCCGTGGCTGGATCGGTAAAGGGCAGAGAGCTCCAGTCCGACTCAGACGCCAGCAAGGTGAAGATAGAGTACTGGTTTGGGCTGGTATCATCAAAGATGAGCTTGTGGGGCCTTTTCGGGTTGAGGATGGAGTCAAGCTCAACTCCCAGTCCTACTGCCAGTTTCTGGAAGACACCTTCTTTAGGCAGTGGTACAGGAAGAAGTCTGCATCCTTCAAGAAAAACATGATTTTCATGCAGGACAATGCTCCATCACACGCGTCCAAGTATTCCACAGCGTGGCTGGCAAGAAAGGGTCTAAAAGAAGAAAAACTAATGACATGGCCTCCTTGTTCACCTGAACTGAACCCCATAGAAAACCTGTGGTCCATCATCAAATGTGAGATTTACAAGGAGGGAAAACAGTACACCTCTCTGAGAAGTGTCTGGGAGGCTGTGGTTGTTGCTGCACACAATGTTGATGGTGAACAGATCAAAACACTGACAGAATCCATGGATGGCAGGCTTTTGAGTGTCCTTGCAAAGAAAGGTGTCTATATTGGTCACTGATTTGTTTTTGTTTTGTTTTTGAATGTCAGAAATGTATATTTGTGAATGTTGAGATGTTATATTGGTTTCACTGGTGAAAATAAATAATTGAAATGGGTATATATTTGTTTTTTGTTAAGTTGCCTAATAATTATGCACAATAATAGTCACCTGCACACACAGATATCCTCCTAAAATAGCTAAAACTAAAAAGCAAACTAAAAACTACTTGCAAAAATATTCAGCTTTCATATTAATGAGTTTTTTGGTTCATTGAGAACATGGTTGTTGTTCAATAATAAAAGTAATCCTCAAAAATACAACTTGCCTAATAATTCTGCACTCCTGTACATGAAACTGTTTCTCTGGTTTATATAGGTTATCTAATGTAGCATGCTTTAAATGAGGCTGAATCATGACTAATTAATATCTACTACTCAGAAAAAAAGTCTTACCATCTCCGCAGGCTGACACAGACTAAACTATCTGATGGCACAAGTCACCTCAAGTTCACTGCCCATGAGCCTGTCTCCATTGGGCTTCAGGACTCTCTTGTTTAAGCAGGAATACGTCAACAAGCATCACTGTTGTTCCTGCCCTAGAGCTCGTTCATTGCGAGGAGCCCACAGGGACCGTAAAGCTCTGTGAGAGTGGGCAGTTGGATTGGTTTCAGTGGTCAGAAATCCATCTGCCAGCGCAGACCTTTGAGCCATAGCTTTCATAGTGGTTAACCTGCAAGGGCACAGTATTTGGCTGTGGCCAGAACCATCAGGGGAAGAGTGTCACACCGAGTTAGAGAAACAGTGCATTGCCAAAACAGAGCCAGATGCATTTAGTTCTCTCTTGTTCTCTCACTATCTCTCTTGTGTTAACTATGTCATGCCATGCCAATAAGTCTCACTTACAGCAGATGCCTCCTGCAGTCTGTCCTCAACTAATCCCACCCATTTCTATGTCTAGTTACATTTACACTGAATACAATATACAGATGTTCAGTTTCTCTAAAGTATTTCATAATTAAATACTTTTCCCTTAAATTAAAGGAGCTGTATGTAGGTTTTTGATTCTTTTAAAGCATAAAATACCATAAAATTTGCAGATATAAAGCCTCATTCACATTACGAGTGACTCGCAGTGGCAAAGCAACAAGCGACTGTTCATTTTAATGAAGAGCGAGCTACTTCGGGTGACCTCCATCTACGCAAGCGACAGCGACCGTTGGCGACCAGGTGGGCGTGTCGAGCGACACGCCAAAGTTGGGAATCCTTCCACTTCATGCAAATGAAGAGCGACTATCTTGAGCGACAGCCAATAGGAGCCCCAGTAGAGCTCACTTGATCCTCTCTCTGCTCGCTCAGAGGCCGGTTGTATTCTCTGTGCTTTAGACTTACACAGACCTGTTAACAGCAGGTCGCCCCCCAGACTGCTACAAAAGTCACTGCTAGTCTGAAGGAGGCATAAGACACATGCTAAGTGAAAATACTTAATGACAAAGTCAGTTATTCTCCTTTGAAAATGTGCCTACTGCCAGTTTGACCAATTATGTGTTGTATCAGCACTCTGGGTTGCCTAGGTAGAAAACACATCGTATTTTATTTCAGTCTTGAAGGCTGTTTCAATGTATATGGCTGTGGCCGAAAATGCAACCTCTGGAGGACAGCAACAGACTCCGAAATTAGTTATTCAACGAGATTCAGAGTTATCAAAATCCATATTAGATAGTTTTTAATTAGCAAATAATATAAATATTTAAAACATAAACATTAGCTGAGCAGCATACATTGTAACACTGTGTACCAACAACACGCAATGCACAAGATTCCAGCTGCACCAGGCCATTCATTCATTTTACTACGGCTTAGTCTCTTTATTCATCAGGGGTCGCCACAGTAGAATGAACCGCCAACTTATGCAGCATGTTTTACACAGCGGATACCCTTCCAGCTGCAACCCAGTACCACTAAATATCCATAAACACTCATTCACACACACATACACTACGGCCAATTTAACTTCAATTCACCTATACCGCATGTCTTTGGATTGTGGGGGAAACCGAAACACCTGGAGAAAACCCACACAAACATGGGGAGAACATGCAAACTCCATACATAAATGCCAACTGACCCCACCAGGACTCGAACCAGCAACCTTCTTGCTGTGAGGTGACAATGCTAACGACTGAGCCACCGTGTCACCCCTGCACCAGACCAACATGACAAAAACATTTAAATTCAGCCATTCAGAAGTACAGAATAGTTTACTGCACTCCAACAAAATGGTACGGTTCTAACTAATACATATCAAACATATTAAGTTAAAGTACATGCTGAGTGACTGATATTTGTTGATTTGCACTGAGTCTCAGTACTAACATTCAATTTCATATAAGATTACTTTATTTTTTATTTTATTTTCAAGATCTGGGGTAAACGATCTGCTGCTGCTTTTAGTATGCCAATACTGTAACTGTCACCTAAAATCATATTCAAAGTCACATTTGTAGCATTTAACACTAAAAAAAGCACATAATCAGTATCTGAGGTGATCGTTGCCTTAGTAGTTTATGTTTCTGTTCAGCCACAAGAAATAGAAATTGCTTTTAAAAATAGAAATTTTAGGTGATGGTTTGGACAAAAACTCCTTTAACATGAAAAAAGATTCCTTTTGTTGCTTGATAGCCAGGCACGGCCACTGGTGTTGGTGGAGTCAATCTGGCAACCCGCAGAGTTTTCAGAGTAGGAGCTGAGTGGAAAAAGCCCGAATTCAAATTCAAAGTTTGAATTAGAACTGCAATACCTAGTTCAACCACTGGGTACTTACATAATGCACCTTTAATGCTTTTACGTGGATAATGTAACAAGTAGACGCAACAGCTATGGTACATTGATGCTTTATGTAATGACATTATCTAAACATAACAGTTGATCTACAGTATTTACTGACAAGCCTTAAAGGGATAGTTCACCCAAAATTAGCAATTCAGACAATCATTTTTACACCCTTCACTTGTTCTAAACCAGTCTGATTTTATTATTCTGGTAAACAGAAAAGAAAATATTTTGAAAAAATGTTGAAAACCTGTAACCATTGACCTCCACAGAATTAGTTTTTCCTACAATGAATGTCAATGGGCGACATATTGGCTTAGTGGTTAGCAGCACTGTCACAACACAGCAAGAAGGTCGCTGGTTCATGTCCCGGCTGGGCCAGTTGGCATTTCTGTGTGGAGTTTGCATGTTCTCCCCGTGTTGCCTTGGGATTCTTCCAGGTGCTACGGTTTCCCCCACAGTCCAATTAGGAGAATTGAATTACTAAATTGGCCTTAGTGTACATGTATGAATGAGTGTGTATGGATGTTTCCCAGTACTGGGTTATGGCTGGAAGTGCATCTGCTGTGTAAAAGATATGCTGACGGTCAATGGTTACAGGTTTTCATCATTATCTTAAAATATCTTCTTTTGTGTTTAACAACAACAAAACAAAATTGGTTTGAAATATGTCAATGAGAAATTGATGGTAGAATTTTTTTGTTTAAAATAATTTTTGTTTGTCTTGTTCAAAACACAAACTATCAAAATTATAGATGAACATCTCATTTTTTGTTTCATAGGAACAACCGATACTTCAAATTATAAAATTTGTCGAGAAGAAGTTTTATTTTAACTTTTTTTATGTGACAGGAGAATTTTGACTCTGGCTGAAAATATCCCACAGACATTGAAGGAGTGAATGTGGCAGACTAAAAGGCACTGAGAACACCCTGGAAACCACATAAAAATGCCTTAACAACCACCCACAGTACTCCAGCATTACAGTGGTGAGTTCTTCTTGGGCAAACTTACTTTTACTGACATGGGCAATACATCATTAAACAATTCTGCAGAGTCAGCAGCACTACCATATTGAGCTGTACCATTTTCCGGCACTAAATGATTGCTAAATGTATAAATGTAAATGTGACATCATCCATTGTGCCATCTTATGCATGCTAGCAAAAATAGCTAATGGAGTGATATTTTTCCCTCGATTCAAACCTTCTAAGCTTCTCAATCACATCAGCCCAACACACAGGTACATCACCACATGAGCACATTTTAAAATGCCATCTGTCTTGACAGTATGTTGTTTCATAAACTGAACAGAAACAAACTTCAGGACAAATACTTGAGGTTGTTTGCTTCAAAATAAAGGCTATTTTGAGCACAGCTGAGACACTGACATGTGATCAGGACGGACTGTGTATGTACTTTCATATTTAATACAAAAAATTACAGCACCACACAAAATAACAAACGACTGTGCTATTTGTGAGATTCCTTTCAAGCAGACTTCTAATTTCCATTGAATTGGTCTGGTGATGAAGTAAAATCAAACTGACTTATTACAGACTGACTTATTATTTTCATTGCCCATTCATTAAATAACAGCCACACGGTAAAAATGCTGGCTTTCACACAAGGGATTTGTGTTGGGACAACATAAAGGAATTAATTTAACTTATTCGTTTTTACAAGTTTAAGTGTACTGAACATAAAACAATTAAGTAGTCCAAAAACAAATCAAGAATTGTGTTGTTTCAGCTCATTTTAAATAAGTAATTAAATTTTAGTAATTACATTTTAAATAATTGATGACCAAAGAAACATCAGAAGTGAAAGATTTGCAAGCCAAGTTGTTCTTTGAAGATTTAAAGTGACGCTATATTGAACTTTTAAATTGCTCTGATGAAACATCAAATTCAATTGTCAAAACATCTGTAGATATGCCAGCTCTGTCTATGAGTGGACCAAAAAGTAAAACAGCCTTTTCGAGCACTGGTTATACATATGTTTTTGATACTGACTGTTCTAATAAAAATGATAAAGCATATTTATTATTTAGTGCCAAGAACTAAATAAATTGTTGAAATGGTGAACATTTTTAAATAAAGACAATTGAATAAAATTACATCGAACAGCAATATAAAATTAATTTTACACCAGGGTGGTGTTAAGTATAGTTACATTTTAACTTTGTCTAGAGTTAAAACGAACCCTATTGTATGTGTCGATGTGCCAACACTTTTAAAAATGTTGATCTAACTCTGTTGAGAGTGAATCCCAGGAGACATTTTCAAAGTGTTGAAATTAAATCACTTAGGGCCCTATATCATACACCCGGCGCAATAAGGCGAAAGACGTGTTTGGCGCAATTTGTTGCAATTTTCAGACCAGCGCAAAGCAAATTTTCACGGTTTGCTCCATGTTGTTTAAATAGCAAATCTAAAATAATAAAACTAAAATACTAAAATAATTTGACCATCTAAAAGCAGGTCTAAAGTCCAGCACAGAGCGCGTTAGTTATGTGCCTATGTGGGTTCAAACGCTTACACATTGCTTAATACACACAGGATGTACAGCAATACACAAATATATATATACATATGAAAAAATTTAGGGATTAAAATGTTACAAAAATTATTTTCTACATAAATATAAAAACCACTGCCTCCATGCCTTTTTTCAGTTCATTCATGACAATTTGCATTTGTATAATGCTATTAATATTAGCAGTATTATTTATTAAATGCATATTTATATTTGTTTTAATAAAAGCAAGTTTAGATTTGTTATTATTGTTCATTTATTCGTTTGCTGGAAATTAGAACTGAATTTAGAAAGGTTTTGAAACAAATCTTTGCGCTTAACAAATGAAATTAAAATATGTAGGCTGATGGATGTCTTCAGTGGAGTGCGTACAACATCGTTTCCTCATCCACGAAAGTAAAGCAGTAGACTAAAGAGTAAAAGTAAAGTAAAGAGAAAGTAAAGAGGCCGAATGGAGGATGCTCATTCTTTATCCTCGAGCAGATTTTTTGTTTAACTGTTTTCTCACTAGTGAAGCATTCAGTTTTTCCACTTACAAAATCTGCCATGTAAATAGCAAATGCGCCAGGGGGTGATGCAACTGACTCTTAAAGGGAATTTGATATGAGACTCTGAATGGTGTAATGCACATTATGCTCAAAACACATCCAGAACTCATTAAGAGAATAAGCACAACCCTGTTAGACCATGCGCCAGGGTGCAGAGCGTATTTTTTCATCCTTAAAATAGCAAAAGTGGATTCAGACATGGCCTTAATGCTTTTGCACCATGCGCTTTAGACTTTGCGACTAGATCATTAAAATAGAGCCCTTAAAGTTTTTTGGGGTTTTTTTTGTTGTTGTTTTAGTTTGAATAAGCAGCAAAGCTCATTTTTGAGTGCATGATGACTGTAGCGCTAATATGATCACCCTAAAGATAATAAATCATGTCACATTTACTGGGAATTAGGGCTGTATGATCAATCAAAATGAAATCGCCAATATGATCAATCAAAAGCACCAATTGTCATAGACATCCTGTCTGGAAAGCACAGTTGTATAATCAATAGTAAATGTGCCCAGAAGTCCAGAGGGTGCTCTCAAGCAGAAACTCCAAACACCTATGTAGAAACCCAGGAAATCCTCAAAGCGGTTCTTGAATAAACAAAAGTTTTGACAGCTTTCATTGATTCAAAGTGAGTAATAAATCACACCACTACTGAAGTATTTATTACTTTAGGTTATAAAGTGAGTCTGGAGTAAAAAGTTATTAATTGAGGTATTTTCACATACTTCCAGATGTAACAGTAACACAAATTCGTAGTTCACTGAGAAGCAGTGAAAACAGTTGTCAATATCGCAGAATGATTAAGTTTGAGTTCAAAATCAGCTGGTTTAATTGTCTACGATTATGAACATGATTTTGCGCAGCTTCTCAGTGAACTACGACTCTGTGTGGTAAATGATGCTCCATCTAAAAGCACTTAATGGAGAATTACTGCTGGTTACAGAACTGGCTTTACTGACAAAATGCACACACAATTGCCTTTGATTGATCATGCAGCCCTACTGTGAAAGCAACAATATTGGCCAACAAACAGAGCTTTCACAGCAAATAAGAAACAAATTATTTTATTTGGTGTGTTGGTTTTACAGTTTTCATCAAGCTACACATTACGATTTATGAAATTATTAGTGTTTTGTCTTAAAACCTATTTTAGACCATCATAAAGTGGTTATAATAACAATTAAAATCTAAAATGAATTTTGATAATGGCAAAACTACACATTTTATTCTGTGTATGTGTCACTGCACCATGCTCATGCGCAATATACTGACACTGAAGAGAACAAACTGTTGAAAAAGTTATTTTTGTTTTATGTTACATATATTTTGGTGCCTTTCTGGACGTAGACAGCAAGGTTCCTGACTTGTTCAGTGGAGGATGAGGAAGCTCTCAGATTTCACCTCAAATAACTTAAATTGTGTTTCAATCACTGTAATCATATTTCATTTTGGCTTCAAGCGTCATTTGCATTAACTTTTCCCTCAGTTGTTTATGAACAGAAATTAGAACGAGGAAGCGTACAGAATGTTGTCATCCAGAAAAGCATGTGTAATGATCATGCAATAGGACTGACAGATCTAGACAGAATGAGCACTCTTTGACTTGCTGTATAACACATGCTCATCTAGAAGAAACAGACACACATCACTCTTCCTGCTGTTTTAAGCTCTTCACATAACAACATATTTCAGTGGAAAATATACATAAATGATATTCAGTATAATAAAATATGAAGTGAATGTGAGAATTAATCTAAATCATTCTATTTCTCTTTCCAGATATACTTTTCTTCAATGTCACTGGTTTCTAAAAATGGATCCAACATTCTTGTTATTTTGTGCAACAGCAGCAGTTTTGGGCAGGTGGTCTAAAACTCAAATCTAATTGGATGGATTCTTTCATAGCAGGTCGATATGGGGAAAAAAATGGCACACTGAACAAAAAAATAAATAACAACAACGGCTTTACTGTGCCATGGTTGATTTTGCTCCATACAGATTGATGGCTCAAACTCAACAGTGTCATTCTATCATAGAGCTGCATCACTTCATCGTGCTCAATTTGACAAGGTTGTAGCATGTCTTAGTATTATTCCTTTTGATAGAGATACAGTGATAAGTGGAAAATTCTGATAAATTCTTAAGTTTGGATTCTCATGATTATCATTGGACAGGTTGATAAATTGAAATTTGAAGATTTATTATTGCAGAATTATTTTAGTTTTTTTAATACAATAAAATGTGATCTGTATTCATCAGCGTTAAACATTAGAACACAATGAGTGACATTCCTGATGTCTCTGAGGAGATTGTAAATAAAAAGCTAGTAAGTAAAATGCTGACAGAATAAAGCCTTGAAATTTGAATTAGCCATTTAGCATGTTTGCTGCCACATATTCAAGCACACTTGTGACGCTAATGTTGTTTTCATCACACATGCAACACAATAGGGTTGGTGAGATAGCATTACTTCACGTTACGATACTATAGACCAATTACCATGTTTGTAAACATTCAGGATGCGCGCGCAGGGAGGTGGCAGAAAAAAACCAGGAGCGATAGCATTTACAGCGAGGGAATGACATCCGATGCGGTACAGAGTTTATTGTTGTCTTAGAAATAAGATATATTGATTACATATTATGTATATTATTTACATAATGCTTTCAGCATATTATAACAGCATGTCACCCAGTGATAAGCACAGTGATTCGGCAAAATTAACATTAAACTGAGCGGCGTTCGTCTGACAGGTCCATTTGCAATAGCGCCCTCCCAATAAATATTGGATAAGACAAAATGACCAAGCATCCAGCCCCAAATACACAATCTCATTGAAGCTCCAAGGGATTTTACGAGAGAAGTTAAAGGCCTACAAGAGTTTGGATGCCAACAATTGTGTTCTGTGTGGTCATGTGCAAGAAATAATGTTCCCTGATTACCAGATTCAAAACTATGTAGTGCCTAAAACCGAGGTTCTGCCAAGCCAAAGACAAGGAAAAAAGACGGAGCTAACGTTATACAAGGCCTGTGTAATCATCAACAAGCAGAACAACTGCATTCTGACAGCGAACTACACCTGAACTTACGGGAGGGTATGTGAACTTACACATAAAAGTAAAGTTTGTTTTATATTCTCACATTCGGACTTTCTCCTTAATAATATAATTTCATAAATGTATTATTTGCAAACTCTAAATAGCGAAATCATATTAGCAGCCAATGACTATCAAAGTACAACATTGTTCACAGTCAAATAAACAGTGTTAATGTTGTTTTCAAGTCACACTTGCAGGTTATTTCAGACCGAATGCTCAAAGTGCAGTGGTAAACAATAGGGAGTGTGTCACAAGTTGTCACTGAACGAATCTGTGAATATAAAACCAACTTTAATAACTTACACTTTCACGTTTCATTCTTAGCATTCAGTGTCCGCAGTTTAATTAACTATATGTAACTGTTTTGCCGAAATCATTGCTGCAATCAAAAACGAGTAATGTATATGATTCAGCAACAACTTGAGTCGAGCATTTCTAATTAGGTCGTCACCTCATTCAGCTCCCTTTTAGCCAAAGACGTCTGCAGTTGGCATTAAAACAGTGTGGTGTATGGTAAAAGTAATTTGGCATCCTACCGCAAAACAAGACAAGTTTGCTATTGCAGCCAGTCTTTTTCTGCAACCGCAGACCCGTGTGACGTCATGTGTGACGTAGGTTGGTAATTGGTCTATACCAACTGAAGTATCATGATACCAAGTAGTATTGCGATACTGTCTGTAATTCATAACTCAAATCTATGAAATAAAGAAAATTGTCAGAAATACTATATTTTATATGCTATAATAAGCTTACTTGAATTAAATTCATAATTCCCTTATTACTGAAAAAACTATTTGCATGTCACTTTACCTAAAATGCATTAGTTCTTTTAGTTTATTTTGTAGATAACTGACCAAAAAAAAAAAAAACATTAAAATAAATATAAAATAAATAAATTATTCATTCATTTCTTTTCAGCTTAGTTCCTTTATTAATCTGGGGTCGCCACACTTGAATAAACTGCCAACTTATCCATCACATATTTTACGCAGCGGATGCCCATCCAGCCGCAACCCATCTCTTAGAAACATCCATACACATTCTTTCACACTCATACACAAGGGACAATTTAGCTTACCCAATTCACCTGTACTGCATGCCTTTGGACTGTGGGGGAAACCGGAGTACCCGGAGGAAACCCACGCAAACGCAGGGAGAACATGCAAACTCCACACAGAAATGCCAACTGACCCAGCCGAGGCTCGAATCAGCGACCTTCTTGCTGTGAGGTGACAGCACTACCTACTGCGCCACTGCACCGCCTGGATACAAATTATACCAAACGAAATTCATTACAAAAAGTGTATTTTTCCCACTAAATTTGGCTATATGAAGTGGTCAAAAATAGTTTCAATGTTTCCTGTTTTCAACCTTTTTTTTTTGTTTTTTTTGTCTTATCAGGTAAGAATCCAAAGTAATTCAACATTTCATTTGTGAGTGGTTCTTTTAAGAGATTTTTTGTACGTACTAAATCATACAGACAGGAACAGAAATTAACTGATTCAGATGTGCATTCGAACTGAAGCGTCAAAATATGTGCAATAGGCTAAAGGTGTGAATTCTACACAGTTTTGCAACCTTAAAGAGCTCCACAGACTATTAAAATAAAATGGTCTATTGTTGCACAAACGTGTGAGCTTTTTAGCAACTTTTCCACATGCAACTATGTACTGCAGATAGATGGTTAATGACGATACTACCGTGTATAAAGTACAGTGGCACCCACAGTATTGTGGAGCCATAGTACCGTAAACCGTGAAAGCCTACAACAAAATAATAAAACTTTACTATTTTTGCCATCATATCATAATCTGAAATTACAGAAACTTAAGCATCATCATAACAACTTTCAAAATGAAAGTTCAGCTAATTGTTTGATTATTATTGTGAATTCCAGAAGAAATTGTGACAAATACATAATGAATTTTACTTCTCAAAGTATTGACAACAGCATTAATAATAATAATAATAATAATAATAATAATAATAATAATAATAATAATAATAATAAATTATTATTATTATTATATTTTTATTTATTTATTTATTTATTTAAAAACTGTATTTTTAAGGATAAATTGTTATTATGAAGGTACAAAGTTGTTCTTACTTTTATTTATTTTATCAATAAAAAATTATTTTTAAAAAATTCATAGGGTCATTTCTTAATAATTTTTCTTTAAAATTAAAAAAGTTACTTAACTTGATTAACTGAAAATGCATTTTTATGACAAAAATTTATTATGGCCATTAAGTAAAAATAAAAATGTCATTATGTAAAATACATTTAAAAGATTAAAAAGAAAAATACATAAATGAATAAATAAATAGTGGTGGATGAAATGTGGGGCTTCATACTTCGTAACAATCAACTCCTAATGCAACAGAATTCAGATTTTCTGAATTCTGTTAAAACTCAAACTATTTGTTGTTTTAAAAAGTTTAAGTATATAAATAAAAAATTATAAAAAAGCAATAACATCAAATATTAAATTACATAAAACAACAAACTATTCACCTACTGTACACTGTAAAAAATGCTGGGTTCCATGCAATTCATTTGTTTTAGAACAACATGAAGCAATTACGTTAACTTATTAGTTTTACAAATTTAAGTGGATTGAACAGAAAACAATTAAGTAGACCTTAAAAAAAAACTCAAAAATCGTGTTGTTTCAGCTCGTTTTAAATAAGTAGTTTGAACAAACAGCAAACATCATTTTATGAGTGTACATTGCCCAGTCCTATAAGAGAAGCTTCTCAAACAGTACGTCCAGTTCTACACATAAATTACTCAGCCCTTATAATAACTCCTCTCCGAACATCTGTACGCCTGTCACAAAACTGTCAACCAAGCAGCATTCAGTGAGAGCCACTCGACTGTCACACAAATGCTGCACAGGCAAAAAAAAAAAAAAACGAAGAAAAAAAAAAAAAACAATCTTCCTCATCCGAGCGTGTCGTGTGTTCACACACCTGTCAATCAAGAGCTGCACATCTGGGTTGCGAGGCTGCATCAACCGCAAATCCCCATCCAATAAACAGAACTAAAAAAAGTCCAGCCAGGGGGAAACCAGGTCACAACGGCAGGAAAACACAGGCGCTACTAGCTGTTAGCTTTTCACGTCATAAACCCCTCCTAGCATGTGAAAGACGGCCTGCTGGCAGGCCACACCGGAGCGAAGAGTCAATTCTGTACAGCCGAATCGGGCCGAGAGACGCCGAGAGCTGCCGAGAGGCCAAACGCACGAGGAGCAAAGGCTTTCTGGGAGTGGAGAACGGTGTTACCGTTTAATGCTGTTATCACAGGCTGTATATAGCTGGAGGTCAAGCACGACTTTATCCTGCAAGGAGGATTATGGTACTTAGCTGATTACTGGCTGCCTGACGGTTATTGCCTTGCAATTGTACAGAACTCCTTCTCTGGATTCTGGCATAATCATCTTCCTCTTTGCCCTGGCAAACTCCAGAAACAAAGAGGAATGATGGATGGTGAAATAAACCTTGCTCCATTTGATGAATCAGCAGATATAGCTTGGCTGTCTCAGCAAGTATATGTGTGTATTTCTCTGAGCTCTGAGTGAGAGTGTTTGTGTGTATGTGTGTGTGTGTGTGTGTGTGTGTTTACATATATTCATAAATCTGATGTTGTGTGCATGCTTGTGTGTGCGCGCGCGCTTTGGAAGGCATTATAACAGTCCAGTTTATTTCTCAAGTAGACAGATTATCTCTAGGTCTTGTGAACACGTGTGCATACAGTAGATGCATCTGTGTGAGAGTGAGATCACAGCGCCACCTACAGTCAAAAAAAGCTGATTGGTGATAATGAAGAGGTTAATTTATAATGAAAATGTGTACACAGGCAAATATGGAGGATTTCAGGGATGCATGACTTTTCACATCACATCAATACACATCAATATAGCTATATTAAAAAAAATTATAATATTAATAATAATAATAATAATAATAATAGGCGACGCAGTGGCGCAGTAGGTAGTGCTGTCGCCTCACAGCAAGAAGGTTGCTGGTTCGAGCCTCGGCTGGGTCAGTTGGCGTTTCGGTGTGGAGTTTGCATGTTCTCCCTGCGTTCGTGTGGGTTTCCTCCGGGTGCTCCGGTTTCCCCCACAGTCCAAAGACATGCAGTTGGATGTTTCCCAGAGATGGGTTGGGGCTGGAAGGGCATCCGCTGTGTAAAAACGTGCTGGATAAGTTGGCAGTTCATTCCGCTGTGGGACCCCAGATTAATAAAGGGATTGAGCCGAAAATAAAATGAATGAATGAATGAATAATAATAATAATAATATTAATAATAATAATAACAACAACAACAACAACAACAATAATCATCATCATCATCATCATCATAATAACAATGCTGTTATTATTGTTATTATTATTATTATTATTATTATTATTAATAATAATAATAATAATAATAATAATAATAATAATAATAATTTTTATTATTACTATTAATTATACAAATAATAATTATAATAATAATATAATAGAAAATTATCAAGGTAGTAGCTGCAATAAAAGTTGTTACATGATTACTATTATTGGTTTTATTATTATTATTATTATTAGTAGTAGTAGTAGTAGTATTAATGGTGTTGCTGTTCATATTTATTATTACTTTAAAATTTAAGATGTAAATACATTGTTTTATTAATATATTAATTTTACTCCAACAAATATTAGTGTAATTATTTCACTGCAATAATTGTACATTGACAATAATAACAACAACGGTGATTATTGTGATGATGATGATGACTTGTATTGTTGTTGTTTTGTGGTAATTAACCATTATTTAAAATGATAAATTTATTGTTTTTCTCACACTTTACATGGTTTCATTAGTTAATGTATTAACGAACATGAACTAAGTACACTCACCGGCCACTTTATTAGGTACACCTTGCTAGTACCGGGGTTGGATCCCTTTTGCCTTCAGAACTGCCTTACTCCTTTGTGGCATAGATTCAACAAGGTACTAGAAATATTCCTCAGAGATTTTGGTCCATATTGATATGATAGCATCATGCAGTTGCTGCAGATTTGTCGGCTGCACATCCATGATGCGAAACTCCCGTTCCACCACATCCCAAAGGTGCTCTATTGGATTGAGAGCTGGTGACTGTGAAGGCCATTTGAGTACAGTGAACTCATTGTCATGTTCAAGAAACCAGTCTGAGATGATTCGCGCTTTATGACATGGCACGTTATCATGCAGGAAGTAGCCATCAGAAGATGGGTACACTGTGGTCATAAAGGAATGGACATAGTCAGCAACAATACTCAGGTAGGCTGTGACGTTGAAATGATGCTCAATTGGTATTAATGGGCCCAAAGTATGCCAAGAAAATATCCCCCACACAATTACACCAACCACCATCCTGAACCGTTGATACAAGGCAGGATGGATCATGCTTTCATGTATTTGACGCCAAATTCTGACCCTATCTGAATGGCTCAGCAGAAATCAAGAATCATCAGACCAGGCAACGTTTTTCCAATCTTCTATTGTCCAATTTTGGTGAGTCTGTGCGAATTATAGCCTCAGTTTCCTGTTCTTAGCTGACAGGAGTGGCACCCGGTGTGGTCTTCTGCTGCTGTAGCCTACTGTATCTGCCTCAAGGTTGACGTGTTGTGTGTTCAGTGATGCTCTTCCGCATACCTCGCTTGTAATGAGTGGTTCTTTGAGTTACTGTTGCCTTTCTATCAGCTCCTTCTATCATCAACAAGGTCTTTGTGCCCACAGAACTGCCTCACTGGATATTTTTTCTTTTTTTGACCATTTTCTGTAAACCCTAAGGATGGTTGTGTGTGGTTGTGCAGTTTCTGAAATACTCAGTCCAGCTCGCTCGGCACCAACAACCATGCCATGTTCAAAGTCTCTTCAATCACCTTTCTTCCACATTCTGATGCTCAGTTTGAACTGCAGCAGATCGTCTTGACCATGTCTACATGCCTAAATGCATTGAGTTGCTGCCATGTGAATGGCTAATTAGAAATTTGTGTTAAAGAGCAGTTGGACAGGTGTACCTAATAAAGTGCCCAGTGAGTACATCTTGTACAGCATTTATAAATCATTTCTAAAAATCAACATTTACTAATGTTTTATCAAAATCTAAATTATGCTTGTTAACATTAGTTAATGCACTGTGACTTAACATGAACTAATAATGAACAACTGTATTTTTATTAACTAACATTAACAAATATGAACAAATACTTTAATTAATGTATTGTTCACAATTAAATTTGTCGACACCTGCATTTATCTGTGGATCTGTGGAAGTGCTCCAGAAACACTAAATCTAAAATGCCACAGCAAAATAAATTATATTTTACATCAAATATTCATACTGCTTTGCAGGCAGAAAAAAAGAGAGCAAATGACTCATGACCCAGTCTTTTTCTTTTTTTTCCAATACATCAAAAACACTTATGAGTCAGTGGGAGTGATTACTGAATTAATTACTCGCTCACTGAATCACAAGTCAGATCACTTTCAATCATGTCTGACTGTATTGAAGGTTTGTGAAGCTTTTAAACAGTGCAATATTAGCTAAATAGACCTGTTGTGCATATGCGGAGGCAGTTAAAGATGCACATTACAGTATTCTAGTTTTGTGACGTTAATTAGCCACAGAATGAAATATCATATTTAGTGTTTGTGTGTACTATATACAGTAGCAACATAATAAGAAACAGTTACAAAGGATAGAACTAAAGGTGCTGTAAGTTTTTTACTTCTAAAGCATTAAAACACTGTAATATGTTTGCAGATATTTAGGAAACATGCTAAGTGAACATACTTGTTTATCTAAAAAACAATGCTTAAGTCAGATATTCTGCTTTGAAAATGTGCATTACATGCCAAAACGTCTGTCTTTGTTTTGGTCATTTAACCTGCCCTATGCCAGTTTAGCCAATTATATTTCCGTACCCCTGGTTGCCTCGAAGAAAAACAGTGTATTTAATTTATTCAGCCAGGAAGGCTCTTAACCCTCAGGGGTCTGAGGTGATTTTGGGGCCCCTGAGATGTTTTGACATGCCCTGACATTTGTGCTAATTTCAGCTACTTTTTACATGGTATTGGCCAACATATATTTTATTTGTATTCAGCACATACTGTGCTACAACAATATGTGACAATTATTGATGTACATGCTTTTGTTTTTTTTTTTAAAAAAATATTATGCGTGGTTAGTAGGATTTGGAGAAAAAAAATGTAGCTGAAATAAGGTCCAAAAAACACACTAAATGTGCTTGAGCAACATTGACTTTTGAGTAATTAGTCTGGTAGGCTAGAATATTTACTTCACAATTATGTAAAAATTATTTTATTCTCTCATTCAAAAAAAACATTACAAAGATTTACATTTTGTTAAGTTTGTTTGGCTGATCTCAGGTCTATGCGTGAGTGACAATGAGTGTCATGAATAATTCACACCTGGAGAGACAAAAGAAACTCCCCCACTCACCCATCAAGGGCATTGTAAAGCAATGTCCATTTGGAAAAGCTAGCCCAAACTAAATGCTTGTTACATTTAGTTAATATTTTGTAGGTTGTAATTTTTTTTCAATATTTTGCCTGAATTTTATTGTATTATCTTTCAATTTCTGAATATGTTTGGTGACTAAAATTTTATTTTAATAAATATATCTGTTTAATAAATCTGTTTTGTTTAAATGCATCAAAATACATTGCCTATATTCACTGAGAAATGGAGGGAAATATTTGAAATGGTATAAAACGTGTTTGCAAAACTGTTGTAATAAAAACTTTCTTGTGCATTAATCCAGCATTTAATAATAATTTCTGAATGACTCTGGCATAATGACAAAACAAGAATAATCTAAATAATATTTTAAGACCTTTATATATATATTGCCCAAATAGTTGCAGTCTTACTTAACTTTTTCCAAACTTTAACAGGTTCACCTATGGTAAAATAAATAAAAATTAAATTAATAACACGTATAACATGCTTCACATTCTAGCCAGCGCGCTGTGGGCGTGTGGGCAGTCTACGTCATTGTTTGTATTAATGGCGGAAGTGGGAAGAGCCGGCGTGATGCGCGCTCTGCTGGGAGAACTGTATGGATTACCTAGCGAGACAACATTTGCTTTCAAAATGAGTTGGAAAGTTCACCCTCCAAGCTTTATGCAGGTATGTCTGTCATGTGTATGTCTCATGTATTCGTGAAGATTCCGCAGTTTTTTCTGACCTCAGTTTACATGTCGCGCGAGTCTCACGTGGATTATTGTA
The DNA here is from genome assembly GCA_903798195.1 of Danio kyathit. Lineage (NCBI taxonomy): Eukaryota > Metazoa > Chordata > Actinopteri > Cypriniformes > Danionidae > Danio > Danio kyathit. The sequence continues at coordinate 29,681,093 of LR812537.1, read as the reverse complement.
ATAACAAAGCCTCGTGGGCGTGGTCGCATTAAAAATAATGAGCTCCGATAGAGAAGCTAGACATAGCGTTGGTTTCATACTGATTACTTTATCAAGCAATATTTGTTTTCAACATGCACCGCTGCATTTAAAAGTAGACACTTCAAGCTTTCTATAGACATATGTCTCATGTCTGTGTGTTTAGTTTTCGCGGAGTTTCAGTGCATATTACTGACGTGTTTGTAAAAACAGTTCACGGAGAGAGAAAAGAGAAAGTGCCCTCACTGTTTATTTGCCTTATTTTGCAAAAGCACACACTTTTGTTGTTATTGTGAGTGTACACAAAAAAAAACTAGACACCTAACAGATTCGATTGATGTATTGCTCATATCTGTACGATCAAAACTGAAAGTGTCATTTAAGTTTTTTTTTCGGAGTTTTCATGTGAAAACACGTCAAAACGCGTATACGTGGGCTTCGACCCCTGGGGATTAAAGTATGTTTCCGTGAACGAAATGCGACCTCCTATGGACAGTAGCACACTCCGAAATGAGTCGCAGATTCAGAGATCCACATGAGTTGATTATTCACTAGCAAATAATATAAATATTACAAAAGTAAACATTAGGTTCGGTGGTTACATTGTAACCCTGTGTCCTAACAACATGCTAAGTGACGAGATCTGCAGTGATAAAAAATTTGACTGTTTGCACCAGACAAAAGAAATTCAGAAGCACAGAATAGTGCACTTACTGCACTCCAACGAAATGGTAAGGTTTATAAATGTAATTAATACATATTAAACCTCTTTAACATTAATAAATGTAGATGCTGAATCACTAATATGTGTTGGCTTGCACTGAAGTTCCATTTCAAATGGTTTATTTTATTTTCAAGATCTGAGGTAAACTATGTGCTGCTGCTTTCAGTAGTATGGCATTAAATGTCATGTGAAATGGCATTCAAGCTCACATTGTTAGCATTTAACACTAAATAAAGCACATGAGGTGTACCTGAGGTGATTGTTGTTCACCTGTGAGAAATAGAAGCCATTTCTAAAGTATAAATTTTAGGTGTTGGTTAGAACAAACACTACTTTTAATATGAAAATATTCCTTCTATTGTGTGCTGTTGTTTATATTTAGAACATGGTTTAAATCAGCCTTAAATCAGTCTTTAGGCTTGACAGTTAGTCGTCAATCTGGCAACCTGCGCTTGCATGTGTTTTGAACCAGGTGTGCAATAGCTAGTTTAACCACTGGGTGTCAAATTTACATACTGCACCTTTAATGTCAAGTGCTGTTCCGCAATAAAGTTTGAAGAAAAAAAAAAAAAGATTTTATACAATTCCATAACATTACTTTGGCATTTAACTACATCATTTTACAGGAAATATAAAAATATTGTAATTTCTGAAGATTCCATCTGATGCCAAATTTAATGATGAAACACACAATACAATCATAAATGTAAAAAACATTCTTTAAAATGACTCTTTTAAATATAAATATATTTAAACTTTACTATTGCACTGCTTTATATTTTGGTGATACACTGACATTTTATTTTATTTTATTTTATGTAATTATAATATTTTTACTCTACAAGAATGAATTATACCAATTGAATGTTAAGCAATAACGAAAATCAGTGTTGAGTAAGTTTAAATATGGTCATAATTACTCTGTCTGAAAGTATTTTAGATAGATAAGTCTAAAAAAATTGGTAAAAAAAAAAAAAAAAAAAAAAAAGCAAAAACTATGCTTAACTGGGATAGACAGTATAGCTGAATCTTTAATAATTTAAAAGCAAATCAAACATAAAAGATCAAATTTAACAACATTTTATACAAGTGCAGAGATGCCCAAAGTTGGCCCAATTGTAACATTGATTTGGCCCACCATCCTATCTTAGAACAAAGTAAGAATGATGGAGAGGGTTGGGTGGGGGGGGGGTATTGCTACAAAAAAGCTTGACAGATAGGAGGACTATGCAGAAGACATCAGTGAGCAAATTAAAGCAAAATCTAGCGCCATTCTTTCATAAATGAGATTGCTTTTGTTTTAAACGGTAAGTAAGTTCATTAATAAACTGTGAAAAAAATATCTACTGTATTAGTTAATATACACCCAATGTTTTCTAGTTATCTTTAAAGTTTATTAATAATTAGGAAACTACCCATAGCAATATTGTCTTCGGTCCATTAGCCTTTTTGTCCTTCATAAGGAAAAGTTTGGGCACTCCTGTTCAAGTGCATTTAAGACTTAACTAAGATAATAGAATAATAATAATAATAATAATATAATAATAATAATAATAATAATAATATAATAATAATAATATAATAATAATAATAATAATAATAATAAATAAATAAAACAGTGGAACCATTTTATAAAATTACAGTAAATGAAACGCATAATGGTTATTTATTATTTATTTATTATTTATTTGATAATTTATGTGTCTTTATTTATTTATTTATGTATATGAATTTTTCATGCTTCCATTAACTATTATCAAACATCTTTTCGACTGGGTCACATAATCTATCCAGGAACAGCAATATTAAACTTGAACATCAAACCGCTAACTCCATCTTCTACCATATGCTCACATCTGGCCCAATAATTGTATAGCGGTGCAAGTTGCATATTAAATCTCAGCATGATAATACAAGCTGTGGCATGCGAGCGTGTGGACTGCTTGAAATGTGCGTGTCACATGGAGAATGTGTGAGACCTGAGAGCCTGTATTTTACAGTAATGTTCTTGTCTACCTGTGTCAAAAAAGGGATGTTAATTGGAATATTTCCATTTTGCAAAACACCCACTCACTTCTTCCAACATCTTCAAGACTCTGGAGACTAAGCAGCCAACTGGTAAGCCCATGCTCACGTCATGTAAATACAGCTGATTTTAAAAAGTCTGCTTACTCTTTCACTTTGTGTTTTAATTTTAACAAGCAACTTGCTTGTTTGTGCAATAGTAAACAGTTACCATTTATCTGGAGCTATGCGAGCAGAGGGAGAAGTGGGCGTGGCCTGCAAAGCAGGGAAAAGAGGGGAGCAAACAACTGTCAGTTGGCTCACAAAATGAGACACAAACCGTGAGGAGACCCATGATTTTATAGTTTACAAGTAAAAATGCAAAGAAATAAACAGTAAGTATTGAATGCTGTTACATATGTTATTCCATAATTTCATATACACATAACCACAATTTGTTATATCATCATAACATAAACGTGTTTATATAAACATTATAAATGAGGAAGACTTCTCTCCTTCTGAATCCCCCGGTCTGATGCAGACAGTGCAGCAGGTCTCTTGCCCTGTCTATTTCAACCATTAGCCCTGCTGGTAAACCAGAGATTTAAACTAGGCGAACACAGCAGCACAGATATAGCGATGTGTCTGAATGGTAACAAACTCAACTGATAAAAGCAATGTTCCGCCCATTCTCAAATTCTCGTACAGCTCTCCCGACAAATGCTTGCTGCAAACCAACAGCTTTGCTGTACGGCCTGACAGAGTCGTGGAGAAAAACATTGCAACAAACCCCGTGGATCATGGAAACAAACACATACAACCCGTGCCGTGCAGACGTGGTCTCACCCAGTATTGGTCACTGGGTTTGGCAGGTCTGCCTTGCTTTTGGAAAGCACATGCTCTCATGAATAATTAAGAAGCAAATTCCTTCTCATAAGATAAGAAAACTCCGCTATGAATAATGATGAGAAACCGGACACGTCATCACTCCACTAGCAAATTCGTGCTATTGTCACCGATTTTGATCCCGCCCCAAGATTTATTTTAAACCCGGAAGATGAAATTAACTACCAAAGCTCAAAATTATCCAGATTTAACAATTAAAGCAGACAGGTGCTAACGTAGGTGCTAACTGATGCTCAACACACACAAAAAAAGTACTCCAGGGGTGTCCTGAACCTTTAAGATGTCCTTAAAGTATGTCTTCTAGAGGCAAAAATGACTTAATGTGGCTTTAAAGCCTTTGACACACCAAGCTGGCGTAAAAAAAACTAGTGGACTGAATGAAAGCAGACTGCATTGTCGCATCTGTTCCCCTTTGGACCAAAAATCTCCACGTGAACACACCCAAACGGATGACAGCAGACTTGAAATAAGAACGTATATATCTTGCATGAGGGAATTTATCTTTCCATCCCTGCATGTGGGCAGTCTCTGTATTGAATCTCTCTTCATCCGTCATTCCACAAAGAGAAAACTGGAACTACTGCTGCACACATATGATCTGTAAACAAAGCAGCATTTATGTACGGTTTTAACAGTACTTCAAGCCCATCACACAGGGATACACTCATGTAAATATGATATGGTCATGCTCATGTGATAATATGATATGCTGGACCATTTGCAATATTTAATAATGCAACAAATACATCCGGATTTTAGTGTGTTCCTTCTTGACTTGCTTTGTTTGCTTGGTTTTGTAACTTCGTTGTTCCACTTCATAGATGAACAGCCAAACTCTCTCTAACTTGATTGCATGAACACACCAAACAAACTAGACAGACGCTGCCTGAAACTGGGCACTATCCAAAGGCAGGCTGTCAGCTTGTGCATCCCAGCCTTAAGTCATCATAAGGCTGTCTAGTGGGACCTGGACCCTCTTGAAGAATCATTGCACAAGTGGAAATGACGCAATCACCTTCTCAACTGATTCTCTAACCCATTGCAAGCTCCTTCATCCATTCCCGCGTTTGGACAGATGGTGTAAATCAAATGTGGCCAGTACATTGATTTAAGCAGAGGCTGGTGTTGTGATCGGCCCTCTGGAGCCTCCACACACTGATCAGACAGAAGTAGAGATCACAGCCTCTCACCGAGCAGGATCCAACTGACCTGCCTTCCATCTGAAAGCTCTATGACTGCCTTATTAGCTTTGTAAAAAACACACATGCACAGAACACACACACACACACACACAACACACACTGTAAGTAGGGCACACCCCAGTAGAGCGGGACAGACTTCATAGAAGAGGTGCAGAGAATTCAGGGAAGAGAATCAACAATGACTGTGAGGTAAACAGACCTGCCAATAAGATAGCAAAGATATCACATCTGTCCACTTTTTCACTGATGTTCGTTACAGAAATGTTTTCCCACTGGGACTTTTTAGTCTTTGTTAACACTAAAACTACAGAGTAGAGTTGGGCGATGTCAACCAATTTGGCATCGTACGATGTCTATGTGAAAACATCGCGATGGACGATGGCAATCGTCATCATAGGCGGAGGTGAATTAATTATTTATGAATAATTAATTAATTCATAACTAATTAATTATTTGTAGCCTACTGTTTCAACTACCTGACCCGCATGGTCTTTGTTTTACCCATAACCAAATCATAAAATAAACAAAGATAAGTTACCACCAAATATGCCACCTGTCAATCACTTTTCCGCGGGACTCTGGCATGAATAGACAGGAGTGATCTGTTCGTTATAATGGCGTCGACAACATGGTTGGAAAAAAAGGTGCACAACCAACCAACAGTATCTGAGGTTTTCGCTAAATTACGGGGAGGATCAGCGTGTTGTCTATCGGCCATCGACCATCTGTTTTAAATGTTGTCATTTAATGATTTTGTTAATAAAATCCATAACTACTGTATAGTACCCTGAATTTTCAGTCCAAAATTGTTATTTTATTAAAATTACTAAACACATTTTTATCTTTAATGACCAAAACAAACTGCCCACATACATTTCAGCGTCAGCTATTTTACAATTTGAATGTGTGTGCCTCTGTTGCCCAGCAACTTTCTGCTAACAAAAACATACAGTAAATTTCTCATAGCAAAAACACAACTTTACCTCAAACATGTCTTTCAAAACAACAGTTTCACTGCAGTGAAAAAACAGTCCTCCAGCTTGCTGGACGAAGTGAGGTGTGCACCTCCAGGGGCTTTCTACGTAGTAACTCGTACACAATTAAAGGTTATATAACCAAAATATTGTATTTTAGGTTAATGAGTTCATAATACATGACAACAGACATTTAAAGCTTAATTCTAAAATCTGTCTATTTCAAATGGATAGGGGTCATTGGGATAGGGGTAGGGGTGTACCAATTCTCTTTAGCTTAAAGGAGAAGGGCTAAGGGGAAGGGCTAGATACCCCTTCAAACTGAGATTTTTCAGGACCACACTTGAAACAAAGAGGTAATAAAATTTCCCAGAATACACCATCTACAATGGCATCATGGCTGCACACGGAAGTCTGGAGATGCACAAATTTGTATTTTTTGTCATTATTCCGAATTTGTACAACAAATAAGCATATGTTTTAATACATTCATCTCGGCGCTCGTGTTTTCCGTCATGCTTAAAAAAAAACACTAAAATAAAAACCGCTTAATTTGGCTACCTTTAAT